>OX123193.2:39847495-41047495 GCA_944739405.2 Euclidia mi
GGGCTTGACATTACTTCTGGCGTGCCTCAAGGCGGCATTCTTTCAACTCTTTTTATTTCTATATTATAAACCTCTTAACTCAAAATCTTCAGTGCGCCTACCATCTGTACACAGATGACTTGCAGATTTACTCACAAGTAAATGTGGATTGCATTTCCGAGGCCATCAGTAAAGATCAATGATGATTTGGCAGCTATATGACCTGGTCCAATAACTTTGGTCTAACTGTCAATCCTAGAAAGACTCAGGCAATCATTTTGGGTAGTCAGTGGATTTTTAAATAGACTTGACTTCTCGTCTCTGCCAGATATAACATTTAATGGGACCACCATCAGTTTGTACCCTACAGTAAAAAACCTTGGGCTACACTTAGATAACGCGCTGAACTGGCAAGCTCAGATAACTCAGGTGAGTCAGAAGGTCAACGGTTCTCTTCGGCGCCCTCTACCGCCTAAGGAATTTTTTACCGTCCGAGACCGAGACAATGCTTGTGCAAACTTTAATTTTCCCACTGATCGAATATGGCGATGTATGTTACTTTGACCTGAATGCAGATCTCCTTAATAAACTTGACCGTCTTCTAAATAACTGCATTCGATTCATTTTCAATCTTCGCAAGTATGACCATGTGTCTACTTATCGCTCCCAACTAAAGTGGCTTCCTATACGTCACCGCCGTAGATTACGTGCTCTCTCTACCCTTTATTACTATCTTACGTCCCCCCACCTCTCCGCAGTATTTAACTCCCTACTTTCAACTTTTGTGCACTAACCATGAACGAGACCTCCGTTCTGCTAACAACCTTCTTCTTACAGTCCCTTCTCACAACTCAATTTTCTTCACTCTTCTTTCACTGTCCAATCTATCCTTCTTTGGAATGCCCTCCCTCTTGAAATCAGGAAGGCCAAGACTAAGTATACGTTCAAGACTAGGGTGAAGGAACTTTATTAATATATCATAAATTTATAAATTTCAAAGAATTAATATATTTATATATTTATATAATATATATATAGTATATATATATATATTATATACTATATAACTTATAATATTATATATATATATCTTTCTATATATACATTATACATATATAGGTATATATAATTGTTAATGTACTATGCTTGTATATTTGTATGTAGGTTTATAATTTGGATATATTTCTATTTTTTTTTTATTTTTTTTTTTTTTCTATTTTGAAAAAGACAACTCCCGCATTAGGACTAAATCCTGTGTCGCGGGGGACTTTACAAAGATGCAACTGACGGACACAATGAACACCCAGACTCGAAACAACAATTTGTGAATTACACAAAGTGTTGCCTCGTGTGGGGATCGAACCCACAACACTCGGCGCAGTGTCAAGCGGTGAAGCGGCCGCTTAAACCACTACGCCAACCGTGCAGTCATATATATTTGTGTATAATTTGCAATTATGTGTTGTTTGTTAAGTATGTATATAAAATAATGTTTATTTGTTTGTATGTACTTAAAAATCTTCGTAATTTTGGTTTAAATTCATTTTCGTTAGACATATATTAGACCTACTTCATTTCTCTCTGCACCACTTTAAGGTAGACTGGGAGATAATGCCTATGGCATTAAGTCCGCCTGTATACATTGTGTATGTATATGAAGTTTTTAAATAAAATAAATAAATAAAATATAAATTTCTTGTTTCGGGTCTGAATGCTGATAGCATGATTGTGAAATTTACCGCCACACAGGATTTGGTCCTAGTGAGGCAGCATGGCGGCATATGTCTTTTCAAAGAGAGAAAAAGCAGATAAAACCCTTTTATTCACTCCTCCGATTGGTAATATATAAGAGTTTGCATTACAGTAAGTGATCTGACTGTATTGTTTGGCAACATTGTATCGAAAGCATTAAGCTATGAAGGAGAAAACAGTATAGGATTAACATGATTTTACGGTTTATTTCGTCACATTCTATAAAAATTATTCACGAAACACGTACGCAAGCAAGAAGAAGATATTCGTGAACATTTTTGTTTCAATTTTCAATGCTTGATGTGCTCTTTGTTCTAACATTAACACACGTACTTACTTGAATACATTGCGATCTTCATATTCATAGGCAATTTCGCCGAGTTTATGTTCCCGTTTAAACTCGATTCGCTTGTAAATAGCCGTAAATTCATGGCGGTCTAGGCAAGCCTCTATCGAAGATCGGTCCAGAGTGAACGTCAAATTTTTTTTTTAATGTTTTCGCTTTCACGAAACAGTTTTCAAATTTATGACACTCGACTTGTCTAGTGCCCCAGCCCAAGGGGCTTAGCCTGAAATGGACGCGCGACCGCCGCCCAGGAAAATATATTTCCAAGTTTACTGGTCCATAAATAACTGTGATGTGACAGGGTGATGATAAACTCTCGAGCGAGAGTTCATCTCACGTCGCTTACTGAATATTTAACGAACAAGCCCTTATGTAATGCCGCGATACACACAATAATTGTTCTAATGACGCCTCCGTTGACGCGCCTGGCTTGCGTATAATTGGTCAACTCTGCCACCAATAGACTAGACGTCATTTTAGATATTTCACGATCCTAACTGGAAAGGATTTTCATTAATTACTCAATTATGTTGGTATTTCGCTAACAACCTAAGCCCCAGTGGAAGTTTTAATTGCTTGGGAATAAGTCCACACCTAACTCTGGCTAGGGGCGAGATCGCTAAGTTGCCTGCCAGAACCTAGATCGAGTAATCTGCCTAAAATGTTAGGCTCGCTTTAACTTGTGAGCATTGCAAGTTAACGAGAGAACAGCCGTGACTCCTTTATTATCCACACTTATAACCTTTTGGCCGCACTTAACAAAATAAACCTAAATGAAGCTCTCAACTATGTCCTCCTTGGAATAAAAATGCTTACTTTTGAAACAGTTGTCAAAATATTTATTAGCATTGAGTCTTAGCGGAGGCCTATGTCCAGCAGTGGAGGTCTATGGTACGATGATGATAAAGTCATAAGATTTGAACTTACTGATGACGATAACTAATAATTACAGGGTGCCTTCGTTATAACAGGAACTCACTGTCCTAAATGTATGTTACTAGTTTCCTTAGTCTACGCTATGCAACAATATGTGCCAGCCAGGACAAGTAATTTTATATTTTTACTAACTATTGCCCGCATTTTTAAAGTAATTGCTTAAAAATTACCGGATTTTTGAATGAACACTACCCTACCAACACAAATCTCTCTCAGAGGTGACATGTCGAAAATCCTTAAAAATATAAAGGGAAACTACTGTCCAGGTTTAATTTTTCCAGCTTCAATAGTTCAAGGTCTGCGATGAAATTATTATGTCAGTCAGGTAATAAATAGTACATTCGTAGGTATTTTTATATTCTATTTTCAAAAATAAAATACAAAGATTACACAGGAACGGAAACATGGTATCGCTCGTACTAGACAAGCAAGCGTGGAACGATTGACGTTGACGCGATTAGTTATAGATAGGAAGGTAGATGGCGCTACCATATCCCCCCGGCCCTAAAGGGTTGCCTTTAAAATAAATAGAATTGAACTTAGCTATGTTGGTTGTACTACCGCATAACCTATCAATAGGCTAAGACAGCGATATGATAATAAAATTAATCTAAATTAACTTTAGCGAAAACTACAAACGCAATAATAGCGAAAACTACTAACTAAATACTTAAACTAAGAGGTAGATCCAACATCAGGCTAGATCTCACTGAGTTGGAAGCGGACAGAGACGTACAACAGGGCGCACGTAGCTCCCCTTAACGGTTTTCACGGTAACAACGCGGGTTGTACCGTCCTTGAAAGTATGCAATTTCTCTACGATGGCTAACGGCCATGAAAGCGGCGGAGCATTATCATGTATTATGACGACTAACGTACCCTCCTGTATAGGGGATGCCGGACTATTCCACTTGGATCTAGCCTGAAGCTGGTGTAGATATTCCGCACGCCAGCGCCGCCAGAACGACTGCACGAGTTTATCCAGCAGATTATGTCTCTGGAGCAAGCTTGAAGAGTCTGCTTCAGGAGCCGGAAATTACGATAGCATAGCATAGCATAGCTAATTAGTGCTTTATCTTACACACAGTTTTAGCACCCACCTTGATCTCTTGAAGAGCAGAACAACAACAAGACGTAATACAATGAGAAGTATGTAACGTTGGTACGGTACCCATAATCACATACCCAAATACCGTCTCAATAGCAGGCGGTAAATCATATCGCTCACTACGTACTATTTTAGTTAGTAGCAAGTGCGGATATATTGAAGCTCCGATCAAAAGATCTGCCAGCGGCAATGACTTGAGGTGAGTGAGTGATGCTACGTCTACATTAGCGTTCGGCAATGCGTCCGTGATACGCTCCACGATAAGCGAAGAAATGTTAAAATTAATGTCTCCATCAAAACGCGAATGTACATATTTTAATATCTACGGAACCCTTGCAATGTTTTTCTGAACCGCCGATCCCTCAGACTATTGAGTTCGTATTTTTAAAGTTATTCCATAATCAGAGGCGTTTGAAACAATCAGAAGTTATGAAATTGCTCTGAGACGCGCTATCTAGCAGACAACGTACCATGTGCGGTGACCCATTAACATCATATACGATAACTTGCGCTGTCGCTAACAGGACAGTCTTAGACGCCATACATCGCGGCCTAGCACTGCTCTGATCACTACAAGCGCGCGAAGGCCATCCGCGCGTGCGTGCCGCCCGCGCAACAGATGTCGTACACAACGATATCTCATTCTGAATCGTCTGAGGTGCAGTTATCGTAGCCTGCACCTGCGACGTAAGTGTGTCAAGGTTAGCGGCTTGGCTTGACAACGGGTTACCTTTATCGAAGTGAAGCAGAGAATGATGTTTTTGATTGCATAAGCGACACTTTGTCTTACTAGAACAATTACTTGTTTTATGTTTTATGCTTAAGCAGTTAATGCAAGCTTTGTTATCTTTTACGCATTTAAAACGAGCGGTTGGATTCAAATTATTAAAGGTGGGACACTTATAGAAATGGTCGTGCACTATATTACTGCACAGACACTTCTGTGAATTATTACTATTAGATTCCGAGCATGTTACGTAAGATTGTGGATTAGGGACCGAGTTATTATTACTATTTCGCGATTTATTCAAGCTTTGTTTGTTGCTGTTAGTGTTAGACGGGCCAGGTGAACCAGACTGCGTATTATGAAATATTCGACACTGATCTTTGATGAACGAAATAAAACTATCTAGTGTAGGTATTTTATTATTGCGTTCCGTCATCTCGAATGCGCGAATTGTATCAATGTCAAACTTTTTTAAAGCGAGTTGAAGCAACATAAAGTCGGAAAGAACTTCGAATGAGGTGTACGCCTGATAGTTCGGTTTTTCATCAGGATTGATAGAAAGTAATCTTGCGTTATAATCGTCTAACAACTTATGAAAAACTGTTCGAATACTATATATAGCTTGGCTTCTGGCAACACTGGCGGTATAACGTGAAACTGTACTTCTCCCAATAATTTATTATTCTTAAATCTATTTAATTAATAATAATGTGCCTAACTTGCTAATTTCTTACGTAATAAGCTGTGATAATTATAATTGTTGTATAATAACAGTGATAAGTGGTGTTTATCAAGTTGTAAAAGTTTTGCAAAGTCAAGTAAGTCAACTGTCAAAGTAACGAACAATTTTATTTAAAAGAATTTGCATTATTTTTACAATAAAAGCTAACTTTGAGACAATTTGAGGTGAGTTTACTTGTTATTTGACATTCTTACACCCTACACTAGCGATAATACTAAGTCAGCATACCTCAATCTATACAAAAAACTTTGTGTGTCTTACACAAACCTCAGTGAACCTTTCTTGCTTTGTTTACTTAATTTTGTCAAGATGATGACCAGAAGGGCACGCTTAGATGATGAGAAATTACAGGTGACCCTTGTAGAACTAAAGAAATATAAGGATTTGTGTCAGTCACTACAAAGTGAACATGATGACAATGAGAAAGAAATGCTAGAGATTTTAGGTAAAAACTCTCAGCTTAGGAGTGAGATGGCAGAAATACACTCTAATTTACTCGGTACCCTTGATGAACGGGATAGATTACATAAGATTGTAACGCAATTTGACAGGTGCAGTGATGAGTTTGAGAACGCTCTAAAACGCATCACTGAGTTAGAGGGTCTCCTAAGTGAGGCCAATGATCATAATATCCGCTTGCTTGCCCGTGTTATATGGCATATAACAAAATTCAAACACTAAATTGCCCGTGTTATATGGCATATAACATCGCATCTCAGTCTACTTTGCCCGTGTCATACTGTATATGACATGGCTCCCGCGGTCGAAAGAGTGAAATATACTCGTCTCTGTCGCTCTATGGCTTAGTTTGTATTATGTATCTCGTTTCTACGTTAAATTTCCCGTCATACTAATCCCAGTCGAGTTTCGACTCCATAAAGAAATTAAAAAAAAACGTTCGTTGTCAATGTTGTCATTGAGTGTTGAGTCGGTGCGGAATGTGCGGAATGTGGGAGTGTATTTGTGCTGTTTTTTCTGTTAAATTTAGTTTTATTCTTTAAGATCTATTGTGTTTATCAAGGTATGTAAATAACTAACACGTATATATAATAATTCCAGCATGAAATATAAGATTTGACTTTTTTCGAGACCTTAAGTAGATTTTGGCGGGCGACAGTGATTTTACTGAGAGTATGGGAACTGTTTCATAAATGTTCATATTACTCAGAAGTGGTGAATGCTATCCGTATGATTTCTTTTTGTTTTAAAAGAATATGAGACTACTTATTTAGTGTTTATTTATTTGTATGTTTAAAACTGTTATTTGTGCATTACATGGCCTTATCAAATTTAACATAAATTACGCCGCGCGGCGCCAGGTAATGGTTTGGAATCAGAGGCCTGTAATTCATAAATATGTATAAACAAGTGTACTTTTTAATTTTTATCTTATTATCTAATATACAAGTAACGTAATTAAATATTAAAAACGATATGTCACTACTTTAAGTTTTGAGGTATGAACTTATAAATACAAAGCGAACTCTAAAACGCGCTATCTCAATTTCAAACGAGCATCACTCGACACCAGAATCGTAATCTAAATAAACAAAGATAACATTGTATAGTTAGTTTCATATCAAACATAAATAATATAACACTTGACAACCTTTCAAAACAAATTAAGTCACAAGGACCGATTGTGTGGAACCCGACCCGCGCGCCGAGGCAATAAAAACGCGCGGGCATTTGATCGTTATCGCTTTCAAGTGGCCGGGCAGAGGGGCCGGCGTGGGTTGCGGCGCGGAGCAAGCAAGCGGTTAACAGATTAGAGTGTGCAAACCGGTCTATAAAATCAGTAACCACACAGTCATTATTTGATGAGCTGGTTGGCAGCGCTCCAGGTATGGTTTCTGCTATCTCCGATGATGACAGTAAGAATATAGTGACTATTGATCTTACAGATTCTAATTCAACTATTCAGTCATTTAGAAATATAAAAGCTTGTAATAAATTGAAGAAGTATATTAAAATAAATAAATTTATTAGGAAAAAGGAAAAATTATTAAGAATGTACAGGAAATCAAACATAAATCTAGATTATTGCAAAAAATATGTTAATGTAAAAGAACAAATGTCAGTATGTCAAACTAAATTAGATTCAAATCTAGTGAAATATGATGCTGATATTCATTGTCTGCAGACGGAGATTGATAGTTTACAAGATTCTTTGGCTAATATGACAAATAAATATAATCTGTCACAAAAACAAATTAACGAGCATATCTTGGCAATGGATGAGTTAGTGGACTTGTGTAAGTACAATGAAGAGAGGCTTCTATCTTTGACTAATAATAGTCATGGAAATGAACTTAGCCAGGCGCCACAGAGTCATTCACAGTCAACTACTTTGAATTATTGCTCTGATTTGCTGTCACTCTCTGCTGCAGTGGATGACAGCACCATTAATTCTTATTGTAATTCTGGCACTTCTTTCTCACCCCCCATTACAAACACCGACAAGCTATTAATGTTTAGCGATGAGATAGGTCAAAACATGAGCCAATTGTTGAGGCAAAGGACAGGTATGACTATTACTAACTTATGTATGCCTGGAGCAAGCTTTTCTCAGATAATGCAATCAATTTTATCTAAATCATACTGTCCTGAATCAACAATAATTATATTTATTGGGAGAAGAGGAAATGCAAATATTAATTTAATAAAGAGATATTTTGACCAATTACTGAATTTAAAAGTTAAAAAAATTCTGTTACTTGCTTTTCCTTACAGTAAGCTGTTGCCACAAGCTGAAAATGATTATAGATTTAAGATTAATTCCAAATTACATACCATGACATGTTATAATAATTTAATTGACATTATTGACTCTAATGCTCTAATTAGAAATTTTTATTTGACATATGATAATTATTATATATCACAATTTTATAAAATACAAATAGCATCCTCGCTAGCTTATTGTATTAATTACACAGCCAAGGTTTTGGCTAACCACACTGCTTTTATTGAGCAGTCAAATTTGACATGCAATATAAGCTTGGAATCCGTTCCAAATTCTTTAAATTGAATTCTGAGACAATAGAGTCGATCTCTGGCAATATATTTAATAAGACATTGAATTCTGTACCTAGTTTAAGTGACAAAAATACAACTCCATCAACCTTACCTACAAAAAATCATTTAAAGAATTGTATCAGCCTGGTGCATCAAAATATACAAGGGTTGATGGGTAAGGAGTTAGAATTGGAATTGTTTATGAACTGTAACAATATTGATATTTTATGCATTACAGAACATTGGCTAAGAAGCCACCAGTTCATATTCAATTTCAATAACCACCAGGTTGCAAGCTCGTTCAGTAGAGAAAACTTTATCCATGGTGGCTCGTTAATCATAGTTAGCAAATTTCTAAAATTTAAAGAAAGGACTGACATTGTGAGCCTCTCTGTTGAGCGAGTAGTAGAAATCACATGTGTTGAGTTTGAGCAGTTCATTGTTATGAGTGTATACAAACCTCCATGTGCACCATTTGAAAGTTTTTTAGTTATTATGGAGGATGCCCTTAGCAAAGTTTGTAATTGCCGTAAAACTGTTGCTATTTGTAGAGATTTAAACGTTAACATATTAGAAAAATGCTCTTCGACTATCAAATTTTTAAATTTATTTAAGTCATACAATTTATGTCATAATTTTTATGAACCAACTAGAGTGACTGCCACAAGTGGTACTTGTATTGATAATATATTTACTAATATAAAACCATTACACAAATCTTTGATTAATATGCTTCAGTCAGATCACAATGGGCAGTTAATCTGTTGTCCAAGAAAATGCCCGAAAGTCCAGAGAAAAATTATTAAATATATACCAATAAATGAAAATCGACTTAAAACTTTTAAAGACAATTTATCTCGAAAACTGCGTTGGTTGCCTCATCATGACCATCCGGATCAGTTATATAGCTCTTTGTTTGACTTGATTAATGACAAATTTCAGACTGAATTTACATCCAAAAAATTAAATGTAACTGACCGTCTGATGTTTAGTGAGTGATTGGGCAACTGAAGGTATTCATAAAAGCCGGATTAGGTTATATGAACTGTATGATGAAAAAACTTATAATAATAGTCAGAACTTTATTAATTATGTAAAAAAATATTCCAAAATATTTAGACAAGCTTGTAGTACAGCAAAATCTATTTATTTGAGAAATAAAATAAAATTATCAGAAAACACTATAAAGGCTACCTGGAATGTCATCAACAATGAAACTGGCAGAGCCAAAGCACGCAGCCGTGACTTCTTATTAAATATCAATAATGTGAGTGTTGCAGAGGACCTGGAAGTAGCGACAGAATTTGAGAAGTTATTTTCTAATATACCTATAATAACTACAGGGTCACTCGACTCATCTTCCATGTCTGCTGAAATGCTTCTTAGGGACTGCGTGCCAGAATATGGTGCAGCCTTTGAATTTACCGTTGTGACTACTAAAGATGTTATTTATCAATTTAAAACTATAAATATGAAAAAGACAATGGATTTGTGGGGATTGTCAGTGAAGACTGTTTCATCTATTATTACCATAATAGCTCCACATCTTGCAACAGTGTTCAATGGTTGCGTCGCTTCTGGAATATTTCCTGATTTAATGAAATATAGTAAAGTTATACCTTTATTTAAATCTGGCGACACATCACACCCTTCTAATTTTCGACCTATTTCTGTATTGCCAACGCTTAGCAAAATTTTTGAAAAATTAATACTTAGTCAATTGCTTAGTTATTTTAACAGACATAATCTTCTTCACAAGAAACAGTTCGGATTTACGAGGGGTCGTTCAACTATTGACGCAGGAGTAGAGTTACTCAAAAGTATATTTACAGCTTGGGAGAAGTCGCAAGATGCTTTAGGATTTTTTTGCGACTTGTCCAAAGCCTTTGATTGTGTACATCATGATACTCTGGTCAGGAAATTACATCATTATGGCATTAGGAACAAAGCTCTTAATCTCCTGGTTTCTTATTTGGGCAACAGAATCCAGAAGATTCAGATTAATGACAAGACATCGCCAGGTTCTGCCTTAAAAATGGGCGTCCCGCAGGGTTCAATACTCGGACCATTTCTATTTTTGATCTATATCAACGATTTACCCTATTACGTAAAGAACAATCATGAGATTGTGTTGTTCGCGGATGACACCTCTTTAATTTTTAATATTAAAAGACAACAGAGTAATTTTGACGAAGTAAACAACGCACTCTCTGAAGTTGTCAATTGGTTTAATGTAAATAATTTATTACTCAATGATAAGAAAACTAAACTCTTAAAATTCTCCATGCCCAATGTTAAACAGATGGAAACCAATGTACAACTGAAGGAAACCAGAATTGAGCCCGTCGGGACAACCTTATTTCTAGGTATTATGCTTGATTCCAAACTTCAATGGGGTCCGCATATAGAAAGACTTTCGGGCAAACTTAGTTCTGCAGCTTATGCGGTTAAGACAATTAGACGCCTCACAGATATAGAAACAGCTAGAATGGTCTATTTCAGCTACTTTCATAGTATTATGTCATATGGGATTCTTCTCTGGGGGAATGCTGCAGACCTTGACACAAAATTCGTGCTGCAGAAAAGAGCAATAAGGGGTATTTACAACCTCGGTCCTCGAGTTTCTCTAAGAGAAAAGTTCAGTGAGATAGGCATTCTAACTGTTGCTTCACAATATATATACGAGAATCTGTTATATGTCCACAAGAACATTGAAACATTTAGTAAAAAAGTGATCTACACACTGTAAATACTAGACATAAGAATAATCTTATAGTTCATAGCACCCGCCTCCACAAAATAAGTAGCTGTTTTATGGGGCAGTGTATACGCTTTTATAATAAGCTCCCTCTTAATATAAGAAATTTATCTATAAATAAATTCAAAATTATTGTTAAAACTACACTGTGTTTAAAAGCATATTATAAAATTACTGATTATATAGGCGATAAAAATGCTTGGGATTGAGCTGCTCTAATTCAACACAAAAATACCAATGATGTATAAACTGAACAATTTTAATTTGACTTTTCGTAAGCACTTTAAAAAAGTTTACACGAAATAAATAATCATTTCATTTCATTTCATTTCATTTCATCTACTGTCATACAATAACTGAGAAATGCTTCGTTATTACTGTCAGAAATAGAGGCGGTTTTTGAACGCTCGTATATGTTTTGAATGCGCTCAAATAAAATATTGCGTTTTGCTTCTAAGATGGTCATCTCTTTGTCTTCCGACACGCGTGACTTCTTTTGTTGTGACATGCTTACGTAAGTATAAGCTAATGAGACCGAAACAAAATAAGAATATCTAATGTACCTATTATTTTACCTAAGTAGGCTAAGTAGGCAACACTTTAGAGCTGTGGAATTAAAATTTGCTCGAAATATGAGATTTACAAGACAACTATGATAGTTCCAGAAATAATAATTGAGTAAGTAGGTAGCTACATAAAAGTATATTACCTACTGAAGCGGGCGGAAACAACCATGTGACGGTTATGTGAATAGATTAGGAGTATATCTAGGTGCTATAACTGCCTATGTATAGCGATATAACTTATAAAAACGTAAATGAATCCGACTCGTATGGATCAAAAAAATGGTTCGGCGTTACACCGAAACCGTAGGTTCTAGGCGACTTGGAGAAGGAATGGACTGTATATAAAGGATGGCGGGTTTTAGTCGCCTAGGATTGGATAAGGAAAGAGGATGTGGAAAAGGATTGTGAGTGGGTATAGGATATTCTAATGATGAGGGACACTTACCTTGTACGTCAGTCCTCCATCCTTGCGAATGGCAGCCTCCTGGTGTTTTCGGGATGAAGCTGCTTGATTCACTCCACTACACAAATCACTTTCACTTGCGAGCGGTTTTGTATACGCGGTAATAATTATAGCGGGAGCGGCGCGGTGCGGTACGGTATGGCGGACACGTATTTAGCGAATCGAAAGTTCTGGACTGACTCGCTTCGACGATCGCGGCGACCAATCCGCGAAAGGCGTGCCCCTTCTAGGGAATGGGAGACAGGGACGGAAACATGGTATCGCTCGCACTAGACAAGCAAGCGTGGAACGATTGACGTTGATGCAATTAGTTATAGATAGGAAGGTAGATGGCGCTACCAAAGATATTTTTAAAATACTCAACATAGTCCATAATCATACTTGTGGGTAGTTGCAACTTTCAAAAGCCGTACTTTCAAAATTCACACATTTTCATTTTGGAGTTTGTATTGCGCATTCATGGCAATATATTTTTTATTGAATTCGCATAACTCTTCTCTTATTATGTGTTTGCTAGTTCAGCCAACTTAGAGGTGTTCAACTGAACGCCTCCAAAACAGCTTGGCTGATTTTAATTACTTACTTTTTTGAACTCAGTTAATAGCCGTTATGTTAAAATTAGGCTAAAACGCGAAACTGTTTAAAGCAGCTACCATATCGTAATAACGTTAAATATTTATACCTGCGCCAAGTAGCAAATTTTATAATCATACATATTGAGGCAAATATTTTAGGTTTTAAATCATTTCCAGGAATCAGGCATGCGCACAAATCCTAAAAAACACGACCACGTTAAATAATTGTTTACATAAACTTGTTGAATTTTCACAAAGCAAAATGTTGTATTATAAAATATATCTACAATATCAACTTCGCGTAATATTGATTCTGTAGAATTCATGACTCATTGTCATGAGAATGTTTTGAATTTTATTATATTCTTTATAGGAAGACTCGGTATCAAACCCTATACCAATCCATCGTGGTAGCGTGGTCAGGGTGGTATAGTAGTTCAAATACTTCTATTAGCTCGCAGTGCTACTGTGAAGCAAGTTATTGAGAGAGGCTTAAGTTCGAAACGCTGTAAAGGATTAAATTGTCTAGTGTTTAGTGACTGCTAAGCTGGTGGTTGTTGTTTGGATGCCCAATGAGGAATCTGTAGAGTTTCCTAAGCACAACTTTTTATTCTATGACTGTGTGTAATTTATATAATTTAATATTTGTGTTTGGAAATTAAGTTTATAGTAAGTCCTTTGGTTGGAATAATACAGGCTCCACCAGGTTTGGTTTCAAAAACGTGTGTTAGTGTTTGAAAGATATTATTATCATATTAGTATGCTCATACTCCTTTGAGATCTCACTGACTATACGTGCATGGTTTATAGAGAGGCTGGCTTTATGATGAGATTAATCTGGCAACAACCTCTTTAAATTTAATAATAGACAAGATGAAGAAAGGTTGATAATGCAGTTTAAGATAAATGATTATCAAAGTTATATATCACAAGCAAACCTATATTTCTATATAATAAATACTACTTATACTCATTCTTATTTCGCGTTGTGAAAAAAATATTGCTACATTTGGCATACTGAGAATGTAACAAGACGAACAATTTGGGGGTTACCAGCTTAGTAAAGGTTCGACGAAACTGGTTAAACGTAACAATGTATAGGCAAGCCGCAGGTGCGAGCACAGCAATAAATTCCTTAGTAAATAACGAGTGCATTTATTAACGTTAATAAAGTTGGTCGCCACTGACGCCTTACGGTCTGGCCACGACTACAGGCTTAGTGATGGGAGACGCTACACGCGACTAATGATGCTAGCTCTATTGCCACAATATTACAAAATTAATCATGATATTATTTGTAATCTATAGCACTGTACGCAGGTCGGACTAATGTAAAACTCGGAGAAATTTTAACATGGCTGGTTAGAAATTAAAACTATGATCTACGGCTTAGCAGTCAGATTAACTAAACAAGCGGGTATATAAATTTATTGCGTGGTGCTGCATCTCAGCGCCAATTCTAGTACGACCACCGAAATAAGGCATATATTTTTACGAAAGCATATCTATGACTTAATTTCTGTGCTTACTGTGTTTTGTAGTAGGTACTAGCCCAAGAGAAAAAATGGCTTGACTAGTACGGTGACTAAGACTGAGTACTGGTCATGTTCCCGCGCGACCGTTGTAGACTCCCTACAAATTATCGTCACCTGGCCACTCTCTCCATTCAAGGACGTATATAGTAGGCTTGGCGCTGTTAGTACAGCTGATATCTCGAGTAACACAGCATTCCTTCCACCACCTCATGGTCCCACCACCCGTATGGGTATATGGACCGAATCATGGGAGAGACGCGCGATACTTGCTGTATGCTCTTTACCGCGCGCCCGTTGAAGACTCTCTAAAAATTTCGTCCCTTGGCCACTCTCCCCATTCAGGGGCGGCTCTACTATCAGAGTGGGCACGGCGCACAGTGTGACGCCCCATATACATAAATAAAAAAATGAAGTATTTATTATACATGTATAGGGTATGGTATATCATTAGGTAGAAACCAGACAACGTAATGGCAACACCAAATCAAACAATTTTTAAGGTAGGTGTTCAAAATATTATTTCAAAGTACGCACTTTCGTATCATTTACTAGACATCAAAATAAATTCGCTGTTGAATGTGGCTTACTGTTGATTCTTGTGTTTACATATAACGAGTATCGCATTTTATTAACAATATTTATCTATTGCTCAGTGCCTTGACATAGTTATTTGTTAAAAAGTTTATTAATATGGGTGAGTATAGATCATTAATGAATGTAGGGTAAAAAAAATATGATTTGTAACTTTATTGAAGGTTTAAAAAAAACACCTCGTGATACCTTTTACATTTTTTTTAACGCATAGAAACACTATTGTACGTTTATATTACATTAGTTTTATTTGCCGAATCTTGCCGAAATAATAGTTATATTTTTTTTAGCGAGTACGTCGAAAATTACTTTTAAATCTTGTTTTGAAATCACTGAAAATATCGCGATAAATAAAAAAGTAGACGTGATTATCAATCATATACAAGATGTTTTTGGTTTGTATGACAACTCCGACCACGTAAAAACCAGTCTACTCAAATCTGCCCGATTTATTTTAATGAAAATCAGCAAAAAGTGAAATGAAAGTAACCGAACAAAAAACACTTTTTTAAGCAAATATAGTGACTAGTTAGAGACTGAAGTCAAGTTGGAAGATTCAGTTCTTCAATATATGTTGGAACCAAGACCTGGGACAAGCGGTACATGTCGGCAAAAAGGAAGACCTGAGAAAGATTTTTCAGAATTAAGCACTTCGTCTAAGAAGCGCAGAGTAGATGATCTTCTTAAAAATAGAACCAGTGATGAGTTAGAATTCGCTGCTGGGTATTACGAAAATCTGATCCTCCGCTACCCTCCGAAGAACGTAAGTCTCTTTCAACGCTTCAACGCTTCGGGTTTGGGTCTACTAACGTCGGAAACACAGCCCGACGATTTTTAGATAACTCTGCTTTAAGTGCTTCCATAACTGGAATCAACCCTAATTTAATTTCTAATTTGGCTATTATATTAAACGTAATTGCACGTGGTAAAAGAATTAAAATGGATACGTTCACCACACTTTTAACTGAAACTAAGAAAATATACCTTGAAAATTATAATTGGTATTATATATGCCTGTGAGTTTGCATAAAATACTAATGCATGGCCCTGCTATCATTACATCGTTTTTCGTGCCAATGGGCATTTTGTCAGAAGAGGCTTTGGAGTGCAGACATAAAGATTTTAGGCGTATCCGTGAACATAACACTCGAAAAACTTCACGATTGAAGACCAAGAAGGATATTATGATGGCACTCTTACTAATAACTGATCCGGGTAGTGCTAAGTATCGGCAGATAACTTCTAATAACAGGCAATTTAGTTAAGATGTTGAGGCCTACATCGAAACTGACGAAAACCGCTAATATTTCGCTATTAGGAAGTTCATCAAACGAAGTAACTTCTTCATCAGATAGTAAATGACTTTTTTTTTCTTTTTCTTTTTATATATAAAAATGTATTGATTCCTTTCCTTAGTTTGTAACTGGGGAGAGGGCAATAGGTAATAGAAAAGACTTAATAGTTTACAAATTATAATATGCCCTTAAAATGAACTTATGATTTTTTAATGTTTCTCCCATACATTGGTTACATTGTGCGGCGCTGTCAATACAGCTGGTGACACGATGACAGCTTCGCCATCGGCCTGGGTCCTATTTCCCTCCTCGAGGCTTCTCCTCGTTCTGTGCCATTGGTGCGCGAAGTCTCTCAACCGCTAGCAGTTCACCTCGGAGTTCACGAGCTCGACGTAGAACGGAGGGCCCTCAGGACTGGTGATCCCATCCATCATCTTTTTTCTACTGTATTCATAAAGGGGGCATCGCCACAAAATGAGTAACACAGCAGTATGTTACACTGATATCGCAACTCCCGTCGCCTGTCGCACCGCTCCTTGCTAAGCTAAAGTCGAGGCCGCGGCGTTACGAGGACGCCGTCGACGCGGACGACCCGAGTTTTGCAATTGACGTACAAAAATTATTCGCTTTTGCACCGCCGCAAGATTTGCTCCCTACTTTTCCTTGCTATACTTTGTGACCCAATTGAAGAGCTGCAGATAGAAATAGTGTTTTAGATTTATATTTTTATTTAGTATTTGTTATTTTTGTAATGTAAATATTGTGTTTACATTATAATTTCATAAATAGATTTTTTTAGCTTTCTGTTCATGGTGTTTTGAGCGGGAAAATTAAATGGGTTCACATGTAAGTGCCGCGAGATCAAACAAAAAACATCGTTGTAATCTAAAACGAAAATAAAATTATTTAAAACAAAATCTCAATTTCGATCAATTTAGTATTTTATCCTTAGATAGATAGATAGGTAACATCTTTATAGCACAAATACAATTGTTACAAATGATTTGTAGATATCTTAAATTTACAAAAAATAGTAAATGCACAAGGGCGGCCTTATCGCAAAATGCGATTTCTTACAGGCAACCTTAGGATGGACAGACTGAAAAGGATATGTTTGATGGTGTAGTGATCAAATATATCTGGAAACTTATAGTTATTTGAATACAATGTACATACATATGTAGGTATATATATACATATACATAAAAATAATACATAATATACATACAAACAATACATAATTATAATACATATATAATTCCATTATAAAACATATATATATATATATATATATATATATATATATATATATATATATATATTTATATAAATGCAGAGAGCAGTGGTAAAGTTTACATGACAGAGTGAAGTGACAAATAGAGCTTATTTAATGCATTTTTAAATATATTGAGTGATTTAGCTTGCCTAACCTCAACCGGAAGCGCATTCCACAAACGTACAGCTTGAACAGCAAAGGATTTGTCGTAGAAGTTTGTGGAATGGGTTGGCATCTGCAGTCTCAGATCCACCGACGACCTCAAGGTCCTTGAATGTGTGTCATGGAGGAACTTTAAACGTTCTTTGAGATATGTGGGGGACTTTGGATTAAATAACACATTATACAGTAACATAAGAATATGGGTATTCCGGCGAAGACGAATTGGGAGCCTGGATCGAAATTCAGATACATGATCATATTTGCGTAAATCAAAAATGAATCTAATACATAAATTTTGGAGACGCTCAAGTTTATCAAGTTGGTCCTCATTAAGATCAAGATAGCTGACATCGGCATAATCGAGTATTGGAAGAAGCGAGGATTGTGCATCTTGGTGGTTGTGGGAAGAAAGTTCCGCAGCCTACGCAACGACCCAGCTGAGGCAAACAGTTTGCGATTTGTCTCCTGTATTTGACTTCCCCATGATAAAGTTTTATCGAGATAAATACCCAGGTTTTTTACACTGTCTGAGATTCTTAAGATTTTACCGTCGAACTCAATCTGAGGCAGCTGCGGCCAGATTACCTTGCAAATTATCCTGGAACTGCCAATCAGAATAACTTGTGTTTTTGACGGGTTCACCTTTAGGCCATACTTTCTGCTCCACGTACAAATTTAAAGCTTTTTATCCACATAAATTTAGTTATAACTTTTATCCAGATCAATTGGGATAGGCTGGCCTCCAATTTATCTTGCACATTTTTGTATTAGACGATCATTTTCGTAATTTATGACATAAATGAATGAATCATATATTAAAATAGGTAACTTTAAAGTGGCAGACCTGCATTTAATTTTATGTTCAGTACAATCTGATAGTTTCTCGTAACTTGTAATCATATCTATCTTGTCTTGCAAACTTCATGGCTTTTAATGACAAGATCAATGTTATGTTAGAAAGCAATCTAGCGCTATCCACCATATTGAAGAAAGAAAACCAGGTCAACATTTTCTCTACCGTCTTGTTTTTACAAACCTTTTCGGCAATTGAATCAGGTAACGTGACGGGAAACAAAACAATGTCCCAATTTCGTTCAAATTAGAGGCAAACCGAACGCTGAATTATATCTCTAGCTATTCAAAAAATTCACCAATTTTTCGTCATACATCTGATGGTAATAAAGTATTCACAATAGACCTAACAAGTATTGAAAAAGCCAATTACAAGCGATCCAATTTACACGTAACACCGTTCAAAGTCTAGACCGCATTTCCCTATTTTTCCTTTATACAAGAAATAATGAAAAATCACAACAACCGCGTAGTTTGTTGGTAGTTAACTGAGGCAGGTTATGAGTTGAAAACAGCTGCGACAACTTTACACGTCCTGCGACAACTTTGCACACAAAGTCTTATTAGTGTTGGTATCGTTCGATTTTCTTAGATTTGCCCAATATACTTCGCTTGTATTTTAGCACATGTATTTATTGCCTAGCACATTGTGTGCCTTCGGTTTATTGTGACTTTTGTGTATACAAGTTTGTTCTGATTATTTATAGGAAATGGCTTGTGTTAGATATTACTAGAGGATGTCCGCAGCTACGCCCGCATTTCTTTTTAATTTAACGGTTTCTTCCAGAACGCGTATGCATTTTGTAAAATCCGTTCTTAATGCACCACTATTGTCGTTAGGGAACATATTATGAAAATTTGAGCTTCCTGTGCTCAATGCTTTTGGCTAAGTTTTGTCTGTCAGTCAGTCACTAACGTAAGAATTCTATCTAATATACAGATGTATTGTATACTTGATGTGCTCTTTGTTCTAACATTCACACACGTACATACTTGAGTACATTGCGATGTTCATATTCATAGGCAATTTCCCGAGTTTAGTTTCCCGTTTAACTGGATTCGCTTGTAAATAGCCGTAAATTCATGGCGGCCCAGGCGAGCCTCTATCGAAGATCGGTCCAGAGTGAGCGTCAAATATTTGTTTCATATTGTCGCTCTCACGAAACAGTTTTCAAAGTTATGACACTCGACTCGTCTTGTGCCCTGGCCCAAGGGGCTTAACCTGAAATGGACGCGTGGCCACCGCCGAGGAAAATATATTTCCAAGTTTACTGGTCCATAAATAACTGTGGAGTGACAGGGCGATGATAAACTCTCGAGCGAGAGTTCATCTCACGTCGCTTACTGAATATTGAACGAACAAGCCCTAATGTAATGCCGCGATACACACAATAATTGTTTAATTACGCCTCCGTTGACGCACCGCCGGCTTGCGTATAATTGGTCAACTCTACCGCCAATAATGGACGTCATTTTAGATATTTCACGATCCTAACTGGAAAGGATTTTCATTTATTACTCAATTATGTTGGTATCTAACAATCATGGTGTCATAATACGTAATACGGTATTATGACGTTAATAACGTGGATTAAATGGCGCGAACATGAGTCCTTGCGTGATCGTAGTACGTCGCGATGAATATAAGCTATAGAGTGATTGTGCTTATTGGATGAGTCATGCACGGAAAGTATTTGTATGTGTATGTCTATTTGGATTATATAATAATTATTCACGTAGGTGGTAAGTTTAAACATTGTTTTCATAAATATCAATCTTTACTCTGTTAGGTACGTTAACGTTTCTTTTCAGTGCCAACAGTAGGTTATAAAATCAATGGCACCTTTGTTTTTGTTTTCACCAATTGATTACCTAAAATACGATCTGACCCGCGCAGTTTATAAGAGATATTTATTTTCACTAAATGACATAAAGCTTTAGAAGGTAAGTGAACCTTTATCAGCAATTTGCGAACAAATTGCGATCAGCAAACATATATTGAAATTAAACTACAGTTTAGGGATTTTATCGCGATGTATTGGTTTCACTAAGTTATTACATTTGAAACGAATGATCTAGAAATTACATTTTTAATTTATTACTAGCCGACGTTTCGAATTCTTTACAGGATTCATGTTCATGGCAGACTGAGGACATGTTCATGGAAGCCACCAGAAAAAAGTAACCAGAAGACCTAAGGACACTGTGAGCTCATTCTGCGTAAATAGTAACACCAGTATTTGAAAAATGTTCGGGTACTTTGAGATAACTTATACATTCAAGAAAAAGACAAATATCACCTCAGTCTGCACTGAACATGAATCCTGTAAAGAATTCGAAACGTCGGCTAGTAATAAATTAAAAATTTAGTTTCTAGATCATTCGTTTCAAATTTAATAACTTAGTGAAACCAATACATTGCGATAAAATCCGTAAACTATAGTTTAATTTCAATGTGTAACAATTGCGTAAACCCAAGAAGATACTAAGCAAACATAAAGCTTGATAGACAGCGTAAATACAGTTACTTGTAAATGTTTCTAAAATAAAACAGCGATGCTGGAGAAAAATCCAAGAAGGGTTTTCTTCTCATAACAGCATAGTGTCTCAGTCTCTTTTGAAAGATATCTAATTATGCCCTTCCAGGAAGTCACGGTATCTTCACAACCATACTTTACCTGAATAGAAAATAGCTTTGTCTTGTTACAGGTAAACTGCATCATATTCCAGCCAGCTTTGTATTTTATTTAAATATACGGTGTACACAAAGGCAGTGCAGCTTTTAACTAAGAACAGAAGCGTATAAATGAATTTGTTTACAATGTAGGTGTATAAAATAAAGACAGGGGAACGGAACAATCCGGGCAGAGCTATATTCCGAACAAAATAAAAGTACACAAATAAAACTATTTCGACAAAAGTTAGGTAGTTTTTATTCAGCGCAACGGATGTATTTTGCAGCTCTCCAAAGAAACGATGTCCACTGAAAATCTGCACTAAATACTGTTCTCAAGTAAAGTTTCTTTGTCTTGGTACTCTTTGTTTACTTTGCAATTGTGAGTGGAACAATACAAAAAGGTCCGAATTTCGCTAACAACCTAAGCCCCAGTGGAAGTTTAAATTGCTTGGGAATAAGTCCACACCTAACCCTGGCTAGGGGCGAGATCGCTAAGTTGCCTGCCAGAATCTAGATCGAGTCATTTGCCTAAATTGTTAGGTTCGCTTTAACTTGTGAACATTGCAAGTTAACGTGGGAACAGTCGTGACTCCTTTATTATCAACACTAATAACATTTTGGCCGCACTTAACAAAATAAACCTAAATGAAGCCCTCAAAAATGTCCTCCTTGGAATAAAAATGGTTACTTTTGAAACAGTTGTCAAAATATTTACTAGCATTGAGACTATGTCCGGCAGTGGAGGTCTATGGTACGATGATGATAAAGTCATAAGATTTGAACTTACTGATGACGATAACTAATTATTACAGGGTGCCTTTGTTATAAAAGGAACTCAGTGTCTAAAATATATGTTACTAGTTTCCTTAGTTTACGCGATGCCACGATATTTGACAGCCAAAACAAGTAATTTTATATTTTTACTAACTATTGCCCGCATTTTTATAGTAAACGATTAGAAGTTTTCTTTTCTTTTGACTCTTGGTGGAAACCAAACAATTTACGGGCTGACCCCCCCAGGCTGGACCCTAAAGGGGCTCAGTCTAGGGAGAGTGTGGTGACTCCCCGACGAGAAGCGCCGGGACTACCCACTAAAACCACCATGGTGTTCCTCTATCCGATCCCATTGAATGGCGGGGCTACGGGATCTACGTTAGCATTACTGCCGCGACCCCGCCTGAGCTGGCCCGCCAAAATGGGGCCCGTCCCTCGCATGCATCCATCTGCATCCATCATACTTGTCCTCATACATCCTCTTTCATACTATGAGCGGAAAAGAACGACGTAGTCTACTAACGCTACGAGAGGCGCACGCGAAACACGTGCGCCGCCTCTCGGGCCTAGCGGACGGCGGGCGGTCCAAAACAGGCCCGCCGCCCGCTGGCGTGTACTCACGGTGGCCGGAGATCGTTAAGCGCCCTCCGGCGACGATACCCGGTTCTGCGGTTGGAGACAGGTCGCGTGGGGTCCTTATCCCGCTCCGCCACCTCCTTGATCGACATCACCGTCTCACTCCTATCGCCGCGACTAGGTCCCGGCGCTGCGATGCCCAAGCAGGGCATTCCGCCAAGGTGTGCAGCGCCGTGTCCTCTACTGGATCACGGCGATCTCCGCAGTGGTGACATCCAGGCGTCTCCTCCCGGCCAATGCGGTACAGGAACCGGCCGAAACAACCATACAACCATAGCCGGTTATCACCTGTGTCAACCGGAAAGTGAGGGCACCGCGTCGTCTCTCCAGCCACTCGTCGAGTACGGGCCTCACTGCCTCGATGCAGTAAAGCCCCGCACTGGGGTGCGTGAGTCGCTGTCGCCATTCCGCCACTAGGACCTGTCGGAGTTCCACCTTCCGCGCCTCAATCTCGCGAGGCGCGGGTTCTCCGCCTAGTGACCGAGCTTCGCGGCGCCACTTATAAAGCGCAAACACGCCAACAGCCCAGTCTGTAGGTCCTAGGGTGGACATCCGGCGAGGAGAGTCGCAGCTTCGAAGGAGACCGTGCGGTAGCCACAAATTATCCTGACGGCCATCGCGCGCTGCGGTGCGCGAAGCGCCCGATCGTTGCGGGCCGTCAGGTTCTCGGCCCAGATGGGACACCCGTATAGGGCCATCGACCGCACGACTCCCTCATATAGCTTCCGGCAAGAGGCGTTGGGCCACCCGAGGTTTGGCAGCAGCCTTGACAAAGCGGCCGCCGCCCCCAGAAGTCTACGTGCCAAACGCTCAAAATGCCGGTGAAAGTCCCATCAGCTGTCGAGAACGAGCCCAAGGTATTTCAAGCTCGTCCCGATGCCGATGCGGACCCCTCCTACCATTATGTTGGCCCCTGCAGGTGGCCTGTTCCGAGGCCCATGCAACGAAATGGCCTTGAATTTCGACAGGGCCACCTCAAGACCCAACTGCCGGATGCGACTCACTACGTGTACAACCCCAGCTGTCGCCAGTATGGCCGCCGTCCGGTGCGTCTTTCCCTTGGACGTGACCAACGTATCGTCGGCATAACAGATTATGCCGACGCCGTGGAGGAGCGCACCCCGCAGCACATAGTCGTAGCCGATGTTCCACAGGAGTGGACCAAGAACCGACCCCTGTGGAACACCGCACGACATCTCTCGTCGACTCCAACCGTCGTGAACCGGTTATACCACATACCTCTCGTGTAGGTATGCCCCGACTATTTGGCGGAGCGATGTCAAGCGGCACCACCAGAACCACCTCACCCCGGGATACAGCATCCTCAGCCAGGCTCCTCACTGTTTGTATGGCATCAATCGTGGAGCGCCCTCGGCGGAAACCGAATTGGTTGTCCGCCAAGTTCGGTCCCACGCTCGACAGATGCTGGACGAGGCGCTCGGCAACTATGTGCTCGAGCATCTTCGCAACCTCGTCCAGCAATACGATGGGCTGGTAGGCAGACGGACTGTCCGCCGGGCGCCCCTCCTTCTTGATTAGGACCAGCTTGCTCGTCTTCCAAAGACGAGGAAACCAACAAATAAGTTGGGGCTCGAACTCGGCTATGACCAGTGCCCACGCTCGGCCTGGAATGCCGTCGGGCCCAGGGGGCAGTGTTCTTCATACGGAACACCGCCGCTCGAAGCTCGACCCGGGTCACGTCGGGAACCGCGTCGTCGTCTATGTCCGCGCTGGCTGTCGTGGGAGAGGGAGCCATCGGCGGGGTAGGGTGCTCCGCCCTGGAAGGGAACAGAGCGGTAACGGCAGCCTCGACTGCTTGCGGCTGGAGACTCCGGGTGAGCAGGGGCGCCCAGGGGCGAAGTTTTCCCCTGACCATAAGGTATGGACGCCCCCAAGGGTCACGCTCCAGAGTCTGCAGCAGCTCTTGGCGGGCCTGATCTTTGGCCCGCGCAATCTCGGCTTTTAGTCGTTCTCTGGCCGCTCTGTACCCCTCGTATAGCGCCACCTCCCTGAGCTCTGAGTCGGGAGTGCGGCGACGCCTTCTCCGAAATCGGGCACACTAGCGCCGCGCAGCCACACAGAGGTGGCGCAATCGCGCGATGTTGTCTGACCACCAGTACACCCGACGCCTCGGTGAGTGGTTGAACACTCTTGGCATCGCCGCATCACAGACGTTAGTCATGGCCCTCTGGAACCACTCAGCCTCCGTTTCGACGTCCTGAGACCCGGACGGTGTTTGTGTCCAGGTCTGGACGATGGCGGCCTCCAAGAGGGCCTCCCGATTCATGCTCTTCAATGCCCAGCGCGGACCGTCCCCAATCAGGGCCCGCTGAATCGGCGCGTCGAGGATTCCGGTTTCAGCGGAGACGTCGAACCTAATGTATCTGTGGTCTGACAACGTCTCCGCCTCCTCGACGACACGCTTTAAGACAGCAGAAAGACAATGCAGTAATAAGTTATTATAACTTCCCAAAAACTAGTTTAGGTACTTAGATTTGCAATTAAATTATATAACGCAAAGTTGAAGCACGTTCAAAAGTTTGGAAATGTGTCTACCAAATGGATATGTGAATGAATGCACGTATTAAATGACTTTAAAACTGCTTGATAACTACTTCCCTCATCTCTGCTAATCAAGAGAAACGGTATGTGCAAACGATAACTATGATACACTTGCGAGTTTTAAAGCTTATTCAGATAGAACGGGAATCTCCCGAATACCCCGTGGTTCTAATTCATATTAGTATTGATATTCACTCGGACATAACCGTGCGTTAAAGAGAAGCTTAATGATCTCAGCAGGACGATTGTTACATGAAAACCTAGTAGTAAGATAATCTTTTTGACTGCTCGTGTGACGTTGCTGTTTAACATTGCGCCGACTTTTGTGGGTGCGAATCCCCACGCGGGAAAACACCTTTTGTGATGTACTAATTTGTTGTTTCGTGTCTGAGTGTACGTTGATAGCATGATTGTGAAATTTCCCGCTACATGGGATTTGGTCCTAGTGCGGCAGCATGACGGCATCTGTATTTCCAAAGAGATAAAAAGCAAATAATATCGTTTTATTGACTCCTCTGATTGGTAATAAATAAGAGTTTGCATTGCAGTAAGTGATTTGACTGTACTGTTTGGAAATATTGTATCGAAAGTATTAAGCAATGAAGGAGAAAACAGTATAGGATTAACATGATTTACGGTTTATTTCGTCATATGCTTTAAAAATAATTCACGAAACACGTACGTAAGCAAGAAGAAGATATTCGTGAACATTTTTGTTTCAATTTTCGATGCTTGATGTGCTCCTTGTTCTAACATTCACACACGTACATATTTGAGTACATGGCGATGTTCATATTCATCGGCAATTTCGCCGAGTTTATGTTCCCGTTTAACTCGATTCGCTTGTAAATAGCCGTAAATTCATGGCGGCCTAGGCGAGCCTCTATCAAAGATCGGTCCAGAGTGAACGTCAAATATTTGTTTCATTTTTTCGATTTCACGAAACAGTTTTCAAATTTATGACACTCGACTCGTCTAGTGCCCTGGCCCAAGGGGCTTAACCTGAAATGGACGCGCGGCCGCCGCCGAGGAAAATATATATTTCCAAGTTTACTGGTCCATAAATAACTGTGGAGTGACAGGGCGATGATAAACTCTCGAGCGAGAGTTCATCTCACGTCGCTTACTGAATATTGAACGAACAAGCCCTAATGTAATGCCGCGATACACACAATAATTGTTCTAATTACGCGTCCGTTGACGCGCCCGGCTTGTGTATAATTGGTCAACTCTGCCGCCAATAATGGACGTCATTTTAGATATTTCACGATCCTAACTGGAAAGGATTTTCATTTATTACTCAATTATGTTGGTATCTAACAATCCTGTTGTCATAATACGTAATACGCTATAATGACGTTAATAACGTGGATTAAAATGGCGCGAACATGAGTCCTTGCGTGATCGTAGTACGTCGCGCTGAATGTAGCTTTTAGAGTAATTGTGCTTATAGGATGAATTATGCACGGAAAGTATCTATGTAGGTATAATTATGTATATTTGGAATATATTATATTCAAGTAGTTAGTAAGTATATAAACTGGTTTCTTAAAATTCTATCGTTACTACGTAAAGCATTTAAAAATGAGGAGTTTGGGTAAGTATTGATAAACAATCGCATTTCAGGCTATCTCGAAAGAAGAACTAGGTTAAATAATATATCTTTCTTTTTTATAGGCTCGCGCCTGTATCCCCTTAGGGGTAGGCAGAGGTGTTATATTACACCCACATTTCGTCATGATTTTTAAGGTCCCACGTAATAGGGGGCGAGCCTATTGCCGTTACCGGGCACATCACCAGACTCCGTGCTGCTACTGAGAATTCGGAAAAACCCAGTAACACTTTTGCCCGACCTGGGCATCGAACCCGGGACCTCCGATCAGCAATCGCATACGCTATCCACTGGACCACGGAGGCAGTTAAATTATGTAGCGGAATATAAATCAGCCACAATTAAGTAGGTATGCTTTCCAACGCATAGAGTAGGTCACAAAATCAACGGTATCTTTGTTTCTGCGAGTTGGCGTCCGACGTTATTCAGACCTCATGGCGTCACTCCAGAAATTCATAAAATTTATTAAACTAAATTACATAAAGCCATAGACAGGAAATGAAATTTTTATAACAGCAATAATTGCGATCAGCAAACATATAGCTCGATAGACAGCGTAATTACAGTTACTTATATATATTTCTAAAATAAAACATCCCAAGGGAAAATCCAAGAAATGGTGTCCTTCTCATAGCAGCATAATGGCTCAGTCGCTTTTGAAAGACATCTAATTAAGACCGTCCAAGAAGACAAGGTATCTTTTCAACCATATTTTACCTGAATAGAAAATAGCTTTGTCTTGTTACAGTTAAACTGCATCATATTCCAGACAGCTTTGTATTTTATTTAAATATCTGGTGTACACAAAGCCAATGCAACTTTTAACTAAGAACAGTAGAGTATAAATGAATTTGTTTACAATGTAGGTGTATAAAATAAAGACAGGGAAACGGAACAATCCGGGCAGAGCTATATACCGAACAAAATAAAAGTACACAAATAAAACTATTTCGACAAAAGTTAGTTTTTATTCAGCGCAACGGATGTATTTTGCAGCTCTCCAAAGAAACGAAGTCCACTGAAAATCTGCACTAAATACTGTTTTTAAGTAAAGTTTATTTGTCTTTGTTTATTTTACAATTGTGAGTGGAACAATACAAAAGGGTCCGAATTTCGCTAACAACCTAAGCCCCACTGGAAGATTTAATTGCTTGGAAATAAGCCCACACCTTACTCTGGCTAGGGGTGAGATCGCTAAGTTGCCTGCCAGAATCTAGATCAAGTCATTTTCCTAAAATGTTACGCTCGCTTTAATTTGTGAACATTGCGATTTAACGTGGGAACAGCCGTGACTCCTTTATTATCAACACTAATAGCATTTTGGCCGCACTTAATAAAATAAACCTAAAAGAAGCCCTCAAGAATGTCCTCCTTGAAATAAAAATGGTTACTTTTGGAACAGTTGTCAAAATATTTATTAGCCTCAATGACTATGTCCGGCAGTGGAGGTCTATGGTATGATGATGATAAAGTCATAAGATTTGAACTTACTGATGACGTAAACTTATTAATACAGGGTGCCTTTGTTATAAAAGGAACTCACTGTCCAAAATATATGTTACTAGTATCCTTAGTTTACGCTATGCCACGATATTTGCCAGCCAGGACAAGTAATTTTATATTTTTACTAACTATTGCCCGCATTTTTATAGTAATTGCTTTAAAATTACCGGACTTTTGAACGAACATTATCCTTTTTTTTACGAGGTGGAAAATCTCTTCGGATATCCGACTCCTGGGGATATGAGAGCCAGAGTATATGGTGTAACCACTAAAAAGCACCTCGACTTTCTCATGTACCCGTGTGTCGGAGGGTAGGGTATCGCATAAGCATTCGTCGCTACCCCCCGATGGGTATTGGCCCGCCAGATGGTCAGGCGGGCCCCGAACAAAACCCCCTTGGCGGTGGATTAAGCTGTTGGGCTCCGCCACCAAAACACCCAGCGGCCGCAGAGGATACGGAGACGGCTCTTTCTCTGCGGCCCCACCGCGACGCATCGAATGGTGCGCCCCCATTTGGTCGCGGAAGATAGGGCGCGCGGCATCGCAACACCGACACGCCTCTCCTCCCGCGACCGCGACCGACTGCGAGGGACAGACAGAACTGTCCCCCGCATCCGCATCGTTGGACGCATCCAGCGCAGGCCAAGCCCACTGCCAAGCCCACGCAGAGCGTCCACTCCAGGGATCCCTCTTAGCTTCACCGCGGTGTTCAAAGCCGCGGTTACTGAGCCTCCCACCACGACAAGGTGGAGATCCCACGGGGAGGGAACAAACACTACCCTACCAACACAAATCCCTCTCAGAGGAGTCAGAGGTGAAATGTCGACAATCCTTAAAAAAAAAAAGATATAAAAGGAATATTTGCCGTGTGGTAGACGGCATAGAATACAAGTGTCACCACCCCCTATCTTCCCGTGGGTGTCGTAAGAGGCGACTAAGGGATAACACGATGCAAATACCATATTTGCGTTGAGACGGAAAACTCGACATCAAACCCTATACGACTGCCTCGCTGGTCTCGCGGCATAAATGTGCGAGTGGGATCGGGAGGTCCCGGGTTCGATTCCTGGGTCGGGCAGTGCTATTGGGTTTTTCTGTCACGAAATTCTCAGTAGCAGCACGGAGTCTGGAAATGTGCCCGGTACGGCAATAGGCTCGCCCCTTATTACGTGGGACTAAAGTATATCTGGCGAAAAGTGGGTGTAGAAATACACCTCTGCCTACCCCTTCGGGGATAAAAGGCGTGACGATATGTATGTATGTATGTATAAAAGGAAACTAATTTATTTATTTTTATTTAAGAATATATATCTATACGGGAATTAACGCGAACATGCAGTAGGTATATACATACCTTATTTTTGCTTGACGTTTCGAGACGGTTGCACGTCCCGTGGTCGCAAACTGACTGGTGTAGCGATGTCACGTCTCCGAGTGCGAGGTAGAAGATTCTATTTCTACCCCCGCGTTGTTGATTTTCGAGGTGACATCGCTACACCTGCATAGGGTTTCCACCAAGAACTTAGGGTCCCAAGCCAACCTCACCTGCAAGTGGTGCACCTGCCGATCAACGGACGAGGCTCTGGCAAACAAAATATCCCGATAAGCGGCAATAGGCTCGCCACCTATAACGTGGGATCAAAACACTGGCGAAAAGTGGGCGTTTAATATGCCTCTGCCTACCCCTTCGGGAAATGGGCGTGAGTCTATGTATGTATGTATGTAGATATATATTCTTAAACATGCAACGCGAGTGTTTAAAAGTTTATATTGTTTTTATTTATTTATAGACTCACGCTTGTATCCCCAAAGGGGTAGGCAGAGGCGTAATATTACACCCCCACGACTGTCCAGGTTTAATTTTTCCAGCTTCAATAAAGTTTAAGGTCTGCGATGAAATTCATATGTCAGACAGGTACCAGTATATTCTTAAGTATTTTTATATTCTATTTTCAAAAATAAAATATAAAGATATTTAAAAAATACTCAACATAGTCCATAATCATACTTGTGGGTAGTTGCAACTTTCAAAAGCCGTACTTTCAAAATTCACACATTTTCATTTTGGAGTTTGTATTGCGCATTCATGGCAATATATTTTTTATTGAATTCGCATAATTCGTCTCTTATTATGTGTTTGCTAGTTCAGCCAACTTGGAGGTGTTCAACTGAACGCCTCCAAAACAGCTTGGCTGATTTTAATTACTTACTTTTTTGGACTCAGTTAATAGCCGTTATGTTAAAATTAGGCTAAAACGCGAAACTGTTTAAAGCAGCTACCATATCGTTGTAACGTTAAATATTTATACCTGCGCCAAGTAGCAAATTTAATAATCATACATATTGAGGCAAATATTTTAGGTTTTAAATCATTTCCAGGAATCAGGCATGCGCACAAATCCAAAAAAAACACGACCTCGTTAAATAATTGTATACATAAACCTGTTGAATATTCACAAAGCAAAATTTTGTATTATAAAATTTTGTGTTATAATCTACAATATCAACTTCGCGTAATATCGATTCCGTAGAATTCATGACTCATTGTCAAGAGAATGTCTTGAATTTTATTATATTCTTTATAACCAATGTGCATGTCTTGTTTTACAAGTTTACATGGAGTTCTGTTAGAAGCTAGGGCATTTATAACCGTAATATGGGTGGTCTGAACCTGCATGTCTAATGTTCATCTGTGGGGTAAAGGATTTATAAACAAAATGACACTACCACATTTTATTACGTGGGTGCCGTAAGAAGCGACTTAGGAAAATACAAGGAGAATTAGTACCTTTGCGAAGAGACGGAAGACTCGGTATCAAACCCTATACCAATCCGTCGTGGTAGCGTGGTCAGCGTGGTATAGAAGGTCAAATACTTCTATTAGCTCGCAGTGCTACTGTGAAGCAAGTTATTAAGAGAGGCTTAAGTTCGAAACGCTGTAAAGAATTTAATTGTCTAGTGTTTAGTGACTGCTAAGCTGGAGGTTGTTGTTTGGATGCCCAATGAGGAATCTGTAGAGTTTCCTAAGCACGACTTTTTGTTCTATGACTGTGTGTAATTTATATAATTTAATATTTGTGTTTGGAAATTAAGTTTATAGTAAGTCCTTTGGTTGCATTAATACAGGCTCCACCAGGTTTGGTTTAAAAAACGCGTGTTAGTGTTTTTGAAAGATATTATTATCATATTAGTATACTCCTTTGAGATCTCACTGACTATACGTGCATGGTTTATAGAGAGGCTGGTTTTATGATGAGATTAATCTGGCAATAACCTCCTTAAATTTAACAATAGACAAGATGAAGAAAGGGCGATAATGCAGTTTAAGATAAATGATTATCAAAGTTAAATATCACTAGCAAACCTATATTTCTATTTAATAAATCCTACTTATGCTCATTCTTATTTCGCGTAGTAAAAAAAATATTGCTACATTTGGCATACTGAGAATGTAACAAGACGAACAATTTGGGGGTTACCCAGCTTAGTAAAGGTTCGACGAAACTGATTAAACGTAACAATGTATAGGCAAGCCGCAGGTGCGAGCACAGCAATAAATTCCTAAGTAAATAACGAGTGCATTTATTAACGTTAATAAAGTTGGTCGCCACCGACGCCTTATGGTCTGGCCACGACTACAGGCTTAGCGATGGGAGACGCTACACGAGACTAATGATGCTAGCTCTATTGCCACAATATTACAAAATTAATCATGATATTATTTGTAATCTATAGCACTGTACGCAGGTCGGACTAATGTAAAACTCGGAGAAATTTTAACATGGCTGGTTAGAAATTAAAAGTATAATCTACGGCTTAGCAGTCAGATTAACTAACCAGGCGGGTAGGTACATAAATTTATTGCGTGGTGCTGCATCAGCGCCAATTCTAGTATGACCGCCGAAATAAGGCATATATTTTTACGAAAGCATATCTATGACTTAATTTCTGTGATTTATGTGTTTTGTTGTAGATACTAGCCCAAGAGACAAAAATGGCTTGACTAGTACGGTGACTAAGACTGAGTACTGGTCATGTTCCCGCGCGACCGTTGTAGACTCCCTACAAATTATCGTCCCCTGGTCACTCTTTCCATTCAAGGACGTATATAGTAGGCTAGGCGCTGTTAGTACAGCTGATATCACGAGTGTGTTACTCGTGATATCAGCATTCCCTCCACCACCTCATGGTCCCACCACCCGTATAGGTATATGGACCGAATCATGGGAGAGACGCGCAGTACTTGCTGTATGCTCTTTCCCGTGCGCCCGTTGAAGACTCTCTAAAAATTTCGTCCCTTGGCCACCTCCCCATTTAAGGGGCGGCTCTACTATCAGAGTAGGCTAGGCGCTGTTAATACAGCTGGCGACACGATGACAGCTTCGTCATCGGCCTGGGTCCTATTTCCCTCCTCGAGGCTACTCCTCGTTCTGTGCCATTGGTGCGCGAAGTGTCTCAACCGCTAGCAGTTCGCCTTGGAGTTCACGAGCTCGACGTAGAACGGAGGGCTCTCAGGACCATACATCATATTTTTTCTACTGTCCTCATAAAGGGGGCATCGCCACAAAATGAGTAACACAGCAGTATGTAACACTGATATCGCAACTCCCGTCGCGTGTCGCGCCGCTCCTCGCTAAGCTAAAGTCGTGGCCGCAGCGTTACGAGGACGCCGTCGACGCGGACGACCCGAGTTTTGCGATTGACGTACAAAAATTATTCGCCTTTGCAGCGCCGCAATATTTCCTGCCTACATTTCCTTGTTATACTTTGTGACCCAATTGAAGAGCTGTAGATGGAAATAGTGTTTTATATTTGTATTTTATTGAGTATTTGTTATTTTTGTAATGTAAATATTGTGTATACATTATAATGTCATAAATAGACTTTTATTAGCTTTCTGTTAAAAACTTTATCGCTAGAAAACTTAATGGTGTTTTGACCGGGAAAATTAAACGGGTTCACAGGTAAGTGCCGCGAGACCAAAAAATAACATCATTGTAATTTAAAACGAAAATAAAATTATTTAAAACAAAATCTCAATGTCGATCAATTTAGTATTTTATCCTTAAAGCTTTTTATCCACATAAATTTAGTTATAACTTCATCCAGATCAATTGGGATAGGCTGGCTTCCAATTTATCTTGCAGATTTTTGTATTAGACGATCATTTTCGTAATTTATGACATAAATCCTAGTTAAGCCGCTGAATCATATATTAAAATGGGTAACTTTAAAGTGGCAGACCTGCATTTAATTTTATTTTCAGAACAATCTGATAGTTTCTCGTAACTTCTAATCATATCTATCTTGTTTTGATCTTGCAAACTTCATGGCCTTTTAATGACAAGATCAATGATAAGTTAGAAAGCAATCTAGCGCTATCCACCATATTGACGAAAGAAAACAAGGGTTAAATTATCTCTACCGTCTTTCTTTTACAAACCTTCTCGGCAATTGAATCAGGTAACGTGGCGGGAAACAAAACAATGCCCCAATTTCGTTCAAACTAGAGGAAAACCGAACGCTGACTTATATCTCTAGCCTTTCAAAAAATGTTCACTAATTTTTCGTCATACATCTGATTGGTAATAAAGCATTCACAATAGACCTAACAAGTATCGAAAAAGCCAATTACAAGCGATCCAATTAACACGTAACACCGTTCAAAGTCTAGAACGTATTTCCCTATTTTTCCTTTATACAAGAAATAATGGAAAATCAAAACAACCGCGTAGTCTGTTGGTAGTTAACTGAGACAGGTTATGAGTTGAAAACCGCTGCGACAACTTCACACGTCCTTTGAGAAGCACACAAAGTCTTATTAGTGTTGGTATCGTTCGAGTTTCTTAGATTTTCCCAATATACTTCGTTGTTATTTTTGCACCTGTATTTATAGCCTAGCAGATTGTGTGCCTTCGGTTGTGACTTTTGTGTATACAAGTTTGTTCTGATTAGTTATAGGAAATGGCTTGTGTTAGATATTACTAGAGGATGCCGGCAGCTACGCCCGGTATTTTTTTTAATATAACCTTTTTCCAATCCCGTGTTCATTTCGTAAAATCTATTCTTAATGCATGACAAATGTCCTCAGGGAAAATAGTTATGTAAATTTGAGCTGCCCGTGCCCAATCATTTTGGCCTTATTTTGTCAGTCAGTCACTAATGTAAGAATTCTATATACATATACAGATGTGCGGTAAAGGCGTTTTGTTTGAGTCATTTTACGAAGTTACTCCGTTGGTGTGCGGTCGTATTCATTCAGCAAGGCCTACATTCCTCAAAAGATACTGTAAACACATGTCCATCAAACTTTACAGCCCCACAGAAAGCAGAGATCACAAGATAAGCATTTTTTACGCGTCATTCCGTCTCTTTCACTGGAGGCATTTGTGTGAAACCCCTGCGGCGGTGCGGACAAGTGATGTAACTGCAGCACTGTGGAACACTCTGTATAACGGATGATCTTACGTACATTGAATGAAGAAACTATATTTCAACCCACAACATTCGTCTCAATAACCGATGTCTTCTCCCACACGAAATTTTCTATTTCGGATTTCGGACAAGTATTCTAAAATTATGTTTTATATATATGTTATATATGTAGGCAAATAAAAAGCCTATACATGTTTTATATATAGGCTTTTCATTTTTTGTTTTCGTCTTCACGTTGGAAACCTAAACAACTGACTCATACGTAGCCTATTGGGATAGGCATAAGGGAATGAGACTTTGGCCCTACCAACTAAAACCACCACTATGTCCGCGACTTCACCGATACTAAAATAGGCTCGGCCTATTGCCGTTTATTTATTTATTTAACAGTTTATTGTACACTAAGTTTGACATTAAAAATGGATCATTTTACAAACATAGTACAATGGGCGGCATTATCGCGAACAGCGATTTCTACCAAGCAACCTTTGGATGGATATTATTGGTAGGAAAGAAATGGTAGTTGTCAGTGTACCAGTAAATTATGATTATACTTTAAATAAATACATATATACAATAAATAGTACAATAATATACCTACTCATACATAAATCATATTTAATACATACTTATAATTTTATGTAAGGAATGTTATAATGATAGATCCTTGACTAGAGATTTGAACCTTGTTACCGTCTGAGCCTGCCTTATGTGAAACGGTAATGCATTCCATAGCCGAACAGCAGTGACAGAAAAAGATGTATCATAAAAAGCTGTTGAATGTACTGGCATCTTCAGTTTCAAATTTCAAGAAGGCGCTCAAATTTTTCAAGCTGGTTTTCGGCAAGATCTGGATAGCTGACATCTGCGTAATTAATAATGGGTAATAGAAGAGAGTTTGCAAGTGCAATGTTGGTGGCAGTAGGAAGAAAATTCCTAAGTCTTCTTAGTGAACCTGCCGAAGCAAACACCTTACGACTCATTTCTTGGACCTGCGAGCGCCAGGAAAGGGTAGAATCGATAGTTAGGCCCAGATTCTTTACTTTATCCTGTATGGGAATAACACTGCCATTAAAAATAATGTCAGGAAGTTGTGACAAGTCGATTTTCGCTATCATTCTCGAACTACCAACAACAATAACCTGGGTTTTTGAAGGATTCACTTTAAGTCCATAGGATTTACTCCAGCTGCTAATCTGTGCAAGATCATTGTTGATGGTATCTATAGAATCTGATAACCGTGTGAATGGCGACTGCGTATAGATTTGGAGATCATCTGCATAATTATAGGTGATAGGAAGAGCTGTTTAATACTAACCTCTTTTGATTGGCATTCAAATTTATTCTGCAATGACCTGATATTGTGAACATAAAATATACTATTACCCCATCAATTCTTAAACCACCCTTAGAGGACATCATCGTCCTAGCGTTATCCCATTTGCAACTCCGGGTCCGCTCACTAATCTAACCGGATTTGACTGAATATTAGCTTTGCCACATAGTGACTGCCTGTCTGGCCTCAACAACTCATAGTAATAGCGATGTTCCATGGTTGGTTAGTGTTAGTTTGTTCAGATAAGTTGTTTGCGTTTTTGTTTTAGGCCAATAACCCTGTTTGTCTTTAAGAAAAAATAACGTATTTTACTTACTGTGTTGTGACGTTTACTCAGAACGAATTATACTGCTACTGGACAAAAACCCGGAAAAGGAGATACATCTAACTAGATAACTTCTTTAGTAGGTCAATGGACTGGCGTGACTATGTTGAGTCACATTACAGTTGCAAAACAGAAGGCTAATTTGACTCAGGCTAGTGATTTGCCATCTATAAGTCGCTCGAAATTTTACAGTATTTTCGGTGAGAAGGTATAGGTATGGATAATAGTGCCGAAGATTCAACCTTTTTAATTCTTAGAAAAATTATTCTTCTTTAATACTAGCTGCTTATTGTAATATTCAAAGAACTCTGCAATTGGAAGTGGATAATCTTAATATATAAAATCCTTGCGTTACTGACTGACTGACAGGCACGCTACAGCCGAAACTATTGAGCGCAGGAAGCTGAAATTTGGCATGTATGTTCCTTGGGGACCGTAGGGGTGCACTAAGAAGGGATTTCCCGAAATTCCCACGGGATCGGCGAAAATGGGTAAGTTTAAAAAAAATGCAGGCGTAGCTGCTGGCGTCCTCTAGTTATTAATATTTATGTCCATGTATGGCATATCACTGCGGACTTTATAAACTCTCGGGAAACAGACTCAAAGAACACTTAGTCTCTAAAATGGATCTCACCAAGAGATGTTACGTGAGTTGATCAAACAGTGTTAAGCCACGAGACGGCTTCTTAAGCCTACTACGCATACATTCAATCAAATTACACTCGGCAACAAGTATGTAAATGATGAGTCTCAAACATTCTCGATCTAAATCCGTACTTCTGCAGCATACAGAAGTAGTGGGTACACAACGGAGCTAAACTTCTGACGTACAATGGCTTGCGGTTTCAACGGGCACCAGTAAACACCGCTACTTTAGCTTCTACAATAACGTAGCAAGTAGACTCGTTTCCGCTCTCCGGGAACTTTTGCGAGTTACGAGTACTAACCCACCTTGGATTCGAAGACGTTTTTATTTACCTTCGTGTGATATGTTCTGCCGAGTACAAAAGAAAGGTGAGGAAATAATTACGTTGATTACGTAACGAATAGTTCGGTTGTGTTGACTGCGTGGGTTGCGTTTTAAAAATGTATTTGGCAGATGTGAAATTAGGTAGAGCTATGCCATAGCATTTAGTAGTAATTTGTGATTTAAAAAAATAGTCTGATGTTCTGTCACGTCTGGTTAGATTAGTAGTCAGACCTGGCTACAAGGCTGAAGTCTTGAATGCAAACCGGCTAACGTGATTGGTGATATTTGTTTTAGATTACTATTTATTTTTGGATCGGGCAAGTCAGCCGTCAGTCGCAAATAGACCTGTGTCAAAACTAAGAAAAGTTTCGTATAAATACATATATATATATCGTTTACACTTTACCAAATATTTATCTATACATTTAAATAGGGACGATCTTCCAATAAGAATCCTGTCTTTACTGTGTGTCGGATATCGCGAGTAAAAGAGAGAAGCGATATTATTTCATTGGATGCCAAGGCGGCCTGACAAGCTTGTTGGCAAATGTTACTTCTGAGAAAGAAAAATGTAGTGCAGTTAATAAGTGACATTGAAACCTGATACTAGCAGAATTGTAAACGAGATTCGCGTATGAGAAAATACTTGCAATATGAAATATTTTGTGATCGAAATCATGTAATTGTGTGGGAAGCAATCAATGATCGGGCAAAGAAAAGTTTGTCAAGAAATTTGTGATCCAAAATTTATTATTTGTATTGATAGATCGAGGATTGATCGACTTACTATTTTCAGTATAGTCCCTACCCACTTCATCGACCTGACACAAGACGCAAAATAAACTTGTGCTAATATCCATCATCATCACCATCATCATCCTAGCGATATCTCAGTTAAATCCATTTACTATCCTGACCAGATTTGTCAGAATATTTTAAAATAGAGGATGCCCGCAACCACGCCCAGATATTTTATAATTTAACCGTTTTGGGCCGATCTCGTGGGGATTTCGGTTAATCCCGTGGTATTGCATCCCTTCGGGACCCAAGGAACATTCATGCCAAATTTCAGCTTCTTATGCCTAATACGAGTAGTTTTATAGCTTGTCAGTTAGTCAGTCAGTCAGTAACGCAAGAATTGTATATATGCAATACAGATAAATTTAGCACTAAAACAATCAAGACTTATGTGTCCCCATAACGATTATCAAAAGATCTTAACGTGCTCTCCAAGGCACGGGACAATAGACAATAACCATTTACTACGGAATTCAATATTCGATCTATAGATAGATCTGTAGATTTTAGATTCGTTTTTGACATAAGGTCCCTACAAAATATGTCAAACACGAATCTCGAACCTCAAAATCCATGTATGGATCGAATATTGAAAATGGCCGTTAGTACGCACATATCTTCGAAAGGTCAGTGCTGCGCACTATAAGAATGAACCCGATACCCTCTGCAGGATAAATTGTTGGTATCTCCACTACCACTAAGCTATTGCTGGCTTGTAAGTAGACACAAAATATTCTCTTGTAGAAATTCTTCTTTACCGTTGATTTACATACCAGGATTAGTAAATGGGGCTTCATGGAGAATATGTGAAGTTCTAGAAACTACAGGATATCTTTCTCTTACTAGTTGGGATATTGTAAAGATTTTTTACGACTCATAAAATAAATACCGTAATATACAGTGGAAACTTTTTGACAACCAATTAAGGCATGCTCTGTCGTAATTGATTGTCAAAAAGTATATCAACCTTTTAACAAAATCGAAAATAAATTTACAATTTCTGTTTTAAATCGCGAAAATCTAATCTTATCTTATCTTATCCCCTTAATTACTTAACGAACTACTAAATTGGCAAGAATAGTTCCTCGGCGATTCTTTGTTCGGAGAAGATTCAAATATTTTTGGTTCGTTTAATATTTAGTAGTAAATTTATTTAGACGAAATTTTCTTAAGTATTATATTATCCATTTTGTTAAATTTATTATTTTTTATTCAGTAATATTTTGTCTCTTTATGAACATCGTCCTATCGTTATATCGGTTTCATCTAAGACTTACGCTTAGGAGGCAGAGGTCCGCTATACTTAGTCTCACCAAACATAAGAGAATATCAGAATATCAGCCTTTTGTCCCCTTAATACCTATATAATAAAAATCTCAATCTGATTTATTTCTCAAAATGTAATTTTCGTGAGCTGTTGGATAGGTGGGAGCGGCAAGCCGCGCACTTCGTCACTACATAACTGGCCTCTGCGGCTGCAGGTACGGTATTCGCCACTCAGGAGTTAGTACAAAAGTAAATGAGAGTATAATTTAACCTGTTATTTTATATCTTTTTCTAAAGAATAAATGATCTTTCAATGCCTAGATAATTATGCTATATGCGTGTATGTGTATGTATAATGCATGTTAAAGGGGTAGGAAATCTACTAGCGGAATGTCGTTTGTTCGACCCCTCGGCGCACAACGGTGACATGTAGACTTTATTAATATTTTACTAGCTTTTCCTCGCTGCTTCGCACGCGTAAATTACGATTAGATAAAATATTTTGTGCAAACACCCCTACCCTCCTCAAGGAACATACACATACTACATTTAGCCTTCTTGCGCCCAGTAATTTCGGCTGTAATGTGTCTGTAAGTCAGTCAGTAACGAAAAGATTTTATATACACGGATTGAAGTGATTCCATTGAGAAAATAAAAGCTTATACACAAAATCTGAATTCCTTATACACCCTCTTATGAGAAAATTTCCAATATAAATGTCTTTGTGTGCGCTAACGTCATTTGCGGCTCTAATAAACAAATTACAGAGTTAATCCCTTGAAAGGAATACAAGGTTTTATGCAAATTATGACTACCCTTTTTATCCACTTAGGGTAAGAATTTCCAAGATTTTCTTAGTGTTCACTTACTTCATTTGAGGAACCAATAGCTATACAAAGTTTGAAGTTAATCCATTGCGGGAATAAAAAGTTTCATACAAATTCTGACAACCAGTTTAACCGCTTTAGAGGTGGAATTACCAAAAATCTCTTAGTGTGCCCTTACACACCTGAAGGAACATACATGCTAAATTTCATCTACTTGCGCTCAGTTGTTTCGGCTGTAGCATGTCTGTCAGTCAATCAGTAATGCAAGGATTTTGTTGATTTTTTTTTGTTATTCTTTAAATACAATTCCCGCACTAAGAATTAATCCTGTGTCACGGGGGACTTTACAAACATACAACCAACGGACACAATGAGGAATGGAAACACCCAGACTCGAAACAACAATTTATGGATCACACAAAGTGTTGTCTCATGTGGGAATCGAACCCCCGACACTCGACGCAGTGTCAAGCGGCGAGGTGGATAGCGTAAACTTTGTATATTAGTTTCTCAAACGAGGGGAGGAATTTCCAGCAAAATAGTTTTAGTGTTCACTATCGTCGTTTGAGGAACTAATATACAAAGTTTGGAGTCAATCCATTGAAGGAATAAAAAGTTTCAAACAAACTTTGATCCCCAGTTTTACCCCCTTAGGGGTAGTATTTCCAAAAACCCTCTCTTAGTGCTACCCTACACTCCTCAAGGAACATACATGCTAAAATTCATCTTCTTGTGACTAGTAAATACGGCTGTAGCGTGTCTGTCAGACAGTCAGTAACGCAAGGATTTTTATATATTAAGATAGGTACGATTATTATAGGGGTCCTGCGCAGGATGCGCCCGTATAACAATTCTGTCCGTCCTCCACAGTTGGGTGCGATCGCGCTTTTCATCCTGCGGGGGTATGCGTAAATGCATTTCCACAGCGAGAAGAAAAATTAAAAGGTACGATTATTATGTAAATTTCAAAAAAGTTTAATGTAATATTCTGGTCTAGCTTGATAAAAACATTGTTTACTGAACATTCAGTTCAGTAAACAATGTTTTTATCAAGCTTCAATGCACCTATAATATTATGTTTAGTTGTCTAGCTTTATGGATCTTCAAAACATTCCCATCTAACACTGTATTTTCAAAGCTTGAGGATTCAAAGGAATATTCTCCATATTTTGTTTTTGGGCCAGTTTTCCTATGCCTCTAGATTAGGGAATGAAAAGAACGGTATTCCATTGTTTTGTCTATCAAGACTCAAAGGCTGACATTTATAAGAATTTTATCCATTGAATTTTAGCTCCTTTGTACAGATTTTTATCTTCATATGTGTGTGGATAGCTTAACAAATATAAGAACTTGCACTATAAGAAAAATATTTTTCTTTAGTTTTGTCATTGTAACTGTCTGGGTCATTGTAAATTATTTTACAGGAATGAAAGACATGTTTCTTTTAAGTTTAACCTTACATAATACCCTCGATTAGGTCAGATCTATTATATGTTATAGTTGTACAGAAAGTTTTTAACAAACATAAAGTCAAACTTGCATTCGCGTTGATAAACATGAGCACCTTTATCACCAATTTTATGTCAACATTAATAAGCAAATAGTATCTTGTGGTATCCTGAAAAAGGTGGCTGGGAAAGACTTGATGCGGAAGGCAGAGATTCGTGTACTGTGGCGTGTGTTGGCAGAGGCCTATGTCCAGCTGTGGACTGCGATAGGCTGATTGACTTATTTTGTGGTAGTGACAGAAAACTCGACATCAGACACTATGCCAACCCGTCTGGCGTGGCATAGTAGGCCATACATCGCTAGCTAACGTGTATATTATATTATGACTCAGATAAATTACAAGAAAAATATTATGGAAAAGCAATCAGTTTTAAATGAATCTCCCAAAATGCCTCTTGTCCAAAACGTGATAATTCTAGTTTGCCTTAGGAAAAACCGTTTATTCTGCGCAGTCGAATGCCTATGTTTCTCTTGGTTTGTCCAAATCTGTGACAAGAAACACCTGGACGCCGAGCTTCAACATGTCAAGCAAGTTCTGCAAGACAACAAGCTCCGACCGCCGCGCCAACGTCACAGATCCCTGAAGAACAAACCAGCCACAGTAGAGAGACAACCTGCTGTACTCCCATACATCAAGGGCGTGACCGACAAGATTGGCTACATCTTGAAGCGAGTTTCAATCAAAACTTTCTACAAGCTGCCAACGAAGATAAGCCAATTATTACCATCTGTCAAGAGTCAGTTACCCTTACAAGAGGCCGGGGTTTACAAGATAGACTGTGAGTGTGGGTTCTCATACATTGGACAAACCAAGAGAAGCATAGGCATTCGACTAAAGGAACATATAGCTGACAATAAACACAAACGCTCGACGAAGTCTGCTGTGTGTGAACATGTAGAACAAGGAACCCACCATTACCTGCGATTTGATAAACCACAGATACTCGCAAAAGAACACCGCTTTATTCCAAGAATGATACGTGAAGCTATTGAAATTAAAAAACATGCTAATTTTAATAGGGAAGATGGTTGGAATGTTCCTCCAGCTTGGGACCCTGTTATCAGGCTAATGAAACCCAAGAAGGACAAAGTCACCAGAAGAAATCAAGACACTGGTTCGGCGTTGCAACGAACCGTATGTACTTAGGCGATTTGGAAAAATATAAATATAGTGGACTGTATAAAGGATGGCTGTTAAATCGCCCAGTAGAGTGGGTTATAGGGAGGAATAGGAGGCGGGGGTATGGGAGCAAAGCGCGCCTTACCTTGATAAAATGGCGGCTTGTCGGCGTCTTCCGAGAGTCGGGCCACAAGCTGATCACTCCACCTGGATCCAGCCCGAAGCTGCACGGATCACTCCACTACACCCGCGGGCGGTTTAGTTCTCGTTTATAGTATAAAGCTGTAAAATATTGCGGTATTGCACGTGTTCGGCGCGGCGCGGGGCGGCGTAGGGACGCAACCTATCAGAGTGATGATTGATCCTTGACTTGCGCGCAGCGTCGTTGAATTCTGCGACCAATTACAGTGAGGCGTGCCTTTTGGAAGGGAAGGGATAAAAGGATCGCTCGTATTTGATACTGCGGTATGCAAATGAATTTATTAGCTAGGTGTTGACATACTTAATTATCAATAGAAAGATAGATGGCGCTACCAGACACAGTGAGCACATTCTGCGTAGATAGTAACACCAATAGTTGAAAAATGTTCGGGTAATTTCAGATAACTTTTAAATTCAAGACAAAGACAAATATCACCTCAGCCTGCCGTGAACATGAATCCTGTAAAGAATTCGAAACGTTGGCTAGTAATAAAAATGTAGTTTCTAGATCATTCGGTTTAAATGTAATAACAAGTGAAACCAATATAACGCGATAAAATCCGTAAACTGTAGTTTAATTTCAATGTGTAGCATTCGCGTAAACCCAAGAAAATATTATGTTAACCAGTACGGATTGGCAACAGCAACAAAAATACGCCGGTTAGAAGATCTACAAACCAAGCGCGCAAGATACATAACATCCTTAAATTTCTTGTAGAGATGCCGTGATCACGATCTCATCCCACCATGCTGCAAAATATCAGCCAAGAAGGACATACGTGGAAGCGCTAAGATCTTAAACAGGCAAGTCATCAGTTACTCATTCAAAAGATACACGAACACCGCGCTGACTTACGCAGAATAAATAGAAATGTTGAGAATTTGTCTAACGAAATATACAGATTGATATCTCCATTTGATTTTGAAAAATGCATCAATGCAATAAATAACAGAGAAACATCAAAATATTACGCGTGTAAACGTAACAAAACAGAAAAAAATTGATAAATTACAACAAAAATCAAATGAACAGTACAAAATGAAACAGAACGTTTTTGCACGGACCAATCACACGCTACCGTCCGCCGACCATAGACAAACAGTTGTCAATCAGTCAAAACACATCAAAACACCGAAAATGTACTGAGCAGAGGTTTAAATTATGCGATAACTCCATCCAGAATACCGTATGAGACCATTATTTGCAACGTTGAGGATTGTCTAGTCAAGAACAATGTGAGTAAGGAAGATTTCGAGGCCATACGTCGGGACGTTTCTGCTGTATTGCGCCAGTCGAAAGTGCCTAGAAGGAATCTAGCAAAACCTGAGTATTTCGCACTGAAGAACCTACGAGCTAGACCTGAACTAACAGTATTCCGAGCAGATAAAGGAAATGCAACGGTAGTGATGGACACGTCCGATTATAAACAAAAAATGGAAAATCTTTTGTCGGATGAAAGTACATATAAATTGGTTAAGACGGACCCTACCAACAAAATACTCAAGCAAACGAGTGACATTGTGAAGAAATATTCCGAACAACTGAATCTGGACGTGAAATACTTAATACCATCGTGTGCAAAACCTCCTCAATTGTATGGTCTACCGAAAATACACAAGGAAAATGCTCCACTGCGCCCTATAGTTAGTCAAATAGGGGCACCAACCTACAGATTGGCTCAACACATTGCAAAGATTCTCTTGCCACTCAGAGGCAAGACGAGAGCACATGTAAAGGATTCCTACCATTTTGTCAGTGAAATAAAACACCTACATCTCTCTGACAAGGAAACTATGGTTAGTTTTGATGTACAGTCATTATTCACATGCTTACCGGCACATGACTGTATTGAAATAACTAGAAGGAAGCTAATAGAGAACAACATGCCTGAGGAATATGCAGAAATATTGAAACACTGCTTAACAACTGGCTATCTGTTATGGGATGAGAAATACTACATACAAGTAGACGGTGTGGCAATGGGCTCTCCAGTATCGCCTGTTGTTGCTGACATCTTCATGGAGGACTTCGAGACGCGAGCCATGCAGACTGCCACCATCACACCGAGGTTCTACAAGCGGTATGTAGATGACACTTTTACAATTTTACCAACAGATAGTGTTAATGTATTCCTAGACCATCTTAATTCTATTCATAACCACATAAAATTTACAATGGAATTAGAGGCAAACAATTCTTTAGCTTTCTTAAATGTACTTGTTATCAGGAACAAAAACAACTCTTTGAGCCACACTGTGTATAGGAAAAAGACACATACAAATAGGTACTTAACCGGTGAATCTCATCACCATCCTAAACAGTTACCTACCGTAGGAATGACTTTGTTTCAGAGAGCCCGGGGGATCTGCGACAAGAAACACCTGGACGCCGAGCTTCAACATGTCAAGCAAGTTCTGCAAGACAACAAGGTCCGACCGCCGCGCCAACGTCACAGATCCCCGAAGAACAAACCAGCCACAGTAGAGAGACAACCTGCTGTCCTCCCATACATCAAGGGCGTGACCGACAAGATTGGCTACATCTTGAAGCGAGTTTCAATCAAAACTTTCTACAAGCCGCCAACGAAGATAAGCTAATTATTACCATCTGTCAAGAGTCAGTTACCCTTACAAGAGGCCGGAGTTTACAAGATAGACTGTGAGTGTGGGCTCTCATACATTGGACAAACCAAGAGAAGCATAGGCATTCGACTAAAGGAACATATAGCTGACATTAAACACAAACGCTCGACGAAGTCTGCTGTGTGTGAACATGTAGAACAAGGAACCAACCATTACCTGCGATTTGATAAACCACAGATACTCGCAAAAGAACACCGCTTTATTCCAAGAATGATACGTGAAGCTATTCAAATTAAAAAACATCCTAATTTCAATAGGGAAGATGGTTGGAATGTTCCTCCAGCTTGGGACCCTGTTATCAGGCTAATGAAACCCAAGAAGGACAAAGTCACCAGAAGACATCAAGACACAGTGAGCACATTCTGCGTAGATAGTAACACCAATAGTTGAAAAATGTTCGGGTAATTTGAGATAACTTTTAAATTCAAGACAAAATCAAATATCACCTCAGTCTGCCGTGAACATGAATCTTGTAAAGAATTCGAAACGTTGGCTAGTAATAAAAATGTAGTTTCTAGATCATTCGGTTTAAATGTAATAACAAGTGAAACCAATATAACGCGATAAAATCCGTAAACTGTAGTTTAATTTCAATGTGTAGCATTCGCGTAAATCCAAGAAAATATTAAGATATAATTTGCCAAAGCGGGTAGTAAATGACAGCGTTTTGGGACACAAACATAAAGAAATACAACAAAATTAAGACGTCATCCTTTTTTGAAGTCGGTTAAAATGCTGTTTTAATGTTTCAACGCAAAGAAACTTGACTCAAATTATCGTTACAATAACATTAAAAACGGACACATTAGCTATTGTCCTCTCTCCATTGTATTTGTCTATGGCCAATTAAATTGTACATTCGTTCATAAAATTATTTTCTTTATTAAAATTCGAGGGGCTTCTTTGGCTCATAAACTAAACCACGGTCTAGACATAATAAAAGCTTTCTACTTAGGTGTAAATTATATATAAATTTATTACCTAATTTTAGGACTTAACGCTTGTGTTCACAGCGACCTTTGATATTAAATCCTCAAGAAAAGTAACTGGTCATGTAAATTATTGACTTTGGCACTTCTTATTAAGTGATTAAGGTCGAGAATGTTTTACACTATTTAGTTGCTACGTTAATATAAATGGTTATATGTATATGGGTGTTTATTTTTCTATGATGATGTTACAATTTTCGATGGTAGACGATTAAGACAAAAAGCAGTGCTACTCCACTATGAAGCTGCTTTATGAACAAGTTGCTGCAGATTCATACAAGGATCTACTTTAAAGTACACAACATTCAAGTTCATATTTTAAGTATAATAATATACAAATAGTTCGAATCTGAGAAGAAGGTTTAATTACCGCTATGTCCATGTCTGCATTATCAATATGGACAGTGCGACATTTTGTCATAATGGTGAGAACAGAATTGTCGGTGCGTAGGATGTCTAAATCACAGTGTATTTGTATAGCTAGTGCAGGTGCCGTGCAGCGATTCATCGCAATTATTGTCAGTATTGATGATAGACCAAAAATAATCTCTTTATCAAGATGCTATCGACAACCTGTTGTAATGCGTGCTTTGTGTGGTTGACAGCGACAAACGAACAAACACACAGTAATTACGTGTAATAACAGATATTGTGCTTTCCAAATAATATTAATAAAGTGGTCGTGGAGTTAAATGGCCATGTATAATTATATAAAATTCTGCCGTTACCGAATGACTGGCAAACAACGCATGTCTTTGCAACAAAAAAGCATTTCCCGGAATTATCACGGCATCGAAAAGAAAAGAACAAATAAAAAAATAACAGGGTGTAACTGCGGGCATCTTCTCGTTTATAATATAATAATCCATGATATGTCTTGTCTGGCAAATCATTTAAGCTTCTAAACCTCGTACCATTTCAAGCTTCTCGCGTCCTTTTCCTTGACTTCTAAGGATAGCATGATGTTACATAGTCCTTAACTTACGTCACAAACGTGGTTCTCATACACAAAAATATAGAAAATATCCAGAAATCAGCAAGTTCACACAAACAAACATTTTAGTTTTGTTGTATTCGAGAGAGAGATATTACCTAATATCATATGATGTCTAAATCTATACTATAAATATATACCTATATATTTAAAAAATATATTTGTATCTTTATCTGTCATTTGAATGTTACAGACTGCGCCTTTTTGGGATCAGTTGACCCTGTGTGAATTTTCCCGGAATGTTACAATAGAAGTAGTATTGTGGTATTAATATGCAACAAACGTTTACTATATTTATCAAATAAATATCAAAGTTCGTAAACATATATTTACTAGTCGAGCCCGCTGTTACATCCGCTTTATATAGGGCGAGTGCTCTGCACCCGTCACTAATAGCATGATGTTATATAGCCTTCTTCGATAAATGTGCTATCCGACTCAACAAAAAAAAAACAAATCGCACCAGTAGTTCTTAACATTAGCGCGTTCAACAAAACAAACAAACTCTTGAACTTTATTATATTAATATCGATAGTAACAACGTAGATATTATTTAAAAACACATTCATTATCTAACATTGACACGAAATAAAAGCAATGTAATAAGCCCTTAATAAACATATTCTGTGTTCACAAATGTTAAGCTTGCCCCACGCGAACGATAATTATGTTCAGTGTTTTAACTGATCAATTATCTTTACATACTCACAAATTATTAAAGTGTTCATATCGATTGATCATAGTCGTAAGTATTCATAGTCAACGGGATAGACAATACAATGCAGTGTTATTTATGAATCAATATTAATTAAGGTCGTAGTAGGTTTATGACTATGATAATTAATTACATAATTGATTACAATATAAATCATAATTCAAATAGCACACTTTTCACCAATCTTGCTTAGTTCTGACATTATAACCCGTAATCAGTATTTAAGGTCCTATACATTATACTGTCACTAAAACACTTTGTCCAACACAGTTATCTATCATTAATAATTAAAAACGTGCGACGAACGAGACTACAGAATTACTTTCATTCAATTCGGTGTCGTGCACAATATGTGTCAAATAGTAATTGATCGCGTGCGTCAGTATCAGGGTAGAAAGACCAATTAAGTTCATTTGCGAATAAAAACAGACGTGCAATAAATCTGATAGCGACACACACGAGGTGTATTTCATAGACGGAAAAAGCTCATACGATAGGAAATTGAAAATAAATTCCTTTAAGCTTTCAATTACCTCAATCGGGAATATCGCGTTGCCGGAGACATGAATTTAAATCTATATGCATGTGTAACTTTAGATGTGGTCATGGTACGTGCCGGGAAATAATTGACAAGGATTTTGTTGTGGTGTTGTGTAAAGATATTGCCGACTAGGGGAGTCTAATAGTATAATAGGTATGTGTAGTTTTGGGTTTGGACCAAAATTTGACTAGCAGAAGCATTACATATTTAACTGAAATTTTGGTCTGTTTGCTTTAAAATGTGTTCCAGGGTCTGTATCCTGTGTAAAGTATGATAGTCGAAGCAAAGGTGTGATGAAAACGGATGATTAAACTTTTAAAATGTTCAAAAATATAGACTTCTCGGTGATAGATCCTTGGCAACTTAAATGGGATATGTTCTAGTATAGGTTGGTTTAAATTAGCTCGAGATATTTAGAGTATTAGAACTTGTTGTATTCAATGGTCTTGAACCTGGCTATACAATGTACTCGCTTTCTCATCACCAATATAGCCTTTGGACAAGTTAAAAAAAAAACGATAAAAGTGATACTTGTCAATGCTATAAAACGAAATTTATCATAGCTAATAACCCTTCAAATTTCTGTTCCTGATACTTTTACCTTACTTTGTAGAATTTTCATAAAATACAAGGCTATACATATGTAGTTACAAAATTTAATACTTAGCAAAATAATAATTGTATTTGAACTACCTGAGTTCATCAGAAACATTTCATACAAATCATTCTGGAACGATATGAGTTGTACGAACAAAATATTAAAAAAAGTATTTCATTAACAACGTGTTTCGATGTTGCACTCAAAACGAATCCACTTGTACAGCCAAACGTGCACCTCGATATACTGAACGAAATATTCAGCCGAATTAAACGGTTTCCTTTTATACGATTTGTTTCGCGACCCGTTTGACTACTAGCCGTGTTTGAGTGTACTCTCCTTTGAAAAAGGCGCAGTATCGACGTAACGTAAGCTTTTAGAAAGTGTACGCCGCATTTTTGGACAACACTGACAAAGCCAAAGGAAATATATTGCTTAGGTTCATTGAATCCCACGTACTTGGAGATACAGAATCATTCAAGCTGAACGGTTATCAACCGATAATACTATTGTCAGAACCCGTATATATTTAATTACAAGCTTCGGTTGCTTTTCAATCGTTAATAATGTCGAGGTTTTATTTGACTGAATTTATGTCATAAAAAGTTTAACGCAGGTGTCTTTTTCTCAAAAAAAAATCCGATATGAACACCAAATCACAGCCGCGTACCTATTACATTAACGAGAATTCCGTGGCTAACTTTAAAAGATACCGTATGGATAATAATAAATCGTCTTTCAAAATACACTCATAATTTCAATGGGCTTTAACATACTACATATAACTGAATAGGTATTTCTATCACAATATTTTTATAAAAAACCTGATTGAAGTACAGCTTCGAACGTAATGTGTTTATACGAAAAACAAATTGAAGTACACGCTTTATTTTTTGACATCCGATAACAGAATAATGTTGTTATCACTAGGTGCTTGGTAAATAAAAAATTCGGGCAATAATGTAGTGCCTATTAAATGTAAGAATAAGAATGCTAGAACATTATTTTAAAGTAGTAAAAGTAAGTTTTTAAGTCTTCGACATTCATTGTTTACACGTGGAGCGAAATAATGACGAATCAAATGTATAAAATAAATGTGTGTTGGCAGGTTGGCTACGGCAGAGTACACCTACGGTAAAAAGGCGTGAGTGTATGTAAGTGTCTGCTTGACTAAGGTAGTAACTATTTTACTGAAAACTCATCTGACATATATTAATAGTACATTTGTGTTTAGTTTAATGAACCAGGCCATTGGCAAGGCAATTATTTACCATAATTATGTTACTTTTTGACCCAAAAATATGGATATCAGGGAGCGTCTGACTTGCCGCTGGCTCGTCACCTACAGCAATTCAAAGAAAACTTGTCCTGAATCGGGTGTTAGTAAAGTGTCTTACTTATTATAAGACAAAGTACCTCACCACGTTAGTCTGTTAGCGACACGCTCAAAAACTACAGAACGGATTTTCGTTGGATTTCACTAGTGGAAGGAGCGGTTTATGTGGAACGTTTAAGTTTACAATTTATTGCAATTAGATGTTCAATGTGGGTGGCGAAGTAAGCGGTGCAAACTTGTCTTTATATACACAGTTTTTGCTTTACTTGCTGACAGAAAAGCTACAGCCAAAACTATTGGGTCCAGGACGCTGAAATTTGGCGTGTTTGTTCCTTGAGGATTGTAGTGGCAGTTTAAGTTACACTAAGAAGAGATTACTCGAAATGTCCACGAGATCGGGCGGAAACTGTTAAATAAAAAAAACCGCGGGCATCCTCTAGTCTGATTTAATATAAATCAAAGAATACTGCAAACGTAAGATTTTGACTTACCTGAGCTAAAGTAGTCCACAACGCAGTGTTGAGAACTCTGATACAATTCGCTTACACATGACATTGTCGTTTACTCCCACGTTTGCCACTTATGTCATTGTAACCCTTGGAAACAATAAGATTAAAGGTTATGCCCATTCTCAGTACCTGTATACTATGAACATAACCGGGTTGACAAAAATAATGTTGTATTTTATATTACAGGGGTTTAATGGATTAGTCTCAAATAGAACGTTAATATACCTACACCAGCTAACATTTTTAGATCGCGGCAGCTTTGATTATTTTTTGTGCCAAGGGTGAAAACAAATAGCGACCTAATAATAACAAACATGTATGTCTGTCTTTCTTCTGTATATTATTTTAAATTCATTTGGTCACGAAAATCAATAATTGTACCATGTTGATCACAGATAACAATGGTTCAGTTGTTCTGGTTCTGGGTGAGACGTTACGTTATTACTTGACGGATCGCCAATTATTTGTTTTAAAAATTTCGCCTGACATAAAGAAATAAATACTGCTTTGCAAAGCCGTTTCGTAACATTCAATCATCAGACCCCGAGGTCACACAGACTTGAAATAACAATTTGTGCATCACACAATGTGTTGTCTCGTGTGAAGATCGAGCCCACAATACTTATTCAGTGTATAAACTATGCACAATGCTAGACGCCGAGGCGAAGTTTTAAATCACTACGAATATGTAATCATTGCAATCATCAAGTCTCCTAAATATTTAAATCAATGTCCATATAATATTCTAATGTAAACGCATGGTTTTTAGAATGTCTCACTTTTGTTCTATCAAAAAAACGATGTAAATAAAATGATTTGGTCAATAACAAAACATTTTGAAACCAATTTCCAAGAACGTGTATTTTTTTAAACGACTTCGAAATGTCATAGAGCAAATAAATGAGAAATAAAATAATATAAGTAAAAAATATTCATAATTTTGATCAAAATTCGTACTGAAACAAATATTGAATTCTCAGCATTAAATTCATTATTTACAACTAAACAAATTTTATGCTGGCAATACCGCATAAAGTTGACGATGACCGTTGCATAAAAGCTGAGTCTCGAATAAGTTATTCTGAGCTACGGTTTATGGGTTTGCAATAAAAATATCATAATAGTTGACAGCTCCGAGCGCTATTTCAAAATATTTTATTGGTGATGAATCGACGTAAAATATACTCTATCAGTTAACACAGAAAATATTTTTCAATCATCAGAAGTGTGGACTACCTAATAAAGTTAAGAAATATAAAATTTATATTCTTTTGGAATTTAAAACATTGTGCAATAAGCAATTTCAAACCTTTGGCAGTTCTGCCGTGCTTGTGATAAACACAGTAAGTGCCATGAAGACAGTTTAGAGAAACACGCGCTTAAAGTTTTTTACTTTATTTTTAGCATTTCTGCCTTAATATAGATCAAATCTAAGTTCTTACAAATGTATTACGTAAATAAAGGCATGTTTTATAGGTGTTCTATTTTATTTTTTAATTACATGTAATAAATGTGATGTAAATCTTAAAAATATATTTATGTTCAGTAATGAAGAAAATAAATAAAACATTTTCTTCTTATTACTACAGTAAGTGTGTGACTTACTGTAACTATCTTTAGTTGTAGGTACATACTGTAACAATGATTATGAAATAAAATAAATGTTTAAATAGAATAACAAATATGATACTTTTTGCTTACAGTAACTTAGGCACTTACTGTAATTATAGCTAGAAGAAATATGTAAAATTACAGCATCCCTCATTAAACCGACACCGACTTTAAGTACATTTTTCTTAATGATTTGTAAGAAAATGAAACATAACTGATGTTATGAAATCACAGTTTAATAAAACAAGTACAAATAACTTTGTGAAACTAGAAAATTTTAAAATCAGTTCTATTATTTAATTATTTATAGCATTAAAAATGGGTTAACGTAACCAAAGGTAAAATCATTCGTATTTGTACAAAACTTCTTCGTGCATGAAACAATATTAAACAAACTAAGCACTATCTCTAAAACATAACACGTTTATAGTTTTTCCATAAAACTCTTATTAAACTATTGGTTGTACTTCTTTGTACACAACAAATAACATAAAAAGACAAAGGCACTTTAATTTCTGATAAGGCTTATTTACCTTTCAGAACGAGAAAAAAAAATTTAAATCTTCATATAAATTATGAGATCTTAGTTACACTAACTAAAACAAATCAGTCTTACAAATTATTCTTCATCAGTCCTATCATTCATTTAATTAGTTTTATAACCTATTTGTAGAAGTTTAAAAATACCTTAAAAGTGTTTTAAATGACTAGTAAAATGTAGACTTACAAATATAATTTTCAAAGTTACAATAAGAAAGTTTAAGAGTTGTCTATTGTTTACCCGAAGATTATATACCATAATCTCATATTCCCGAATTTCATTTAGGAACCCAAATTTCATTTGCCCGAATGTTTTGTTTGCCCTAAAAGACATGACATACTTTTAATTGCCCGAAACTTAGATAAACCAGAAGATACGAGTGCCATACGTATTGTTTTTCATATTTTTAATTGTCATAATAATAATTTTAGACATAATATTTAAACGCCATAATATTTAAATGGGTATGTATCAAAATCCCGAACTTTAAAATACCGATGGAGGAAATCCCGATAATTGAAATGCCGAATGGTTGTTTGGTCGAAAGTTTAAAATTCCGAAGTTTTAAATCCCGAAAAATAAATTAAATATTATTATCAACAGCTAGTGCCTGAGGTTAGGTGCGAAGAACTCATCATCATCAGCCGTTAATAGTCCACTGCTGGACTAGGCCTCTCCTTTGAAAAGAGGAATTGGCCTACTGCAACACGCTGGCCAAGCGGGTTGGTATAGGGTTTGTATCAAGTTTTCCTTCTCTTACAGTGATGTTCTCTGCATAATATGCTCCATCTGTCAGCTCTTACGACACCCATGGGATGATGTGGGGTGGTGACAATTCGTATTGTTAATCTGTCACCACACAGACGACGACGCGACGAACTAAACGCCTTAAAAATCTTAAAATATATACAGTAAGTAATGCACTTAAATTATTTGTTCTAGACAAGTCTACACATAATATGAGGTATTCCTAAACATAATCACAGTAAGTTCCACTTGCTGTTGTAATGCTAAGGTAATGCAATAGTATGTTTTATTACAATTACTTAATATAGTAACGACAAGTGCCACTTACTGTTAATATGTTTAAGTCGTACTTGGTTTAATAAAATCGTAACTTTATAATATTTGTAGTAAGATTGCTTACTGTAGTAAAACCTAGGTAAATGGATTTAACTTTATACAAAAATCAACCGTATGTGCCCATACTGCATTCATAATAAGTGCACCTTGGCACCTATCGTGTCTAACTGTAATTATGCTTGAATCATCTTTCGCACTGTTGTTGAGAACGGACGTGTTGAATCGCATGAGTAATTATTAATTAAATATTTTTAAATCGTGACCTCAATCAACGCGTACAACTATCTGCGAACGTAACAAAACTGTGTGTTATAAAATGTATCGTGATTGACATTGTAAGCAATATATAATGGATCACAGTCCTTTCACTCCGAGTAGGAAGACTGCTCGGAGTCCTCCTCCGACGCCGGCACCTGCACCTGCACCTGAGCGTCCAGCACTTGAAGTCATCCCTACGCCTGAAATCCAGAACTGGATGTCATCTATTGAGCAGTACCTCAACGAAGTGTGTTCTATAGCACAAGAAGGAAAACTAAACTCTGAGCAGAAGATGAGAGTCAGCAATCTCTGTCGCCATGTGGGCACTAAAGTTTCGCAGTTGGCAGTTCAGTACCAGTCTCTTAAGTCACATACTATCCAGGCCCATTCTACCATCAAATCCCAGCAAGAACAACTTGATTTGTCTGAGAGCCTTCAAGATCTAAAGCAATCCATACAGGAGTCCTCGAAACCTACCACCTCTGCACCGTCTTTCGCTGAGATGGTTAAAAAATCTGCACATAATTTTATTCAGCCCATTAGCGTAAGTTCGGTGGCAATCTATCCAAATGACAAGCTAAAATCGAGTGACGACACAAAATCATTAGTGCAAAAAATCATCAGGCCTGAACAAATGAACCTCCACGTGAGAGCACTACGCAAGATTAAGAACGGCGGCGTGATCATCAGCACCGAGACCAAAGATGATATTGAGAAAGTAAAACAATCGGTACAACATGCAAACTCAGGCCTTATAGTCAATGAACCCCACAAACGGAAGCCTAAAATCGTGATCGTTGGAGTGCCTTCAAATATGAAAGAGACGGAAGTTTTCACGTGCCTGTACCACCAGAACTTAGCGGAGAAACTTCAAGCTGCAACCTAGAGACCTTTCTCAATGAAATCAAGCTGAGTCATAAATCGGGCCGTAAAGATGCTGAGACCTGGAACTACGTAATAGAAGTATCTGCAGCCATTCGTAGAGCACTGATAATCCAAGACAGGATCTTTATAAATTGGTCATCTTGCCCGGTGAAGGATTTCACCCTAGTTACTCGCTGTTATAAGTGTCAGCAGTATGGTCATGCGGCTAAGTCTTGCAGAGAGTCTCAATATACATGCGGTCATTGCGGCAACCAAGGACACACGATAAAGGACTGCACTAGGAAATCCGAAGACCCAAAATGCGCGACCTGCTTACACTTCAAGAAGCCCAGCAACCACAACACCGGTTCTAATGACTGCCCAGTAAGAACAATGGCGGAAAAGAGGTACATAAACTCCGTGGATTATGAAGGCGCCTAGGAGCGACGTAATATCGTATTTTCGACCTTTTATCTACTATTTTTTTCATATTTATTATTTAATTTTAAGACTTGATATTTCATTTTGTGATTCACCTAACACACCTCATTAGAGTATTGACCTACTAACATCAATCATCTAGTTTAATAAAATGCACACATGAGTTATTTACGTCATACTAAATAATAAAGGTTTAATTAACATTGACATCATTTACGATTATGCTGACCCACAGCTTTATAAGTTACGTTCGTGAATTCTCTAAAATGCTCGTCAGGCAATTATATCGTATATTACATGATCATCTTAATTATATTCATGTAGCTATTAATTATTAACTAAGTTTTATATTGACCACTGTCTTTTGTTAAATACGTAATATTATTGTTGTATTGTAAAATACAAATCTCAAAGAACAATGGCCGAATTTGGTCTGGGTTTGTTGTGGCGACCTTAAACTTCATATGAACAAAACAAATTGTTTTTTTTTTCTACGATTTTTAATATTTTCACTTTGTCTCGTTAAAGCTGGAGTATTTTATGATGATAAAAAGCATTCCAATTGATTACGGAAACTTTTTATTTGATTGTTGCCATAGACAATGGTGTGACAGGAATAGACGTGAGTGCTATATCCGTATCGATTATTAAATAAGTAATCGATACGATCGACCTTTATAGAGTTGGTTTGGTTTAAAATGCAGTTATTTAATATTTAATCAACATTATATCAATAAGCTAATATTTTTGAAGCAAAACAACGTTTAAATCAAATAAAAACGTCACAGCATCGTTTTAAAGTTGTATCGATTTCACATAAAATCGATTTAAAATGTGCAGCTCTGCTTTTGTCTTTGGCTGTGACAGTTAGATGCTACAAAATACTTCCGCTTTTTGATGTCAATCTGACATATGTCATTTGATAATTCAAACGTACCTACCTACATTGTTTTACTTTCATACTATAACTTTCCTTTTACCTACATTGTTCATTCTTAACTAAAAATTCAAACACCGATATCTTCTTTTTCCACCTTTCCTGAGTGAAAATAGAATCATTTATAGACTCTGTTACTTACGCCAAATTTTTTGATATATTTTGTATTACTGTTCGCTTCAATTTAATTTCAGACATTTTGATGTATGGAGATCTGCCATTGTCCTTTGTAAAGAGAGACCCAACCGCCTGTGATACAGTTTCTTACTAGTACAGGGGTATGGTGTTCTTTCCAATCAATTGAAAATCCACAGCATTTATACTATTATTATATTAGAACATTTTTGTTTGTATTTTATGCTCTCTGTATTACTGTGAATAAAAATTTATTTATTTATTATTTATTTATTTATGCTTAATCTTATTTCTTTATGTAAGCCACATTTTCAAATTCTGAATATACAGAATTGTAGATCTCGATCTCTACTTTCGTGAATACGTACTTAACTCAGTATCGACAAAAATGTGACTTACTTTGATTATCGCATGGGCGGCAGAGTTGAACGTCCGTGACCTACCAAGGCCGGTATAAAGTGTAAAACAGAGTTTATATATATACATATAAATAAAGTACTTAAAAAGTAAAAAGTGCTTTTACTTAAAAATAAATATATTGCACTGTAATCCATAGCAAAATAAAATATGCCACAAATCCACTTGGCATAACTCAAAACCACTTCACACTTGTACAAGCTATACCTAGGAGTTTATGTATAGGGCAGTTATCTAGGTTCTACGTAATCAAGGATAAGCCCATTGTAGTATACTTGGCACTGTTCAAGGCTTTGTTATTGATAATTACGGCAGCCAATAACAATAGCCTGCCCACGCTGAGATCCGAATACGGCCGCCATCTTGACCGGTAAATTGACCAAGTAGATGATAACGGTTATGTGGGACGTAGCAACTCACTATTGAAGTTTACAAGTTACGTGCTTGAATGTTTTCAAGTTCCTAATATCAGTACTCAACTACCAGTTAAGTGAGTTAAATATAAATACAAAGACCAGCTTGATTTAACGTCGGTATGTAGTTTGCGTTGCAGTAGCAATTAAAAATCCATATTAATGTTATTAAGTAATTTTCGTTCTTATGAGTCTTTCTTCGCCCAATGCGCAGTATTGACATTAGGTGCAAAAACCTGGACACTCACGGTCGGGCTGGTCCATATATTTAAAGTCGCTCAGCATGGCAAGGAACGGTTGAAATGGTTACCGGCATAGGTCGCCGTATAAGCAGGCTGAAGTGGCAATGGCAGCACGTCTGCCGAAGGACCAACGACGGATGGAGCAGACGAGTCTTAGAGTGGAGATCACATTTCGGCAAACGAAGAATGGGACGTCCCTCGACTAGGTAGTCCGATGACCTAAAAAACGAAGCTAGGGCGGGCCCAATACTCAAGGCAGAGGACGGAGGCAGAGTTAATTGTGGCGCATGTTGGGATGCCCTATGTCGAGCAGTGGCAGTCCACTACTATAGGCTAATTTATTGATGAGTCTCTCTATCTCATTGCAGATCATTGTTTGTTTTAAAAATAATATAAAGAACATAACAAGTGAACTCGGTAGTTGGATGGGTAACGTGAGAATTTTCAATTGAAAATTAGGGTTCTTTTTCGATAATAAGTCAAAATAAGGGGTAAAAATTAATATTTTAAATAAAAGCACATTTACAGTGTGTTTCGAACATAAAAAAGTAAGTTTTCAGCAAAGGATCATGGGCATTTTTGTATGAGAGCTGGGCGTAAAACCAACAGAAATAAAATTTGTTGTAATTTACTTTAGTATACTTCTTAATACCCCCTAAATACTTGTTAACCCCAATATCGACCGGGTATCACTGGAAAAATATCCCAAAGATTGGTTAAATAAAACACATATTTGTTAAAAACTACTATATATTGATACCTTTTATTTAAATATCAATGGTTTTCATCAACTATCACATCCAATAAATGGTCTGCTGGTGCAATGAAAGGCTCGTGCCGTCCTAACCCTAAAAACCACAAAACTGAAACTATGTGGGCACAACCTCCTACTGTTCTTCTGCCAAACATGACGTCTTTGTCGGTAAACAGAGCGTCGACACATAACACACACTGTCTTTCTTCCGTTGCACATAAACAGCAGAACACAAGTTGCGAAAATTTCAGTTATATAACACCAGTCCAATCAGAAAGCGATAACAAGTCAAGAAAGCGATGGCAGGGGTCAGAAGTCGTATAAATAAACCGATGATAGCAAAACGTGAGCAAATAACAAAATATGAATAACGACTGACGCGCATTGCCCGGCCTGCGCGCACGCTTGTTTTCTGGTCGGCGCCTGAATAAGAGAGAAGTTAGAAAGGGATGGAATGTAGTAATTCGGTTAGGTTACTAACCAATATATTGGTTTCTTTGGCCTAGCTCTGCACAACATCGTTTCGTGTTATCTCCGTTGTATTAGCGATTGTATTGGATTTTGGAAAATACGTTTGAACATCACTGAATATCTATCTGCTCACCGGTTGTTTAGGTGATTGCCGTCATAGTATTAAATTAAGTAATGGTCATTAGCTTTCACATAAAATATATTTTAAAGCTGTTGGTTTTACGCCCATTTTGACCATGACCCTTTCGTGAAAAATAAAAACTATTGTAAAAGTTAAAAATAAAAAACTAAAAACTTGGTTATTTGAATGTTTCACATAATTATGATGTTATGTGAATAAAGTGTAAATATAAAAGTTGTAGATATTTTTATTACCTACAATTTTGCCATTCATGTTTTTTCCGTAGGATAGTAGTTGTTTTGCCGGCAACCGAGATAAACCCTTTTTACCCTTAAAATCGCAACTGCCCGACCACAGATCGCCAGTAATTTATTTTGCCTAAAATTTTGGTTATCTTATTCGAGTTAATTCGAGTATCTGGCATCCAGTGGTGCGTCTATGTAAAACCCGTGAAACGGAAAAACTCAAACCGCGAGCTGACGTAGTGAGTGTAGTATGTCGTGATCGGGTACAGTGCGATAGTGAAAACAGTGGCAGTGGTGTTGTACGCAAAAAACGAGTAAGAAAGCGGGTAGACCGTTATACTTGCTCGTAACATTCATCCACCCGCAATACCCTCAGTACATCCGTGAACATGGCGCTTGCAACAGTGCCGAAATATCGGTTACTCCAAACAAAGGTACGTGGTATATATCCCGAAAGACAATTTAAATCAAGTTTAAATGACCACGAAAGTTTAAATTCCTATAATATCGTATCATACGGTACCTTACCGTTCCATACCTTTTCGTATCGTATCGCGTCGTATCGTGCCGTGACGTGCCGTAGCGTGTCATGTCGTGTCGTCTAGTATCGTAAAGTGTCGTATCGTATCGTACCCTACCGTATCGTGTCGTATCGTAACATGTCTTACCGTGTCGTGTTGAGTTGTGTTGTGTCGTGTGGTGTTGTTTCGTGTCATGTCGTGCCGTGCCGTGCCGTTACGTGTCATGTTGTGTCGTGTTGTTCCGTGTCGTGCCATGTCGCACCGTGCCGTGCGGTGTCGTGACGTGATGGCCGAGGCGAACCGTGCCGTGTCATGTTGTGTCGTGTCATGTCATGGCATGCCGTGCCGTGCCGTGTCATAACTTTGAAATCTCTGAAATTTGTAAAATGTGTAGAACATAATTGAAATATTGAAAAGTGTTTAAAGGAAGACTAATTAAATATTTAGTTTTTTATTGTAATGGGTTCTAGAATTAAAACGCAGAAACTGTTCTATGCATTTATTTGCCGAGTATTGTCTCACTTCCCTTGCACGAGTATGACCGACCAACAACACGACACTGGCCTGAACACTAAGGGCTGCAGTCTCCCACGCTGTTCCCGCCGGTAGTGTGCAAGGCAGGCTGCTCGAAGGCTGCGCGTAGCGGTGCAGATCCTCGCTGACGTTGGCTTCAGCTGGCAGGCGCCGGTGGTGTGTGTGCGATGAGCAGGGCAGGACCAGACTCGTCGGCAGAGGTGTCGTCGAGGACGGTGCTTGGAAGTGTAGATAGCTAGGGTAGCGTAGCCCGGAGCTTCCAAGGTAGACCTGGAACCTGAAGGAACGCAGCATTTGGAGAGCCACAACCAACAGAGTCAGGCAGACGGCGTCAGCCGGCCTCAGCTAGCAGGTAGAGAGATGGGCAGAACGCTGGTGCAGTAAATATAGTAACTTACCCACAGCTGGGACCAGGATACGCGTACAACGTAGATGTAGCACAAAGTTAGTTAACAATGGTGTGAATCTGTCGGCCCCTTTATATACCGGGCCCTCCGTCAGAGTTCGTGTCGGCGCATTACCAAATATGGGCAAAACTCACGAGCGCGGACGATGGCCTTCTCTAATTGGCCGAGCGTATGGACGGTATTATGGCGCACACTCGGTAGGTACCGGACACACGCTACATTATAATTCTCATTTCGATATCGTATCGTATTGTAACGTGTTGTACCACATGTCAATACCGTACCGTGGCATACCGCACCGCACCATAATTGTCGTGTCAAGCCGTGCCGTGCCGTGACGTAACGTGCCGTGCTGTACGGCAATGTGACGTGATGTGTGGCGTTGTATCGTGTCATTTCATCTCGTATAGTATTGCTACAAAGTTACAAACAGCAGCCAGATGAGTAATTCTTACGAAATGTGGAAAATGTGCAGGACATTTTTGAAATTTTGCAAATTATTTCAAACCGTACCGTACCTTACGATACCGTATCGTTTCGTAATGTGTTGTGTTTCATCGCATCGTCATGATTTGACGTGACGTGTCGTAACGTGTCTTATCATGTCGTGTCATATCTTGTCGAGGCGTGTCATCTCGTCTCGTATCGCATTGTTACAGTTTGTGGTCCGATGATGTAAACACTCGACATAGTAACACTGTCAAGCATTAGCCAAAATTATTATAACAGTGTGATAGTCTTGTGCATAACTTACACGCCTCACGTTCTGAGTGCGCAGGCAGAACCCGCGCACTCATTACGTGCAACGTATCATTCCGCACCGTTACATACGGTACCATACCTGTAAATCTTGTTCTCCATAAATTATGTACCCAGGATTGTTTTCTCTTCAACGTATCAATTTGTATTTGTCTTACTTCATCTTCAGCAAGAAGTGCTATTAATACTAAATTCCATTCAATTGGACGTCAGTCAGCGCCGGCCCTAAACTGATATTTGTCTTTGTCTTGAATTCAGAAGTTATATCAAGGTACCCTAACATTATTTAACTATTCAGAAGACATCGACTATAACAGAAGACATCAAGACACAGTGCGCATGTGCGCACGTGATTTCATCCTTCTTGGGTTTCATTAGCCTGATAACAGGTTCCAAGGCTGGAGAAACAATCCAAACATCTTCACTATTAAAGTTAGGTTGTTTGTCTAAGGTAAGGTTAGGTTGTTTTTTTTTCGCAAACCATTATGTACTTTGTCATCTTCTTTATGTTTATATATATATATATATATATATATATATATATATATATATATATATATATATATATATATAGCTGCTGCCCGCGACGTCGTCTGCGTGAACGCTATACAGCACCAAATTATTAAATAAATACCTACGATTATACCTTTTAAAATAACATTCATTTACCCGTTTCTTCTTTATATTTCATATCTGCAGAAAGTGCAGTAACAGAGGAAGACTGTCTTTTGTAAAATTGACCTCCAAAAGTGTTGATTTTCAGCCTGCTTTGACTAAATAACTTTATGATTATTCTGCTGAATTAAGTCATAATTTGTGACTGAAACAGATGGAGAAAATAAGGAATACAGAATAGGGTAAAAATACATACATATAAGACTTCTCGATATACAACATTAGTGGTTTGGCTCTCCGCAGCCAAAATGTCAACAAAAAAGAGTCAGGACTGGTGACGCGGGAGCAAGCGACGTACAGCTGCCCGTGTGAGATGCAGCTCGTCCTGAGGTTGACACCCGCTGCCCTCAGTGTTTTCCCCTGCGACTTATTGATGGTCATCGCGAAGCAAACACTCACGGGGAACTGTACGCACTTGAACGGGAACGGAAAGTTATGAGGTATGAGGGGAATGCGTGGTATAAATTCTGCCTCGCCGACGCCACAACCCATAAGAATTTCCGCCTCAATGGTGTGTCTGTGGAGCGAGACGAATTTAAACGGGTCACGTTACACAACTTCGGAGGAGATAGGTTCCGAAGAAGCATAATCGGGACACTGACATTCGGCTTGATGGTATGCGCTGGAAGTTCACTCGCTGACAGGGAGTTTAGAAATTCCACGGGATAATGTGTGGCGTCATTTTGCTCGACGACTTTGTTGATAGTGATGTAGACCACTTCATTCCCCTCAAATTCCGAGAGAATGCATTAGTTTATTGCTACAGCCTGATCATTTTTGGGCGTCAAAATAGCCCGCTCAAACACCCAAGAATTCTGCTATTACGGTATAAAACTGATGTCCCCGTGCACACAGCGAATGAGTTCTTCTAAGCCGGATACAACTCTACTGAGAGACTTTGGACTTGTACTCTCCTCACGTCATGAGTTCATCTGGCCGGAGGGGGTCCAAACACTACGTTTGCCCAGCCACAGCATGGCCTCCATTTGCGTTTGTTTATTTACACTATAGCAATGTCTAATAAAATTATTTTGGAAATTGATATAGCCTCGCTTCCACTGGTCAATCTCACAGATTGTTTGATCTAGCCGGTTACTTCAGTGTCAAAGGCCTGCCAGTCATTTAGTCCTCTCCGATATTGTCATGTGTTTCACATTTCATAGTGCATCATTGCACAACAGTGATACGAAATGTTCTAAAAACTTTAGCGGTCCTCTGCTAGACTTAAGCCTCTCCTAATGTGTTTCACCGTAGCAATATGAGTAACTAGAGGATGCCCGCGGTTACATCCGGGTTATTTAAGGCTACTGCTCTGCTCTCGTCGCTCATAGCGTAATGTTATAGCCTATAGCCTGCCTCGATAAATGGGCTATCTAACACTCAAATAATTTTTCAAATCGGACTAGTAGATCCTGAGATTAACGCGTTCAACCAAACAAACAAACAAACTCTTCAGCTTTATACAGTCGCGAGATTTGTATAGTTCTAAGGGACCGTGTGGTGACGGATTAAGAATACGGAATGTCACCATCCCATATCATCCCATGGGTGTCGTAAGAGCCGACAGTGGGAGCATATTATGCAGAGAACAACACTGTAAGAGAAGGAAAACTTGATACAAACGCTATACCAACACGTTTGGCCAACGTGGTATAGTAGGCCAATTCCTCTTTTCAAAGGAGAGGCTTAGTCCAGCAGTGGACTGTTAAAGGCTGATGATGATGAAGGGAACGTGCTCCCGGCTATGCAGAGGGAAGACGACTTATCTTGCATAGCTGCAGCCGCCAGAAAGGGCCGTCCATCGCTACTATACCACGCTGCGCTGGCTAGATGGATGGATTATTGGCTCGTGCCGCCAGCTTTTGTCGGGCGTCGCCGTCGGTGCCGCCGTCATCGGCCGCAGAAAGCCACCGGGCATCATTCTAGTTGTATAGAACGACCACAAACAAGTAGCAAGTTGCAACCCGCGCGGATCGCTGGCCTACGGCGGCTTTGCATTGTGCCACCGGCACTGTGTGTAGGAGCCTTATATGTTCTTATATCTTTTTCCACAGCCATTTTAAGAATGTATATTCTTTTAGACTGTAGGTACTGTATACTCATAGTTGTAGACAGAATGGGGTAAGTAGGAATGAATCCCCGTTGTATACGTCAAAGATGTCAGACATCTGTTGTCTGTATGTTGCTTGCGTAGGAAGCATAATTTCACAGATTTTCCTATAAACTCTATTTAATTGCACGTATGGTGTTTTGGTTTAAGCAGTTACCTTGCCTATTAGGTATGAGGTAAATGTCCACATGGCATAATACTTAGTTTGATACACAAATTGTTGTTTCGGGTCAAGTTGTATTTTCTCTAGTCTTTATCTGTTGGCTTCATGTTTGTATAGTATCCCATGAACCAGCTGCTTCTTCTTTTTTTTGTACATACACACGCCTGAATCCTAAAAGGGCAGGCATAGGTAATAATTACACCCACATTTTGTCATGTTATGTTTTAGGGCCCACGTAATATGGGGCGAGCCTATTGCCGTTACCGGGCAATCGACAGACTCCATGCTACTACTGAGAATACGAAAAAACTCAGTAACACTTTTGTCTAACCCGGGAATCGAACATCGTAGCGAGAGTGTAAACGACTGCGACGTAGAAGGTCGTGGGTTAGATTCCCGCTCAAGTCAAACATTTGTGTGCGTGAATGGGTGTTCCTATGTATCATTAGTATGTATTTACAAAAGAAAAAGTATACATCTATGTTTATCCACCATAGTGGATAAACATAGATGTATACTTTTTCTTTGCAAAACGCAAAATACGGAAGACTTGACCAAAGCCTAATTATAATTATACATACAACTCTAACAGCCAGCTCTACTGTACCATCTGCGACCGCGTATTTTTAACACTGCGTAGTGCGAAGACAGGGCCCATCCAGTGAGTTGGCGAGTCACCACCTGCCTCGCGGATGCTATAGGAGTATCAGACAGTATAATCCATAGTTTTTATCATACCGGTCCATCACACACCCAACCTCATAACCTGATTCTAGTAGATTCCACATTAAAGCAATAGTCCTGCACGTGCTGCGGATAGTCCATAGCTGTACTTAATAGTGCAGTTGTGAAGGTTCCGCTGCACGTGTCCCATCACATTTTAGATTAAAACTCTCTATGGTCCTCTGCACGTTGAATCTATAGGTATCCCCGTGTAAGCCTTCCAAAGGTCCGGTTATTCTTGAAATACCAAATGTTAGAAGAATAACCGTGTAAAGAGAAACATAATTATAATAATCTTTATTCAATAAAAATGTTTATATTTCAGTGGATGGATACATTAGGTCTAGATAATCTTAAAGGTACTATAATACTTTATAATGTAATAAACAATAAATACTTAACATATAGTTTAAGGCCTTTTTAGGTTTTTTTTTTACTTTGCTACCTAGGTTTAAAATTAATTGCCTGAAATAGGTTTTCACGTCCTGTGTTTTAGGCTGTTTTGTGCTTACGTAATATAATTGTGCAAAACAGAACAAATGTGCATACTCTCAAAATTAACATTGACGCAATAATAATTAAAATCGATATTCAAGTACAACATGTAAAGGGATATATTGAGAGATTAGAAATGCTTGTGATTATTTATTTGCTAAAAGTTTTTCCTTCACTGCAATATAGCTTAGTGCATGAGTATAATCGTATTACCGGCCTTTTTTTTTTTGGTGTCGTGTTAGAAAATCCTCATGGAGTCCCTCCGCCCTGGGGGAAGGGCGAAGGGGACTGTCAGTCTCTTACTGACTAAAAACCAACCCCAGTTCCTCATGTACCCGTGTGTCGGAGGGTCGGTTATCGCCGAAGCATTCGTCCCCCGACGGGTATTCGCCCGTCAGATGGTCAGGCGGGCTCCGAACAAAACCCCCTTGGCGGCGGATGAAGGTGTTGGGCTAAATAATTATCTAGTCCCAAACTAAGCTTGTACTGTGGGTTACTCGATAGTGGATAAACATAGATGTATACTTTTTCTTTTGTAAATACATACTAATGATACATAGGAACACCCATTCACGCACACAAATGTTTGACTTGAGCGGGAATCTAACCCACGACCTTTTACGTCGCAGTCGTTTACACTCTCGCTACGATGTTCGATTCCCGGGTTAGACAAAAGTGTTACTGAGTTTTTTCGTATTCTCAGTAGTAGCATGGAGTCTGTCGATTGCTCGGTAACGGCAATAGGCTAGCCCCATATTACGTGGGCCCTAAAACATAACATGACAAAATGTGGGTGTAATTATTACCTATGCCTGCCCTTTAAGGATTCAGGCGTGTGTATGTACAAAAAAAAGAAGAAGCAACTGGTTCATGGGATACTATACAAACATGAAGCCAACAGATAAAGAACAACTTGACCCGAAACAACAATTTGTGTATCAAACCAAGTATTATCCCATGTGGAAATTTACCTGATACCTAATAGGCAAGGTAACTGTTTAAACCAGAACACCATACGTGCAGTTAAATAGAGTTTATAGGCAAATCTGTGAAATTATGCTTTGCTGTGAGTTTATACGCAAGCAACATACAGACAACAGATGTCTGACATCTTTGACGTTGACAACGGGGATTCATTCCTACTTACCCCATTCTGTCTACAACTATGAGTATACAGTACCTACATTCTAAAAGAACATACATTCTTAAAATGGCTGTGAAAAAAGATATAAGAAGATATAAGGCTCCTACACACAGTGCCGGTGGCACAATGCAAAGCCGCCGTAGGCCGGCGATCCGCGCGGGTTGCAACTTGCTACTTGTGTGTGGTCGTTCTATACAACTGGAATGATGCCCGGTGGCTTTCTGCGGCCGATGACGGCGGCACCGACGGCGACGCCCGACAAAAGCCGGCGGCACGAGCCAATAATCCATCCATCTAGCCAGCGCAGCGTGGTATAGTAGGCTAAATCACCTATCTTATACTAAAATACGGCGATGGACGGCCCTTTCTGGCGGCTGCAGCTACGCAAGATAAGTCGTCTTCCCTCTGCATATCCGGGAGCACGTTCCCTTAGGACTATACAAATCTCGCGACTGTATAAAGCTGAAGAGTTTGTTTGTTTGTTTGGTTGAACGCGTTAATCTCAGGAACTACTAATCCGATTTGAAAAATTATTTGAGTGTTAGATAGCCCATTTATCGAGGCAGGCTATAGGCTATAACATTACGCTATGAGCGACGGGAGCAGAGCAGTAGCCTTAAATAACGCGGATGTAACCGCGGGCATCCTCTAGTTACTCATATTGCTACGGTGAAACACATTAGGAGAGGCTTAAGTCTAGCAGTGGACCGCTAAAGTTTTTAGTGGTATGATGACTATTGCATTTAGATATGCTGTTTCCTAGAACATTTCGTATCACTGTTGTGCAATGATGCACTATGAAATGTGAAACACATGACAATATCGGAGAGGACTAAATGACTGGCAGGCCTTTGACACTGAAGTAACCGGCTAGATCAAACAATCTGTGAGATTGACCAGTGGAAGCGAGGCTATATCAATTTCCAAAATAATTTTATTAGACATTGCTAAAGTGTAAATAAACAAACGCAAATGGAGGCCATGCTGTGGCTGGGCAAACGTAGTGTTTGGACCCCCTCCGGCCAGATGAACTCATGACGTGAGGAGAGTACAAGTCCAAAGTCTCTCAGTAGAGTTGTATCCGGCTTAGAAGAACTCATTCGCTGTGTGCACGGGGACATCAGTTTAATACCGTAATAGCAGAATTCTTGGGTGTTTGAGCGGGCTATTTTGACGTCCAAAAATAATAATAATAATAATATTCTACCACATTCACACAACACCATCTAGTCCCAAACTAAGCAGAAGCTTATACTATGGGTACTAGATAATGGATAAACATACATATATACTTTTTTTTTGTAGATACATACATATTATACATAGAAACACCCAGACCAAGACAAACACCCATGTTCATGCACACAAATGTTTGACTTGAGCGGGAATCGAACCCGCGACCTTCGGCGTAGCAGTCGCTTACACTCCCGCTGCGCCAACCGGTCGTCAAAATGATCAGGCTGTAGCAATAAACTAATGCATTCTCTCGGAAATTGAGGGGAATGAAGTGGTCTACATCACTATCAACAAAGTCGTCGAGCAAAATGCCGCCACACAATATCCCGTAGAATTTCTGAACTCCCTGTCAGCAAGTGAACTTCCAGCGCATACCATCAAGCCGAAGGTCGGTGTCCCGATTATGCTTCTTCGGAACCTATCTCCTCCGAAGTTGTGTAACGTGACCCGTTTAAAGTCGTCTCGCTCCACAGACACACCATTGAGGCGGGAATTCTTATGGGTTGTGGCGTCGGCGAGGCAGCATTTATACCACGCATTCCCCTCATACCTTCCCGTTCCCGTTCAAGCGCGTACAGTTCCCCGTGAGTGTTTGCTTCGCGATGACCATCAATAAGTCGCAGAGGAAGACACTGAGGGCAGCGGGTGTCGACCTCAGGACGAGCTGCATCTCACACGGGCAGCTGTACGTCGCTTGCTCCCGCGTCACCAGTCCTGACTCTTTCTTTTTTTACATTTTGGCTGCGGAGCGCCAAACCACTAATGTTGTATATCGAGAAGTCTTATATGTATGTATTTTTACCCTATTCTGTATTCCTTATTTTCTCCATCTGTTTCAGTCACAAATTATGACTTAATTCAGCAGAATAATCATAAAGTTATTTAGTCAAAGCAGGCTGAAAATCAGCACTTTTGGAGGTCAATTTTACAAAAGACAGTCTTCCTCTGTTACTGCACTTTCTGCAGATATGAAATATAAAGAAGAAACGGGTAAATGAATGTTATTTTAAAAGGTATAATCGTAGGAATTTATTTAATAATTTGGTGCTGTATAGCGTTCACGCAGACGACGTCGCGGGCAGCAGCTAGTATATATATATATATATATATATATATATATATATATATATATATATATATATATATATATATATATATATATATATATATATATATATATATATATAAACATAAAGAAGATGACAAAGTACATAATGGTTTGCGAAAAAAAAAACAACCTAACCTTACCTTAGACAAACAACCTAACTTTAATAGTGAAGATGTTTGGATTGTTTCTCCAGCCTTGGACCCTGTTATCAGGCTAATGAAACCCAAGAAGGATGAAATCACGTGCGCACATGCGCACGGTGTCTTGATGTCTTCTGTGTTATAGTCGATGTCTTATGAATAGTTAAATAATGTTAGGGTACCTTGATATAACTTCTGAATTCAAGACAAAGACAAATATCAGTTTAGGGCCGGCGCTGACTGACGTCCAATTGAATGGAATTTTATCATTAATAGCACTTCTTGCTGAAGATGAAGTAAGACAAATACAAACTGATACGTTGAAGAGAAAACAATCCTGGGTACATAATTTATGGAGAACAAGATTTACTGACGGTGAATTCAGCAATTATAGGATTTGAACGAGTGACTGTAAATTAAAGATTTTTATTTTATTTACAGTCTCACGCCTGTATCCCCGAAGGGGTAGGCAGAGGTGTAAAGTTTACACCCACATTTCGCCATGAATTTTTAGGTCCCACGTTATAGGGGGCGAGCCTATTGCCGTTACCGGGCACATCCCCAACACGTCACGATATGGCACGACACGTCACGACAAGTCATGACACGTCACGTCACTTGACGATACGGCATTACACGGCACGACACGGCACGACAGGGCAAAACATGGAACCACACGGCGCGATACGGCACGACACGGCATGACACGGCAAGACATGGCACGATACGGCACGACAAGGCACAACATGGCACGTTACGTCACTTCACGGCACGCCGTGATATGATACAGAACAGCGCGGCACGGCACAGCACGGCACAGCACAGCACGGCTCGGCACTACACGGCACGGCACAGCACGATACAACAGGTCAAGTCACTTCAAGGCACGTTACGTCATGGCACGGTTTGGCATGGCACGGTAAGTATTTCAATAATGTTCTAGACTTTTCCAAATTTCAAAAGCACCAAAATTCTAATTGCTATTTGGGCGGGATTAAAAACTGAGTATAACACTGTTATCATTACTAGCACATTTGGATGACACGCCACGTCACGTCAAGTCACATCATGACACGACATAACACGACATTACACTTCACGGCAAAGCACAGCACGGCCGGCATGGTAAATATTTCAATAATATTCTACTCATTTTCCAAATTTTATAAGAACCAGAATTCAAATTGCTGTTTTGAGCGGGATTAGAACCCACACTCGTAAAACGTGAGGCGAGTACGTTTTTCACAAGACATCATCATCAGTCACACATCACACTGTGCTTGACAGTGTTACTGTGTCGAGTGTTTACGTTATCTAGCCGCGCACTATCATTCTCATCTGGGTGCTATCTGGAACAATGCGCTACGAGCCGACACGACAGGCTACATCAAGACCCGACACGAAACGATAAGACACGTTACGTCAAATCACGACACGGCACGGCATGACACTACACGACACGACACGACACGACACGTCATGACACGACAAGATACGGGACCGCATGTCACGCCCCGACACGGCACAAAACGGCACGACACGTCATTGCACGGCACGGCTCGGCATAGCATGTCACGTCAGGGCAGGTATGGTACCGTATGTAACGGTGCGGAATGATACGTTGCACGTAATGAGTGCGTGGGTTCTGCCTGCGCACTCAGAACGTGAGGCGTGTAAGTTATGCACAAGACTATCACACTGTTATAATTTACCAACGATTTTGCCTAATGCTTGACAGTGTTACTATGTCGAGTGTTTACATCATCGGATCACAAACTGTACAAACAATGCGATACGAGACGAGATGACACGCCTCGACAAGATATGACACGACATGATAAGACACGTTACGACACGTCACGTCAAATCATGACAATGCGATGAAACACAACACATTACGAAACGATACGGTATCGTAAGGTACGGTACGGTTTGAAATAATTTGCAAAATTTCAAAAATGTCCAACACATTTTCCACATTTCGTAAGAATTACTCATCTGGCTGCTGTTTGTAACTTTGTAGCAATACTATACGAGATGAAATGACACGATACAACGCCACACATCACGTCACATTGCCGCACAGCACGGCACGTTACGTCACGGCACGGCACGGCTTGACACGACAAATATGGTGCGGTGCGGTATGCCTCGGTACGGTATTGACATGTGGTACAACACGTTACAATACGATACGATATCGAAATGAGAATTATAATGTAGCGTATGTCCGGTACCTACCGAGTGTGCGCCATAATACCGTCCATACGCTCGGCCAATCAGAGAAGGCCATCGTCCGCGCTCGTGAGTTTTGCCCATATTTGGTAATGCGCCGACACGAACTCTGATGGAGGGCCCGGTATATAAAGGGGCCGACAGAGAGGCCGGCACCGCTACTGATTGTTACCGTGCCTAACTTTGTGCTACATCTACGTTGTACGTGTATCCTGGTCCCAGCTGTGGGTAAGTTACTATATTTACTGCACCAGCGTACTGCCCATCTCTCTACCTGCTAGCTGAGGCCGGCTGACGCCGCCTGCCTGACTCTATTGGTTGTGGCTCTCCTAATGCTGCGTTCCTTCAGATACCAGGTCTACCTTGGAAGCTCCGGGCTACGCTACCCTAGCTATCTACACTTCCAAGCACCGTCCTCGACGACACCTCTGCCGACGAGTCTGGCCCTGCCCTGCTCATCGCACACACACCGCCGGCGCCTGCCAGCTGAAGCCAACGTCAGCGAGGATCTGCACCGCTACGCGCAGCCTTCGAGCAGCCTGCCCTGCACACTACCGGCGGGAACAGCGTGGGCGACTGCAGCCCTTGGTGTTCAGGCCAGTGTCGTGTTGTTGGTCGGTCATACTCGTGCAAGGGAAGTGAGACAATACTCGGCAAATAAATGCATAGAACCTTTTCTGCGTTTTAATTCTAGAACCCATTACAATAAAAAACTAAATATTTAAATAGTCTTCCTTTAAATACTTTTCAATATTTAAATTATGTTCTACACATTTTACAAATTTCAGAGATTTCAAAGTTATGACACGGCACGGCACGGCATGCCATGACATGACACGACAAAACATGACACGGCACGGTTCGCCTTGGCCATCACGTCACGACACCGCATGGCACGGTGCGACATGGCACGACACGGAACGACATGTTACGTGTCACAACATGACACGTAACGGCACGGCACGGCACGATACGACACGACACGAAACAACACCACACGATACGACACAACTCAACACGACACGGTAAGACATGTTACGATACGACACGATACGGTAAGGTACGATACGATCACCCCCCGTGGGATCTCCACCTTGTCGTGGTGTGGGGGCTCAGTAACCGTGGATTGGTCAACCGCGGTGAAGCTAAGAGGGATCCAGGAGGGGACGCTCCACGTGGGCTTGACGGAGGCCTGCGCAGGGCGCGTCCAAAGGGGCGGGTGCGAGGGACAGTTCTTCTGTCCCTCGCAGTCAGGTGCGGTCGCGGGAGGAGAGGCATGTCGGTGTTGCATTGCCGCGCGCCCTATCTCCCGCGACCAAATGGGGGCGCACCATCGTTGCGTCGCGGTGGGGCCGCAGAGGAAGAGGAGATGCGGTGTTGCGTTGCCGTCCTCCCTATCCTCTGCGGCCGCTGAGTGTTTTGGTGGCGGAGCCCAACACCTTCATCCGCCGCCAAGGGGGTTTTGTCCGCCAAGGGGGTTTTGTTCGGGGCCCGCCTGACCATCTGGCGGGCCAATACCCGTCGGAGGGTAGCGAGGAATGCTTCAGCAATACCCGACCCTCCGACACACGGGTTGGTTTTTAGTCAGTAAGAGTCTGACAGTCCCCTTCGTCCTTCCCCCAGGGCGGAGGGACTCCATGAGGATTTTCCTACCCGACAACAAAAAAAAAAAAACAAAAAAAAAAAACACTTTACGATACTAGACGACACGACATGACACGCTACGGCACGATACGACGCGATACGATACGAAAAGGTACGGAACGGTAAGGTACGGTATGATACGATATTGTTACGCACAGTAGACCAGGGTAGTTAATTTTTAAAACGAAATAAAATTACAGTAGGATGAAATCCACTGGAAAAGGAAGATAAGATAACTAAAATTTTAGGCAAAATAAATTACTGGCGATCTGTAGTCGGGAAGTTGCGATTTTAAGGGTAAAAAGGGTTTATCTCGGTTGCCGGCAAAACAACTACTTTCCTACGGAAAAAACATGAATGGCAAATTTGTAGGTAATAAAAAGATCTACAACTTTTATATTTGCACTTTCACTTTCACATAACATCATAATTATGTGAAACATTCAAATAACCAAGTTTTTAGTTTTTTATTTTTAACTTTTACAATAGTTTTTCTTTTTCACGAAAGGGTCATGGTCAAAATGGGCGTAAAACCAACAGCTTTAAAATATATTTTATGTGAAAGCTAATGACCATTACTTAATTTTATACTATGACGGCAATCACCCAAACAACCGGTGAGCAGATAGATATTCAGTGATGTTCAAACGTATTTTCCAAAATCCAATACAATCGCTAATACAACGGAGATAACACGAAACGATGTTGTGCAGAGCTAGGCCAAAGAAACCAATATATTGGTTAGTAACCTAACCGAATTACTACATTCCATGCCTTTCTAACTTCTCTCTTACTCAGGCGCCGACCAGAAAACAAGCGTGCGCGCAGGCCGGGCAATGCGCGTCAGTCGTTATTCATATTTTATTATTTGCTCACGTTTTGCTATCATCGGTTTATTTATACGACTTCTGACCCCTGCCATCGCTTTCTTGACTTGTTATCGCTTTCTGATTGGACTGGTGTTATATAACTGAAATTTTCGCAACTTGTGTTCTGCTGTTTATGTTAAGTGCAACGGAAGAAAGACAGTGTGTGTTATGTGTCGACGCTCTGTTTACCGACAAAGACGTCATGTTTGGCAGAAGAACAGTAGGAGGTTGTGCCCACATAGTTTCAGTTTTGAGGTTTTTAGGGTTAGGACGGCACGAGCCTTTCATTGCACCAGCAGACCATTTATTGGATGTGATAGTTGATGAAAACCATTGATATTTAAATAAAAGGTATCAATATATAGTAGTTTTTAACAAATATGTGTTTTATTTAACCAATCTTTGGGATATTTTTCCAGTGATACCCGGTCGATATTGGGGTTAACAAGTATTTAGGGGGTATTAAGAAGTATACTAAAGTAAATTACAACACATTTTATTTCTGTTGGTTTTACGCTCAGCTCTCATACAAAAATGCCCATGATCCTTTGCTGAAAACTTACTTTTTTATGTTCGAAACACACTGTAAATGTGCTTTTATTTAAAATATTAATTTTTACCCCTTATTTTGACTTATTATCGAAAAAGAACCCTAATTTTCAATTGAAAATTCTCACGTTACCCATCCAACTACCGAGTTCACTTGTTATGTTCTTTATATTATTTTTAAAACAAACAATGATCTGCAATGAGATAGAGAGACTCATCAATAAATTAGCCTATAGCAGTGGACTGCACTGCTCGACATAGGGCATCCCAACATGCGCCACAATTAACTCTGCCTCCGTCCTCTGCCTTGAGTATTGGGCCCGCCCTAGCTTCGTTTTTTAGGTCATCGGACTACCTAGTCGAGGGACGTCCCATTCTTCGTTTGCCGAAATGTGATCTCCACTCTAAGACTCGTCTGCTCCATCCGTCATCGGTCCTTCGGCAGACGTGCTGCCATTGCCACTTCAGCCTGCTTATACGGCGACCTATGCCGGTAACCATTTCAACCGTTCCTTGCCATGCTGAGCGACTTTAAATATATGGACCAGCCCGACCGTGAGTGTCCAGGTTTTTGCACCTAATGTCAATACTGCGCATTGGGCGAAGAAAGACTCATAAGAACGAAAATTACTTCATAATACTAATATGGATTTTTAATTGCTACTGCAAGGCAAACTACATACCGACGTTAAATCAAGCTGGTCTTTATATTTATATTTAACTCACTTACCTGGTAGTTGAGTACTGATATTAGGAACTTGAAAACATTCAAGCACGTAACTTGTAAACTTCAATAGTGAGTTGCTACGTCCCACATAACCTTTATCATCTACTTGGTCAATTTACCGGTCAAGATGGCGGCCGTATTCGGATCTCAGCGTGGGCAGGCTATTGTTATTGGCTGCCGTAATTATCAATAACAAAGCCTTGAACAGTGCCAAGTATACTACAATGGGCTTATCCTTGATTACGTAGAACCTAGATAACTGCCCTATACATAAACTCCTAGGTATAGCTTGTACAAGTGTGAAGTGGTTTTGAGTTATGCCAAGTGGATTTGTGGCATATTTTATTTTGCTATGGATTACAGTGCAATATATTTATTTTTAAGTAAAAGCACTTTTTACTTTTTAAGTACTTTATTTATATGTATATATATAAACTCTGTTTTACACTTTATACCGGCCTTGGTAGGTCACGGACGTTCAACTCTGCCGCCCATGCGATAATCACAGTAAGTCACATTTTTGTCGATATTGAGTTAAGTACGTATTCACGAAAGTAGAGTTTGAGATCTACAATTCTGTATATTCAGAATTTGAAAATGTGGCTTACATAAAGAAATAAGATTAAGCATAATTACAGTAAGACACGATAGGTGCCAAGGTGCACTTATTATGAATGCAGTATGGGCACATACGGTTGATTTTTGCATAAAGTTAAATCCATTTACCTAGGTTTTACTACAGTAAGCAATCTTACTACAAATATTATAAAGTTACGATTTTATTACACCAAGTACGACTTAAACATATTAACAGTAAGTGGCACTTGTCGTTACTATATTAAGTAATTGGAATAAAACATACTATTGCATTACCTTAGCATTACAACAGCAAGTGGAACTTACTGTGATTATGTTTAGGAAAACCTCATATTATGTGTAGACTTGTCTAGAACAAATAATTTAAGTGCATTACTTACTGTTAATATTTTAAGATTTTTAAGGCGTTTAGTTCGTCGCGTCGTCGTCTGTGTGGTGACAGATTAACAATACGAATTGTCACCACCCCACATCATCCCATGGGTGTCGTAAGAGCTGACAGATGGAGCATATTATGCAGAGAACATCACTGTAAGAGAAGGAAAACTTGATACAAACCCTATACCAACCCGCTTGGCCAGCGTGGTGCAGTAGGCCAATTCCTCTTTTCAAAGGAGAGGCCTAGTCCAGCAGTGGACTATTAAAGGCTGATGATGATGAGTTCTTCGCACCTAACCTCAGGCACTAGCTGTTGATAATAATATTTAATTTATTTTTCGGGATTTAAAACTTCGGAATTTTAAACTTTCGACGAAACAACCATTCGGCGTTTCAATTATCGGGATTTCATCCATCGGTATTTTAAAGTTCGGGATTTTGATACATACCCATTTAAATATTATGGCGTTTAAATATTATGTCTAATTATTATTATGACAATTAACAATATGAAAAACAATACGTATGGCACTCGTATCTTATGGTTTATCTAAGTTTCGGGCAATTAAAAGTATGTCATGTCTTTTAGGGCAAACAAAACATTCGGGCAAATGAAATTTGGGTACCTAAATGAAATTCGGGAATATGAGATTATGGTATATAATCTTCGGGTAAACAATAGACAACTCTTAAACTTTCTTATTGTAACTTTGAAAATTATATTTGTAAGTCTACATTTTACTAGTCATTTAAAACACTTTTAAGGTATTTTTAAACTTCTACAAATACATAGGTTATAAAACTAATTAAATGAATGATAGGACTGATGAAGAATAATTTGTAAGACTGATTTGTTTTAGTTAGTGTAACTAAGATCTCATAATTTATATGAAGATTTAATTTTTTTTTCTCGTTCTGAAAGGTAAATAAGCCTTATCAGAAATTAAAGTGCCTTTGTCTTTTTATGTTATTTGTTGTGTACAAAGAAGTACAACTAATAGTTTAATAAGAGTTTTATGGAAAAACTATAAACGTGTTGTTTTAGAGATAGTGCTTAGTTTGTTTAATATTGTTTCAAGCACGAAGAAGTTTTGTACAAATACGAATGATTTTACCTTTGGTTACGGTAACCCATTTTTAATGCTATAAATAATTAAATAATAGAACTGATTTTAAAATTTTCTAGTTTTACAAAGTTATTTGTACTTGTTTTATTAAACTGTAATTTCATAACATCAGTTATGTTTCATTTTCTTACAAATAATTAAGAAAAATGTAATTAAAGTTGGTGTCGGTTTTATGAGGGATGCTGTAATTTTACATATTTCTTCTAGCTATAATTACAGTAAGTGCCTAAGTTACTGTAAGCAAAAAATATCATATTTGTTATTTTATTTAAACATTTATTTTATTTCATAATCATTGTTACAGTATGTACCTACAACTAAAGATAGTTACAGTAAGTCACACACTTACTGTAGTAATAAGAAGAAAATGTTTTATTTATTTTCTTCATTACTTAACATAAATATATTTTTAAGATTTACAACACATTTATTACATGTAATAAATGTGTATGCATGAATACATGTAACCAAACTACATTACTTTTGGCAAAATAAATGTAAAAAATATACAAAAACAGTTTTTCCGTATTAGATCCCATTCGATGTAATGTGGGTATGATTGATATACCCATCATACCCACATTACTTAATTTTTCAAAAAAATAGGGAGTTAATAGAAGAAAACGAGATCTGAATGTTTGGGAACCGCGTTATAAATAGGTACGGCATTTACTACTAAGCCAAAGCAAATATATGGGTGACCTTTATTTACTTTATTATGAAATTCTAGTTCGCCAGTTTCCCTTTGGGAATTTCGTGTCGGAAACCAAAAACAAACGTAAACAGAGAACTGTTTATTGGAATTTGTTTTAGCGAGATACTTTGTACGATTGCGGAAGCCTGTGGAAAATTATGTCCATTTTAATAGCTAGAAGTTGCGATATGTCAATAATGGTGTTTTATACATTGAATTTAGAGGTTTTAAAGTAACTTCCTTATCAACTTCAACAAGCATAATCATACTGGACTCCCTAACCATTCTTTATATTATGGGTCTTACGAGTTCAATTTCACTATTATTGAATTTGACTTTATGGTAGAGTTTCAAATTAAACTACAACGAACCGTTAGAATTTTAACATGTCTTTCCGTCTATCCACCCACGATAAAACTTGAACTACTCAGTGACAAAAGAGAGTCTCCACTGGCTCTCCACTGCAAGTCCAACATAAATAGCTTAGACAGTTTATCACACAAATCTTAATAGCATCGATTCTTGTCTAGCTGTAACATCTCAGTCAACAGGCACTTACTCAAGATGAATAAACAAACTTCTGCCTTAACATAACAAAGGCAATATTCGTATACCCAACGTCAGCACGTCAGTCTATAATCCTTTCTCATAAGTTGCGTTATTCAACGGCTCACCGAACCACAATATGGAGATGGCCCTTAGTATCAAATTAGCCAAGTCTTGCAGCTATAATTAAACGTTGCCAGCGAGGAAACTGCGTTTGACTAGTTCAAATTAAACTAAGTTATAGGGAAGGAGTTAAATTGTACAAACTATCTGGTATACCTTTGACAAGTATTAAAACTACTTTGTGCCTAGTGAAGGTAAACTAATTGACTGAGGTATTAACTTTTGACGTTTAATACGATAGTTTTTGGGGACTTTTTACTTAGTTTTCTTGATTTTCCTTGTTGTTAAAATTATTAAAAGTATACCAACCTACTTAATTTGACAAAGAAATCGTACAATCCATTGCATTGTAGTGATTTAAATAGTTTTATAATATGACTAACTTGAGCTTTACCTGATCAAAGATGCTTGATGTTCATACTAGACTTTGAGAAATAAACCAATGCACAACGAGATAGCTATCTCGTGTCTCTATAATTTAGAAAGACAAATTGCTGTGATAGTATTGCAAATCTGTTAAAAACAATTGGAATATCGTTGGTACAGTTGACAAATACCGAATGAAACCTAATATGATTGTTGTTATATCAGTAACCATACACGCTGGAAGCAGTTAACGCTATTTTATTGATTTATTATATGTGCCTTTTATTAATTTTGAAAGCAATTATAATAATTTACTCAACTCAAACCGTGAATGTAGCTCTGTAGCAAGGTCTACGTAATTTGTAGCAGTGCCGTAGATTGTTCGTAGCAGCTATATTGTAACTGAAGTACTTCATGTATTTCAATATTGCTGTTGTTATTTCACCTTATATATTTCTCATACATTTATAAACGTGTATGATGAATGAACATTGATAAAACGGAAATGTATGTACATGATTATACAAATGAAGAGTTGCCGAACCACATGAGGGGAGAGTCACAGACATGTAATTCGCCCTTTCTACTTTGCATGTTCTAAGTGCGAATTTCATTTGCACTTGGGATATCAATAATTTTGGTCTAGATTTATTTTTAAATTACTCTAATTGCAGATGTTTGAGAATCTGATTTGCATAATTTAAGAAGAAAATTAACATAAAGAAATATAACGTCTGGGCGGTTTAGTGCATAATTTAAAAATACTTGGCATTTTGTTTACAAATCACATCTATTTATGTCAACCCTTTTAGTTAAGTTTATTTATTTTTAAAGATGGTCTTCGTTCTATTAGTAAGTCCTAGTTCACCCAGACTCGAAACAACATATTGCGTATCACACAAAATATTGTATCGTGTGAGGATCGAACCCGCAACTCTTGGTATAAAGTTTTAACGTTCTAATAAAGATTCATTATGTTATTAACTTTAAAAAAAAATACATTCATAAGCGTCACCTTGTGACCTAGATGAATAAATAATTTTGACTTTGACTTAATGAACTTGGGATAAAGTTTATATAAACTTGGTATAACATTTCTAAAACAGCCGGTGACTTGATTAATTAATATGTGCAAAAAAAATCTGGACGGGCTTGTGCATAATTTTTTTAAACTTGGCTTTTGTTTTGTAAAACAATTCTATTTTATGTACTACTACTTAGAGTTTATGTCAGAAGTACTAACAAACATTAAGGATTTAATGATTTTAACAGGAGAAACTAGAAATCAAATGACAATTCATACAAATGTTAGTGGAGTGTAAATTGCATCCTGGTAAGCTTAAGGAGCTGTAACTGCATACATAAATTCCATATCTGTTGAACTTGTAATAGTCGGTAATATCCTGGAACAGCACAGCATGTTTAAGACTCCTCGCATCACGAGTTGTCAGTAATGATATTTTTTTGCGATGCCGTTGTACAAGCATTGATATTAAAAATATACACTGATCATACATATTTTCATAGTATCTCACGCCTGTATCGCCTAAGGGGTATGGAGAGTCTTACACTCAAATTTCGCTATATTATGAATTTGCAGGTCCCATGTAATGGGAGCAAGCCTATTTTCGTCACCAGGCACATTATCAGAATGCGTACTGCAACTGAGATTTCAATAAAACTCAGTACCTAACAGTTTCTAGTTCGAATCTAAAGCGGGGCCGCCCGATCAGCAGACGCATACGCTATCCACTATACGTAGATTAGACCATTATTATCTATTTTATTGGCTTATGATTATTTTAGCTTACATCATAAAAATACTTACTCTATAAGTCATATAACCTACATCTAAGTATATATTGCCAGTAGAAGAATTTACAATATTGTACCGTCGTGATATAAATATAAATCAAGCTTCAAGCTCTTTGATTTCAGATCAGTGTTTGATTTGCAGAAACTTTAAAGCTATTAATATTTTGCTAAATATAAAATTGAAAATTGCTATGATAAAAGACCCTCAAACGACATCATAAAATAAATTCTAAAATAGAAACTACTATTATTATACCCTTATCGTATGAAAAACAATTGTATGATAATTTACATGAAATACATAAAACACCCACATATTTGTTACAGTTTATTCAATGCTTAGCTCGTAAGCAGCTCTTGTGACAATAAAACGGCATGCAAACTATCCATAAAACACATAATGGTACGAGTCAACAGTAATAAATAACGCATATTCATACAAAAACACCGTTAGAAATGTGAATGACGAGGCCATGAGATGCGCGAATAGAACATAGTTAAAATTTTAAAAAAAGCAATAACTATTCGAGGCAACGTTTATGAAAGGTTATATATAGGTAGATTTGATTGAGGTTATTTAATGTAAAAACAACTGCTCAACAGCGAAGGAAAACATCTTGACAAAACCTGCATTGGAGAGTGCACTGAGAGTTCACTATAATGTTCTCGAAAGACATGTGAAGTCTGCTAACCCGCACTAGGCCAGCGAGGTAGGCTTTGGTCTTACCCTTCCCTTAGATACAAGAAACCCTTACGCAGCAGTGGGATAATATGCATACAAGGCTGATTGATGATGATGATGGTTAATATAAAAGAAAAGTCAAGATTATAACAAAAATAGTCTAAATGGAAAACGTAATTAGTTTGAAATACGAGTGCACACATGATTTTATGCACACTTGTTCAAATGTTATGTTATTCGTGGCTCATCAAATAACATAGGCAATAGTGCAATAAAATATTATTTTATTATTAGTTCATTTAAAACTTTTAATAGTAGAAATCGGTCTATTTGTAAAAGTGAAATTTTATTGTTGAACAATTTACAAGCAGGCGCAATGTTAAAAGCAATAAAATATAAAGTAACTTTGTAATTCATTGAGAGTTTTATCAATCTCAATTACAGTCAGTTAGACAATATTCTATGAAAGTCTCTATGATGGTATACTTAACGGTAAGAACAAACTGAGAGTTCCCATAAAATGGATACCTCGTCGGTGAAGTGTTTTGTTTCTGAAATTTAAAACAAATTTGAAACAAATTGTGTTTCATCATAACGCTTTGAAAACATGAATGTTTGTACTATGGAGTGCTCGAATTTTCAACATTTATTTTTATTTTTTTATTATCACGCCTGTATCGCTGAAGGGGTAGGCAGGGGTGTAATATTACATCCACATTTCGCCATGAATTTTTAGGTCCCACGTAATAGGGGACATTTCAACATTTATTGCTAAAGAAATCATTAAATTCAGTTTCTTCCCGACCTCATGAAGCTTAGTAAAGTTCTACCTTTGTTTAAGTCTGACAGCAAAAATGAAATCAGTAATTTTAGACCTATATCGATACTGCCAGCGTTCAGCAAAATATTTGAGAAGTTGATACTAAAGCAACTATTAACATATTTGAATGTAAATTGTCTGCTTCATGGGGATCAATATGGTTTCACAAAGGGCCGTTCGACAACTGATGCGGGCGTTGTTTTGCTGAAACACCATATTTGACGCGTGGGAGAATTCGAAGAATGCCATTGGTGTGTTCTGTGATCTGTCTAGGGCGTTCGATTGCGTCTGTAGGGACGCTTATACGCAAATTTCGATATTATGGTATACAAGATATGGATCTGCAGCTGATTGAATCCTATCTGTGATACAATGTGTAGACGCTAATGGCAAGAAATCTTCTGGTCTGCCGGTCCAATTAGGCGTACCTCAGGGTTCAATATTGGGCCCTTTTTTATTCTTGGTTTACATTAATGATTTGCCTTACTGTTTACAGGATATTTGCGATGTTGCACTGTTTGCTGATGACACCTCTTTGATTTTTAAAGTAGACAGAAATAGAAATAATTTTGACGACGTAAACAGTGCACTCTCGCAAGTCATACAATGGTTTACTGTAAATAACCTTGTTCTTAATGCCAAGAAATCGAAATGTGTTAAATTCGTTATGCCCAATATCAAAAATCTTGGGCCCGATCTTATTCTTAATAACGAGGTTCTGAAAGCTATTGATTCTACAGTGTTTCTCGGGATAACAATAGATAGCAGGCTACAGTGGGGTCCCCACATAACTTGCCTTGCAGGAAAACTCAGCTCTGCTGCTCATGCAGTCCGTAAAATTAGACAGTTCACTGATGTGGAAACAGCTCGTCTGGTTTACTTTGGTTACTTCCACAGCGTGATGTCCTACGGTATTTTGCTGTGGGGCAATGCTGCTGATATAAATAACATTTTTGTATTACAGAAACGGGCTGTTAGAGCAATATACCAGCTGGGAGCGAGAGTGTCTCTAAAAGAACGATTTGGGGATATTGGTATTCTCACTGTCGCGTCTCAATTTATTTTTGCTAACATAATGAATGTTAGGAAAAATATCCACCTTTTTACTAAGCATAGTGATATTCACAATATTAGCACTCGGAATAGACACAGACTGCATGTTCCTTTTCACCGACTGTATAAAGTACATGACTCATTTGTGGGGCTTGGTATCCGTATATATAATAAACTACCCATTGCCTTGCTACAATTACCTTCAAATATATTTGAAACAAAAGTTAAAGCAATTTTGCTGAAGAAAGCGTACTATACAGTTAATGATTATTTAAATGACAAAACAAGTTGGTCGCTTAGTTGAACTGGAATGATATCTGCAAATAATAATTATGTATGTACACCAATTAAATTATTTTATTCTACTCTAATTTTCTTCTTTTCTGGTGTTTTGTTGAGAATCTTTATAATGTTATAATATTTAGTTAATTTGTTATGAACAATTTGAAAACTTTTTTATATAATTAAAATTTTTAATCACTGATAATGTAATTTATTATATTTATACCTACAATGTTTTTTTTTAATATAATTATTATTTATGTAATGATAATGACGTTCAAAAGTGCCAGGAAATGGTCTATTTGAAATAAAGAACTTTGATTTTGATTTTGATTTCTTCTAACACTATCACCGGTGCCATATTACCAAGAAAAGAGGTAGTAGAGCCTTGCTGATTTCAGCATGAATGGGCCGGCTCGACCGGGACAGTACTACCCTCTCACAGAAAATCGAAAAAAAATAGTGAAACATACTACCATAAGCAGGATGTCCGTCGAACTGTCAATTATATCTTCCTAACTTGTAAAAGTTACGTTCATAATAAGTTTCTTTTTTCCTGAACGTCGATGCTGTACAATAAGAGCACGAATACCAAAAAACTATCCATAGCATCCATAATATTTATTGAAATAAGTGTTTGGTGCTTATACGCTGGCGTGTTAGGCTCTGGATGGGACAGATGAGAATTGAAAGTAGTGTAATATTTTAATCCACGTCACGCCTATGTTTGTATGAAGTGCCTATATGTAAGTGTATATTATTATATGAATTGGAATATTTATAAGTATAATACTGAACTTTATTAATAAACAAATAGAATAAGTGGCGATAGTCCAGTGGAGTATGTAACGGACTGCCGAGACGATGGCATCGGGTTCGCTCCCCAGGTACCCCAGGCACACACCTCTGACTTTTTGAAGTTATGTGTGTATTCAAAATGTTAATAATCGCTCGCTTAATAATGTGCCCAGTAGATGGCCAATAGGCTCGCCCCCTATTACATTAGGAGCGAAACATAACTGGCGAAGTGTGCGTGTTTAATACACCTCTGCCTACCCCTTTGGGGGACAGAGGCGTGAAGTTATGCCAAGTTAGAATATTTAATGCTTTGAAGCGTGTACACTAATCTTTCACTGACTAGCGTGATGGCACGGAATAGTGATGTACTTACACATTACATGTGTTTTCATTCCATGTCCATTCCATCCACGTCTTGCTTTGCCAATCATACTAAACTTTACATATATACTAGTCACTAACATGGAAACCCATGTTAGGCAATAAATCAAAACTACTTATGAACATCATACAAAATAAATAAGCGGGTCTTAATCGCGTACAACTAACTTATTTAAGGTATAAATACCTATTTGGTTCCGACGTTTCGCTCGTCTTGCACCGAGCGTGGCCGCAGAGTCTCTCCGCGACCACGCTGTACTGTAAGTTAGTTGTACGCGATTAAGACCCGCTAATTTATTTTGTATGATGTATACAAATCGCGAAAGTTTAAAATCGATTACTTATGAACAATTTTACGCCTTTAACATATCTCCTTTGCTCATCCATGGAAACCGATATAGAATAAGCAAACCTGTGTTTCTTGATACTAAAATTTTATAAAAGTAGAACAATATCAAATCGTAGTCATACTTCACAACACGCATATTTCATAGCTCCACAGTGACGATGATGTTTGGATGGCATTACCTCGTGACGGCTCGATGATAGCAGGCCGGCACTCTCATCATTTCCTTCGGGCCATATTCATCCGATAGAACAGGCTGAGGGAGAAGGGGCGACCGCCTAGCGCTGGGAAGGAAGGGGGACAGCAATAACCCCTGAGTGCGTGCTTACTTGAGAGGTATTGCATTTGTTGCTCGCAAATCAAGGGTTCGACGGCATCTACATACATACATACATAGACTCACGCCTGTTTCCCGGAGGGGTAGGCAGAGACTACGGAACGCCATTTGCAACGATCCTGACATACCTCACTTGCTTCACTCACTCCCATCAAGTTTCTCATGCATGCTCTTCTGTTAAGGGTACTTCTGACTTGTCCTTTTTTCAGGATGTCTCCAATCTGGTCAGAGAACGTCCGCCTAGGTCTTTCCCTTTGTCCTGTTCCATTCACACTTGCTTTATATATCTTCTTTGTCAGTCTATCGTCATCCATCCTCTCCATGTGCCCAAACCATCTTAACATGCCTTTCTCAATGCGACAAGCATTGAGAAAGGCTACATCTTCTTTTACCCCACACCACTCTCGTATCACACAATTCTTTACTCTGTCGGTCAAAGACACACCACACATACTTCTCAGTGCTCTCATTTCTACAGCATTTATTTTACTTTCAAATCTCTTCTGCCATACCCAACTTTCACTACCATACATAAGGGTAGGCACTAACACGCCTCTATGTACAGCCAAACGTGCCTTTTTGGATACGTTTTGACTGTTCATAAACGCTTTCAGAGCTCCATTCACACTATTACCTGCATTAACTCTCCTTTCAATATCTTCTTCATTCTTACCATCTCTTGTAAACAACGTACCTAAGTAAACAAACTCATTCACTTGTTCCACTCGACGGCATCTGTATAACATAAATAAGATTAAAATACGATTAGTCATTTTGTTGTTTATTGGGTCATGTTGTACCCACAGGCTGTTCTATTGGGTTCTATTTGGGATTCTATTGTAAGTTCAGAATATTCAACAATATTACATTAAAACCATGTCTTTGACATACGGTTCCGCCTTCGTGGAACTTTTTTACCGCCTTGGGAGAATGGCAGGATTTATTAACATATTTAATCTTTAAATTTTTCCAGTTTTAATATAGTTATCACGTATCCAAAAACATATTAATTAATTACTATTGCGGCAAAGTATAATAAAGCTGTATTGGACTGAATTCTTCTATACTGCGTATATTGAATGAGAAATCTTTATATATATATTTCTTGTGTGCGTGTGTATGTCACTGAACTCCTCCTAAACGACTGGACAGATCTTGATGAATTTTTTTGCGTGTTCAAGGGGACTTGAGAATGGTTTAGATTTACAATATAGTCCACTGGAAAATGTTTTTTTAGTTAATTTTTAATATGTAAGTAGTTGTTGATTTTGGAATATTTTACATTGGAACCGACAGTCTGCGCTACCATCGCAGTGTCAAATCTGTATTAATAATTTCGTCGAGGAATACGGTAAACTCGATCGAAACCTTACCTGAATAATAAAACACTAAAAAATAAAGATTTCGAGTCGACAAAATATATCCGCAAAATTCGGATTGTCGAGTATTTTGTTAAATTCTAATGGTTCTGGCAGACAAATCGCAGTCGCCATATTGGCCACTTTAGCGAAACGTCAACCCTGATACCGGATAACATTTTGAGTTCTACTAAATCTTAAGTATTACTAAGTAGTTTGTATGTGTAAATACTTTTTAACCGACTTCAAAAAATGGAGGTTCTCAGTTTGACCTGTATGTATGTATGTATGTTTGTCCGCGATTATCTCGCGTTTGGCTGAACCGATTTTGATGCCGTTTTCAGAAAAGTATTTGTTACACTTAGGAGAAGGTTTTAGGCCCTTAACCGACTTCAAAAAAAGCAGATTCTGAGTTTGACCCGTACATATGTAAGTTTGCCCACGATTAACTCGAGTTTGGCTGAACCGATTTTTATGCGGTTTTCAGAAAAAAAGTATTTGTAACACTTAGGAGATAGTTTTAGTATTTTAACCGACTTCCAAAAAAGAAGGTTCTCAGTTTGACCCGTATATACATAACAATATATTGGTTCTTAGTATGTTTGTATGTATTATGTGTGTGTGTTTGTACGTGTGTACGTGTGTGTGCGCGCGCGCGTGCGTGTGTTTATTTGTATTTATGTACGTGTGTGAGTATGTGTGTACGTGTCTATGTCTGTGCGATTAACAAACTAAGAAAGTCGGTGAAAGTATCTAATTCGAGAGCATATTTCTCATTCTTGTCATTTCGGATAAGGCTCTGTTGTAGTGGGGATGGTTGAGTAATACTTTTAAGCCGACTCAAGACAACATAGCATTGGCCTTTAGCAAAGATTTTAGGCCCTAGTTCGATTACCGCAGAACTAAGTGTACATCCTTGCAACTTGTGTACCGTCACAGCCCAACTCAATATAACTGGCAACATCCGCCTCTCGATATCACCATAACCGCGATTGCCTTGATAGGTCGCTGTCGCTGGAGCTATGGAAATGTATCCATCATCATCTTTAAGACGCAATGCTATTGATGGATCATCAAATAATATCAAAATGACATCACGCATTTCACCTGGCTCAAGTTGATCTCGTCTTAGTGCCGGCTATTTAAATCCTTTAGGAACACCCATTGCCCCGTTCGCTAAGCCATCTGTTATTGACATATTTCTCCGGAGCATAATACGAGAGCTCACAGCCAATTCAATAGTATGTACAAATCCGCCGCATTTGTTTGGATCAGCCGGAGCAGCATTTGCGGAGGGCGTCCTTCCGTATGTGGCTGATTCCCTAGACTCATCTCTCTCTTGCAGCATCAAGCCTAAGCCCATAAGCACACAGAATAAAAGTAGGTACCTATGTCAAAGTCCGTGTGGTGACGGAATTCCGTGTGGTGACGGCATTCCGTGTGGTGACCGCATTCCGTGTGACGGATTAAGAATACGGAATGTCACCACCCCATATCATCCCATGGGTCATACAATATTATTTAGCGGGTCATAGTCGCGATAATTTATTTATTTCAAGGCATAAATACCTCTGTTATTCTCCTACGTTTCTACCGGCTTGGAACGGTTGTGGTCGCGGAGGGACTCAAAAAACGTAGGAGAATAACAGAGGTATTTATGCCTTGAAATAAATATATTATCGCGACTAAGACCCGCTAAATAATATTGTATGATGTATACAAATCGCGAAAGTTTAAAATCGATCATCCTATGGGTGTCGTAAGAGCCAACAGAGGGAGCATATTATGCAGAGCACAGCACTGTAAGAGAAGGAAAATCGGAAACAAACCCTATACCCACCCGTTTGGCCAGCGTGGTATGGTAGGCCAATTCCTCCTTTCAAAGGCGAGGCCTAGTCCAGCAGAGGACTGTTAAAGGCTGATGATGATGATGATGATGTCAAAGTCATGATTACAGACTGCTATGCTATGCTGATATTAGCAGAAAATTGATCACTAAAATAATTGAAGAATCTAACTATAAAAAAACTATTAACTAGCCCAAAACTTAAAGTAAATGGAGTACCTATCACTAAAAAGTATGAAATAAAAATAATAAGAAAAAAACAAAACGAAAATGAAAACTTAAAAATCGCAACAAAAATATTAAATAGGTATTTAGTTTCTTTTCAAAAAAAAGAGAACCGCCTTCAAAAAAATCGACCCACTGAAAAGTACGAAATAATTTTTACTTAAGCTACCCCTCATCCTCTCAAATATCCTTTCGAATTTCTCCCAAAAACTAATTACAAATAAATTAAACTAAATACTTCGTTTTTGAAGTCAGTAATTTAGTAATTAGTTTTTGGGAGAAATTCGAAAAGATATTTGAGGGGATGAGGGGTAGCTTAAGTAAAAATTATTTCGTACTTTTCAGTGGGTCGATTTTTTTGAAGGCGGTTCTCTTTTTTTTTAAAAAGAAACTAAATACCTATTTAATATTTTTGTTGCGATTTTTAAGTTTTCATTTTCGTTTTGTTTTTTTTCTTATTATTTTTGCAGTTATACTTCGTAGATTTGTGAGGATGCATAGTTGTACGAAACACTTCATTAACTTCGCCGAATTATTTTCTTACCTAAGGGCATGCCAATTTATTACAATACCAAGCTTATTGTGGCATTAGTATTTATAACTAGTCCCAAAGGCCCTATTACAATTGTTTACCTACCAGTAAACACTAATTAATTTGTTAATTATGATTACATTATTCAATGGTTTGCTATTTCATTATTTGATTTTAATTTAAGTGAATTGTGAAGTATGACTTGTTAGTACCTCTGGAAAATAGAAAAAAGAAAACAATATTATATTTAATATGTCGGAGCGAGGTGTCAGTTGGACAGTTAAAATACGTTTACGGAAGTTGATTTGGTTAATTGTTAGTGAGGAAAGGCCAGGTTTAGTACCTAGGTGAAATCCTAGATGGCGTGACTAACACGTAATAGAGTGTTAGTATTATTTTAAATTGGCAACACAGACGGTTGACAGCAAGCGAGCGGTTATGACGTAAAGTGTGAGGACGGACCGTTGAGGCACTTTGGAACGAAGCGGCGAACGGAGCGGTAGTCACGCCATTCTAGGGGAGCACCGCGTTTTCTATCCGTTTACATCGGGATAATTAGTTGTGTATTCGTTTGACTTTGGCTTCAAATTAATAAAGAGGCGTATCAACTACCGTGTTGCATTATTATTTCAAAGCCTGTGGCCACACAAAATGGAAGACAACCATGATTCCGGTGACAAGCATGGGGGCCCGCCGTCAAATACAATTATTTTCTGCGTGTCTTATCCGCGCTAATTTTTGCAAGCCAGTTTAAACGACTATAGACACTTCAATTTTATGGTCTACCATGCATACGTTTGTGAAGTACGAAAACAAAATTATATGTCATACAATTATATTTTGCGTGTCTTATTCACGCTAATGTTTGCAAGTCAGTTTAAACGACTACAGACACTTCAATTATGGTCGGTATGCCGTGTCGTATGACTGCACATACGTATGCATGGTAATGCATACGTATGTGCAGTCATACGACACGGCATAGTTATATGGGGGAACTCATCCGACATCATGAGTTTTTATTGCACAAAAAAAGTGAATTCGTGCAATATTTGGTATGAATTGGTCTGACTCATGCAAACCGGTGTACAAGGCAAAAAAACTCCTAACTGTCCCTGGTTGCAACTATATTCTCGAAGTCGGAAAATTGTCATAGGCCTGAAAGATTTTTTTGAAAGCTGTGACAATTCAAACAAGCGTAAGGTCTCCCCTATTTCAATAAAAATGTACTGACATTTTTATTCAAAAAGTTCTAGCCTAGGAACTGTCCTAGGCTAGAACTTTTTGGAAAGAGTTGTGTATATATGGCACCCTTAATTTTTAATTCATTGCCAAAGGGGATGGTGGACTTGCCATATAATAAATTCTGTAGGACATTGCAGTAGTGGCTGATTCAGAAGAGTTTCTATTCAGTTAAGGTCTTCTTAGACCATGGTTCTTGCCGACGTTTTTTATAATATGTATATAGCATTTTTTTATTTGACATTGAATTTCATTTGACATGATGATTTCAACTTTTTAATTTTTTTCTTTTTTAATTTGACATTTAATTTTATTAGACATAATAATTTCAACCTTGTAATTTGCATACCAGTATTGTTGGTAAAATATATCCTGTACTTTTTTAATGTAACACCTTGTATACCATATTTCAAGCAAATAAAATATAATTAATATAACGTCGGAGAACAACAGAGGTATATTTATACCTTAAGGTAAGTTAATTACCGCAAGTAAGACCCGCTAAATAAAATTGTAGGATGTTCATAAAACAAGAAAGTTTGAAATGGATTAAAATCATTTTTGTTCATTTATAAATGCATTGTACTTAACTGATATTTGTATAAATTAAAAGATCGCATTATAAATATACCATACAATTAATATAAATGCGATTCCCCTCTACACAGCAAAGCAAAATACGTATTCTACTCGTAGTGACACTGTAATGAAACAATTATCTAATATAAAAAATCACAAAAAGAATAAAATTTGTAAACTTATACTAGATACTCTAAACAATATAACAGAAGGTAAATTAATTTCTTAAAGGCAAATAACAAACAGAGAGACGAGAGTTAGTTTTGTTATGGTTTATACTATTTTGAATTATCTATACAAACAGAAAATCCGTTTTACCTGGAACTACTAATTGTTACAAATGCTCCGGCTGCTAAATTCAACACAAATTTTCATTAATAATCAGTACCTACTAATGCATTGATTGTATTTAGGACTCGTTGTTATTTCTCTAAATTATCGTTTCTATTAGAATTTGAAAGGTTTGTGACGGGTAATAATGAATAATAAAATAACTGTGTCAAATGCAATGTCAGTGCAATGAATCTAGGGATTGCTTCCGTGGTCCAGTGGATAACGTATGTGACTGCTGATCGGAGGTCCCGGGTTCAATTCCCGGGTCGGGCAAAAGTATTACAGAGTTTTTCCGAATTCTCAGTAGCAGCACAGAGTCTGGTGATGTGCCCGGTAGTGGCAATCGGCTCGCCCCTACCCCTATTACGTAGGAGCCTAAACATTCATGACGAAATGTCGTTGTAATGTTACACCATGGATACAGGCGTGAGTCTTCAAAAAATAATAATCAAAGGGTCTTCCCTTTTACGTTTAGAGGAATGAAAAAATATTGATATTTGTTAACGTTTTTGAGGCCGCTTTTTTAACAAAATATGCTATATTTTGACGGCAGCGGGAGTGTAAGCGACTGCCACGCCGAAGGTCGCGGGTTCGATTCCCGCTTAAGTCAAACATTTGTGTTTCTATGTATAATATGTATGTATTTACAAAAAAAAAGTATATATGTATGTTTATCCATTGTCTAGTACCCATAGTACAAGCTCTGCTTAGTTTGGGACTAGATGGTGTTGTGTGAATGTGGTAGAATATTATTATTATTATTATTTGCTTCGTATTAAAACTTTTACATACGCATGAAATTCAATGTATATTTATTTTAGTTCTTGTTGTGTAGAGACCTACTAGAAATCTTAGAAACAATTTATTTCATATTCTAAGCGACGTCGAATGGTGCTCATATCAACGAGAATTCTTTACTAAAACTGATATCTCGTTGAAACACAAACAACCGTACAAAGTCTCAGTCCATTTCGGCTCACATAATAAATGTATGCTATACATCAGCAAATTTTCACGAAAAGCCAGCACAAAAATCAAAATTACTTACTCGCTTTTAACGAATTTCAACAGGATTTCTGTTGAGTCCATATATTCAGTACAATTAAACTTACGTTAATTTCAATGTAACTATGTAGCAGTGAGGCGTACATGGAAATAAATCACGCGCCTGGTGGGACATTGTAAGAACAAAAAAATATAAAAAAGCCACCACGCTCCCGCCGACGCGACGTGTCGGAAATATTAACTTGAGCATTTGAATACTTTATGATCAGTAAAAAGACCGATTTGAATGGCAAATGTGTTCGCATTTTAATCAAACAAGCAATGCTCTGAGATTTTGTCTTATTATATTCAAATATTTTATATTATTTCAAGGTGTACAATATTTGAGATGTTGTTCGACTCTCACTGATTCGGATTGATTAGAAAATTGTGGGGGAGGTTATCATTGGCTGGGGTTGATTGACCTTTGTATTACACGGTTTACTTTTTATTAACCGTGTTTAATGACGTGTGGTGAATATATTATAATTGAGAACATAAAGAGTATAAAGAGATATTATAAAGAGTACACACAAAACACTTGGGAAATACAAAATAAGTTATAAATTTGAATCGTTTAAGTTGTTAGTTCACTAAAACTTGTATCATGTATGACAAATTTGAAGACAATTGGCATAGCTACAAAATGAGCATTTGTAACTTGAATATCTCGTGAGTGAACCATATTATATTAAGCACTGCTTGATAACATTATTAGTCATGTAGCTTATATAATATATATTTTCATGCTCATAGTTGTGATCTGTGATCGTATCGGAATACATCATTCTTACGTGATTACAGAGAGATTGAGCTTAGTAACAGCTAAACATGATTGCCTAACCACGCGGAATTAACACCGCCTACTTCCTGATAGGGAATATCCAATAGAAGATGTGAATTTTCTATTGAATGCACCGTCATCGTAGCGTTATCTCCGGTACACCGAAGACTATTAAAATAGCAATACCAGTATAAAAACATACGGCAAGACACAAACGAAGATCACCATAGCTAGATTGTAATTTAGGCTGACCACGACAGCTATGTGTGGTTTATGGGATGTGGAAGATTCCAATTTATTTCGATGATTAAATTTAATAATGCCTTTATTAAATCGCTTTCTATTTTTGTTAGTAGTAATATAACTGCTGCTTCCGTGGTCCAGTGGATAGCGTATGCAACTACAGTTCGGAGGTCTCGGATTCTATTCCCAAGTCGGGCAAAAAGTGTTACTGAGTTTTTCCGAATTTTCAGTAGCAGCACGGCGTCTGGCAACGTGCCGGTAACACCGGTAGGCTCGCCCCCTATTACTTGGGACCTACAATTCATAAGGCGCACGTCAACACAGGCGAAGATACCAAAAAATAAAAAATACTTGTTCCAAAATATAAATAGTTTATTTAAAATAATCGTGAAAGTACTGTATCTGATATAATTATGTCTTAGGTTAGAAGTACCCTGAACAGAAGAGCATGTATGAGGAATATGATGGCAGTGAATGAAGCAAGAGAGATATGTCAGGGTCGTTGCAAATGGCGTTCAGTTGTATCTGCCTACCCCTCCGGGAAACAGGCGTGAGTCTATGTATGTATGTAGGAATAAATTAAAACTCATAGAAAAACATTACCAAAAAAATATGTAAACATCAAACAAAATTGTCTAAATCGACTAAGAAAAATATTCAAAATATTTATTCAGTATTAAATGGGCTTACGTAAAGTTCCACCGATACAAACAAGCGCAACCAACGAGGTTCTTGTAAGAAATACAATTTAACTTCCTCCTGAACACAAAATGTTTCATTTGAAAGAGTTTCCTGGAGATTGTTACAAATTGAATCTCACGCCAACCCAATTCTTTATTCCATCTCCTCCTTTTAATGCGAAGAAAAGATTATTAATTGAATATTTTCCGTCTAAGTAGAAGTGTTTAAGAGCATCTGTTTAGATTTGTCAAAGGCAAAGCATCGTGGAATTGTAAGTCGCTTGTTTTGTTTGATAATTTTACCTCTTGATTGGCGTAGAGCCGAGCGGTTGAAGAGTATTCATGTGAATGGTTACCGCCCACGGTTTATTTAAAGGTTATCACTACTAGGTGAAATTATAATAATATCATAGGCCTAAAAATAAAAGCCTGCAAATAGTATTTTATAGGTTCTCCACGTACGGCACATAGGTTAAGTTACCGCCTTGCTGCTTAGCACTGTGTCGTATGTTGCCGGTTCGCGTTCGTCCCCAGTAGAGCGATACTTTGTGTAAGCCAAAAGTTGTTACTTCATATTTGGGTGGTAAAAAGAGGATAGTTTGGACTGCCAAACCTATATCGTTTATTGAATTAGCGCTAAATGAAAATCATTACAATTATTTTCCAAAAACTCGGCATGATTCCCATATAACACTCTCAACATATTCATATTATAATTTGAAACAAATGGCAATGGTGGTCCGAGTGATTTAAATTTGTAAACAAAGCTGACTCCCTAAGGGCCCAATTCAGCTACAAACACAAAATCAAACACGATACTTTAGATTAACGAGTTATTTTGACAGCGGCCCTATTTTCACAAGAGCTATGAACATATTCACTGATGTTTATACCCGTATACTTTGTAACGCTTCGATTTTATCTCGCATTACAGTTTCGCCAATGCGCTTTTTTATTCGTGAATTTGGTTAGCATTAGTCGGTTTTTCGACGATAAATATAGTATTTTCGTTAATTATTTATTATTTTTTAAATAGTCTATGGTTGAATTACTTCGCGGCCCTCAGGTTGGCAACGCTGTCAACGCCTTCTGGCGGATTTGTCGAAACTTTCCTGCTTGAACTCGTCGTCGTTACATGGCGTCGTTTCAATAATCCATAAAATCTGGATTAATCCCAGTATAATGATGGACTAAAAACCACTTTAATATTGAGGAGCCGTGGACCGGCACATATGTTATAGTATTTCACCAATATGGTAAGATTTTCGACTAATAACAATGTTTTGTCGGATCGATAGAATTCGATTTCCTAAGATGTTATTCCGTTTCGTTTCACTTGAGATTAAATCTCCATATGTTCTACCATTGATTGTTACCTGGCAAATCTAGTATTATGATTCGCATCTGGTGCCCGAAACTAACTTTAGTTCTATCTTAAATTTAGTATATTTTTTAAAGGATGCGATTCCTAAATGTTTAACAATAAATAGTTGTAAATTCCACACACTGGTTTGATTTCTACACTATATTTTTCATGTTAGGTTATGTCCTTAATACATACCAAACACACATTACATTTCATTTCTTTATTTTTTAAATTTTAAATATATTACAACTTACTGAATGCCTGAGAGATTGGCGTGTACTGATCAAGTAATGGTTCAATTCAGAATTGTTTTAATTATTATTGTTGTAATGACGAACTATAACGATCTATAATAAAACTTATGTTGATTTATTCGTTTAGATTTATAGCTATAATTGACAATGATTATTTTATATTTAGATATTGTACTTATATTTAGAAATGTTTAATTATTATTTCATAAATAAACTGTTACAATCCAATCAAACTTATATTATCTTTCATTTATTTAGATATTAGGCTATAACTGTGAATGTTTACTTTATATTTAGAGTGCTATATTTATCACAGCTGGCCTCAGGTAGCTGTGCTTGGAAACTGTTAGGTAACTTTTGACAAACTATGCGTAGGTAAATGCTGACAAGGAATATAACTTACTTAACATTATATAAGACTCGTCTTTGTTTTCCCGAAAGCTCTTGGAGTTCAAAATAGCATAGTAGAATAAATCCTATTTGTGTAGCATTAATTCTTTAATACTATCTATTTTCAACATTTTACTTATTTATTTGAATATATGTACAGATCGAACCCACAACACTCGGCATAGTAGCCATCCCAGTAGTTGCTTTGCATGCAAAAGAATTCAGTTATGGCGAGAATGATAACTTATTTAAAAAAAAAAGAGAACGACTAGCCAGTAATAAAATCCCTTATTTGACGGTTACATCATTAAGTAAAGAAGATGGAAGTAAATATATTCGTATATCTGAAGTACTTAGTTACTATTTTAATAAGTAATATATCTTATTTGCAATCATTATACGTAATATATTTTTTACAACTTTGTTTACATGCGAGTTGTTTTTTTATTTTAAGGAAACCGAATGGAAAACGACAATATACACAAATTTTACAAGGAAATATTACTCACAAAATGATATGCATATTTTATATAACTTTAATGTTGTGAAGTATAGACCACCTGTAGGCCTCCGACACGGCCGTTTAGGATTAGGTCGGTCCAGGAAGCTGCCAGTAGGGGCCGGTGAGGGCTTGCCTTCCCTGGGAATGGGTTAAGTTGAACATTGGACCATGGGAGGAAGACTGGACAGCACCTGTACCCTGTCTTCTTCCCGTAAGGCGTTTTTGGTCGGCAGTCGAGGTGGTCTTTAGTGGTAACACCACATACTCCGACTTGCATTTCCCCCCAAGAACCGGAGATCCGAAGGGATTTTCCACCTTGTAAAAAAAGGGCTCCGACACGGCCTAACGATTCTTGTCCTGAGATAAAAACTGGGTTCAATCCTAGTTGTTATTTCAAGATGTAGGGTCTTAGATTCTACCCTCCAAGTTACAGTCAGGCTCTGGTGTAAATGCTATAACAAGCAGGCAGCCTATGTAAAAGTTACTTAACTGTACGTAGGTCACTGTACGACAATTATTATTAGATAAAAAAGGTGTGAATGATTTAGACTCCGACTTTTAAATAATTATCATATCATGGTGTAAAATTAAGTGGCCCTCAACTACTTTATAGACTGACATGTTCTTTTTGCAGTGAGCAGGATTTTATTCTAAAGGATATGGTACTGCGAATAAGAGGGGATGCCATGATAACCAATTATTGGTAATGGAGATCTTGGAAACAAGTTTGAATCAAGACAAAAAGTCTAAAGTACCGTCGTATAAATACAAAATTTTATTAGACTCACACCATTGATCATATTAGAGGAAAGTTCACACAATTCAGATAAACGCATCTATTAATAGTACTACCGACATGAGCTTTACTTTCGAAAGTATTAAGCTTACTTGGTAAATTGAAACCCTAGAAGTACTTTTGACGTGACAACGTCTTATAAATTGGTTTGCCGGGTGACACTTCAAGAAACTGCGTTACGCTCCGCTCACGTTATGCGCTCACAATGAGAGCGAGTGAGAGGCACGCGTCCCGCCTAAGAGCGAGAGAGACAGACATAAAAAGTGAAAGGCACGCGTCTTTCATCCTTCTTCCTACTATACGAATGAATATTCACATTAAAATTATTTTACCACTCAAAGTCGTTGTCACGTAAAACTTTCGCCCGTATACCGACTTTACAGGCAACCAACTGGTTTTTTTTTAAATACAATATAATAATATGTAGCGATGCCAACGAAAATTATTTAACAAGTACTAATTAAAATAATAGACACATACATAGCAATCTAGCTGAATAAATCAAAAGGCCTAGAAGAAAAATCACCGCCGCATTGCCCAACCGCTAACCTTTCCACTCTCAATATTATCACATCTTTCTGCAGGGTACTTATCTGCCGGTAAAGCAAGCTTACTCGTTCTCTTCGCGACAATCAGAGGCGTGTATCATGATCGTATCAACAAACAATTTATTGCGTGCTGATGGTAAAAAGTCACGTCTGAATGTACACAATTTTCACTTCAACGATTAAAGAATTAAACACCATTTTCATATACAAATAAACATTAGCTAATTAAGTACTCAAAACCAGGTACGAGAAAAACTATCCGCTATCCCGTAAACATATCTGAGCGCTCGTTCGAAAGTGGCTCGGGTACTACTCGGCTCAAATAACTGAATACGGAGGGCATGTTATATATCGCAATTCCCCACAACGGCCAAACTACGTAATAATATTGTGCTCGGGCCCGCATTCGGGGTAGAATCATCGATAGTCATTATCGGAAAAGCGGGTTTAAGAGCCGTCCCAGCCCCTACTGGACCTTTACGGAGGTCTCATCCCGGCGCGTTCGATAACTATGCTAATGTTATTTGCGCCAGTGGGTTTGAAAACGACGGCATCCACTAACTTGGCATTCCAAGAACACAGGGCTCCCTTAAGGTAAGGTATCAGAATGATACATCTTACTTTACGACCCGTAATACCATACCATATTGTGAAAAGATTTGCTATTTGCCAAACGTCCCGGTACGCCTCAGGGCTATATTAGGAATAGTTACGGATCGATTGGACTAATCCGCCTATGTAGGTTCGGATAGCATCGCTTAGAACCCCAAGGCGAGTTACATAATGACTCATTTACATGATACGTCGTCCCGCATGTGTTAGATTTCGTTAACGACTTTTACGAGCGGGGGAATTGCCTGCAATAATCGGACAACTGCTATAATAATTAAGCATTAAATACATCGACACAATTTGCGAGATATAGACTAATTTTTTCAATATGTCAATAGCTTAGAGAAGACCGATTCTGATTTATTTAGTTAACATCAGGAGGGTGTAGGAATCGGTTTGGTAAAACGATCAATCGTTTACATGAGTCATTTGTCGATTTGGGAAATGTAATCGGGGAAGGCAAAACGATCGTTTAAAGGCATAATGTAAATGAGTCATTACACCGTCCGCATGCAATTGAAGGCGCATCGGCATAAATGAAGCGCGGGAAATGACATGCACGTGACACGCCACCTGCCGGCCGCCGCCGCCGCCGAGCCCGCCGCTTAAGTAACACATTACGTACCACCGCCTGACGGCCGGTTAGCGTAGCGGGCGTGTAAGCGACTGCTACGTCGAAGATCGCGGGTCCGATTCCCGCTCAAGTCAAACATTTGTGTGCATGAACATGGATGTTTGTCTTGGTCTGGGTGTTTCTATGTATAATATGTATGTGTTTACAAAAAAAAAGGTATATATGTATGTTTATCTATTATCTAGTACCCATAGTACAAGCTCTGCTTAGTTTGGGACTAGATGGTGGTGTGTGAATGTGCTAGAATATTATTAATGTCCTCAAGTAATCCCAACAACAAACGTGTGTAGTTTATGAAAAGAACAGAGTTGTTTGTGAAGGATTTTCGCGAAAACAACTTATGTGATTGATATGAAACCTTGCTATCGTATTACTTACAGTGTTGGCGTTCCACAAAGGTTAAGTCATTCAGATTCAACGGCTATAAATAACTCACAAAGTGCTTTCATTTTTATTCGGAATATATTATTTTGTTCTCTCGTAAAAATAGGGTTAAGACGACTAACATTCCGCACGCGCACAAAAAATTGTTTTTGAAAGCGTATATAGTCACGTTTAGCCAAGCCGTTTGCAAGATAACAACCGTCATATTACTTAATTAGAAATTCCGGTTTTTGGCAGCACGCGCATGTTAAAACGACCAGAAAATACTCTAGTTTGAAAACGCCCTTAAACAGAGTAATATTTTTATCAAACCACTAAAATATATTATTTATTAAACTTCATATATACATACACAATGTATACAGGCGGACTTAATGCCATAGGCATTTTGTCCCAGTCTACCTTAAAGTGGTGCAGAGAGAAATGAAGTAGGTGTAATGTATGACAAAAGAAAAAGAATTTAAACTAACAAAAGTACATAAATTTTAAGGTTAATACATGCAAACAAATAAACATATTTTATATACATACTTAAATAAATAACACATAATTACAAATTATACACAAATATATATATATCCAAATTATAAACCTACATAAAAATATACATGACTTGTACATAATATTATATAAGTATATATATATAGATAGATAAAAAAATATACATAAATATATTAAATTAATTTGAAATTTATATGTTTTATGATACAATTGCCGACTCAGCCAATTAAAGTTCCTTCACCTTAGTCTTGAATGTATACCTAGTCTTGGCCATCCTGATTTCAAGAGGGAGGGCATTCCAAAGAAGGATAGATTGGACAGTGAAAGAAGAGTGAAGAAAATTGGATTTGTGAGAAGGGACCGTAAGAAGAAGGTTGTTAGCAGAACGGAGGTTTCGTTCATGGTTAGTGCACAAAAGTTCAAAATAGGGGGCTAAATACTGCGGAGAGGTGGGGGACGTAAGAATGGTATAAAGGGTAGTGAGAGCACGCAATCTACGGCGATGACGAATAGGAAGCCACTTTAGTTAGGAGCGATAAGTAGACACATGGTCATACTTGCGAAGATTGAAAATTAATCGAATGCAGTTATTAAGAAGACGATCAAGTTTATTGAGGAGATCTGCATTCAGGTCAAAGTAACATACATCGCCATAGTCGATCAGTGGGAAAATTAAAGTTTGCACAAGCATTGTCTTGGTCGGATGGTAAAATGTTCCTTAGGCGGTAGAGCGCACGCAGAGAACCAGTGACCTTCTGACTCACCTGGGTTATCTGAGCTTGCCAATTCAGCGCGTTATCTAAATGTAGCCCGAGGTTTTTGACTGTAGGGTACAGACTGATGGTGGTCCCATTAAATGTTATGTCAGGCAGAGACGAGTCAAGTCTATTTAAAATCCACTGACTACCCACAACGATCACCTGAGTCTTTTAAGGATTGACAGTTAGACCGAAGTTGTCTGACCAGGTTAATATAGCTGCCAAATCGTCGTTGATCTTACCGATGGCCTCAGAAATGCAGTCCGCATTTACTTGTGAGGAAATCTGCAAGTCATCTGCGTATAGATGGTAGGCGCACTGAAGATTTTGTGTTAAGAGTTTTATAAATATAGAAAATAAAAGAGGTGAAAGAATGCCGCCTTGAGGAACGCCAGAGGTAGTGTCATGGCTTGACACTTTCTTGAGGATGACTCGTCGACGCGGACGGACTGCTGGCGACCTCGAAAATAATTTGAAAACCAATCCCGAGCTCCAGGCGAGATCTTGAGGTGGGATAGGATATGTAATAGGATATCGTGACTGACGGTATTGAAGGCATTGAAAAAATCAATCAACACTAACACAGTTAGTTTGGTATCTTCCATACCCTCACGAATATCGCCAGTCACTTTAAGGAGGGCAGTCGTTGTGCTATGACCTGGTCTGAAGCCCGATTGTAAGGGACTCAACAAGTTGTTGTGATGGACAAACCAAGATAGCTGCTTGTGCACACAGGCCTCTAGCACTTTGCAAAGGAATGGTAAGATAGAAATAGGTCGGAAGTTTTCAGGGAGAGTAGGATTTTGGATTTTGGGCAGTGGGATTATATAGGCTTTGCGCCACAAGGAAGGGAAGGTACCAGACTCTAGGGAAAAATTAATGATGTGGGATATTGCCGGCAGGAGATAATCCAGGATCGTCGTAATCATACGACGGCTAATATTGTCGCATCCCACAGCATTAGATTTTATGGAGAGGATGACCTTTTTGATAACACCCGGAGACTCAGAAGAAAAATAAAAAAAGTCTATGTTGGGTTGAGGTAACCCATCTAAATACTGAATCGTGTGACTCATGACCTGGTGATCAAGCGAGGCAGTAGTGGTAAAAAAACGATTGATATCATCCAAATCATGAGTCCCACGAAAATCAACACTCCTTTACACCAATACCTAATGTTCCAAGGAACTTCCAGATACTGGCAGGCGAAGAACAAGTTATTAGTTAGTTACTTAGAGTATGTCGGCGTTTAGCGTTGCGCACCATCTGATTGCATCGATTTCTTGCAGATTTGAAAAGCGACCAATTATCCTCACACCGATCCCTCTTGTACCGCCTAAACGCCCGGTCTCTACGGCGCATAGCCATTCGCACACCCGCAGTAATCCAGGGTGCCGGTGGACGCTTCAGCTTCACCCGCCTAATGCACATCATACAGTTCACCAACAACAGCATTAAAAATATCCACTTTTTCATCCACCATGGAGGCAGATACCAAATTGTCCCAGTTTATCGATGCGGCATCCTGATTTAGCTTATCTACATCCATTCGACCAAAACAACGCATGCGCACAACTTAGGGCGGGGATTTGGGTGGTTTCAAACGGTATGTAAGGTAAATAAGGTCATGAAGGGAGAATCCGGGTGCAGGAAGTTGGCCGTGGGAGGTTACAAGGAAAGGAGCAGAGGTAATCATTAAGTCAAACCAGGTATCTTCCCCACTGCCGTTGTGGTGTGTGGCTTGCAAGGGCAATGGAGGCTGGTTGACTCAATGATGTCGAGGAGCTTATGGGAACGATTGGAAGATCGGGAGAGGAGGTCGGTATTAAAATCGCCCATGACGATATGATGCGCATACTGAGACCCTAAAGATTCCAGAATCGGCTCGAGACTGGAGGAAAAGTCAGCACAGGGGGGACAATAGACGACGCCCAGGACAGCTTTAGCTCCCTTGACGTCAATCTCAATAAATAAGTACTCCGCAGGCGAAGAGATGGGTGAAGAAGCAGCTAATATTTTAAAAGAAAAAGCACTGCGGAGGTAGATAGCAACTCCACCATCCCTCTAAACCATTCTATCGTTTCGAATGAGTATGAAGCCAGGCAGAGAGCAGGAAGTGGAAAGAAGGGTTGGTTTTAGCCAACTCTCCGAAACCAGGACGGCATGCACATTCGAGTCAGAAAATGTATCCAGTAAATCACTGTAGTGACTAGGTATACTCTGAGCGTTTATGTGACACACGTTAAGAAACCCAGAACGGAACGCAAGTGAGTTTTGTAAACATTCGCTTAATGTACCGTCCACTGAACAAAAACTCTCATTGTTTGAGGAGGTAAAAGACTCGTTAGCCGACAAATATGTATCAATATTATCTGTATATATATATATAAATAAAATACAAATAAATAAGATATACTATCTATAAACAAAATATACGTCTATGCTGTTGGAAACGCAGTCCTCTCTGCACCACCCGCCAGCTAACACAAACAAAACAAAAAGAAATTGAATAGAAGACAGACAAAATCAAGTGGAATCTTCTTGAACAAAACAAGGCACAAAAAAAAAACATAAAAATCAGAGAGAATCAATCAGTTGTAGTAATAATTTTGCTCCTTGATCGTAGTGACAGTTTCCGAACTCAGATCAATAAAATAATGTCACTCTGACTCAGAGCTGTCAAACTGACAGTTGCGTTCTTGACATAAATAGTACAAATAAATACAAATAACAACACGCGGTAAACATAACAAAACTAGGTCAATATTAAAAATTAGGGTAAAAGTTTATCTGTTAATAATAAAAAGTTGCTATTTACGCGGTTTGGAGTTCGCGTTTGACATCCCAGCAGACCCGGCGCCACTCCTTTTCGCGGATGCAGAATCACTTCGCTTGGGATATTGTTGCAGCAGGCTATTGAGATCTTCGGTGATGATTATTTTGTGACGAGTGCCATCCGCCGTCTTCACCATGATGACACCGTCCTGGGTCCAGCAAGCCCGCATTCCGAAGTGTAGCCGGGCCTTACCGAAGATCGTCTGTCTGCATTTTGTTAAGAACTCCTTCACGGACGTGGATGTACCTTTTAGTCTGGTCTTAGCACGCCAGACAGCAGACCTTTGGTCCATCCCAGAGAACTAGACCAGGATTGGACGGTGATGACCACTACTGGAGGTGCCGATTCGGTGGCACACATTGATACTATCTCCAGTGATTGAAGGAAGCTTCATTCTGTCAAGAATCTTCAACATGGTACCTCTGCAGTCCTCCTTGTCCACCTCCGGTACTCCACGAAATATGAGTGCATTCCGCCTGTGCCTCGTCTCAATGTTGTCAATACTTTGACAGCACTCATTGATCTGCTTCCGAAGAAGGCTGAGCATTGTGAACATGAGTTCCCTGAAAGTGCGGAACTCCTCTGCCACCTTCGCAACATTCGAGAACATCTCCTCTAGGCTGTTCTGTGCTGCCTTAATATCAGATAGCTCAGACATTCTGTTGTGAGTCGTCGTGTTCAGTACTTGTGTGCTTCTTAGTGGTGTTTTATATGGTATGAGTGTGCAGTGCTGGCAGGTGGTGTAACTTGTAGATGTAGGATTACATAGAACTACGTATCAGTTCTACAAACGTGAGTACAGTGCAATTATGAAAAATATCACTCAGTGTAAACAAATATAGCAGGAAATTACTCTTTGAAATAATTAAATTTAAACTTTTAAAATTTCGAATATGTGTTGACTTTTTTACACCTACCGCCCAAAAATATACCTCTGTGGTGTCCGTCAACAATCGGTGTGAATAAATAAACATAATACACATAAATATTAATTTCTATATTATTCAGGTAGCAGAAACCATTACTTTGCTGAATACTGTTCTGGAGCACGACCAAGCTTCAGTCACATTTGATGTCAATCGATCACTGCTCAACTTCAAGTATACAGCTTGTTGGTCCATAAACTTTTCTATGAAAGCCAATTATAGTATTTTCGCTGTATGATGATATGCATGAAGGTTCTCATTTTACGTATCACGCATACTACTTTCAACTTATGAAAATAAATTGACAAAAGAAAACAATTATTAAAAAAATCTATTTATCAAATCTATTAAAAATTACAAAGTAAATTGATACTAGTATGTCTCTCTCTATTTTTATAATTATTATTAACTGTAAATAAATTATTTAAATATAATAAAATATAATCCTCAAAATGTCAGATGCATGAAACGAACCCTCTGTCAGTAGAGATTGACACCATTGAATCGGCATGAAATCGATTAATAGGAGCGGCCATATTGTGATCGAATACGTCAGTACGAGCGCCTTGTATGCGGTTTGTGATTCTGCCTGTTTGGCGTGTTATTTTTTATTTTTTTGCTGTGTTTTATTTGGTAGGTACAATGCCAAAAATAACAAAAAAGATAGTTTTAAACTTTCAAAGCCGTGAGTTAGTGCTTCGTTTGAGGACTTTCTTTGAACGAGAGCGTGCAAACTGGGGCCCGGTAATACCTATCGACAGTGTTGATTAGGTACAGAGTTGCGGCAGCTCTGCTCTGCACATTGGCAAGGCGAATATCCAATGAAAAATTTGGAGAAACTAGTTTTGAAGACAAGAAGCTGTCCACTCAGAAGAAACGTGAGCGTAAAGCTTCAATAACTGACATAGATAGTTCCGATGTGGTGGCAATACGAAATCCCTACATTGATAAAATTAATCAGTCGTAGAAATAACACAATCGAAAATATGGTAAAGGTTTCGAAATACGTCGCCGTTTTTAAGGCTCCAGTACACAATGGTCCATGATGGGCCACTGAAGGCCATCGCCGTTGTATACACACGCCTACACACCAAACTATGCTAAACCAGTATAAACTGATCGTTTAATGTGCGGAAAGATAACACAAAGCGAGACCATGATAAACTGGTTTTGTTTAACTTGATGTGTGTACAAGGGGTACGGCGATGGCCTGCAGTGGCCCATCATGGACCATTGTGTACACGGGGTGATGGTATGCAGTAGCGGGCAATTGTCAATCGTGGCGCGCAATCGGGATGTTGTCGGTTTTTTGGGCACACTTCAAAGGAATCGTGGCGTAGCGTGGCCTGTGGTGTTCACACAATGGCCCATTGTTTAGTTCGTCACCGACCGCAGACCGGGATAGTGCACTTTTTGTTTTATGTATATAGAAGGCAGTAAAAGAAACTGTATATTGAATATATTTACAAAATAATTATACAGTTATGCTATGAATCAGTAATGGAGCAAAAATCTAAAAAAATAATTCTGTCTGTTTGTACACGCTAATCTCGAAAGCTACTGGACGGATTTGAATAAAACTTTTTTTTTATTATATTGCTATTAGTTCAGGCGATATATAGGCTAAAATTGATTTTGGAAAGTGGAACATCTGATGCAGAACCACAACAGCCCAGCGTAACTATAAGACATAAAAATTGCGGTGTGGCAAAAAAATTTCACATGATGAGCATTTTTTGATAAGTGATTAAAATTTGAAGATCTCGAACATCTGATGTGGAACTTAAAGAGCCCAGCTACACTATAACATACAGGCTTGCCTTTTTAGCAAAATTTGTTCAGTCTGATGAGCATTATTTGTTGACTTATCGAAGATCTGAAACATCTGATGATGAACTATATAAATCCATCTGCACTATTCCATACAGACTTGAAGGCTTAGCAGTAGTTGTCCAGTATGACAAGGATTTTCTGTTGAAAGATCAATATTTATAACTAATTATTCGATCAATCAAAGACCCTAGGAAGGACACAGGATAGTTTTTATCGCGATAACTTATATCCACGCGGGCGGAGCCACGGGCGACAGCTAATATATATATATTTTTATTTATTGTCTCACGCCTGTATCCCCGAAGGGGTAGGCAGAGGTGTAAATATTACACCCACATTTCGTCATGAATTTTTAGATCCTACGTAATAGAGGGCGAGCCTATTGCCGTTACCGGGCACATCACCAGACTCCGGGCTGCTACTGAGTATTCGGAAAAACCCAGTAACGCTTTTGCCCCATCCAGGAATTGAACCCGGGACCTCCAATCAGTAGTCACATACGCTATGCACTGGATCAGGGAGGCTATATATACTGTATACACCGTTATTTTTTAATTAGTACAAAAACTTTGAGGACATATTAGCGAAGACATTATTATCATATAAGTGACGTAAGAATTTCATAATATCTATAAATAGCAAAGTTATAATCATTTGTTGTTTGTAGAAAATCTCACCCAAATCATAGACATATTTTACAATCCATTCACTACTTCATTGATAGTACCTACTTACTTTCCGTCCTACTCTTACGCATTCTTTCCGTCGCACTTATAATGCAGGTAGCCGTAGACAATAAAAAGAAGCAAAATAATAAGTGTAGGTAGATATTTTTTATTTTTTTAAATTCTACCCACTCCTTCATACTTCACCGGCAAAATTTACTGTTTTACAAGTAATTAAATACGGAGGTAGGTATGTAATTAGAAAGCAAACACATATCAAAATAAAAGAAGGTATTCTGTAATAAAAGAAAAGAGTAATTTTGGCGTATTTATGAAGTTAGAATCGGCTGCTATTTACAATTACTATTTCATAATCATTATGTCAGCCTAGAGACGTCCACTGCTGGACATAGGCCTCCCTCAAGGTTCTCCACACAGACCGATTTTGAGCCGGCCGCATCAAATTATTATTTAACTAAGTAGGTAATATTTACTTTACTTACAAGTATTTCAATTGTTCTTCGAAATATCCATCACTATTGTCAATACACAGCACGTTTTATTTAATTGTTTTTTAACGAGATAAGTAAGCTTCTCTGACTTCTCACTGCGTCAAAAGCGTCCAATATGCGCTGTTTAAATTGTTCAACACTCCCACTCACAACGGCTCATTTTTGTACACAGTGGTGAGCATGGAGGCCAAGCTACGACCCGCCTCAACGGATCCACTGGCTTCCAAACACTTCCCTGTACAAACACATAGCTGCACTCGCGTGATGTGAACTAATAAGCCATCCCGTTGGGCAAACGTAAACAAACAATAATTTTTTCCACGAAAAAACATCCGCTCGCTGTCGCCTTCAGTTTAGGTGACGAGCTTCGAGTTTGCACAAATTTATCAATGGAGTAGTGGCGCGTAAAATTACTATGACAAATTAGTATTTAGTTATGCATTTACCATACATTACGTATTTTTGTGGACAGTTTTGGGACAGTTTTGGAACTCAGTATTTTTATTTTTTACATACATATATGTGATTAGTTAAAGATGCCTAGAGCCCCATTAAATTTTTTGTACTAATTAAAAAATAGCGGTGTATAATATGTATAAATATACTAGATGAGCAAGCGGTTACACCCGCGTTATTTAAGTCTTTGTCCGCTCTCGTGGCTCATAGCGTGATGTTATATAGTCTATTAGATAGCCTCCTTCGATTAATGGGCTATCTAATAGAGAAAGATTTTTTTGAGATTAATCGCAAGATTAAGCCAAGAAGCCGTGGCTGCAATTACTTCCACGTCCATCGCAACTGATTCGCCAGGCAGCAATGAGCCATGCGCCGTTGTGTGAACACCAAGTGATCGTGGCGATGGCCTGCAGTGGCCCATCATCGGCCACTGCAGGCCATCGCCATTGCGTAGGGTAATGGCGATGCATGTTCACACAATGGCGGGCGATGGCCTGCAGTGGCCCATCATGGACCATTGTGTACTGGGCCCTTTAGGGGTTAGGATTGAGAGGGGAGGGCGGTAGGTCTCGCAACCCCCCTCACCATTTTCACTTGCCGGAAATACTTGGTTTCCTCTGAAAAAAAAATATCTCCAAACATCGGTGTGTATGGCACTGTCAACTTCCACATTATTCACACTATTATAGTTTAATAAACTAAGGTCAAAAGAGAACCTACTATAACCGATTTAGTTACTTATAACAGAACCCTAAGGACTCGAAAGCAATGACGGCAATGACGCACAAATTTGACGTCACCTGTCAATATCATTCACACAAGATGGCGGTTGCGTTTAGTATCACATTTTTTCACATAAAACCTAAATATCGCTTTTATTGATTCCACTAGTTTAATAAAGTGAGGTTGACTGTGGTTAAGGGTCAAAAGAGAACCGAACACAACAATAGGTTTTATGTGAAAGTAAATATTTAGTTACTTTCACATAAAACCTAAAATTACGTTTTGCATATTTGAATGAAGAATTGTTGGAAATTGTTTAAAAATATTTAGACGCAACTCCGGCAGCCAAAATTACTTTTAGGGGATTAAGACTAACTCCCTTAAGCACCCTACACCACCAATACCCTCAAGTTTAGGCGATACGTTTCGAAACCCAACCCGACAATATTTACAGGCTGGGATAAATATGTCCACCTAGACCGAATTTGAGATCAGCAAATAATTATCTCTGTTGGAGAAGATTCAGATATGAGGTTTTAGTTCAAGTGACAGTGACTAATAATAAAAAAATATATTTTAAAATTACTGCGTTTTATTTGTGAATATATTTGCGAAAACACTTTTAATGAATGAAATGAATTTTATTTCGAAGATGTCAAATCGGTAACTACGTACGATTCCATGTGGTTTGCCAGTTAATTCGATATTTATAAATAATCGCTTAAATTTCCTTATGTTACATCACTATAATTATCAGTCATGAACTGTCATGCATATCATTATACAGCGAAAAAACTATAATTTGCAATATTCAGCACAGTACACTATTCACAAGTTGCAATACCGTTATTGATGTTGAACTTTACATACAAAAGTCTATTTATTGCTATGGCAACATGTAAGATTTATAAAGATTGACTCTAAGATACCTTCCTGTCTTTTAAAATCAAACCAAATCCTTGTCTTCGAGCTCACAGAGATATTCTCATTTATTGTTTCTTTGTTTTCTTGGCAACCTTTTTAATAGTATTGAGAATGGTAGTCATGAGTGTAGACGCAGTTGTAGTCACTTCAGCAGTGGTCCTGGTAATGTTGTAGACATCTTCATCATCGCGAGCCTGGTTTTGACTGTTATCAGGTATACTAATCTGGAACTGCAGTAATACCACCAGGTACGTAACCATGGTTGCCATCAACGATTTGAATAGAGTTTTGTCAACACTAAAGAATCCTCCTAAGCTCATCTGAGATAGGTTCATTTCAGTAGCTTGCAGGAACATGTTAACTTCTGTTTGCGTATCAGTATTCATCCAAGACAGTTCAACCGCCAGCAGTTTCTTTTGGGAGTTTGTTCGAAGGTTGCGAGAAGCAAAATTATCATCCTCACAAAAAATAAAAGGAAGACACTACAGAATGCCGTCAATGCTAAACCAATGTCTTTGGTTCCAAATCCTTTAGAAATTTGACTCAGCAGACCGTATATGCAGAGTGTCGAACGTTGTGAGAGCAAAATGAGCCTCGTCACATATAAAAAATAAAAAGAAGACACTACAGAATGTCGTCAATGCTAAACCAATGTCTTTGGTTCCAAATCCTTCAGAAATTTGACTCAGCAGACTGTATATGGAGAGTGTGATTATTAAGAACAGATACAAGTTGACGAAAGTGAAAGTATAGCAATTTGCAACGCCAGTATCCCGTGTAAGCTTGCTTAAACGAAGCCAGAGAGCGCGGTATTCAGCAATTTTGCTTGCAGGGTGGCCCTGACGAAGAGCCTGTTGAAAATCTTCAGCCAAAATATTAGCACAAACACCCAAATAACCACCCAGCATGTACATCAATATTTCCAAAAAAAACATACGGTATTAGTTGCAATGGTCTGAAGTGTACCATAGTAATGTGCGTCACAACCTGTGTACCAACAGAGAGTATGGTAAAGCTTTCTTGTATAATTTTAAAGATAGAGAGTGGCCTGACAGTTGCTTGTATACTGATTCAAAAACCACCCACCCATCCAGCACTTCCGCAATTTTGCGAGTCTCGTACCACAATAATGGGATGGCAAACATTGGGAACAAGTAGACAATGAACAAATATTCAATAAATGTCTCTTCAAATTTTCCCTCTGCCGTTCGAAGAATTTAAACTTGGTGAAACGACTGATATGATATGTGTAATGTTTAGATGTTAAAAATAAACATTGATTAAATTACAATAATAAGTTTATTATTTTATGACTTTGTATTAAGGTCCCTACCACACACAAATTTGATGACATGATAGATGACAGCTCTTGTCTTCTTGACAGGAGCTAGTGTTGTCCTAGTCTTACCTCTATTACATCTCCCTCTTTTAAACAAAAAACAACAAATAGAATATTACATAGGTATAGTCTATTACTTCTATCTATCCCTTTTTATACAAACAACAAAAAAAAAACAAAAGGAGAAAAAGAAAAAATAAACATAACTACCCTTGTTATTAATATGAAACAAACTGAATTACCTACATGTGCTTATACATTTTACAAAGCAATACTGATAGTAGGTTGTTGACCAACCTACTTATAAATAGGTACTGAAAACCTTGACCATACTTATATTAAAATTAAACTAAAATTTGTTACATACCAAAGTATAACTAAATTAAACTTCTCAAAACGCATACATAGGTACTTAAATCTTACAAAATAATGTTGACTTTCAGCTGACCTATTTGTTAACTATATACTGTCCTAATAATAACAAATAATATTTCTCAGTTTGTGGAATCTCCGAAACCCCACACCATACCTGGAGAACCACCAAATTAACCACGAATGTGGTACGATGTTCTACAGAAATATTAGTTATATGTAGTAAACCATGTTATTTCTAGTCTATCAGAGAATGACAAGTGACACATGAGACTCAAATAATTATTCTTCTTTGACGTGACATACACTATGCTATTAGCCACGGAAGAGGTAAATACCCAATAGGTGTCCGCCCTTAATTATTGCGTAATAGCTCCGTCGATTGAGGTGCTTAACATTTGGTCAATGTGCCCTCTCCACGTCGCACCAGAATCCGTTAAAACCTCATAATGTAGCTGGCCCAAGCGTTTGACTACTGTGCTAAATTCCCATTTCTTCGCCCCACTATAATTTCGTAGTTGGACTCTCTGCCCTGAACGGAATGTTCTTAGATCACGCCCAGTCTGGTTAGTGGGTGAGACGGGTTGTGCTATCTGCGCCTGTGGTTTTTGGAACATGGCGTGGAACAATGTTATCACCAACCGCCCACTGAACATTTGTTCGTAAGGACTTTCCCCAGTTTGTCTAGAGGGCGTTCTTCGCAGTTGGGATTTGATTTTTAAAATTTTCTCGTGTATTGAGCCTGGTTCATTATCCATACTATGCAAAGCTTTCTTTACTGTCTGGACGAATCGTTCAGCTTGACCGTTCGTGGCTGGGTGATATGGAGCCGAAGTTTTGTGAGGCACTCCGTTCTCACGTAAGAATGACAAAAATGCTGTAGAAGTAAATTGCCTCGCGTTGTCCGAGACAAGGACGTACGGTAAGCCAAAATCAGTAAGTAGATTTCTAAGTTTTGAGATACACCACTTACTTGTGGTTGTTAGAGTTGGTATTATTTCTACCCATTTTGACATTGCATCAACTATTATAAAGAGATAATAGCCGCGTACTGGACCTGCGAAATCAATATGTATACGCTGCCAGGGCGCTGTCGGTGCTTCCCAGTGGTGTAATGAGGCTTTCTCTGGTTCGTTTTGTTGGAGACGACATTCACGTCATTTGCTGACCAATTCCTCGACGTCTTTGTCAATATTTTTTCGATATACATAGCTCCGCGCTAAAAGTTTCATTTTAGTATACCAGTATGGCTTGCATGTAATTCTTTGAATATATTGTATCGGAGATTTTGAGGAATCATAACTCTAATTCCCTTAAGAAGACAGTCGTCTTTAATTGTTATTTCATTGTCACCGTAGCCCAATGTTTTTAGAGTCTGTCCATTCTTTAGTTTATGTATTATATTTTTGTATTCTGGATCGTTTATTGTTTCCTTCGCTATAACTTTTTTTCGCGGTTAATTGTAGATACATTAAGTTGGTTCTGCTAAAATATACTGTGTTGGTCTATATGGTGTTCCGAAATTCGTTCCACTTGAAATCTTGAGAGATAATCTGCATAACTGTTGTTCGCTGAATTTCTATATTCAATGTTGTAGTCGAATCCCGACAGAAAGTGTGCATAGTGAAACAACAGCATCGTGCTCATTGCAGGTAAGGTTTTGTGAGGGTGGAATATGGTCGTTAAAGGCTTGTGATCCGCAATCAGCGTGAATTTCCTTCCGTAATAATAGTGAAAGAACTTCTTCACTCCCCAGTAAATTGCTGTTGCCTCTTTATCTATTTGGCTGTACTTCTATTCGCTAGATGTTAGTGAACGTGATGCAAATGCGATTGGTCTGTAGGTCCCATCAGCCATTAGATGTGAGAGCACGGTACCCAGGCCGCAGGGTGAAGCATCTGTAGCGACAACCAGGGCCTCCTTTTGGTCGAAATGCAGTAGGACTCGTTCACTAATTATTTCTTCTTTAATTTTCTTGAAACTATTTTCGCAGGCTTCTGACCACACAAATTTCGTGTTTTTCTGTAATAATTGGTTGAGCGGATTGGTAATCGTCGCAAGGTTAGGTATGAATTTGTTATAATAATTACTCATACCCAAAAATGTTCTAAGTGCATTTGCATCGTTGGGTTTCTTTGCTTCAAGTATGGCTCGAATTTTATCTTTATTTTTGTGTAGTCCGTGCTTGTCTATTATGGCCTAAATAATTTACCCTAGTTTTGAAGAAATGGCATTTATCTTTATTCAATTTGAGATTGTGTTCTTGTAATCTTCCAAACACTGTTTCTAATCTTTGTTATAATTGTATACCTGACGATCCTCGTATAATAATATCATCAAAGAAGCATTTCACACCCTGTATATCTTGAAGAATTTTATCCATAAATTTTTGCCACAAGCTTGGGGCCACTTTTACCCCAAACATCAATTCACCTTAAATGTGCCCCTGTGAGTGCTCAGTGTCTGTAGAATAGAGCTTTCTTCATCCATTTGCATATTAAGGTACGCTCGACAAATGTCTGATGTGCAGTAAAATTCGCCGCCATTCATCTCTGAAAAGATATCTTCTATGATAGAAATCGGGTATTGTTCATCTTTAATCACTTTATTTAGGGTGACTTTATAATCGGCACATTGACGTATGCTTCCGTCAGGTTTCACGATCGGTACGACTGGAGTTCCCCATTCTGAGTTATCTATTTTCGTTATCACTCCTTCTTGACACAGGCGATCTATTTCTTTATCAACCTTTTCCTTCAATGCGTAGGGAATACGTCTGGGCTTAATGTAAATTGGTGTATTGTTTTCCTTTAAAGTTAAATGCCCTTTGTAATTTGGAATGCATCCCAGTTTGACATCAAAGACTGGTGAAAATTTCGAAATGATATTGTCCAATCGTGAGTTGTCGGCCCTTTCTAACGCTATTTTCTTCATGTCTGCTATATTAATATTGATTTCTCTAATCCAAGCTCTTCCGAATATGGCGTTGACATTTTGTCTGATAATAAAGAGTTTTCCAAAGAAAGATTGGTTTTCATAGTTGCACTTGACGTATGTAACTCCAACTGGCGTAATAAGTTCACCTGTGTAAGTTCTCATTCTTACTGTTGTTTTAAATATCTGTTTGTTTAATTGGAATCGCCTGTAGTCTCTCAATGAAATGGATGAAAGTGCTGCACCTGTATCTAGTTCCATCTGTACCTTTTTGCCTTCAATAGTTACGTCAACCATAAACTAGTCTGAACCAATAGTATTGACGGCATTGATATCGCAACTGTTTTCATCGTCAGCTGAGTTCGGTTCATCCACCTGGTGTGCTGTATTCTGGTTTAATACCTGTAGGCAAACACGAGCTAAATGTCCTGTCTTTCCGCATTTAATGCAATCGGTGTTCACGTGTCTGCATTTTTTGGCTCTTTGATTAGCATCCCCAAAGCGGAAGCATCTTCCTTGAATATCTTTGAATGAAGTGATTTGGTTTGGTAATTGTTTCACCGGGGTTTTGCCTTTATTCTGACCTGAATGTACTGTTACTTCGTTGTTTGGATTGTGTTTGTTTATCATGAAGTCATTGTCAGCTTTAGCTATTTTTGTTGCTGTCGCCATCTGTACTATTTCCTTAAATGTACTTATATTGTTGTCTTGCAATATTTTCGTTCTAATTTCGCCATCTCGGACGCCTCTGATAAATTGTAGTGACAAAAAGTTCTCATTTAGCGAATTTTTGCAATGATTGCAGCTGAACTCACAATCGTGTGCTAGATGTTTCAATTCTGTACTAAAATTGGTAACGGTTTCATTCTCAGCTTGTATACGCGTTATACACGTATGACGTCGTGCCCGTATGCTGGGTTTAGGATCTATGTATTGTCCCAGCAATTCTACTAGTATCTGAAACTTAATTTGTGATGGATTTTCCGGTGCACATAAGTCGCATGCCCGTTCATGTAACTTTGGGCTTAAGGAACTAAATAGTACGTAAGTCTTCATATGATTCTCATTGCAATTTGTCATTTGTAAATACGTTATCAGTTGTTTCACGAAATTTTTGAAACTTTCTTTTTCTTGGAATGGTTGAAAATTAACCTTAGGTACCTGGTACCGTGCGTTGTTCTCTGTAGTGCTCGTGCTCACTATCGGAGCAACTGGAGACGAGTCAGGAGTGCATGCTGTTGAAGTTCTTGGTGGCCGTAGATTGTGTAACAATATCTTTAAGTTTGTGATTTCTTGTGTTATCTCAAAGTGTAGGTCAATCTCTTCTTGGGGGTTTTGAGTGATAATTTCGATTTTCTCTTGTAAAATGTCGAATTTTTCCTCATTTTTTTGAAGTGACGTAAGTCGTGAATTGTATTCGACATCCGAAATTTCTCTCAAGGTTTGTAAGTAGTTGGATAGTTTTGTTAATTGACCTTTAATAACACTTCTTGAACGTTTGAGTGTACTCAAATCTTCTTCCATTGTCGCCATTATTAAATACGAGAAATATTAGTTATATGTAATAAACCATTTTATTTCCAGTCATTCAAAGAACGACAAGTGACACATAACACTCAAATAATTATTCTTCTTTGACGTGACATACGCTATGCTATTAGCCACGGCAGAGGTAAATATCTAATAGACACCATCCTTATCCACTACATTATATGATCTAAAGTAATTTTTCCGTATTATAGTACCTGCTAACCACTTGCTATCATTAACATCTTTCTTAAACCAAACATTTTGTTCTAATACAAATTCGGATTTATTTCTAGGTTTTTACATTATAATTTCTTATGTTCCTACTTATCGACTTTTGCATTTCAGTCTTTATATTTTCATTCAGTCTTGGTTTTAAATATTGACATGTTCCTGGTAGTTTTGTTTTTAAATTCCTGTTCATTAACAATTGTGCTGGGGAAATTTTTGTGCCAGCAACAGGTGTATTTCTTATACTGTAATAAAGAAATTCTATAATCTAAATTATCATCCCTACATTTAAACAAAATTTTCCTAGCTATCTGCACCGCTCGCTCTGCCATTCCATTTGACTGGGGGTATTTAGGACTAGAGAAAGTAAATTTGAAATTCCATTCATGTGAAAAATGCCTACACTCTTTAGAATCAAATGGTACATGGTCAGAGACAATTTCAGAGGGCACCCCAAAATTACAAAATAAACCTAATATTACATTTATTACACTATTAGCAGTCTTGTTATGTATTAATTTAATTTCTAACCATTTAGAATAATAGTCATAAATTACCAAACAGCTGCTTTTTCTGAAATCCATGATATCAATTCCCAATTTTGAAAAAGGTAATCAGGCCCATTAGATAGATAGATAGATAATTGCTTTATTGTGCAAATGTTGGTACAAATTCGGTGTAAATAACTGAAATGTAGAAACATATCAAATGCACAAGGGCGGCCTTATCGCAGAGTGCGATCTCTTACAGACAACCTTAGGATGGACAGACTGAAAAAGACAAAAATCTGTGATGACTGTGTAGCGACTAAAAGTATCTGATTACTAGAAATTGTTTTTATAATAGATATACATATATATATATACATACATACGCAGGCATACATACAATAGATATGATAGGTGCATAACATATAAATAATTACATATGATAGGTACATATATATTTACAATTTACATATAATACATAAATATAATACATATACATACATATAATAATATGAACACAAAATACAGTGATACAATTTGTTAACAATGACAAATAGTGCTTCTTTAGTGCATGTTTAAGTATTTTCAATAATTTAACTTGCCTAATTTCGACCGGCAGCGCATTCCACAGACGGACCGCTTGAACAGCATAGGATTTATCATAGTAGTTTGTGGTATGTGCTGGCATCTGCAGTCTCAGGTCCACTGACGACCTCAAGGTCTTTAAGTGTGTGTCATGAAGGAACTTAAAACCACGGTTGTTGTGAAATAGAATTAGTTTTTATTATAAGTCAAATCGATTAGATCGATTGAGTAACATTTTGTTTAGTCTATTGAAAATTTGTGACAATGGTCACTGAACTGTCACTTCCGTCCTCCCGCGTTGAAAAATTACCACGTTGTCGTCTCGTACGTAAAATAATTGGTCGCCTTTTGAAAAGCACATCCTTGTAGCTTCGCGAATAGTTTGTGAAATCTTATAGATTGCCGCTTTTTGACTTCCGGCACGGTTTGTGACATATTGAACATTTGTGAAAAGTTCTTGTGAAAAGTTATTGTGAGCACACCTTTTTGCATTTCGTGTGAGTTGATAAAAGACATTGAACTAAATAGAGTAAACCGTCTTGATTGCCGCCTGATCTAGTGCTGGCAACGGTAAATTGTCATTCCTGTGAACTTGCATCGTGCATTGAAGACGCTGCGTTGGAGTCTGGTAAAGTAAAGATAATTCACTTGCTAATATTGGCCAATTTAGTCTCGTGTGTGTCTAGCTTGCCTCCAGGACTCCACTCAAGAACATCACCAGGAGATATTTGGTAAGACATTAATATTAAGATTATAAGTCATCGCTGTGCTACCACAGTGAAGGTGTTTAGATAAATTGTCTATCGTGGTCAGGTGGATGTATTACAGCTTCCACTGCAACTCTGTTCTCAACAGTTTCCCACCTGGCTGCGGTAACTCTAGACATAATTTTGGTAGCAGAGCGTAGTTGAAATTTAGCCGCTGTTGCATTACTGAGTATAAACTCAGATTGGTATGAGCTTGTATCTTATCACCTTGTAGACAGTATTGTAGTGTTTGTCAGGTCAGTTATTGTCTAAAATACATAATATTTAATTGTATAAGTTGACCTAGATAATTTGAAACACATTGTCACATAACCTCAATCAGTAATTGTTGATTTGTATTGTTGAAAAATCTAACTTAAATTTGTTGTTGCATTAATAAGTCAGTTTGTTTGGATACATCACAGCTGTATGTATCAATAAATTTAGTAAATTTAGTTTATTGCATATATTCATACACATTATAACAACCAACTTGACCTTGCCACTTGGGCGGGTCACATTAATAAACTTTGTTTTGTTATAATATAGATAATATTGCTAGGTAACACATATTCTGTGCTTACTTCCTATTGTATATCTCAAATAACACAGCCAGTCTGTCTGTTGCAAGTAATTAGTTAATTTATTTGAATATTTAACTTTAATTAACTTATTCGAAGGTTCAACTTTGATAACTTTGACTTTGTTTTGTGTCAATATATATTGAAATTATTAATTTTGTTGGACAGTAGATACCTGTCACTTGCCTGCACTTGCAGTAAACAGGCTAATACTTTGTTGGTTTCAAAGAATTAAGAAAAATTAAGTTTTGATTGTTAATTGTATTTAACGCTTGTCCGGGCTCTTTTGAATTTTGATTATGTCAGCTATCAAGGACTTGCGTGCGGCTGCTGGTGCCATTGCATCAGATTTGCGCTGGTTTGCCTCGGCCAGTGCCTTAGTGAACCGGCCTGATCGCCAGCAGGCCTTACTACAAAGGTACGAGCGGATTGACGATCGCCTGGCAAGTGTGGAACAGCAATTCCGCACTTTCAGCACTTGCTGTCTTGAAGTGTCAATCAATGATTTCACCGCTGACCAGCGAATAAGGTCAGCGAAGACTATGCCCAGGTCTTAGACCTGTATGATGCTGTCTCCAATAGTGCGAGACAACTAGTTGCCGATAGGGAAGGGCAACCCGGCCTGAAGCAGGAGCTTCCTAGGTCAGCACCAGGGCTGGTGAGTAGGCTCCCTACTTTGGACCTCCCCCATTTTGATGGCTGCCTAGGAAGCTACCTGGGCTTCGTTAATTTGTTCGACAGCCTAGTCAATGATAGGGCTGACCTTCGGCCGGCACAAAAGTTGGCCTATCTAATGTCGGTTCTGGATGGGGAGGCTAAGGGCCTCATCCAGCATCTGCCCGTGTCTGACGAGGCGTACCAGACGGCTCGGGACCTAATCACCCGTAGGTACCATTATAAGCGTGGCCTCGCCGACACGCACATCGAGCAGATTTTGGGTTTGCCGACGCTCACCCGGGTCTCTGGGTTGCGCACCCAACTTTTGAACCCGCTTTTGGTGGCCATCAACGCACTTAAGTGCCTTGACCTGCCCGTGGACCAATGGTCCTATCTATTGGTGCACATTGTGCTTAAGAAGCTGCCTGCCGACCTGAGGTCGCGTTTTGAACAGCGCTTTGGTGGGGATAGCGCGACCCATCTGCCCCCCTTTGCTGACCTGGAGAAGTTCCTGGAGGATGAGTGCCGGATCTTGGACAACTCCGGTGGTGACACGCCGGCTAAGACGCAGCCGCCCAAGGTCAAGGAGCAGGCTCGCGGTCACACCCGAGCCAATGTTGACCGGCGCCCTCCTCGCTTTGCGGTCACGCAGAGCCCAGCGGAGTGCTCCTACTGCAAGGTCACGGGGCACAGAACGGCCAGTTGTAGGGCATTCTTGGACCTACATGTCGCCTCTCGTAGGTTTGGGGTCCCACTACCAGCGAGACTGCCCAAACTCTCGCCCCTGTCCTCACTGTGGAGGACAGCATTTGGACATTCTCTGCATGAATGCCAGAGAGGTAGGCCGCTTGTCCAACCAGCCGACGCCGCGCACGGGCGGGTGTTTTGAAGGTGGTAGCCGAGGCTCACCGGCGCGTAGCCGAGAGTCGCCTCGCTCAATTGATCGCCACTCGCCTCGCTTGGAGAACCGTAGCGTGCGCACGCCTCCTCTCTCTCGCGCACCTGAATGTGCTGTTCAGCGTCACCAGCACCATGACTGCTGCCCCAGGTATTCCCCTCCTTTGGCGGAGCGTCCCCGCCTTGACTCGCGCCCACCTCGTTTTGGGCGGGTGCGTCACTATGACCCCCCACAGCTGGCGCGCGGATCGAGTCATCGCGCTTTTGAGGACTTCAAGCCGCACCCTCGTTTTGACTTGCCTGGTCCTGGCCAACGGTCGCCGCCCAGGCAACAATAGGTCATTGACCCCTGCCTTATAACTCCAACCTCCCCCATTGAGACCGTTATCCTACCAACGGTTGCTGTTAGGGTCTGTGGACCCACGGGGACCTCTGTTGTTGTCCGTGCTATATTGGACACAGGTTCACAAGGTTGCATTGTTTCCACTTATTTGGTAGGGCAGGTTAAATTAAATATGGGCTCTTTTCCAGATTGTATACGGGGCATAGGGGACGTAGCCTCTAATGTTGAAGGGCAAGTTAAGGTTTTGTTTGGCCCTGTTGAATCTTCACACCCGAGGATTAGAACCTCGGCTATTGTGCTGAAAAATATTTTGGGTATGCACCCACAGAAGCAGCTATCTGCTGCTGTGGTGGATTTGACATCGGGATGGGAACTGGCAGACCCCAAATTTGACACACCGGGACAAATCGATTTGTTGATTGGCTCTGATGTCCTCGGTGGAATTTTGATTGGTGGGAAACGGATCTTGGTGCCAAATGGTTTGACTGCCATCCCGACCATATTTGGACTTGCTTTGATGGGACCTGTACCTAGGGACCCCCCTCCACCCGAACTCGATAATTTGTTGGCTGTAGGCTCTGCTCTCTCTGATGCAGTTCAGAGGTTTTGGGAGGTAGAGGAGCCCCCTCAAGTTGACCGTTTGAATCCAGAACATGAGGAGTGCGAGCTGTTCTTCCAGAACAACACTGGTCGACTCCGTTCTGGTCGGATTATCACGAAGCTGCCCTTTCTGTCTGTTCGGCCTTCGCTTGGTGAGTCACGACCTTTAGCCGAAAAGAGATTGTTGGCTATGGAGCGTCGCATGGGTCGTGATCCGGAGCTCAGACAGAAGTACATTGAGTTCATGAGAGAATATGAACAATTGGGACACATGTCTGTGTCAAATTTGGATTGGCGTTCGGTGGAGCACTACTTTCTCCCGCATCATGCGGTATTGAAGCCATCGACTGGCAAGCTGCGCACAGTATTTGATGGTTCTGCGCAGACTTCAACAGGCGTATCCTTGAACCAGTGCTTGCATTCTGGTCCCAAGTTGGTTAAGGACCTTTGTGACGTCATCACCAGCTGCCGACGACATCAGGTTGTCTTTGTAGCCAATATAAAAATGATGTTCAGGCAGACTATTATCCACCCTGATGACCGTCCCTTCCAGCTGATCCTTTGGAGAGAGTCTCCTCGTGATCCCATGGTCGTCTACGAGCTCAATACTAATACGTACGGGTTAAGGTCAAGCCCCTACTTGGCAATACGTTCTCTTTGGGAGCTCGCAGACCGCGAAGGCTTACGTTTCCCAAGAGCCTCCGCCATCTTGAAAGACGATATTTACGTCGATGACATTTGCTCGGGCGCCTCCACAGCGGACGAGGCGATCCTCCTGCGGGACGAATTGATAGGTATTTTTGCCTCCGCTGGTTATGAGTTGTGCAAATGGATTTCCAACTCACCAGCGCTTTTGGAAGGCTTACCCGAGGATCATCAGCAAGATCCACATGTATTTGAGATTGTTGACAACCCCGCCATGATGGCTGTTCTCGGCGTTCAGTACAGACCAGTCCAAGACATCTTTACATATAACGTAGACTTGAAATTGCCGTGTTCTTGGACTAAACGTCTCGTATTGTCTACTGTCGCCAGAACCTTTGATCCTAACGGTTGGATCTGTCCAATTATATTTTGGGCAAAATGCTTCTTGCAGAAGCTTTGGACAGCAGGATTGACCTGGGACGAACCTCTGCACGGCACTCTTGTTGAGGAATGGACCTCTTTTGTATCCTCACTTCCTGCCGTCAACGAGATCTCCTTGCCTCGTCCCATCCTTCCTCCCGGGAAGTACAAGGCCACCCTTCACGGGTTTTGTGATGCCTCGGAACGTGGTCACGCGGCCGTGGTGTACTTGCGCACAGTTAGTGCCTCAGGTCAGGTGAGGGTTTCCCTGATCATGGCAAAGAGCAAGATGGCACCCCTTCGGACATCTCTGACCATTCCAAAATTGGAGCTCTCGGGAGCAGCCCTACTTGTACGCTTGTTGAACCACGTGTCCAGTACTTTGGGTAAAAGCATGTGCATTAATGGGACCTACGCCTGGACAGACAGCCAAATTGTTCTTTGTTGGTTGAAGGCGTCTGTCCACACTTTGGAGGTATTTGTCGCTAATCGCGTCTCCCAAATCCAGAAATCCGAAGTCAAGCTTGTTTGGAGACACGTGCCAGGTGAGCTCAACCCCGCTGATTGTGCCTCGCGCGGATGCTTGACGCCTAGTTTGATAGGTCATTCGCTGTGGTGGGGTCCGGAATGGTTGAGTCGACCAGAAATTGATTGGCCTCGAACGCCAGTTTTGAATACTTCTAATTTGCCGGGTCTACGAACACTCGCTCTTGAGAAGGTAGAATGTGCCTTCGACCCCGATTTTTTGTTGAATCGTTACAGCTCCCTCGACAAGTTGTTAGGTGTCACTGCTTGGATAAAGCGTTTTGTTTTTAACTTTAGGCACCCACAACAGAAACGACTGACACCGTTCATCTCACCACAGGAACGACAGGAGTCCCTCACCTTTTGGGTTCGTTCTGTGCAATTGGCGCATTTTGAAAGGGAGATTGCTATCCTTAAGTCAGGGAAATCGAAATTGTCGGGAGCAATATCTAAATTGACCCCCTTTTTGGACGATACGGGTCTCTTGCGCGTTGGAGGGCGTCTCAAGAACGCCAACCTCCCCATACGGGGCACGTCACCCCCTGTTGTTACCTAAGGACGGTCATTTGGTACGCTTGTTGGTAACTGACCGTCACCTTGAAAATTCGCATGCTGGTTGTAATGCTTTGTTGGCCATTTTGCAACGCGAGTTTTGGATTTTGTCTGCCCGAAGAATTATTCGGAGTGTAGTCTTTCGCTGCATCCCTTGCTATAAGCTCAAGGCTTCTACCATGCAGCCCTTGATGGGAGACTTACCGGCAGATCGCGTAACTGAGAGCAGGACGTTTGACGGTGTTGGCACGGACTTCGCTGGTCCCTTCTTGGTGAAAACATCGACACTTCGAAACAGCAAGACTGTCAAGGCCTACTTGTGTGTTTTTGTTTGTCTTTCCACAAAGGCCGTACATTTGGAACTGGTCTCCTCGCTTACGACCGAGGCGTTTGTAGCCACATTTGACAGATTTGTATCCCGCAGGGGGCTGCCTTCCTTGATCCGTTCTGACTGCGGCACTAACTTCAAGGGCACTTATAATTATTTGAATGATGTTGTTAATTTCCTTGAAACCAACAAAGCTGATATAGGTGATAGGCTTGCCCGACGTGGGATAAATTGGTTGTTTCCCCCACCAAATTGTCCACACTGGGGTGGTATATTTGAGGCCGCCGTAAAATCGGCCAAAACACACTTGCGCAGGACAATCGGTGAATCTGTCCTTACATTTGAGGAACTCGCAACTGTGTTTTGTAAGATTGAGGCCGTTTTAAACTCTCGGCCGTTGTGCCCGATCTCCTCAGATCCGAATGATTTGGAGGCCCTTACGCCGGGCCATTTTTTTATTGGTCGCCCACTTGTCGCCTTGCCTGAGTACCCCTACATTGATACGAGACCTGGTCGTCTCTCGCGTTTTGAATTGGTACGCCAGATTACTCAGAGCTTTTGGAAACGCTGGAATTTGGAATATTTGCACATACTCCAGCAACGCGTTAAGTGGACCGACAAGACCGATCCACCCAAGATTGGTGACCTCGTTTTGATCAAGGAGGCTAACCTTCCGCCACTCAGATGGCGCAGGGGGCGCATCCTTCGTTTGGTAACTGGGGCTGATGGAGTTCCCCGATTTGCTGAGGTCTTGGTGAACGGTTCGATTCTGAGGAGAGCGGTTGCAACATTGTCACGTCTACCAACCGATTAGCGGACCGGTAGGCCGGTCCGGGGCGGGTGGATGTTTGAAATAGAATTAGTTTTTATTATAAGTCAAATCGATTAGATCGATTGAGTAACATTTTGTTTAGTCTATTGAAAATTTCTGACAATGGTCACTGAACTGTCACTTTCATCCTCCCGCGTTGAAAAATTACCACGTTGTCGTCTCGTACGTAAAATAATTGGTCGTCTTTTGAAAAGCACATCCTTGTAGCTTCGCGAATAGTTTGTGAAATCTTATAGATTGCCGTTTTTTGACTTCCGGCACGGTTTGTGACATATTGAACATTTGTGAAAAGTTCTTGTGAAAAGTTATTGTGAGCACACCTTTTTGCATTTCGTGTGAGTTGATAAAAGACATTGAACTAAATAGAGTAAACCGTCTTGATTGCCGCCTGATCTAGTGCTGGCAACGGTAAATTGTGATTCCTGTGAACTTGCATCGTGCATTGAAGACGCTGCGTTGGAGTCTGGTAAAGTAAAGATAATTCACTTGCTAATATTGGCCAATTTAGTCTCGTGTGTGTCTAGCTTGCCTCCAGGACTCCACTCAAGAACATCACCAGGAGATATTTGGTAAGACATTAATATTAAGATTATAAGTCATCGCTGTGCTACCACAGTGAAGGTGTTTAGATAAATTGTCTATCGTGGTCAGGTGGATGTATTACAGCTTCCACTGCAACTCTGTTCTCAACAGTTTCCCACCTGGCTGCGGTAACTCTAGACAACGGTAATATAATCTAACAGTATTGTAACTCGGCCGCTTTCGTGAGTTATATACCTACCAGACACGCCGCATGCGAGCTGCGGCACGATCGCGGCTGTGGGTACTCTTGGCACAGTCCGCACAGTCTAATGGGTACTCTGCTCGAGGCGCGTAGGTATAACTCGAGTTTCGTGCGTTTGTACGGAGTTACAATACTGGTAGATATTATTACCGTGTTAAAACGTTCTTTGAGATATGTGGGTGTATTAGGATTGAACAACACATTATACAGTAACATAAGGATATGAGTATTCCAGCGAAGTTGAATTGGGAGCCACTTGAGCCTGGATCGAAATTCAGATATATGATCATATTTGCGTAAGCCAAAAATGAATCTAATACAGAAGTTTTGGAGACGCTCAAGTTTATCAAGTTGGGCCTCATTAAGATCAAGATAGCTGACATCGGCATAATCGAGTATAGGGAGAAGCAAGGATTGTGCAAGCGCAATCTTGGTGGTGGTGGGAAGAAAGTTCCGCAGCCTACGTAACAACCCAGCTGAAGCAAACAGTTTACGGCTGGTCTCCTGTATTTGACTTCCCCATGAAAAAGTTTTATCCAGATAAATGCCAAGGTTGCGTTATCTAAGATTGGTAAGATGTTACCATCGAACTGAATCTGAGGCAGTTGTGACCAATTAATCTTACAAATCAGCCTGGAACTGCCAATTAGAATGACCTGTGTTTTTGACGGATTTACCTTGAGCCCATAATTTTTGCTCCACGTACAGATATGCGCCAAATCTGTGTTAATATTAGAAAACGCCGTTGAAATTGACTCTAGTGGTGCCTGTGAATATATCTGCAAATCATCTGCATAAAGGTGGTAGGACGAAAGTAACTGTTTGGAGATAGAATTAATAAAAATTGCGAAAAGTAACGGAGATAGCAAGCCACCCTGCGGTACCCCGACAGTTGTATTACACCACGAAGAGTACGACTCATCAACACGTATACGCTGTCAGCGTTCAAACAGGTTACTATGAAACCAGTCAATTACCGTTGGAGATATTATGTTAATAGAGCGGAATATGGCAAGCAGGATGTGGAAATCCACGGTGTTAAATGCGTTGCTAAAATCAAGCAAGGACAACAGCGTGAGTTTTCCACCATCCATACCCAGCCTTATCTCATCAGTGATATGAACCAATGCTGTACTACTACAGCTATGACCCTACACCTACTATGACCAGGACGAAAACCGGATTGGAAAGGATTCAAGAGAGCATTCTTGGAAAGGAAAGTACAGAGTTGCGTATGCACAAGACGCTCAAGGACTTTGGAAAGGAATGGAAGTATAGATATAGGACGGAAGTCAGTAAGGGAACAGGGTTTGGATTTTTTTAGGTATTGGAACTATTTGTGCATCTTTCCACGCTGATGGAAAGACGCCGCTGGTAACTGAGTAATTTAGGATATGACAAAGGACAGGGAGGATTTCATCTAGGATGGGTAGGATCATGTTTCGACTGATGCAGTCATTACCAACAGCATTGGATGAGATTGAAGTGATGCTCTTTTTAACATCACAACTGGCAAATTGCTCGAAAACAAAAGGTGAATATCTGGGAGGTGGGATACGTGAAAGATCTTATAACGTTTTTGAATTTGTTGTCCCATCAAGGTCGGGTGAAGCCGTCAAATGAGCGTTAAGCGAATCTATATTTATATCATTGGGGATTGTGTCATTGCGAGACTTACCAACTCCCAGTGTTCTAAGAAATTTCCAGATTTTAACTGGGTCTCCGTTTTCAACAGAACTGTGAATATGTTGGCGTTGTGCTTTCCTACACGCCTTATTGCAGAGATTTCTAGTACTTGTGTATTTTTCCAAATTCGCAGGGGTTGGACGCCATTTATACTTTGCCTTGGCAGCCGCTTTCTTTGACATAAGAATTTTAATTTAAAATTGGTGCATGCTCGTCGTACATGTGAGTTAACTTATCTGTGAAAATTTGTACTTCGTCATCTACACAGTCTGATGAGTACAAAGGAGACCAACCAATGTTACGGGCATCTCGGCAGAGCTTCAAATGATCCATCCCACCGAAGTTGCGTTGCATAATATTTTTAGGTTGTAGCAACAACAGAAGATTACGTTCTAACAATCTACTTCATGTGCCATTATGCCATACTAATTATCGGTATAACAGCTATTTACCAAGAGCCCTTCGAATATTTAATAAAGCAAATCATAAACCGCAAATTGATTTATTCTGTAGTAGCACTCAGAGTATAAAAAATATACTTACCAACAATATTTCTATAGGATCATAACTATTTGATATTATTGTAACTGGCAACTTTATTGTTTTTATTTTTTATTGTGTACTTTTTCTCTTTATTTTTATACCATATTATGTCAAATGTTTTGTATAGCTTCACTATTTCTCTTCTATATGTGGAAGCTTGTAATTGACGTGTATCAACTTAAGTTCATAACTGCTCTGTAAACATAGCCGTAAGCTCCCCAAATAAAATAAAATAAAAAGCTTTGGTGGGCGTATTTTGTACGAAAGATAGATTAGATCATGGTAAGAGAAAGCATCTGCAGAGCACTGACCATGTTTGGATACAAAAGTAGGGAAAGAAACGAAAATTAGGTCACGGAGAGAAGGTACAGAGTTTGGAAAATGGTGTGTAGCATTGAGAGGAAGAATAGATAGATTGCTCGAATGTACAATACGCTCGAGGCTTGTGGCACGATTTTCCTGTTTTATAATGCAGGTGTTAAAATCACCCATTACAATTGCGTGACTGTAAGAAGGTACTAAAGTTTCTAGGAGTTGTTCGAAAGAAGGGAAAAAATTAATACGTAACGAAGGAGAATAATAGACACTTAGAAGAACTTTAGAATGATTCAGTTGCACTTCTAAGAAGAGATGCTCGCCGGCATTCGCGGGTGGTGGTTGCGATGAGATGCTTACTATACGGAAAGGAATTTGAGCACGTAGGTATATAGCAACACCGCCACCACCACCAACCGCGCGATCATTTCTAATTAGGGTGAACCCCGGAAGAGAAAATAATGAAACTTTTTAGTAGCCCAGACTACACTTAACAACCTTTTTTAAATTTGTGAAAATCTTTGTTCCGCAGGTGTTAGATTTCTAGAAATAAAACTTATTACTATTAAAGTTTTGAAGAACAGGGGCTTTGGTAATAAATTATTCAATTTCCTTAAATATTTTTTCATGAACTTCCGTCCACAACCAACCTACATTCTTTTTTAACAATTCTGTTAGTGGTGACATCATCTTGGCTAAATTAGAAATAAACTTACGCAGATAATTAACCATGCCTAAAAAAATTTGCAATTTCTTTTTATTTGTTGAACTTTTCATATTAACAATTGAGTCTATCCTATCAGGGTCAATTTTAATACCTTCCTTGGAGAATATATGACCAAAATACTTGACTTCCCTTAACTTAAACTGAAACTTATTTTTATTAAATTTTACATTACACTTTCTAGCACGCTCAAAAACTTTATTCAGTATTACATCATGTTCCTCCTCAGAGAATGCAGCTATGAGCAAGTCATCGCAATAGATTATTATACCTGGAATATCTCCAAAAGTTCTTTCACTATACCTTTGGAAAATCTTCCAAATGGTAATCTTAAAAAATTATAATTTCCAAAAGGTGTACTGAAAGTGCACAGTTCAGAAGACTCTTCAGTAAACTTAATATTATAAAATCTATCAGATAAGTCTAATACTGAAAATACAGTCTTATTAGTTTGTTTTGACACTATTTCTTCATATGTAGGTATCAAGTAGTGATTTTTTACCAGAGCTTTATTAAGGTCTTTAGGATCTAAACATATGCGAAATGATTTATCTTTTTTTTCTATTAATACTAAATTACTAACAAAACTTTTTGGGTGTGGTACCTTACTTATAATTTGGTGAGTCTCCAGGCTCCTCAGTTCTTTTTCTAACCGAGATTTAAAGGCGTGTGGAACTCTGCGAGGAGGTTTTACCACTGGTGTAGTCCCAGGCTGGATACAAAGTTCCAAAGGTTCCTCAAACTGTCCTATTCCGTGAAACAGTTCACAATTCTTATTAATAATTATATCTTTATTCTAAATGCTACTTATATTTTGTAACATTCCTAATTCTCTTTAGGTGCTTAGTCCTAGAATCGGCTTTACATTTTTTTAATTATATAGAAATCAGTGACACATACTTGGTTATCTCTTATTCTTTTAAAAGATGTCTTTCCTACCGGATAAATTTGTGACCCCCCCAAATGCTTCTAAGATTACTTTAGTCTCAGACCATTTAGGTGTTTCATCATCGACTATTTTCATTAAGTCTTTTATTGACAATACATTAACCTGAGCACCTGTATCACACTTGAAATCAACCCTTTTATTTTGTACTCTTAGTGTTAAAATCCACTCATTACATTTGATTTGAGTATTCCCAATACCATGACATACTTTTAAAAGTCATAAGTCATGCACATTATTGTCTTCGGAAACTGTGTTCACAGTTTCCATGTTATTACTTGTACTTATTTCATTAATGAGTTTACATCTCTTTTTATAATGATTTGGCTTGTTACAGTTATGAAATATTTTGCTAAACGCTGGGCAATTTCTGGCCTTGTGCCGTGTCCCACATTTTTTTACAATTATACAAAACATCCCCTTTACTTTTAGCGTTATACTTAACTTTTGATTTGTCTTCTGTGTCCTTGGATTGTGAAGCCTGTACTGCATCCACCGCTACTGGAGGCTGCTGCTGATACATCAACTTGATATGGTTTTGAGATAACTCCGAGGCTCTGCACATGTCGACGGCTTTCTGTAGATTTAGGTCATTGACTTCCAGCAATTTTCGTTGTAATTTCTTATCGTGAACACCCAAGACAGTCCGATCCCTCAGCATTCTTTCTTCTTAATCTTTATAATTACATGTTTTTACGAGTTTTCTTAGATCTGTGTAGAACAAGTCAAAATGCTCCCCCTCTTCCTGACATCTTTTGTGAAATGTGAATGTTGAAATAAGTTCGTTTTGTTTCGGTTCAAAGTACTCGTCCGTACTATTTAATAGTTGGTCATACTTGACGGTTTCCTCTGTTTTAAGCACATTAAAGTACAATTCTTGTACTTCATGCCTGGCACAATTGAGCAAGATGGCTGCTTTTCTTGTTTCACTCAGCCTTTCCAATCCGGCCGCTGACACAAAAATTTTAAATTCTTGTTTGAATAATCTCCATTTAGGGAGAACATCTTCCGTTGTATCAAGTTTTAAAGGTTGTGGCATCCTGTACTCCACTCCTGTCATTATGTTTTCTTCATTTACAATGTCTGTTTCGGTCGCGGCGTCCAAGTTTGTTTTAGTCGTGCTCATAGCCACTTTTTACAATTAAGTTGAAATATAATTATGTTCTTAGAAGTATTTTTTCACTATTTGATGTTAGGCCTTTACCAACTGCGCCATGTAATGTTTGGATGTTAAAAATAAACATTGATTAAATTACAATAATAACATATTGTTTTATTACTTGGTATCAAGGTCCCTACCACACACGAATATGTATGACATTTCTTGACAGATGGCAGCTCTTGTCATCTTGACAGGAGCTAGTGTTGCCCTAGTCTTATCTCGATTACAATATGTAGCCAGTGAGAGCACAGAAAACCAGAAAATAATATATCATAGACGGAGACGTTGCTTTGAAATGGTTAATGCCAGGTCTTGGTCTTGTAATTGGCAGAACTCCCATTATTCTCAATAATGTGAGCACAGGTTTGATGTTTTCGTGTACTATATCCTTGGAAATGTTGTTGTCAAAGAGGTTATTTTTCATTGGCACCACAGCGTTTGATGAGAATGGTTTTGCAGGAGTCCGTTGAGGAGTTACATCCAGAAAAACTATTTTATGTTTCCGTTCTTCGTCTATTTGAGCTGTAAATCTATTTGGTATGGACACTGTCGTGAGAAATAAACTGTTACTTGTATAGTACGCCATCGCAGATATTTTTTGTTTCTGACTGTCTCGGCACTGCCTGTGTCCTACACTGACTGAGAAACACTACTCGTAAAAAAGAAAACTCTTGGCCAAGGTCATATTTCAAAAGCTGCCATATTGATGGTAGGTTCGTATGAGTGTTCAGCTGTTTTCATATTAAACTTTCACGTGTCCTTCACCTTGAAAGAGACCTTCATTAAGTCTCAAACAAAACGTCATATTTGACCATAGCATAACTTAATAAAATAGAAGCCTAGCTGACCGGTAATTTGTAGTATCTGGTAATAATTTGCTTCATTTATAACAAATGTTTGAAGAACAATTAATGGAAAGATGTTTGACTTTCGTAGAGTAAGTACTTTGAGTTTAGTATTAGGTATTAGCATGGTAGTCGATAACAACGATACTGCTGAAAACTCGACTTAGGTTTACAAAGACATGAGGCATAGAAAGTAATTGTGTCTCTTTTACATGTTATTATTGGTGAATGTGCATTTTCGTTTCGTACAATCAAAAGTTTACAAGTGATGATGTTCGTTTCATGTTATGTATTACGTATACTTATTCTGCATAAGCCATATAAAGATGATTCTCATCACGGTGAAGTTTATATAAAAGTCATTGTGTTTGTTAACGAGTTTACGTTCTCATGGCATCATGTTACCTGTTATACGAAGTTGAAAGAAACGGCTCGTCAACAACCCTAGAGGATTACGTTTTTCATACTTTCACAAGAATTAAAACTTTTAGGTGTGTACTTTATGGAGTTGCCTCTGTTTTATGTTTATATTTTGAATAACATAAAGATAACAATGTAAGCTCGATTTGATGATGGCGTTATAGGAACGAGTTACGTCTTATTTGTCTTTAATTGGTTTAATGAGTTGTTTTCACGTGTTCCGTTTTTTCAGTTGTGGAACAAATTTGATGGGGACCTTGTCAATGGGTATCATATTAAAAGCCGTTAGAATAGGCTATTATACAAACATCATTACTATGTACATTGTACACTCATATGGTTTATCATAACCTTTTTTTTATGGCGCAGATACACTTGAGAATTCACCTGTAATGAGAATTCTCGCGTTTGTTACAAAACAAATGAGTGTATTTTAGCGAGCATTCTCACGAACATTCGGGCGAGCCTAGAATATAGATAATACATAGAATTCGCGCTATAACAAATATATTTATTTCACATTGACTTATGATTTTAATCTAGGGAAGAATCTTCGTAGTTTGTCATTAATTTTAACTTGACTAGTCATGGGCTTATTCAGAATAAATATCGATAAAATATCGATAATGTTCACAATAGATCCATAGATTTGTTTTTTTTTCAGAATTAATTTCAATGTAATGTCGATAAACTCTCGATATCGATAAATAAATTTGAACGTAGGAACAGACATTTGTGTGATTTATTAAGCCTGTTGAAATTAAAATCTGCATTTTATTATTAAGAGACATCATTTGTTTATGTATATTACTCTGACTCTAGAAATAATTCATAAGTGAAACTGAAGTAAACATATTGGGTAAAACTGCTGTTGTAGTGCGATTTCTATATTTTTTCTATATTCTACGGACTATTTGAATTTAGAGTGCCCGCTAGAATGATCGTGAAAATGTTTGGTTCCACAAAACAGAAAACGGCGAATGCTCGTTGTTCTGTTACAAGTGAATGCTCAGGTGTATCAGCGCCATTAGCCGACTAGCCGACGCGTGACGTTAACAGACTCATTGATTTATTTAGATTCGAATAAAACTACAGTTTAGGGCTTTGTAATGGGCATGCACGTACTACAGCTGCATAATATTATAGCAAGTTTAACTTGCTTATATAATAATATTTACGTTATATAGCTATAAGTATGTATATAACATTTTCAGTTAATAAAGATATTGCACGTATTTGTATAATAAAGAAACATTTCACAGAATAGAGTATAAGGCAATATGCAAGCTCAAAGATGATATTAAAAGATAAATGAAATTTAATATTTAAGGCGCTGTTATACCTCAGAAACCGTGCAACACCTAATTTTTCGTCGCGCATCTAGCCACAACGCTCCATTTTCTGCTAGTTTGTAATATGTACCATATTACAAACTAGCAAAAAATAGAGCTTAAAGTCAAAAGTCTGAACAAAAGACTTTTGAAAGAATTTTTCATGTATGTTAAATAGAATCATGGTAAAAAATCACAAAATCGAGGCAGAAAATAATGTTTCGTCTCACTGTGTGCAATATTTTGATCGTAAGCTGTCATATGTTATTACATAATATTGTAGGAAACCTAATGAACTAAAGAATTATCCTATTTATTTTCATATTATACGTGTATATTTTGTAAAATTAAATAAAATCTGCCAAACGTCTATGATTTTGACGCTCGGTAGATCCCATCAATATCAAACGCTTCAGCAATTTAAACCTTAATAGCATAAGAAGCGGTGTACTGAGTGTCAGTTGCTAGTTTACGCCCCGCCCAGACCTCATCATTCGGCTATGAGCCCTGTGAGAGATAGGTCATGTCGCTTGCGTCTCCGCTGCACGAAATTTTACGTAAACCTGTTTGTTATTGTAATGCGCCGATTTGAGTTTTTGCGTTTAATGTGTTATTGTTTCTGTGCTTATAAATATATAATTAGAAGAATAAAATATGGACAATTAGAGAAATAAAGTTCTACGAAGGATTTGTACAAGAAAGACGAAAGAAAAAATGGCCAAGTGATTATGAAATAATATGTAACATTTTTACACAAATTATTTTCATAAGCGTCTTTTATGACTGACTATGTTATAGATTATCGATTATGCATAATATAATTATATAAATTATTCTCACAATACATAACTGCCACAGTTTTCAATTTTTGAAAGAGAACATAAAATCGAATCATTTTATGTACCTATATTGCAAATTCATTAGCTTGTCAGAGCGCCTGGAGCGCTAAGATGCCGCCACAGCTAACAATAAACAGCGCTAATATGGCGCTCCGCAATCCACACACAAGCGGTAACGAAGCTTGTATTATTGTGTTGTGAACATAAACCTATTTAGGTACATCGGGTAAAACTTTGATTATTCATAAACTATTAGGTATGTCTCAGTACATCTAATATCTTTTTAATTTCTAAAATCAATCATTTATAAGTATGATAAGTAAGAAGGCGACTTCTCTGTTTGCTATAACCCAAGATATAGTAATTTTTTTAATAATAAAGTACCTAACTAATTATCTTTATTTTAATTACAGTGAAGTTAAATATAACAGTTCTGCAACGTTTTACACACATTTGACTGCAGTCATTCCTAACACGATTTGTTCAAGAGCTAGCCAAGAAATGCCAAACAATTTTTTTTTACAAATTTGACTCAAATTCCGTAGTGATAAGCCAATATTATAAGAGGGATAGCAGTGACTGGTTCGAATTGCGTAAGAATATGTTGACAGATTGAAATTTTGGTACAGTGGTAAAAAGAAGAGATAACAGCAGTAAAGTCAACTTAGGAAAAATTATTTTGTACAAATAAAATATTTGCAATGTAAAAGCAGTTGCGCATGGAGTCTAAAATGAACAACTGGCTTTGCAACAACTGGCGAAGTAAGAAAATGTAACAATCGAGCCTTGTGGATTATCCGTGATGGATTAATAGGTCCATACACGATTGTGGAAATTTAATGTTCTATAGTTGCCTATAAGAATGGCCTGGAGAATAGTATAAGAGGAAAGAAAATACAAATATGGAAACATGATAAAAAAGTGAACTGACTACATATACATACAAACATATCGTCAAGCCTTTTATCCCCGAAGGGGTAGGCAGAGGTGTATTTCTACACCCACTTTTCGCCAGATATACTTTAGTCCCACGTAATAAGGGGCGAGCCTATTGCCGTACCGGGCACATTTCCAGACTCCGTGCTGCTACTGAGAATTTCGTGACAGAAAAACCCAATAACACTGCCCGACCCAGGAATCGAACCCGGGACCTCCTGATCCCACGCGCACATTTATGCCGCGAGACCAACGAGGCAGTCGTATAGGGTTTGATGTCGAGTTTTCCGTCTCTACGCAAAGATGGTATTTGCATCGTGTTATCCCTTAGTCGCCTCTTACGACACCCACGGGAAGATAGGGGGTGGTGACACTTGTATTCTATGCCGTCAACCACACGGCAAACGAACTGCCTAGTCTTACCAATATTGTAATTGTTATTACCAAATTCAGGGGCAACGCCACGTTACACGCAAACAAAAGTGTTTATTTGCTGTGTGGAGTGGCGAAAGTATACCACTCAAAATAGAAATTATAGAAAGGGATGATGTTTTCTGGGAGAAGAAAATGAAAGAAAAGCTTGTGGCATTTTATATGAATTGGCAGTTGCCTGAAATTGTTGATTCTCGTCAAGCTCAAGGGATGGCATTGCGAGATTACGGAGAGGAAAATGTTTCATCACTGCTTGAAATTTCTACAATACCAAGCCGTAAAAGGAAAGTAAATGCAACTGTGCCTCGTGAACAACAGCAAATAATAAGTATTGAGGCCTTATCACCTCACACACTGCCTTTAACTTTCGATGAGAATAAAGAAAACCGTGTTGTAGCAGACAGGTAACTTTGGATGAGCTGTAAACTCTGTATTTCGTTAATAAATGATAAATTAATATCTTTCAATATTTATTTTCTTTGAAACAACACATATTTGAAGCGAAAGAAATTTTTTATATTTTTCCATACAAACATGTATGAGGAGAGCTAACGAAAAAGCAGTAACTCAAATTCTAATTCTATAATTTTCTAAGCGACATAGCAGTATCTCATGAATAAGGTATATCCACATATATATTTGATATTTCATCTATTTTGAAAATAATAATGGGTTGGGTTTCGAAACGAGTCGCCTAAATTTGAGGGTATTGGTAGTGTAGAGGGCTTAAGGGAGTTCGTTTTAATCCCCTAAAAGTAACTTTGGCTGCCGGAGTTGCGTCTAAATATTTTTAAACAATTTCCAAAAATTCTTCAATACTTCGACAATTATGCAAAACGGAACGTAGTTTTTATACTTTAATACAGTTTTACAAATGTCATTTTTAGGTTTTATGTGAAAAACGTGAAACAAAACGCAAAACCACCATCTTGGAATGATCATATTGACAGCTAATATCAAATTTGTGCGTCATTGCTTTCGAGTTCCTAGGGATGCGACTGTAATAAGTAACTAAATAGGTTATGTTAGGTTCTCTTTTGACCCTTAATCCAAAAATAGGAGCCCTTCGCAGGGCTCCGTCTATCTTAGTTTATTAAACTAGTGTGATGAATCTGGAAGTTGGCAGTGCCTTACACACCGATGTTTGGAGATTTTTTTTCCAGAGGAAACCAAGTATTTCCGGCAAGTGAAAATGGTGAGGTGGGGTTTCGAGACCTCCCCTCCTCCCCCCAATCAGTCACAACCCCTAAAAACGGCGACGTATTTTGAAACCTTTACCATAATAATTATACCTATAATAACAATAAACATCCATAAATAAATAAAATAAATCAACTTTTACTAAACTTCAATTATCTCGTAACTCGTTTTAGTTGAGATGCGGCTTTTGCGCTTAGTAGGGCAGTATTGTGGTTTTTAGGGTACCGTAGCCAAAAATTGTTAAAACGGAACCTTTATAGATTCGCTATGTCTGTCTGTTTGTCTGCCCGTATGTCACAGCCTGCAATTTATTGCAAAACAGATTTGAAAACTGGCAGGAATGTAATTCGATGTAGGTATTCTATGAACTGCATCACTATTTTTATACAAAAACAAAACAAAAATAATAATGGCCTCTACATACATGGAACTGACTTAATTATTTTTATCATCTTACGGCACGTAGGTATTTACCTACTTTCTACTACTAATAATACCTATAACGTCTAATGTAAACCAGTTTTGCTCATGGCTGCACTGAGAACAAAAATTGCGTTATGCCTATATTGTACATACAGATTGATGTATGTAATATAAATTTTAATATCAGTATCTCAATTCAATATGCTAAAACGATTTGCTTGCGATTTTGAAATATTGGAATACGGATGTTGCCTGAATACGGCCGCTTGCGACGAGAATGAAGGGGGGCGCCCCGCAGTAGACGGAGCTAAGCCACATGAGTAAATAAACCGAACAGAGAGACAGCTTCTTAAGAGCTTGTAAATTTGTTACCTATTTTGGTAGGGTTGTCACAATAGGTTAAGACAAATCGCTTGTTCGGTATACGACAGATTCTGGATTGGACAGATTCGTGATTTGGCAGATTCCCAACTCAACAGATTCGTGGATTGGGCAGATTCTTGGACTTGACGGATTCGCTATACGGCAGAAGTACAGCTGTTGTAAATAAAATAGCGAGTGGAACCAAAAAAGGCATGCACCTGAAACTTTTAAAAGCACGGAATAAAAATATACATTTGTTACCAAGGACACGACGTGACGACGTGATTTATTTGACATTCCCAACGATACCACTAATCGTGTTGAATATTTTCTGGTAATATGATCTATTTTGCAAGTCAGGGGGTGCTTCTGTGTACTGGTCTGTCCGACCATTACACAGGGCTTCGGGTTCGCGATCCCGGCTCTCCGAGCTGCTGTAGTCACTACCCAATATCCTTTCCAGTGATTACAGTACCCCCCACCTACAAACCCATTTTCCTTGTCATACATCCTATCCATTTACCCAGTATCTCCTACCCTTCTTCCTTTATAACGATAATATTCCCAAGGAGGGTTGGCGTCAGGCAGGCGGCCGGCTGGTAAAATATATGCCAAAACCTTTTGTAGTATGGCCACGTATGACAATGAGTGCGAAAGGATTAGGGCGTTCCCCGCAGGCGACGCGCAGGGGCAGCACCCGGCACCTGCGAGAAGTATGCAAGGGTTGTTGCACTATTCCGGGCGAGTGCAACGTAAGAAGCGAGCCTGTGATGTAAGGGTGAGGTATGCAAGTTGGAACGTAGGTACGATGACTGGCAGAGCTAGAGAGTTAGCTGGTGTTTTGAAAAGAAGAAGAATAAATCTGGCATGCCTGCAGGAAACAAGATGGAAAGGTACGAAAGCTAGAGAGATCGGAGAAGGATACAAGTTTTATTATTGTGGAAGTGATGGAAAAAGAAATGGCGTGGGAATTGTGTTAGACGAAAATATGAAAGATAGTGTGACAAGTGTAAATAGAATTAATGATAGAATGATTGCTGTGAAAGTGATGTGGCAAGGTATTATTTTGAATGTGATAAGTGTGTATGTCCCTCAGGTAGGATGTGAGGATTGTGAGAAAGAGAAGTTTTGGATGGATTTCGATAGCATGATGACGGGTATACCGGAGAATGAAGAGATTATTGTGGGAGGTGATTTTAATGGACATGTGGGACGAACAAGTGGAGAGTATGAAAGAGTACATGGAGGTTGGGGATTCGGCAGCCGAAATTGTGAGGGAGAAGCAATTCTCCAAGCTGCTGCCGCTTTTGACCTCGCAGTTGCAAATACTTGGTTTCAAAAAAGAGAACAACATTTAGTTACATATAATAGCGGCCACCACATGACCCAGATTGACTATTTCCTACTAAGGCGAAATCGACTCAACTGGGTCAAAGACTGCAAAGTGGTACCAGGAGAAGATTTAGTCTCGCAGCACAGGCTCCTGATAGTTGAACTTCAGATTCGACTAAGCTCTCAAAAAACCAAGCAGCAACTGCCTCCAAAAATAAGATGGCATATGTTAGAGAAGAATGAATGTGTAGAAAAATTCAGAGATAGAGTGGTGGATAAAATGTTAGAAATGGGCGATATGAATGATAGCAGTGTCAATGAGTGTTGGAAAGAGATGAGTAAATGTATAAAGTGTGTAGCAAAGGATGTTTTAGGAGAGTCGAAAGGGACGCGAATGAAAGATAAGGACACGTGGTGGTGGACAAAAGAGGTACAGAATGCGCTTAAGGAAAAGAAAGCAAGATTTAAGGAATGGCAGCTGGTGAATGGAGGAAATGAATCTTTGGAAGGAAGTAAGAAGAAAGAATACGATGAATGTAAAAAAAGAGCCAAAAAAGCTGTAGCCGTTGCTAGATCCAAAGCCCTAGACCACTTGTACGGGTTACTGGAAAAACCCGAGGGTCATAAATATTTATACAGCATGGCTAAAGCTAGAGAGAGAAAGGCGAAGGATGTTTCCCATATTAAGTGCATGAAAGACGAAACAGGAGTGATTCTTATGGACGACGATAGAATAAAAGAAAGATGGAGGACATACTTTGAAAAGTTAATGAATGAAGAGAACGATTGGAGCGGAAAACTTGAAAGTGAGCAGATGAATATTGGTTTAGTGAAGGAAATAAGTAAAGATGAGGTAAAAAAGGCTGTTAGTGGAATGAAGAATGGGAAAGCGTTAGGACCAGATGGAATACCAGTGGAAGCATGGAAAGCGTTAGGAGATGATGGATGGACGTGGCTGGCTTTATTCTTCAATAAGCTGTTGCACGAGGAGACCATACCCGAGGAATGGTGCAACAGTTACCTGGTGCCCATTTTTAAAAATAAGGGTGATATCCAAGAGTGCAACAATTATCGGGGAATAAAGTTAATGCCTCATAGTATGAAAGTATGGGAGAGAGTAGTTGAGCGACGCCTGCGAGACGAGAGTGAGATTTCACGAAACCAATTCGGTTTTATGCCTGGTCGAAGTACGGTGGATGCTATTTTTGCACTTCGCCAAATGTGCGAAAAATACAGGGAGGCACATAAAAACTTGCACATGGTATTCATCGACCTTGAAAAGGCATATGACCGAGTGCCTCGTGAAGTCTTGTGGTGGGCCCTTAAGAAGAAAAGAGTGCCTGGAAAATACCTGACGTTGATTCAAGCCATGTACGCTGAATGCAGAACGCAAGTCCGATCCGCGGCCGGTATCACAGCCAGATTCGATGTGGCCGTAGGCTTGCACCAGGGGTCGGCCCTTAGCCCCTACCTCTTCCTGTTAATTATGGATGCTATATCATCGGACATACAGGAAGAGGCACCCTGGTGCATGCTGTTTGCCGATGACATCGTTCTGGTAGCAGAGAATGGACAAAAGGTGCAGAGCAAGCTGGAGGAGTGGCGGCAGAGATTGGAGAATGTAGGCCTGAGAATAAGCAGAACCAAGACAGAGTATATGTTCTGTGACTTTGGCGGTCTCTCCAGTCCTATACCGGTTACACTCGGCGGTACACCTCTACCAGTATGCTCCGATTTTCGCTACCTAGGTTCACTCCTGCAAGATGACGGCGAAATTGATCGGGATGTTAGGCAACGAATCAACGCAGGATGGATGAAATGGCGACAGGTCTCAGGCACAATTTGCGATCACAAAATGCCTGTGAAGTTAAAAGGCCGCATGTATAAGGCGGTTATAAGGCCTGTCGTACTGTATGGAGCTGAGTGTTGGGCTACAAAGAAGATGGATGAGAAACGATTGCATGTTGCTGAGATGAGAATGTTACGATGGATGTGCGGAGTGACAAGAATGGACAGAATTAGGAATGAATACATTAGAGGTAGTACGAAAGTAGCGCCCATTGATGAAAAGGTAAAAGGGAGTCGATTGGCCTGGTATGGACATGTTATGCGAAGAGATGAGATGTACGTAGGTAAGAAAGTGATGAATATGCATGTAGAAGGACGAAAAGGGAGAGGGCGGCCAAGGAAAAGATGGATGGACTGTGTGAGGATGGATATGAAAGAGAAAGGGATAAACGATCGGATGGCTGGTGACAGAGAAGTATGGAAGCGAAGGACATACTGCGCCGACCCCAAATAAATTGGGACCAGGGCAAGACAATGATGATGATGATCTATTTTGCTAATAAACATAGGAATCTCCTTTAGCTATTATGGCCACTAGTTTTACCACGGGGATAGGTATCTAAAATAAGTTTAAAAAGAAATTGTGTAAGACAAATGAACGTCTACAAAACAAATGACTATAAAATGATCAACCATCGATAGGGCTTACAACAAACAGGTGCATGCGATTTTCGACCTTATTGACAATTCATGACAGACTTTTATTTGGTATTTTCTTGCTTTCTGACATTGATACGTTATTAAAATTGTAAATTCTGAGTTATGTCAATAAGGTCGAAAATCGCATGCACCTGTTTTTTGTAATCCCTATCGATGGCTGATCACTTTCTGATAGTAATTGGTTTTTAAACATTAATTGATTTTACACAATTTCACAACTAATGAGTTGTTAAGTATTTCATTGCCAACATTGACAATATTTATTTCAAGATCGAAATATTCGCGAAACTTTTGCTCGAGCAATTCAACAAATGCGACAAAATTATCAGGAGTTATACCTAATTAAAAAACCCAATTGTACGTTACCTTTGTTAAAATCTTTATAATGATTTAATTATTTCATCTAGTATTATTCATACACACAGAACAATAAACAACCATTATTAATAATAAAACACCACTTTTTACATTAAAATACTAAAACTTGCAACGTACAAAACAAACAACGTGCGTCGTAATAACCCTAAGATTGTCAACTGCCTGTGCCTACGTAAACCGGTTCTTTCCACTCTCGCCGCGTACACGACAAGCGGCCAGTGGTCACGCACACATAAGCCGCGTGCTCGTAGTAGTGCAACCGATTCGCGCTGTTGTATGAAGCTGTGTCTCTGTTCCGTTTATCTACTCATGTGGCTAAGCTCCCTTCACCTATAATTCTTATAGTATACAAACTTGTTTGGCGTATCTTGAAAATAGCTCTAATGATTTGGTTTCAATTTTGTATTTAGACTAGCTGACCTAGCAAACTTCGCACGGATATATACAGGAAAAAAGGCCCATCACCAAGCCGAAGTCTGCTCGTTCTGCACATCATACCAAGTCATACTACGCGAAAAGAATACCTGGGAAATGAATTGCTTTTTAAGCATAAAAGAATAGACACATTTTATAAGTCGCAATGTATAGCGCACAAAATGCATCGTGCCTACACCGGCCGTGTCTAACTGCAGCGTGAGCCGCGGCTATTACCTAAAGGCGGTTTCAGATTAGCGTATTTTTCTGCGTGTATTCGGTCATTTCAGCATATGCTGTTACACGCGAGCTACATTATGCGCTTCAAAAAACCGAACTCACATAAACTGGCATATTTCAGCATGTTCGGTCGAAATGGTGGTGACATCGTGTCAGTGTCAACATGGACTCTGATGGCTCAAGCTTATACAAGCACATCAACACTCGTACGAGTTGGGCGTGTGCCAAAAGGCGCGCCTATACACGCCTACATGCGCTTCCAAAAACGAGCTTATATACGCGTATAAAACGCTTATTTGAAACCGACCTAACGCCGGCTGTTTATAATCACGTGGTTGCGCGGTCGAAGGTAATGACCTCGCCTACAGCGTAGCTGATTGCTAGTAGCGCATACATTGCGTATAGGACTTAAACTTGAAAGCCGTTTATTGTAGGAAAATATTGAAAATTTTCGTTATGGAAGAAAGTTTTCATTTATAATTCAAAACACGATTTTAGAATGATTAGAAAAAATAACGTGACTTTGAGCCTCAATATCATCTGAACCACGAATTTTCCAGGTATGGTGCCGAAGTAAAAAATGTTAAGGTTCTTTTTACATTCTGTAGGTATATATTATACATTTAAACCTTTATCTTGAATCATTATATCTATTTAAAAAACCGCATTCAAATCCGTTGCGTAGTTTTAAAGATTTAAGCATACATAGGGACAGACAGGCAGAATACAGTCTTTGTTTTATACTATGTAGTGATGATTATGTATGAAAGATTACATTACAATATTACTACTAAGTTTAAGTACCACTCGGTCTCGTATCATATCATCAGCAAAAAACAAATCATAATCATCAACAAAAAATCAATCACTTTACAGAATTGCATTATTCTTTCAATAAATTATTCGATCAACATTAAAAACATTAACCACAACCAATGAACAACCTTTCGTTTACAAATAAGACATGTTAAGTTCGACCCTGTTGATAGAGACTGGTCCGGACTTCGATAGGTCGGAGCCTCGGAATCTCGGGATGCCTACAACATGCCACTCACAGGCTTTACGGCTCGCCACTACTCCCACTGGGAACCTCTCATACCCGCACAGCCCGCACTGATATTACGTGCACGTATCCATGGAATATTTATGAATGCCACGGCATCGATGACGAAGATTTTACAAGCTTTTGGAAGTAAAATTGGTTATAGCCTCTTTGAAATATGTTGACGTAATTGTGAATAAAGGGCGCTCGGAATTGATGGATATTGGATGTATGTAGGTGTACATTATTTTGCATACGTAATTTGGTGTTGCTTATCTTGAGTCTAATTATGGGTAAACGTTTTTTATATAAATCATAGAATGTGCTTAATAATGTAATTTGTATGAAGCCGACGAGTGCTAAATGTAAACCTATTACGAGAAGCATAGAATCAACTTTACTAAAATAGTGGTTGGTTTGTCGTCAATTTATTTGTAACAAGACTAATCTTGTTCTTAAATATCACATTCTACTACCTAAGGATAATACATACATGATTAAATAGAAAAGTGGGTTATTGTAAATACCTATTCATCGTCATTGTCACCATGTGTCCATTGTCCTACGAGTTCTTTCGATCAATCCCCGAAACTAATCAGTGACCGTCTGTTAATTAACAAAAAAAAAAACATTGTCTTGAAAAACATTAGCAGTGCACACCAAGTTAACATTTAGATCGGCTTATCCCGATCTCGCTTGTTCGGCGGCATACGCTATGAATACAAAGAGATGCGAGATTTCGTCATACACACCAAACTTGTTCCCAGAACCTTATGTTTTTACCTTCTAGAAAATTCTTCTATCATAAAGATATAGTAAAGCGATATACTTAATTTATATAGCAGAGATGTTAGGCTATATCTGAGATCGGTTTAGCCGAAGCCACGTAACGTTGTGTTATGAATACAAAGGGGCGAAGTTTTTGTTACGAGCTCGGAATGGACGTAGTTCTAGACGAAGGTGTTCCGAACTATTTCGGCGTTTATGATCGTGTATTAAATGGTACTGTCGCGGCAATTGTGTGTTTTGGGTGTGTTGGACGGTTGTACGGCAGTGTGTTATTTATTTGATATTATGTTGTATGGGTGTATTGGATTTCATTGTAGAGGACCTGAATTTAAATTTACATTTGGGATACATACTTTTTTTTTTCAAAAGAATATGAATTATTATATTACGCTATATTTTATTATGAGAAATAATTTAAACTATCTGATAAGACCATTGCAACAGATTTTAATGGAACGTCAAAAATGCTTGTCTGTGAAAAAAGACCAACTCGTTGGTCTAGTGGCAGTGTATACAATTGCTGATCACGAGGTCTTGGGATTGACAGCGGATCAGTTACATTGACTTTGGAGTGCCGTCTTAGGATGTTCCAGAATAAAATGACGATAATTTATCTAAAATAGATTTTCCACAGCAATACAATCAAACATGTTGTAGAATAGAATATCATGTTATATAAGGTTCTAAACAGAAAAATCAGTAACTCATCCTCTCCCCCCCCGTGGGATCTCCACCTTGTCGTGGTGGGGAGGGCTCAGTAACCGTGGGTTAGAAGCCACCCACGGTGAAGCTAAGCGGGATCCCGGGAGGGGACGCTCCACGTGGGCTTGGTAGAGGCCTGCGTAGGATGCGTCCCATGGTGCGGGTGCGGGGGACAGTTCTGTCTGTCCCTCGCAGTCGGGTGCGGTCGCGGGAGGAGAGGCGTGTGGGTGTTGCGTTGCCCCGCGCCCTATCTCCCGCGACCAAATGGGGGCGCACCATCGTTGCGTCGCGGTGGGGCCGCAGAGGAAGAGGAGATGCGGTGTTGCGTTGCCGTCCTCCCTATCCTCTGCGGCCGCTGGGTGTTTTGGCGGCGGAGCCCAACACCTTCATCCGCCGCCAAGGGGGTTTCGTTCGGGGCCCGCCTGACCATCTGGTGGGCCAATACCCGTCGGGGGGTAGCGAGGAATGCTTTGGTGAAACCCTACCCTCCGACACATGGGTACATGAGGAGCACGGGTTGGTTTTTAGTCAGTAAGAGTCTGACAGTCCCCTTCGTCCTTCCCCCCCGGGGCGGAGGGACTCCATGAGGATTTTCCAACCCGATACCAAAAAGAAAAAAAAAGTAACTCATCCTCTAATAATCGCTCAAAAAATACCTCCGTATTGCGCCGGATAACAGTAACTCTATTCTTCAGTCGGTTTTTACGATTTTCACACAAAGAAACCGGTTTACTGCATCGATATGGCTTCGACATAAATCCTTTATAGTTCCTAAAAAACAGAATGATTTGCGTAAATCTTTCGAATATTATAGAAACGTTGCTTAGGGCAGAGGGGATATTTTTCCCACCATGGTTTAAATTTTTTTTAGTAACGAAACCTCATCCTTGCGGTACTTATTTTTACTACAGCTACTTTTTTATTAATCTGTCATTATTTTGACGTAAAGAAATTGTAAACTGTCAAGTATATTTTTATTCAGTAGTTCGTTGAAGTTTGAAAAGTAGCAATTTTACGTATTAAATTTTCTAGTTAGGTCTATCTCTTGAATCTTTTTATTTCTGAGGCAAGTTTTATTTTTAGCATGTGTTATTATATTTCATCTGAAGGATTTTACGCAAATCTTTTTGCCTGGGTGTCTTGATATTTTATAATATTCGTTTGTTATGGTGGGAAACATATTCCCTCTGCCTGTGGGTAGCTGTAGCATATTTTTTGCTTTGTATCTGTAGAGTTCAAAACCCATGCATAGTAAGGGATTGTCTGCATTAGAAATAGAGCATGTTCTTGAAGAAACCTTTGGCTTGCCAGACGACCCAAAACATGACCCAAAACATTCTGAGGATGACCTGGAACTTGAAGAAGAAGAAGCTCCATATACTGCAGCCAAGGGCGTCGCCAGCCGATGGTCTAGGGGGGGGGGCAAGGACGCCAGCCGATGGCTTAGGGGGTTTTCAAGTGGATATGGAACGTGAGAAAAGTATGGAGAAAGTAATAAATTGTAGGGTTTCTGAAATCTCAATGTGCGAAAAGAGTGCTGTGCCTCTATGAATAGTGCCATTTTTCACGGCTTTCACATATCAGTAGTCTTTGCTCCTATGAATAAAAGTTGATTTCTAATTATATTTGTTGTTTACGTACACCACAGACTAACCTATAGTACATTAGACTAATTCAAGATCACCTTTTCCATACTCGTACTGTTCTATTCTGTCCTCCTACATGGGCAAAGGGAAAATATTTCCCACCATATAAAAAATAATAAAAAAATAAAAAAAAAATGATTTATCATTTTCTACCCCCATATTATACCTAAATCCGTCATCAGTGAAGTTTTTTCACCGCAGGGTCACTATGCCCTATAAAGGGTTAATTGATCAAATGAGGACATTTCTTTTAAAACAACTTTACAAACATACAAACAACGGACACAATGAACACCTAGAATGGAAACAACAATTTATGGATCACACAAAGTGTTATCTTGTGTGGGAATCAAACCCGCATCACTCGGCGCGGTGTCATGCGGCGAGGCTGCCGATGAAACCACTACGCCAACCGTGCAGTTTTTTGGAGAAAAAGGAAATTGAAGAAAAGTGTAGAGAAATATTTCCATTGTATTCTTAAAGATTATTTTTACTTCTATAGTGTTTTAAGTGGTCGTCTTGCGAATACTACACAGCTTAGAATATATTATTAAGGAACGCCGAAATCAAAGAACTGGTGGCTGAACCCAATGTGATTGGAGAAGCGAAAGCGCAAAGACTACGATGGCTAGGCCACCTAGAAAGAATGGGAGAGGATCGCAGCGAAAAGAGAGCATATCTTGGCCGACCAACTGGACGTCGGTTGCCCGGTTGGTCGACCCAGATATCGCTGGATTGACGTAGTCTGGAGGACCTTCGGCAGCTTCAAGCCATTAACTGGCAAGAAACTGCGAAGGATCGAGTGAAGTGGCGAGCTCTCATATCGGAGGCCAAGACACACTTTGGGTCGCTGAGCCATCGGAGTAAGTAAGAATATATTTTATTTGTGCCTACGAGTTGATCAATTGTAAACTCTACTATTATACAGTGCTTATTTCTAGTGCACTAGTTGTCCATGAGAAAATAGAATCCTATCATCTAACGGATTTCTTTGAAGGTCCAATATCTTCAAAAGAACCTGAGGTCTAATGCTTGGTGTCACTCAGTTAAAAAACAGCAGTTGAGTAGATGCATTTTAACTTGATATGAGGTGATCCTCATGCCACCAGTTGTCTTCTGCTCTTCAATTATTCTATGCTTTCATAATACCTGAACTATTGGTTTTTTATTTAGAAAATACTAGAGTTGAACCTTTCTCAGGTACCAGATCTGTTGGTGAAAATCCTTTAGAAGTACGTTCGGTAGTTTTTAAGTTTATTGTTAGCATACAGAGAGACAGAACATGGCAGGGACTTAACTTTTTTATTTTTAGTCTCACGCCTGTATCCCCGAAGGGGTAGGCAGAGGTGTAAATATTACACCCACATTTCGCTATGAATTTTTAGGTCCCACGTAATAGAGGGCGAGCCTATTGCCGTTACCGGGCACATCACCAGAGTCCGTGCTGCTACTGAGTATTCGGAAAAACCCAGTAGCACTTTTGCACGACCCGGGAATCGAACCCGGGACGTCCGATCAGCAGCCGCATACGCTATCCGCTGGACCACGGAGGCAGTCTGTTTTCGTAATTTAAAATAATGATGTATCTTAGGTATCAGAAAAAACTAAGTACATCAATTTACTCAAATATATCTACTAATATAGGTACATATGTGGCAAATGTAATCATTTAGACCGACGAGCATTGCGCCCGATTGTATTTGTCAACGAAGCTTATACGGCTGAGCAGACACATGTATTGCATATCGATGCCTTCCGGCCAAAAGGAGGTAAGCGACATTTTTTGCGAAATAGACTTACATATATGGTTAGAATCGGCTTTTTTTTCTGCGTCTAATGGTCTGAGTTTCGTGGCTCTAAGACAAAGTTTTTGTCGCTTAGGCGGTAAAGGAATTGAGGTTCTAATACTAAGCTTTTCGTCATAAACGACAGTTATTTTTGGTGTATTTTGTATTATGGTGGTTGGATAAAAATAATATTTCAAAACTGTGAGATAAGCAATTTTGGCTTTGATATTTTTTTCTTTACTTGAACGTTAAGTAGTTTGGGCTGTAAATATTTTTTTGTAAAAAATACATTAATCACCAAATCAATCATCGAAGGCGCTTAGGAAAAATCATCCAAACTAATGTCGCCTTACATTGTCGCTTACCCTATTTTTCTCTCCCAAAAAAAATATCTGGTATGGTGGTTAGATAACAAGGTAAATCAAAGGTTTGGCGGTTAGCTTACAGAAGAATGACAAACAGCATCGGTTATCTCGCTCTTTCGTTCGAACAAAATGTCGTTAGCTTTGCACAGCGAACATTCACCGCGGCGTAAGCACCTCCGTGCTTGCGAGTCAGTTTGGCGCGAAGTGTTTCGAAGGAAAGAAAACGGTAAGATTATTTTAATAGACGTTTATATTCATCTATAATTGTGTAGTCTAATTAGTTATTTTAAGTTTTAAAGGTAAGAAGTCATTATTTTGCTATCTTGTTCAGACAATACTGAATGGTTAAATAAGTACCTACAGAGTTTTTGTTGGCTGGCTTGGCTTAGGATCATAATCAAGGGTTCGAATCCCAGGTTGGGCCAGCAATGAATTATTGGAATTTTTTATAAATTCTCAGTAACAGTCAAGAGTTAATCCTGTGACTGATATGACTCTGATGTGTCGAATTGCCTATGGGACTATGAGAGTGAGATAATAAAAACTGCACGTTTGTTTTGCACATATATTAGCGCACGTTAGTAGGTCCCTTCTTTTGCAAATTGTTATTCTGCCTCAAGATTTTCCACTGTGACTGATTTAACATGTGTCATCATCATTGTTTTATCGATTGAGTGAATGAATGGGTAAGTGCGAATTAATGGATACACGGCAAAAGCGATATTAAGAACCCTCTTTGTGGAGTGGCTGGAGGCCGCCACGGTGTCCTCACCTTCCGCCTGACGCATGTCTTTATCGGACACGTTTTGGGTAGTTTCTTTGCTGTGAGGATTCTCCCGGCAACGGACGTCGCGAGGCGATTTACGGCATCTGTAGACGCGGACATGCGAACGACAAGGACCAAACGCCGTCATACCTAAAAGTGGCCCTTAGGTACGAAATTTTAAGTTTATATTTCTTGTCATACCTAGAATGTCAGCATGAATGTATAATACAAGCTTACAATAAGTTTCAATTGTTTTGTTAAATTTTCTAAAATAAAGACTGATTGAGCACAACTTCTCTTTTTTTTAAGTCATACCTTGGTCCGTTAGCCAGTTTAACATACATACATACACATACATATCGTCACGCCTTTTATCCCCGAAGGGGTAGGCAGAGGTGTATTTCTACACCCACTTTTCGCCATATATACTTTAGTCCCACGTAATAAGGGGCGAGCCTATTGACGTACCGGGCACATTTCCAGACTCCGTGCTGCTACTGAGAATTTCGTGACAGAAAAACCCAATAACACCGCCCGACCCCGGAATCGAACCCGGGACCTCCCGATCCCACGCGCACATTTATGCCGCGAGACCAACGAGGCAGTCGTATAGGGTTTGATGTCGAGTTTTCCGTCTCTACGAAAAGATGGTATTTGCATCGTGTTATCCCTTAGTCGCCTCTTACGACACCCACGAGAAGATAGGGAGTGGTGACACTTGTATTCTATGCCGTCAAACTAATGAAAACCTTATAAAAGTCTAATGTATGTGTGTAAATATGTATGTATAATTTTATAACAATTAATCACAATGTGCTTTCGCGTTGTATAAAAGAGCTTATTGTATTTTTTATAGAAAGTTAACTTATTACAATTTCCTTGTTCTTCTGCCATTAACCAATAGCCGGGTATGTCATATTAGCTCCACTTGATGAACAGAAAAAGCACAGGTATGCTCTTTTTCTTCAACAAAAATAAAATGAATGGTGAAGTTAAATCATAACATACATACAAACATACATAACGTCACGCCTTTTATCCCCGAAGGGGTAGGCAGAGGTGTATTTCTACACCCACTTTTCATCAGATATACTTTAGTCCCACGTAATAAGGGTCGAGCCTATTGCCGTACCGGGCACATTTCCAGACTCCGTGCTGCTAATAAGAATTTCGTGACAGAAAACCCAATAACACTGCCCGACCCAGGAATCGAACCCTTGATTATGATCCTAAGCCAAGCCAGCCAACAAAAACTCTGTAGGTACTTATTTAACCATTCCGATCCCACGCGATCCCACGCGACCCGATCCCACGCGCACATTTATGCCGCGAGACCGACGAGGCAGTCGTATAGGGTTTGATGTCGAGTTTTCCGTCTCTACGCAAAGATGGTATTTGCATCGTGTTATCCCTTAGTCGCCTCTTACGACACCCGCGGGAAGATATGGGGTGGTGACACTTGTATTCTATGCCGTCAACCACACGGCACCTGAAGTTAAATCAATTGTGTTAGAACTCATTAATTGAGTTGTTTTCATTTACGACGTTTTTTCCTGTTAGTATAATTAGGACCATTTGAGGGTAAGTGACAATAAATAGTGTTAGGCGTATGATTTGGTTTAATTAACCATGTCATTTCGTAGAGACCTAATCAAAAACTATATGGTTAATTTTTGAAACTTTTGGAACGTACAGAAAATTTTCTATGTTTTTTTTTCACTTATTTTGAACTTTAAACTACTCTCCTGTAAAGTTTGTAAAGTGGCGGTTAGCCTCTTTTGGCCGAAAGGCATCGATATGTACAGTGCGGGACAGATTACTGAATAATGTCGACCATTTATTTTGTGCTACTATATTATATGTACGCACGAACTGCATCTTAGGCTTACATAAAATTAGAAACTTTTAAACACTCGCGTTGCATGTTTAAGAATATATATATATATAGACGGGAATTAACGCGAACATGCAAATTAGGTATTTTACATACCTTATTTTGCTTGACGTTTCGAGACGGTTGCACGTCCCGTGGTCGCAAGCTGACTGGTGTGGCGATGTCACGTCTCCGAGTGCGAGGTAGAAGATTCTATTTCTACCCCCGGGTCGTTGATATTCGAAGTACCGGCGCAAAACACACTAACCGTATCTGTACATTGAACATTCATTGAATCACAGGATTCCACGCCGATAACAATTTGAAGCCCTCTTCCCGATTGAAATTTTTATGTTTCGTGATTTCAATCGCTTCACGCACAACTCTTGGGTAAAAGTGGCGTTCCGTGGAGAGGACTTGGGGACGATGAAATTCAATGCAGTGATTGGTGCCCGATTGAAGTAAATTTTCCGCAATCGTTGATTTGTTCGTTTGACGGTTCTTTACAGCTGCGATGTGCTCCTTTATACGTTCAGCGATAGTCCGCTTCGTTTGCCCTATGTAAGAGCTTCCGCAGCTGCAGTTTATTTTATAGACACCTGGGGTTTGTAGCGGTAGAACATCCTTTGGTGTGCCCACCATGTTATATACTTTGGCCCCTGGTGTAAATACTGTCGGAATGGAGTAGTTCTTTAACTTGTCTCCTATTTTATCCGTAACACCTCTAATGTAGGGCATGTAGGTCGGTTGTCTATTTACCGCCGGATGTTTATCGCGCTTGATAGGTCGCGTCATTCGTCGTTGTACCTGGTATCCGTTCTTCCTAAGTACCTCCTGAACATGGTCTAGCTCTAGCTTCAAATGCTCAGGGTCACAGAGGTCATATGCTCTGTTTTTTAGTGACGTCACAACGGATTGTAGGTGTCGAGGGTGGTGGTGCGACATGGCGTGCAGGTATCTATATGTGTGCGTAGGCTTCCGGTATACGCAGTGTGTTAAGGACCTATCTTGTCTCACAGTCACTTTGACATCCAAGAATGACAACGATCTGTAAGTTTCCATTTCGTAGGTGAACCTAATTTTCGGATGAATGGAGTTAAGGTGATGCACATATTGATCTACTTCCTGCTTACCTCCTTTTACGATACTAAAGATGTCGTCCACGTATCTTTTCCAAAGCCTGATGGTCTTGGGCCCGCTGCTAAGCGCCTTTTCTTCAAAGTGTTCCATCTAGATATTAGCCAGTACTGGGGCTACTGGACTCCCCATTGCGACACCATCGATCTGGAGGTAATATTGGCCTTGGAAGAGGAAGTAGTTGCCATCTAAGCAGTGTTTTAGTAGATCAATATAGTTGTGAGGCATATCGTTGTCACTCAGTCTGTCCCTCACTACGTCCAGACATTCCCTTATTGGAACATTGGTAAAGAGCGACTCAACATCAAAGCTTACCATTACATCTTCCGGTTCCAATCGGATACTTTGTACGATCTGGACGAAATGACGTGAGTTCTTTACGAAAGACGGTGTCACACCGACTAATGGCTGCAATACCGATGCAACGTGCTTCGCAAGGTCGTAAGTAGGCGAGGAAATCTGACTTACGATAGGCCGCAGTGGCACGTTGGGCTTATGTACCTTAGGCAGACCATATAGCCTAGGTGGTTGGTATGGCTTGGGACCATATAACTTGCTGTACTCGTCTTCCGTGAACAGGTCCTGGTGGTCTTGTATCAGCGTTCGTATTCTGCGCGTTACTCTGGCCGTGGGGTTATATGAGACCGGTTTATACACCTTGTTATCACATAACAACTCTCGTACCTTGTCCGTATAATCAGCCGTATTCATCACTACAGTGGCGTTTCCCTTGTCGGCCTTAAGCACTAAAATATCCTGGTTGTCCCGAATCCTTTTCAGTGCTAAAAAGTGCATAAAATTATTCTAGGCATATATCTGTATAATATAGGGTCTATTATAAATAAAAGCAAGGGTTCTTAAATCGTTGTATTGTTTATTAATGCTCTTTATTTTATGTTTATTTTGCTCTTTATAAACTCAGACATACAGTTAACACGAAAGCTGTACTAACTGCTTACCATGGCAGTGTTGCATCCGTACTTAGATACGGGATAATTTTTTGGGGCAACTCTGCACATAAGGAGATTGCGTTCAAATCACAAAAAAGATGTATAAGGGCTATGTATTGGCTTTCAAGTGACTGACAGTTGTAGACCATACTTTATCGAACACAAAATTCTAATACTTCCATCATTGTATACATTTGAAGTAGCCTTATTTGTTCAAGCAAATCCTCATTTGTTGCCCAGTTTATCTGATATTGTTATATGTAATAGGCGTAAAAATAATTAATGTATTCGTAAATCTATCATGTATCGGAATTTCGAGCTAGGTTGAAGTGGTTGCATAGTCGCCGATGCCGGGACTCTCACATTCTTTCACTTCTTTACTCTATTCTTCACAATCCTACTACTTCACGTTCATACCTTCGTGACCGGTTTGAATTCCTTATTCCGCAGTAGGTATAAGCTCTGTCGTTTAGCCACCTCTCTTCTCTTACGCACGCCTCCTCATACCTCTACTGTATACGACTATTCTTTCTCTGTCTATGCTCTCCGCCTGTGGAATGCTTTGGCACATCACATTCGCGCTAGCTCGTCCTTAGCAGTGTTCAAGATGAATGTTAAGAGGCACTATCTATCGATTATAGACAACACTGTTTCTCATGTGTATTAATAGTATTTTATGTGTACTATATATTTATGTAGTCTATATATAATATTATTATATGTAGTTTATTTATTTATATATATTATCAGTATCCTATTTAATTTTAATGTAAATATTGTTTTGTACACCGCATTTACCCTTACCTCTCACATCGAATCTCCAGTCTCAAGGGTTTGCTGGTAGAAAACTCAGTGTTGAGTTAAGCTCGCCTTTGTACATATAATTTATAAGTTTATTTTTTAGTATTTTCATGTATTGTGTTTTTTGTGTGTACAATAAAGAATTAAAGCTAATACTGTCCTCTTATGGATTAGTATGTTTTTTCTTGCTCCAAAGATTTATAACAAGATACCGAAGGCATACAAATAATTAAATTTAAAACTTTTTAAGAAAAAGCTTAATAATTTTTCATGTGAAATATGCTATTATTCTTTCAATGATTTTCTAAAAGACACGTCTCATAAATGTTTTTAATTGATTTTATACCTTTGAATTATTTTGTAATTCTATCCATAAAATTTTGTATTGGCAAGACAGAGCCTTGGACTGTATTTCTATTTGCAAGATCTTTTTATTACCTGTTTTTACCAAAATAAATATAATTTGAATTTGAATTTAATTTGCAATTTTGGATACTAAATTAACCTTGGAGGATTGTTTAAATACATGTGAATGTCGATACGGTCATACGTCATGCGTTTCAGCATACGCGCTTACACGCGCGCTACATTACGCACTTCTAAAAACCGGACTTGCGTAAACGGCCATATTTAGGCGTGTTCGCTCGAAACGGTAGTGATATCGTGTTAGTATTAAATGAAATCTGACGGCTCGCACTTTTACGAGCTTAGACGCGCGTCAACTTTCGTACGAGTTGCGCGTGTGCCAAAAGGCACGCCCATACGCACCTACATGCGCTTCAAAATAGGAGGTTATACGCGCGAATAAAACGCTATTCTGAAACCGCTCTTTGTTATCGGAAAAAGGTATATTGCAGCAAAACGTCATTTCTATGAAAGAGTTAGAAACGTTCTTACACTCACACATTCAACCTCAGTTTTGCACGTTGGTATAATGGTGTAATAGTAACATAATTATTTATCAAAGAAGACCATAAAACAACTGCGACAGAAAAATATTAGTACATTTTTATTGTGCTTTGTCTAGGTAATACATTTAATTCTACGATTAAACTTGTTAGTAATTTACGTACTTTAGCACAAAACGCAATAGGGTTGGTATTATTCAATTAACCTCAGAGCCCAAAATGTACTGAGTCAACGCGCTCTCTTTTCTGTTAGTGCTGTGCTCTCGCTTCCACCTCCTCGAGTTAGTATTTCTGTCCCGCTCACTCACCGAACGTAACGTCACAACGACGTTATATTTGACAATCCTGCGGTTCGTGAAAAGCTATTATCAGTTAATTTTGAAGAATTAAGGGTGCTTGTACACGGCGCATGTAGCTTGAGCATGTTGAGGCACTTGCGCGGGTTATATGCACCGTAAAAATATCGTTTAAAAAATGTGCGGGTCCAGCGACTCGAGCATGTACCAATGCGCGCCACCCGCGCAAGTAATTCGCGTGCTCTGCGGCGCAAGCGGGTCACTCGCGCATGTTACTTGTTAAAATTACATTTTTAACGATTTTGTATGATTTTAAAAGAATTTTCGTTCGTCGAGATATTTTGACGCGATTAAAGTCATAAAGCTACCGCGCGAATAGCATGCACAATATGCACATGTGCCTAGCTCTAGACCACGAACAAAGAACTTGTACACACAGCTTGCGCAAGTAGCCCGCGTCTTTACTTGCTCCAGTTATTTGCACCACGTACAAGTTCAATCGAGTAACTTGAACAAGTAGCTTGCGCATATTACTCACGCGTATAACCCGCACCTTTACTTGCTCCTGCTACATGCACCGTGTACAAGCACCCTAATGCTTTATACATGCCCCATAAAGTTGTACGATGCATTTAGAGATATATTTAAACAGATCTATAACAGTTGTTATGTATTAAAAATACTAACTAATTCAAACAGGGATAGTACCCCCTGGATAACTAGAGAATTAAAAAATATGATCTTATGCCCGGTTTCCGAGGTACTTTTATCGGTGGTTTATCTATCCGTTAGTGTTATTGGTGCAATAACTCAAGAAAGTGCGTTTCTGAACAACGCGTGACAACATAAACTCCAGTTATCCTTAGTTTAACATAACCGACCAATGTTCGCCGTTTATCGGTTCCATAACTGTATTTGAAGTTTAATAACTGTCAAACCTGTAACCTTTTTTAAGATTTTAAGGTTTTGATCATAGACTAATATATTATAACTGGAAAGTTTTGTGTTTACAACTTCTACATAACCGATACAAAATGTCGTATTAGAGCAGTTCTGCAGTGAGCAGAGAGTTTGATTTTGAAGTGCTGGAGTTTATTGCTAATAAATCAGTTCCTAAAAACCTAAGATCTAAGAGAAATCCCTTTAAAATGTTTACGGATGAAGAATTTATTACCTTTTTATAATTTATTATAGTTACTAGAGGACGCCCGACAACCAATCAACCAACGACAAATGATACCGGAACACGGGTTGGTTTTTAGTCAGTAAGAGTCTGACAGTTCCCTTCGCCCTTCCCCCCCAGGGCGGAGGGACTCCATGAGGATTTTCCAAACCGACACCAAAAAAAAAAAGAAAAAAGGTATAAAGCTATTACAAATGAGGCATCATCGAATTATTTTAGTTAAATTACAAGCAACTTGTTGTTTACTCCTGAAAAAAGCATATATCATTAAAAATCTAGTTTAACTATTTTAAAAATATATTCAACTATTTTAATTTATCCAAATTAAAGTAGTTAAATAAATTTTCAACACGTTTTTATAACAGATCCATCTAGTGGCAGAAAAAGAACTACGTATTGGTTCAATAGTTATTGAACGCTCCAATGGGTATTCAGAAACGCAGTGACAGTTAACCAACGTTTATCGTTTCCATAACTTTAATGAATCAATAACTGTTGACAGTATATCTGGGAACTTCAGACACTGGGCATTAGAGAGGGATAAACTATTTATTATTTGAAGTAATGACCCTAAAAGTATGGTAAAACGACTAATTTAAACAAAATATAGGAAAAGATGTCAAAAATTAATTTAAAATTAAGTACGATAGGCAATGCATACTAGATACATACATACATAGACTCACGCCTGTTTCCCCGAAGGGGTAGGCAGAGGCATATTAAACGCCCACTTTTCGCCAGTGTTTTGATCCCACGTAATAGGTGGCGAGCCTATTGCCTCTTATTGGGACATTTTGTTTGCCAGAGCCTCGTCCGTTGATCGGCAGGTGCACCACTTGCAGGTGAGGTTGGCTTGGGACCCTAAGTTCTTGGTGGGATTACAATATTTGACGGGTGCATAGGGTATGCACCCTTCAAATATTGTAATGGTACTTTAAAATTATTAAAACGATTTCTTTATCATTTTTGACAAAGTACACCTTCTAGGGAGTCAGACTAATATCTGCATCGCGAATAATTTTATAAATATTATTTTAACCCTTAGGGGCGGAACATATCTGACGGAAGATCCGTCGCGTTTTATCCGTCGCGTAACGCCAATACATACAAATGTATAGAAAAACGTTCAACCTTTCACACCTGACCGAAGATCCGTTAGTACGTCGAGCGTACTGACGGATTATCCTATTGCTCTGTGGATTATCCGTCGACGTCGCGCGCACCACGCACCACGTGAATTTTGACCATTGAGTAAGGAATATACATGGAGAGGGCAAATAGTACATATAGAAAAATTACATTATACACATATATTATTATATTTTTTATTTTTATAGACTCACGCCTGTATCCCCGGAGCGGTAGGCAGAGGTGTAATATTACACCCACATTTCACCATGTTTTTTTTTATACTCATATACTTATACGAAATCGACATAAAGCCACCAAACATAGTGTCGTCTCGTTTTGTCTAAGGGATATCTCTGTCAGAAAAAATTGGTTGCCTGTAAAGTCGGTATACGGGCGAAAGCGTGACACTTTTACGTGACAACGACTTTGAGTGGTAAAATAATTTTAATGTGAATACGAATGAATCGTATAGTAGGAAGAAGGATGAAAGACGCGTGCCTTTCACTTTTTATGTCTGTCTCTCTCGCTCTTAGGCGGGACGCGTGCCTCTCACTCGCTCTCATTGTGAGCGCATAACGTGAGCGGAGCGTAACGCAGTTTCTTGAAGTGTCACCCCGCAAACCAATTTATAAGACGTTGTCACGTCAAAAAGAGATAGCCCTAGTTTACTGAATAAGTTAATCATGACGATATTTTATTAGAAATGTCTTTCGTGCCACTGTCGCCATATTTTTTGCCAAGGTTTGTGGTACATCTGCTGTGAAATCGTTGTATATCGAACATAATAATTTTGTTTGTGTGCATAAATATGTCTAAATAACAGATGAATCAGTGCTTCAAGCTGTGTGTTTCATTACCGTATGTATGGTGCCATTCGTGTCCGGTACTTTCTCAGCGACACAGTATCGATATTGGCTTTCAGAGAATATTTTGTTACATATTTCATACAAGGGTCGTCCTTCTCTTTGCCATGTTCGCCCACATTTGCATTATAAAATAAACTAAGATTTAAACTAACTAAAGTAAATTAATACAAAAATTTATTATTTTCCTCTGACCGGCTCCATATCGATATCGATTATATTCTGGAGTACAACCCAAATGGCAGCCATTTTAAATTGCCCAACATTTCGTAGGTATGCACGCTAAATTCATAGGTTTTGGACATGCCATATCCATGTCATTCCCAGATCGGTGATTTTGAGTGACGCGTAGTAGAGTAAGATTCCAGGGCCGCCTGACCTTACTTATTTTATCAGAAAGGAAATGTATAGAATAATGTAGTGTTAGTATGTGCTATGAGTGTATGCATAATTGCTAGCCTGGATCGTGGGCCAATTTTTAGGTATGAGGTTCTAAAGGTCTACGTGAATTACTGCCGTCGTAATGAGTCTGGCATGAGTCTTAATTATGATTTTAATAATATTTTCTAAAAAATACCTAAAAACCAGCACTGAGAATTTAAGAAAAGTTAGTAACATTAAGCATGTCATACCTAAAAGCTAGGGTCCATCATGCCATTATTATTAATATTTTATTGGAATGATGACTTTTGCTATGGGACTCCATGTACGCTTAAGATCAGGCGGCATGTAGTATTTTTTATAGGCAACAATAAAAAATATATATTTATGTCAATGAGCACAGCATAGACTAATATATTATAACTGGAAAGAGCACAGATCGTTTAGTTTACAGGCCGTTCGAAGTATTTTTAATTGCAAATGTTTGGTACAGAAAATACAAAATAAAATAAATAAATAAAATACAATATCACACAACACATACAATATCGCACAAGACGCGTAATGTGGCAGGTCCACAGACATATAAATAGCAGATTAAAATATTTTTTACGATTTGTCTATGTTTCTTTATCAACGCGACGTTTCTGCTCCTCTTATAATTTTTCATATCGTTATATCTCTTTCATATACCTACCTGTAAACATATCTACTTCATATATACATTGACAACTAAAGCTCGTGGTATATTTTTTCAGTGGTCATCATGACGTTTCATGTCATTTCATGACGTTTCATGACATTTCATGACGTTTCATGGCTGTGTCTCGTCCGTTAACCCTGACTCCACAGTCAAGCCCTTCCATTGCTTCAGCGATGATTGCTTCCGAGTATAAGTTGAAGAGAGTAGGTGAAAGTACACAACCCTGCCTGACACCCCTGCAAATGTCCACTTCGTCCGTCTCTTCTCTATCTACACGAACGGTCGCCTGTTTGATTCCAGTATAGATTATGGATTATGCGCAGATCCTTGCCGTCTAATCCTATGTTGGTCAAGAGTATCATAAAAAGATCATGCCGATCAGTGTTACATGTAACACTCGATCAAATGCTTTCTCGTAGGTAATCTATGAAACAAAGAAAAACGTCTTGTTGCATATCTTTGCATTTTTGGACCAACACTTGCAGAGTCAACAAGGCGTCTCTCGTTCCTTCCCATATTTTATTAATTATTGGTTAATTATTTCTACTAAATATAATTTGGCCTAGGCACCGTTATTTGCCTTTCTACATAATTAGCATAATTAAAAATAAATCGCAATATAATGTAAGTAAATGATTTTATATACATTTCAGATAGCCAAAAGATGAAGTACCTTCTGAAAAACTTCTGGTATAGCTATAGAATATGGACCGCACGGTTGGCATAGTAGTTTAAGCGGCCTTCTCGCCTCTTGACATTGCGCCGAGTGTTGTGGGTTCGATCCCCACACGAGACAGCACTTTGTGAGATCCATAAATTTCTGTTTCGAGTCTGAGTGTTCATTGTGTCCGTTAGTTGTATGTTTGTAAGGCTGGTTTCAGAGTCACGCGTTTGACCGGCGCCGGCCACACGCGCGCACTTACAATTACACTAGATTAGTAGTAGCGTTTCATAGTCACGCAGTTCAAACGCGACGCGTGTGAGACGAGCGCCGTCGGCTGGCGCTGCCGAAGCGTGCGCCGCTCGAGCTGCTCCTACGAAACACTGAACGCGGAACACTGAAACGCGCACTCGTTTCAGTGTTCCGCGTGTAATGCGCGCGCTGTTGAGACGCGCTGGCCGACGGCGCGTGCCGCGCGCGTCACTCTGAAACCAGCTTAAAGTTCCCCGCGATACAGGATTTATTCCTAGTGCGGGAGTTTTCTTATTAAACAAAAAAAAATAGAATATAAAACATGAAGAACACGATTTGAAACCAAAATCCACTTTTACCAAAGATTCTACATTTACAGTTAATGCGACGTAGAGGCGTAGAATTTAGAACTTTATATATTAAAATACCTACATAGAAAACATTTTGTGTCATGCACTGCAACTGTAACCCCTTCTATATCATTTGTTTAAATTTTCTTAAAAACCGTAAACAAATCGTATCATCGTCTTTTAATTTTGAACCTCCATACCTATACAAGAAATATATTCAAATAACGCTTGTTGGCTACTATAAAAATCTCTTAAGTCCGACATATTTTTAATGGTCAAACTCGAATTACAATATAAATAACTACCGGACTTCAGTGACTACATAACATCAGGGAACACGAAAAATTATTAGGTAAAAGAATATGACAGTAAAATATTGAGCTGCCCTGAGTACGGCCCTGCACGAACAAACTTATATGTGTGCATAATAGCCACGCTTTTAGCAAATGTGTGCAGATACGCTCGACACATTTTCCGTCAGATGTGTACCGATTCATGTGACAGAATATACGCGACCGAAGATACGTTCGACGGATCTTCCGTCAGATATGTTCCGCCCCTTAACCACTGACAATATTTACTGTCGTTAACACCGACGTACGTCTCTCAGACCCAAGGGTTTTTTAAAATGACTCTAACCAGCTATTTTACTTTTTTTAAGGGCTGGTTTATTTATTTATTGTAAGTTTTAATCTAGAGTATCTACTAAATAAAAAAAAGCACACATTAACCAAAATATTTTTATTTGTCAATCAAAATACAAAATGTGAGAAAATTTACAATAACAAAAATAGCCTCCCTCATAAACTTATTTTATCAGTCTAATATTATCACAGACCTGATATTACTTAAACAACTATAATTATAATAAACTTTAAATCGAAAAAGAAATATGGCACCTTATAATAAAAATAACAACTTTTAAACGGCATGCATTACAAGCCGGTTTTGAGCACTGTAAACAAACTGGCTTTTTACAAGCATGACAAATATATGAGGTTTCTCTCTTATTTTGTTTATAACATAAAGAACAATTTTTACGTGTAGTAAGACGACTATCTTGAGATTCTATTACAATATTAGGAGTTACAGTTGTGCCAATAATGCGAGTTAGAAGTGCTCTGAGTTCTGAAGAAAGTTGAGGTATGGTTATACGCCCCTCAAGATGCGGCCTAACTAGGCTTTTTGCCACATTTTTCATAAAAATTAAACGATCTACAGAGCTATAGTTTGATAATATGAAGCTGTTGACAGCCGAAATATCTACAATACGATATAAAATAGACAGAGGCCACCGCCTGGTGCGTCTAGAACAGGAGTATTAAAAGTTACATTAACACTGACGTTGGGTATCATAGACCTTATGGAGTCAATATTTACCTGTTAGAGATGCACCGCAAGTCCGTTCACTCCCGCCGCGCGCGCGTCACTGCTTTCTAGGAAGGTACCGGGAGGGGCAAGTTTGTGCGCGAACGCAATGAAAAGTTATAGCCAATTTAAGCAAGTGCTTGGGTCTGACAGACGTACGTCAGTGGTTAAGGGTTGAACACCCACACATGATAAGTGCAAAATCTGTTATAATTTACTAGTCGACGGGTCGTAGTAGCGAAATACCCATTTCAACTTTGCCGTCACACGTGCAAACAATGCCGTCTACGATCTTACAATAACTTTATGGAGCCAGATTGAAATCGAAAACATAAATAGTCTAGAACAATTCAATAAATACCGATCTTAAATCACATATGTCACAAATAAATCACCAATATACTTCGAGAAATTTAAAATCTTACCAGAATCCGTACAAAAGAAATTTCACGAAATAATAATTATAAGTCTAAGTTGGGGTGTCGGACGGGCGGTAAAAAGTGCTTATTGTCATAATACACCTAAAACAGCTCAAGCTGAATAAAATCAACCGCTCGCTTGCCACTTTCACGAGACACTTCCACCAGAAGAAATCCAATTTAACTTTGTCGCCAAACAAAATGTTCCAATAGAAATAATTTCGTCAAGGACTTCCAACAGCTGTACAATTCAATCAGTGTGGAGTCCTCTGTTTTTATCTTTCAAGTTTTTTTCTTTGCGAGTCCCAAAGTTAGTTAATGTTGTCAATAGCCTTAACACTTACAGACTTCAACTCAAGACGCCATTATGACCACCAAATGAACTCTTTGTAATGTTTATTACTATCCAATTTGGAAATGTCTCCGATTTCGGTTAAGTACATACCGTGTCTGGGAATTTCGATCAAATCTTTTTCTTTCAACTATTCCAATTAAATTTGTATTAGTTTTTTATACGCCTATTTCATTTTTTAAATATAATTAACTTGAGTAGGATTATTGAAGAACATAGTGTTGAACCAGATTTTGATAAAATAAAAAGATAACAAAATATGTATGAGCTTTGCTGTCGGTAATGAATCTCACCTATGCTAAAAAGAAAATAAATTTTGAAGAGTACGAGTTCAGTGTAAGTATATGAATTTTATTTTTCTTCTCTCCATTCTTATATCACACACGCATGTGTATATATAAAATTATTTCGTTACGTACTGTCTGACAGACAAGTCACTACCAAACTACCAAAACTGTCGGGCACAAGAAGCTGAAATTTGGCATGTACCTTGTTCCTATGTTCCTTGGATACCGTAAAGGTGCACTAAGAAGGTATTTCCCGAAATTCCCAGGGGGTCGGGCGATACCCTCTGGACGATTAAATTTAATAAATGTAGCTGTGGCTCAATCAACGGACAAAAAGAACACCAAATCTCAAAAATAATTTAAGGAAGCGTAAAATAAAGTTTTATAAAAAAACATTGCAATACAATCATGCCACTGGGCATCTAACCCATTAGGCCTATTCGATCGTACTACTGCTACTTTCCACAACGTAGGAGTATCATGTGTCTGTTTATACTGCAGTGGAATAAAATAGTCTCTTGAGGATGTAAATAGATATATTTTATAGTAAAAGCAGAAATAGTAAATCACGTCTTGACATACAGAATGACAGCCACACAAAAGGGTGACACGACAGTAACTTGACTGCTAACATTATTATGGTTTAGTCTATGAACTAAACAAGAAGTTCTAACAGTGGCCCTTAAACCAAAATAATACAGACTTGTAACAAAAAACAAGTATTGAAAACTAACTAAAACATCTCAAGTATTCAACATAAACTTTGTAAACTATACCCATTACAATGTGCCTTCACATTAATTTACTTTATCCAAATAAACCAAAAAAAAAGTTTAAATCAAACTGCTTAAGTTAAATAAAAAAAATAAAACTTAAATTCAATGTTACATTAACATTAACTGCGCTTTAAACTTATTATGCATATCCCTAGACAAAGTTTTTGTCAAGACATCAGCTATCATATCAGAAGTACATAAATATTTCACATCAATGTCCCCATTGCTAACATTTTCCCTAATGAAATGATGCCGTATATCTATATACTTTGTTCTAGCATGAAACATCGAATTAGAGCACAACTTTAAAGCTGACTGGTTGTCGTTAAAGATAGTTGTTTTAAACGTTCGACCCAAAATCTCACGCAAAAACTTTTGCAGAAAAAGAGCCTCTTTACAGGTATCAGAAAGCGCCATGTACTCCGCCTCTGTGCTTGACAGTGCCACGGTGCGCTGTTTCCTGCTTTCCCAGGAGACCACTGACTTGCCCACTTTAAACACATAGCCAGTGTAAGAGCGACGATCATTATCGGTTAAACATAAATGTTGCGTACCTTTTAAATAGCGAAGAACTCTCTTTGCTGCCTTCCAATGAGAAGCGTCATAACACGTATTAAACTGACTCAGATAGCTCACCGCGTGTGCAATGTCCGGTCGCGTACCAACTGCAATATACATGAGTGATCCAATTAGGCTTCTGTAGTCGTAATTATGACTGTCACTCGATTTCTCCGTTTTTGTGAGTTTCACACCAACTTCCATCGGTGTCGGAGATGGTTTACAATCCTCCATCTTAAACTTGCACAATAATCTTTCAATGAAATGAGATTGATCAAGTTTTACCTCGTCCTTAAGCTTACTTACTTTCATTCCTAACACGTGGCTCGCTGGCCCTAAATCAGTTATCTCAAACTCGATATTTAGTTTTTTCTTGATTTTAGCCTTTTCTGACGAATTTAAAAATGAAAATAATAAAATGTCATCTACGTAAAGCGCAATAATAACTAATCCTGTATCGCCCGACCTGAAAAATACGCAGGGTTCAGACAAACACTTAGTGAACCCTAATTTTTCACATAACACACGATTAATTTTCTCGTACCACGCTTTGGCCGACTGCTTTAAACCGTAGATAGCCTTATTAAGCTTATAAATCTTATCCTCCTTACCCTTGATTACAAAGCCATCCGGCTGTTCCATGTAAACGGTTTCCTGGAGGTCACCATTAAGGAATGCAGTTTTCACATCCAGGTGATCTATATCCATGTTGTACTCGGCAGCAATAGCTAGTAGCGCGCGAATGCTAGAGAATCGCACCACAGGCGAGAAGGTTTCGTGGTAATCCACACCTTGTCGTTGTGTAAACCCCTTAGCGACTAGTCTCGCTTTAAACTTTAAAAGCTCGCCGTTTACACCACGTTTCTTTTTAAAAACCCACTTGCATTTGATAGGTTTCTGCTCAACTCTATCAGTCAAAGTCCAGCACTTATTTACTAGAAATGACTTATACTCATCTTGTATCGCCAGCCGCCAGTTGTCCGCGTCAGGGCTGCTCAGCGCTTCCTGCACCGTCTGCGGCTCGTCTCCGCTGCTGTCTATCTCGCGAGCAAGATTCGCCAGCAAGGAGTCGTCACTACAGTCCGAATACTCTGTGCTATCCTCTTCCAGTGAATTCTCTGGAATATATGTATCTTTTGACTCAGGGCTCTCATCCTCGCTCTCAGAATCATCTGCCGTAACCATGCTGTCTTGCTGGTTATTCTGCACTGAAACTGTGTCATCAGAATCCTGGCTAGATGATTCTGCAGGAAGTTGAGTATTGTTTACACATACAGGGGGTGTAAATACTGCAACACTACTCATACTATCATTATGTGACACAATATCCTTGTAATATTTGTCTTGCAAAAACGTTACATCTCGAACATTAATAATACCCAGCCAACACATAAGTCAGATAGTAGCGAAAATTTACCACAATAAGCAGTGTCAAGCTTTATTACTTTTGTATTACAGCTGATGTTATGGCTTTATTTTGAATAAGAGAGTTCTTAAATTAAAATAATGTTGTAAGCTTACTAAATTCTGTATAAAGTTCGCCGTATTTTTTTAAAGCTGAATAGTAGTCAAGAGTAGAATCTGCTAAACAAGCGATATTCAAATAAAAGTAATTGAAACAGCTATTATCTGCACAGTAGCTGAAGTTTTTGCATTGTCCTGTATAACATATTTAAGCAAAGAAGTTAAACAGCAAAACGCTGAATATTAGACGAAATATTTTCTTGAAGCTGCATAGTGTACGAAATGGTACTCATTTATTCAGATGCTGAATATTTTAGATTTTTTCTTCTTTACACAGCTGACTTCTGCATAATTGAAAATAAACTCCTTGTTTTACCTAACTTATAGCGCTATAAGCGTACAATTGTCATTATGTTCAGCTTAAAACAATATCAGTTACAAATGTGGGTAATTAAGCAGCAAATAACTGATTAGTTGAAGATTTCGTATGTTTATATCCAGATATTTCACCATTTTGTGACAAAACTGATAAATGCTTCATCAACCATATGCCTCGTCAGAAAAATAATAACAAAAGCGTAAATGATTCATGGAAAAAAAGAAAGAGAACGAGAGGAATAAGAAGAAAGTGTTCACGAGAGTATGTAAAGATAAAAATAGTATCTGTGCAGTAATAGAAAAGGGTTTGACAACTGGTACAAATAGGCCCGGGTCAAGAGCGACCAATACAGTTAAAGAGGGTTCTGTACACGATGATTGTGCATCACCATCAGGATAAGTGATTCAAACAAATAGACCGGGTCCAACTTTAGGTGCAGATAACGAGAGTTATATGTGTGACAACTTTGCATCTCAATCACAGACTGTAGAATTTGATAGTGATTCAAGTTTTACTGATTTGGAAGAAAACAATTTGCCATCGAATTAAAATCTTTATTTTGTGAAATACGAGAAGATGTATTAACGCGTGGATCTTGTTGTTGTTCGTAATTCGTATTATCCGTATCAGTTTTATTCAAAATATGACATAATTCTTCCTCAGCTTCTTCAAAATTTTTGAAATGATTGCGTTTTAATGTACAGTTGTAGGTGTTCCAGTCCGGCTGTGGTAGGATTGCAGGGTTCTTGCAAAGTAGGTAGCTCGCCATTTTTTTGGCCAGTATAACTTTCCATTGTTCTCCCAAGAAGTGGGCACTCTTGATAATTCAACCCGGCCTTTTTTACGAGTCGAAACGATTTTGAACATGTTTCTGAAAAAAATATATAACTTTTCTATAACACTTCAAAAATACTACAACACTATTACAAACAACAACAACACTATTATAAATACTAATTTTATATAATAAATCTCAATGTTTACGTTTGTATCTTACTTATTGACTACACGAGCGCGACAAGGAAGCTACGATAACGGGGACCTCTCTACCTACGAGTAAAGGCCTTGCCACACGGCACAATTTTACCACTGACTAAATTTTCAATCGAATCGGCTTTGCCCGTCTACACGACACAATCAAATCACTGATTTTCATTCCGTCCACCCGATTGGTTAAAATCTGGTGGTACCGCCCACCCGATGAAATTGATTTAGTCAAGTTGGACGTAAAATTGTGCCGTGTGGCAAGGCCTTAAAGTAAAGTTACAATTAGGCCGAGTTTAGCCGAGCGCCCATTCGAACCGTTGTGGTGGGAAAGAAAGCGCGATACTTTTGCTTCCGACTACCTACAATGTACTGTGTGTTTATAATTATGTATTTAGTTGGTAATATAAACAATTGTCAAACAACTAAATATTACGCAATGCGTCATTCATAGTAGGTAGTGCTGTAGATAACCTTAAATACCTAATAGTGGGTCCTACGAGTACCTACCTACATTAGTACCTACAAGTCCCATCAACCTCAAATATTCATGGATTTATTTTCTATAAAAAAGAACCCTAAAAAGCTGAAGAAGAGTATACTGCATTATGTAATTTAAGACCTTTCTCTGCGAAATGTATAATTATTGTACTTTAAACCAAATAATTTCTGGATATGTAGTCGTATGTGAACTATTATGCAGAAACAAGCAAAATAATCACTGAAATAGACACTTTTATTCAAATTGGCCGTCCGCCATTAACTAACGATCGACATAACCTCTTTTTATAAAAGTCCTCAACATTTATCTTATGAAACACTTTGTTTAGTGAGTAGGAAACATTAGCAGTTATACAAAATTTGATTCTCATTATTTGCTGGGACTGAAATTTGATAAAAAGTAAAGATAATTTAATTTAAATATTATTTCACATTTGTTTACCTTTTAAATTGTAGCTTTATCTTAAGGCGCTCAAAAAATGTACATGAATCATGTTGATAATTCACAGTAAAGTGCCATGCGTTTATATAATTCACCTTAAACTTACTTAAAATGTATGAAACAATTTACGTACTACCAAATTTTTGAAGACGTACAATTTTTTGAACTAAGTAACACAAAATGATTTCGTCACAATGAAAAATACATTTATACTTTTTTTACTTGCATAATTTCTTTGTAAAACTACTCCTGAGATCGGAATTTTGAATATCATTTGTATATCTGAACTCACGAATTAACAACTGAATAAAATATGTATAATTTCTGGACTAAAGAAAAATCAGAATTTACGCAGAAGTTATGCAGTGTGTTGTACATTTATTCAGCTGCTATGTGGCTGTTAATCAAATGTTATCCAAATTGAAGCAAGATATTTTGTGCCCAAATTGCTTGAATATCATCTGTATAAGCGCTTACACAGAAGTTATACAAATACTTTATACAGCTTAAAGTCAAAAGGATTGCTTTTACGCAAAATTTATTCAGCTAACCTGTGTTGGCTGGGATAGTCCTTCGGATTGCTCGGATCGACCAATCTATACCCTTTGGTATTTTCACAGTACCCCACGAATATGCACTGCTTAGCCCTCGCCTCAAGCTTGGTCTTTATGTGCTTATGAGCATAAGCAACACAACCAAATATGCGTAGGTGTGAAACCGATACCTTTTTATTGGTCCATTTCTGCTCTGGAGTACATCCCTTCACAGCGACGGTAGGCGACCTGTTCTTAAGATACACTGCTGTACTGACAGCTTCTGCCCAGTAACCCTGGTCCAGGCCAGCTTCAAACAGCATACAGCGTGCCTTCTTCATGATACTCCTATTCGCCCGTTCAGCAACTCCGTTCTGCTGCGGTGAGTACGGCACCGTCGTCTGATGTAGAATGCCGTTGTCACTCAAGAAGCTCTGAAACTTAGCAGACATGTATTCGCCACCATTGTCACTGCGAATTGCCTTAAGTTTTTTATTAGTCTGGTTCTTGACTAAGGCTTTCCAGATTTTAAACTTCTCAAAAACTTCACTCTTGCTTTTAAGAAAATAAACAAAAGTCTTCCTTGTAAAATCATCTAAAAATGTCATAAAATACCTAGCTCCGCCTAGCGACTTGCAGGGCATAGGACCACAGAGATCGCTATGGACTAACTCCAAAATATGCTTAGCTCTGGTAAATGACTTTTAGGAAATGACGTGCGAGTTTGCTTTCCCTCAACACAAGGAATACACGGCGTCATACTACTGCTATTGTATGAAATGCCATCAACCATACCTCGCTTAAGTAGCTCCATACTTCTATGGTTGAGATGTGCAAGTCTCCGGTGCCAAACTCCCTGCGTACATGCAGTTGCCGCTGCAACGTTCTGCTCTGCGGCAACATCCGGCACAGCAACGCTCTCGGCAGCTACAGCCGAATCACCGTGACTGGAACTTGGCTCGCTTACTGTAGAAACTTGTACTGCACTCTCTGATCCTGTAAAGCTCGAGGTATCTGCATTCTCTGCAATGTTACACGCGATAGGGGAACATTTAGACGTATCTAGCTGAAAAATACCATTACGTAGTGTGCCTGTAGCAACAACTATACCATCATCCGATATTTGACAACCAGTAGACCCAAATACGATATCATACCCCTTATCAATCATAGCACTTACTGATAACAAGTTAGCCGACAAATGGGGAACATAAAACACATCACCTATTGTTTTAAAATTATTGTCCCTTAGTACTACCTTTACTGAACCTTTACCGGCTGTACACAGCTTATTACCATCTGCTAAACTAACATCTAAAGGCTTACCACTGACATAGTCACTCATCACACTTAGGTCGCCGCACATATGCGCGGTAGCACCACTGTCAATATACCACAAGTCCCTCTTGATGTTCGCCGAAAGTGCAGTAAGTAGGACCTTGTCTTTATTCGGCTCGGGGTTTTTTTATTCCCAGGCTTAGGAAAATCCTTAACCATATGTCCAACCTTCTTACACCTTAAACATCGGGGCTTCTTCTGTGCAACCAAAGCGGATACGCCGTCAGACTTCTCATCCCTGCGAAGGTTCTCATGCAACAACTTTCCTTTTACTACCTCACTGGAAAGCTTTACGTTGCTGTTTTCCAACGCCATGATCAATTGATCATAATCGGATGGCAAACCGCTCAACATCACCAAAATGTCGCTACAAAGTCGCCTTCAAGCGCTGACCAACAAAATAAACAAAATAAACAAAATATATCTATCCTTCTATTTATCGTCATAACCTTTTGAAGTGTAGGTTATTAAAACCTAGATGCTGTTCTTTCAACTTTCCATTTTTCGTTGCGGTTGTCTGTACCGCACGGATTTACTTCATATTTTCTGAATCTTGACGAGAACCTGAAAATAGTAAATGAATTGAACCAAAAGTAGTAAATGGTATAATATTTTAGTTTTGTCAATTCAGTACAATTAAAGCTGTCTTTCACATCAATGTTTGCATCCGAGACATTACCTTACAAGTACTTAATTTATAAGCCGCAACCTATACCTCATCATCATCATCCTAACGCTGTCCCGGTTGCAATCCAAAATCTACGCCTCGGAGCCCGGGGTCCACATTCCGACTGTATCTCCTCCACTTCACACGGTCTTTAGCGGAATGCTGATGGTGGTTAGTCGATTGGCAGGCATATCATCCCTTACGACGTCAAGCCAGCATTTTGTTTGCCTTCTCCGTTTACCGGGGCAGACATTTGTTACCCACGTAAGATACCACAACCTATACCTATCAAGAGCAAAATATAGATTCTCCACATAACCACGTTTCAGTCTGTACGCAACTGAGAGCTCGTAGTCAATTCCATAGACTTGCCCGCTTAACAATGAGTGGTACTTAGAGTGAGGCAGTCGGTGCACTGAACGACGATCGAAAATATTTTACATTTTTGTCACTGGGACGGCGCTGTACACAAGATTGTTTCTTAGCAAAAGGATATTGCAAATTGGCGTTAATCAGTTTTTCTAGTCGTCAAAAGGTAGAACGGTACAATAGGAATTGAATTATCACTTCTTTGCGTTCTCACTAATCATCATCATCATATAAATAAAATTACTGGTCCTGGCTAGCCTATCACCGCAGAACTTAAATTACTAAAGCTAGAAACTTGGACGTTGCGGAACCCACTATATTTTATTACCCATATTATAAAATAAAGTGTGTTGTTGTTTGAATTCCACAATTAAAGGGTACAATAAGGATAAATACTTTTCTTGACGCTCGTAATATGCAAATGGAGCCAAAAGCTAGTTTCTTAATAGAATCATTTACTGTATTATTTTCTCTTCTTACCTGAGAGACATCTGCCATTAAAATGTTACCTAAATTATTCCAAGTTTAACTTGCCTATTCGCAACTTAAGCAGTTCACGCTAAATCGACGAATATCCCAATTGGAGAAGTTTCAATATGTGAGCAATCGAAGTTGACAAGACAAAGGAACGCCGAAGCGCTGTCGCCATAGCTCACGGGCGCATTATCGATTTTATAACGTGCACTAAGAATTCGCTGTAGCTGAATATATTACACGGAAATATTTATTAGGTCCAATATTTATTCTTTCTTTTATTTATGAAATATACTATGAACTGCGTAGGTATTACAGGCACGATGATTCCAGTAAACACCTAACAACAATCTCGATATGTAGCTTTAAAGAACTTACGGCTTTAAAAATCACCCCAGCGACGTCAAGCAAGCTACTCCTAGAAGAATGAGATAAATGGCTCAAGAAGACAACCGGGAAGAGTAGGATAATATTGATATAATTCACGTTGATTCTCCAAAAATAACCACTAATATTACTTTATAATAATTAACAGGTGATCGCCCTACCTTACTTAAGACTCCTTTTTTCCACCTTCAAATATTTCAATGACTAACAGATTACAAAAAATTATTCGTATATTCTTTAAACTACATCAAGTTCCAAGACAGCAAATATAGAGCGTGCGACATTTTTTCGAGGTATCGTTATCGTTACGTATTGTGTATACGTGCTTGCGGTTGGCGCACTTCACTTGCAGGCACAGGTACCTTACACTGTATTCTATTCGCCGGGACACGTTCGACAAAATCATATTTTACGTGATTCTATTTTACCGTAACGCCAGACTTTGTAACTATTTATCTTGTTGGATTCTTTTTTTTTTATGAGTGAAACTGTTCAGTAGATTGCTGCTGCATTGTAAGCGACATGACTCGCTGCGAAGTAAGTTATATTTGACAAAGTAATGGTTACCTTTTTTGGCGTTTTTTGATTCTGCTATGTAAAAGTTCAGGCTGTTAAATCGAAATGTACACGATACAATATAGCCCTGCAAACACTTATTAATAGAGATAACTGATTTCATAGTGTTATACTGTGCTAAGGACTAGACTGCCTCCGTAGTCCACTGGGTAACGTTTACTGTACGTCTGTTGATCTAATGGTCCCGGATTAGATCCCTGTATAAGCCAAAAGTGTTACAAAGTTTCCCGAATTCTCAGCAGCAGCATGGAGTCAATAGTTATTGGCACGCCCCTATTACGTAGCCCCCTATGCTATGGCGGAATGTGGGTGTAAAGGCCCATTTAGACGGAGAGAGTTTCTCGACTCGAAGATGCGATTATCGAAAGAATATAAAAAAGTTTCTTCGTCTAAACATACATACTTCTCGCTACTTCACTTTGGCGTCAATTGCCTCGCAAGGAATATTGATTGTGTCCGTGTAAACAGAATTTCAAAGCAATAATCGTATTCGAGATTTTGTGACAGTTGCTACCATGAGTGCAGTGATTTTTGTGTCAATTTTGAGAACAAATACTCTCTAGTAAGCACTAAACTCGAATGACGAATCTCGCACTGAAAACGGTTCAAACCGATTTGTGCGATACTCGTATGAACTTGAAAAAAATGTCATACGAGATCTTGTTTATACGAGTCGAGCTTCTCGTAAGCCAGAATCTTCTTACTATAATTTTGCTGTGTAAACAGACGGAGGTAATTAACGCCTAGCGATAAGTCATATGCGAATCTCGTATGATATAATCGTAGGCGAGAATTTAGTTCTTGCCTGAATGTAAACATTTAGATACGATAATGTTTTGGCGATTATTGCTTGTGATAGTAGTATACGATTTCTTGTACGAAACGTGCGAGAAACTCTCTCCGTCTAAATAGCGCTTAATATTCACATAACCTCTGTCTGGGCTGTGTCAATTTTTTTTTTAAACTGCTAGTGCATAATTATCTAGTCATGTAAAATGCAAAACATAACTTTCAAGAGATGGCGGATACTTCGTCATAGTAACGCACGTTTTGAGTATAATTGGCGAAATTGGATTTTCATGTGAGGTTTACGGTTCGATATCGGTGTGAAACATTTTTTCGTTTAAAACTTGTTACGCAGCGTCATGCTTGATAGATAGCTATCTATTTAACACTAGCTTACAAGTGGTAAGCTAGTGTTAAAAATCTAAGACATCGTTTGCTAATAATTATTTTGGCATGGAAAACCTTCCTCAAAGTCATTAATATTTCATCTTGCTTCAAATAAAGTATACGCCGTTCGGCCATCGTAAACACTCCTTTATTATTTAATATGAGCCTTAATGTACGAGAAGTATTAAAGTGATTTTCATTAAATATTGTGGTTTCCGTCTGAGATCTTAGAGCTTTTATTGAAATGAAATCACTGGCTCTGACATTATAAACGGAGTTATGAATTCATTACCAGCAACTTATTAGATTTTCGTTTGTTGAGATTCATTACATTAAGGGGTAGACGAATAAAAAGAGAGAATGCTATAATAAAGATTGATTTATTTTTTGATTACAGAGATTGTATTTTTGTGCCATTTTGAATTTAAAGGCCAAGGACCCAAGTACTCACTCTTTATACAGAAAAGTTTCAAAAAGTATAATCGATGCTTCCCCAGAAGTTAAGCATATTCTACGGAGATGATAAACATTACCATTGTCCGTAGCAAAACTTTATAACATGATTGGAATTTTCTGTTACAAAATATAGCAGGTAATACCAATAACACACCAGCCACTAAAATATAAATATAATTGTAGTGAACTGCTCTATTATTTAAATAATAATACGTACAATTCTTTCTTGAAGGGTGGAGCCGATAGAAACAGAAAACACGAAGAATATTCTATTTCGGAAAAACTATAGGTACCCCATTAAGTATCCCATCCCGCTACATAATAAGCTACACTTTGTATGGTGTTGAGACAGAGTTATCGTAAGTATTATGCATGCAAACGGTAATAAAACAAATAAGGAAATATCATAAACTTTATCGTTCATTTTATAATGAAGCGTATATTTTTATATCCATTCACGTCAACACAATCCTATTACACTGCACTTCTTGAAAGGTCGCGTCATAAAAAGCAATTGAAACAGAAAATAATAAAAAGAAACGTCAAGCGAATCGAGTTAAATGAAGAATAAAATCGTTCATTTAATTTATCTCTCTGAAGAGACCTAAGTGTTAGGCGGCTTCGTGCGACCCGGTGACGGCGTTTTTGTTGTTATTTACTTTACTTTTGTAGGTAGCATAACATATTAAGTAGGTATGCAGTAGTTTTCAATGTGCAGGATCTTTAAATATGCACATTTTTGTTCGTATTCAAATATGTTTGCTACTTAATTTGCTAGATTTCGTTTCAATTGTCTGGAAGTAGCATAATACAAAAGACAGGCAGTAGTTTTTAAAATGCGGAGTATCAAAACATATTATTGCGGTTTCTTTTTAATTCTTTTGGCTACTTAGTTTGCTAGTTTTCGTTTCAATTACCTTGAGCCAGCCTTAATAACACAAATTTTCATTGATTAATAGCTCTGCCGATAAATATTCGGGAATAGCGTTTGGGGGCTTGTCAAAACATATCATGCGGATTCCTTGCATGCGAAATAGCAACTAGCGAAAATTCGTTACCGATAGCATGCCCGATATCTCGTCGCCGATAAGATATTTTTTATTGATTGCATGTGGGGCGCCGTAGACTGCTTATAGGAAAGTTCTATATCTCGAAACGTTAATCCTAATATAGCTAGCGTTGTTGCAACTTCTAAGTCTACACACCATGAAACTGTATGGCGGATTTTTTGAGATTTTAATAAAAGAAAAATCTTAATTGGGCACCATCTTTAATCTACAGCAGAGCAATAGTGTTGTTCACATACAGAAGTAAATCTAGGGTTGTTCTTGGGTGAACCATAGAGATCATAAACAATTCTTAACACAGCCCCTCAATTTATAGAATTTTATAATCACTGAAACATTCTTAAATTGATTAAATTAAACATTTATATTTATTTGGTAGTGACAACTCTAACATTTATGATCTCTGTGACAATATGTCCACTCTATTCATTCATATGTATAGAGTGGACATATTGGTTTTACGAAAGAAAACAAACATAACATGTAGGTAAACAACATTCAACAGTAGTCTGGATACACGAAGTTTAGTTTTAAATATTTAGGTACATCAAATCAAATTTAACTTATTACAAAGGTATTCATATTTGCTGATTGGCAACGATTTGGTAAAAATATCTGCAATATTTTCATTAGTAGGTACATATGATATAGACACTATTTTCTTTTGTATAAGATCTTTTACATAATGGTATTTAATTGCTATATGCTTAGAAGCTCTAGTATTTGTCTGATTATTGATAATCTTGATAGTGCTTTGATTGTCTATTAATAAGTGAGCTGAAATTTTTCTATCATTCAAGAAATCAGAGACCATTCCTTTTATGTGCATAAGCTCACTCATAGCATGCGCTCCTGCAACATACTCCGCCTCCGCCATTGAGAGAGCTGTGCACGTCTGCTTCCTAGAGAACCATGTAATTCAATTCTCACCATGATAAATAGCACACCCGCTGGTACTTTTCCGGTCTGATCTATAAGCTGCCCAGTCTGCATCCGAGTAAGTTTCTAGCTTTGTATAATCACCTGTCTTCCTGTCTTCTTATATAACAGCCCCTGACTTGATGTTTCTTTAAGGTAACGTAAGACTCTCTTACCTGCTGTCCATAATTCCTGTGTGGGCTTGTCGAGAAATCTACTCAGGTATAATACCACATATGTGATGTCCGGTCTACTATTTGTAGAAATGTACAATAAAGAACCTATCAATTCCTTAAAAGGTACTTCAATCACATCCGAAGGTGATGCTATCTTTGAATTGAAGTTAGTTTCCATTGGAGTTTTACTTCCTTTACAATCCTGCATATTATTTTTTTCTAAAATTCTCTCTATCATTGTAGTTTGTCTTAATTTCAGTCTATCTTTTTCTCTTGTTACTTCTAATCCCAAGTAGTTACATACTTCTCCCAAATTCTTTACTTTAAATTCCTTTACCCGCTTGCTTGCCCGTGTTATATGGCATATAACAAAATTCAAACACTAAATTGCCCGTGTTATATGGCATATAACATCGCATCTCAGTCTTCTTTGCCCGTGTCATACTGTATATGACATGGCTCCCGCGGTCGAAAGAGTGAAATATACTCGTCTCTGTCGCTCTAGGGCTTAGTTTGTATTATGTATCTCGTTTCTACGTTAAATTTCCCGTCATACTAATCCCAGTCGAGTTTCGACTCCATAGAGAAATTTAAAAAAAAAACGTTCGTTGTCAATGTTGTCATTGAGTGTTGAGTCGGTGCGGAATGTGCGGAATGTGTGAGTGTATTTGTGCTGTCTTTTCTGTTAAATTTAGTTTTATTCTAAAAGATCTATTGTGTTTATCAAGGTATGTAAATAACTAACACGTATATATATTAATTCCAGCATGAAATATAAGATTTGACTTTTTTCGAGACCTTAAGTAGATTTTGGCGCGCAACAGTGATTTTACTGAGAGCATGGGAACTGTTTCAGAAATGTTCATATTACTCAGAAGTGGTGAATGCTATCCGTATGATTTCTTTTGGTTTTAAAAGAATATGAGACTACTTATTTTGTATTTATTTATTTGTATGTTTAAAACTGTTATTTGTGCATTATATGGCCTTATCAAGTTTAACATAAATTACGCCGCGCGGCGCCAGGTAATGGTTTGGAATCAGAGGCCTGTAATTCATAAATATGTATAAACAAGTGTACTTTTTTATTTTTATCTTATTATCTAATATATAAGTAACGTAATTAAATATTAAAAATGATATGTCACCGCTTTAAGTTTTGAGGTATGAACTTATAAATACAAAGTGAGCTCTAAAACGCGCTATCTCAATTTCAAACGAGCATCACTCGACACCAGAGTCGTAATCTAAATAAACAAAGATAACATTGTATAGTTAGTTTCATAACAAACATAAATAATATAACACTTGACAACCTTTCAAAACAAATTGAGTTACAAGGACCGATTGTGTGGAACCCGACCCGCGCGCCGAGGCGATAAAAACGCGCGGGCATTTGATCGTTATCGCTTTCAAGTGGCCGGGCAGAGGGGCCGGCGTGGGTTGCGGCGCGGAGCAAGCAAGCGGTTATTAATTCTTTTATAGTATTATGGTCATTTCCGAGGAATAAAATATCGTCAACATACAATAATATCCAATTATTTTCTTCTCCATATAAACATGAGTCATATTTTGACTGTGTAAATCCTTTTTCTGTAATGAAGTCGTGAAATCTTTGATACTAGCACTTAGGTGCTTCCTTTAATCCATATGACGCCTTTTTTTAACTTTAGAACTTTTTTTTCTATAATTTCCATTCCTTCTGGGCATTTAATGTATACATCTGTGTTTAAGTTTCCATGTAAAAAGGCTGTTGGAACATCTAACTGCTTTAGTGATGTTTCTTGTTGTACAGCTAAGCTCATCATTAATCTGATGGTAGATATTTTAGCTACTGGGGCATAATGGTTATCCTGACTTTTTTGCTGAAAGCCTTTTGCTACAAGTCTTGCTTTTTTAGTGCCATCCTGTTTTGTTCTAAAAATCCATTTGGTATCTATAGCTTTGTGCCCCCTTGGCAATGTAGCTTCCCATGTCTGTGATTTTTCCTGTGAGTTTAATTCTTTCTGTACTGCATTTTTCCAATCATTATCTTTGACTGCTTCTTCATAGTCTTGCGGATCTCCTGATAGTAAACAAAATGCTGTATATAATTCATAATCTTCTAGTATTCCCTTTGGCTTTTTTATTTGTCTTCCTGATCTGGTAGTGTATTCTTTTGTTTCTTGTTTATTCTCTACATTTTCGATTCCTTGACCTGTTTCTTCAGTTTTCTCACTATCTTCTTGATACTTCTCTTCATCATTGTGATAGGGTTTCCTTCTTTTTTGGTCATCTTTTTCGTCCTTCTTGGTATCTTCTTTTTCTATTACTTCATCATCAAAGTGTCTTTGCTCACATGTTTTATGAATTTTAATATTATCTTTCTCATCATTATATTTTATTTGCTTCTCGTCAAATCTCACATCTCTTGATACAATTATTTCATTCGTTTCTGAGTCCCATAAGCGATATCCATTCATACTATATCCCACAAATCTCATTACTTTTGCTTTTTCAAGAAGTTTGTCCTGTTTTGGTAGTATATGTACCCAAGCCTTCGATCCAAATACTTTTAATTTTGTCAAATCCTTGTTTCCTAACATCTTTTCTGCTGGTGTTTGAAAATTAATAGCAGAAGATGGGCATCTATTTATTTGGTAAACGGCACATCTTACTGCTTCATCCCATAATGTTTTTGGTAATCCAGTTTCAGCTCGTAATGTCCTGGCTCTGTTGTAAATATTTCTATTCATCCTTTCTGCTACCCCGTTTGAGTGTGAACTGTATGGTGATGTAAATTGCTGTATAATAACTCTTTCCCTACAAAATTGATGAAGCTTGACATATTTAAACTCGCGTCCATTGTCACTTCTAATTGTTCTTACTTTATTTCCTGTTTGTTTTTCATTTTGTTGATATAGTCAATGAGTCTATCAGTTGCTTCACTTTTTCTCTGTCGTCAATGATTGTATGGTAGTAAATCTCTTCACTAGAAGTAGGAGTAGTGACTGGACCGGATATGTCAGTATGCACCAACTCACTTATGCCATGAGAACGCGGTTTTGAAGTTTGAGGGAAAGGCAAACGTGTGGACTTACCTTGCATACACGGCTCGCATGGTATCGCACTATAGGGAAGGTTCATCATCTTCAGCTGATTTATATTAGCATGCCCTAATCTCTGATGCCATAGATCCTTGGAAATCATACATATTTCATTTAAAAGTTTCATTTCAATTATATATAGCCTACCCTTAATATTGCCAGTAACTCTATAGTTGGTGTTGCTAATACAAACAGAATCATTGTAGAATTGTACTTTTAAACCTTTCTCTAACAGCTTCCTAACTGATAGTAAATTGTGTGATAATCCATCTACAATAAGTCCCTCTATTTCTATTTTTATGTTGTTATACTCTAACTTTAATTTACCCTTTTTAGCGCTTGTTAAATACTGTCCATTGGCAACAAATATATTAATCTCTCTATCTAAACTATGCATTTCTGTCAAAAATGGTATAAATTTAGCCATGATCAAATGTTCTGTGGCTCCAGAATCAACAACTAAACGCACACATTCACTCACAGTCTTGTCAGAATCGCCTGCACACAATGCTGTAAATGCCATATCCACATGTGCTGAATGTCCTTGTTGGTATGATGCTCCACGCGATCTTGAGAAACAGCACAGGCCTCTGTTTGTATGCCGCTCCCCTCTGTAGTGTCTTCTATGACCTATATCAGTTCCTCGTCCTCTGCATGAACCATACCTGCATTGATATGTTTTATGCCCATTCTTTCCACATTTAAAACAGGCTTAAAATGTTTGCACATCAGCACCTGAATTTGTGCTTGGTTGTTCCAGACCTTTAAATTTTAACTCAGCATCTATTATTCTAGATTTTACGAAGTCTAGGCTTAATTCTCTGTCGATAGTTTCTAATTTGGCAATTGTTTTACAATATTTATATTAAAACTGTCTCAATGCTTTATTATGTAAGTTCTGTATTGTGTCATTAGAAGGTTGCTGGTACTTATGGCTCAGGTTCTCCTATTTTAAGTACCAGCCGCACATATATTGTAGCTAACTATATGTTTTCATTTAAAATTGTACATAATTTTGTTATGCTTGCTTGTGAAACAAATAAATAAATAAATAAATAAATAAATAATGTAGTGATAACAGTATCATACTCACTTGGCAGTGTTAATAATAAGTGACAAACTTTGTCACATTCATTCAATGATGAACCGGCAGCTTCTAAATCTGACACAATCTTTCCAAATTTCATGAAATGGTCCTACAGGCTTTCATTATTGCTGCATTTGAGAGCCAGCAATTTTTTCCTTAAGTAGAGTTGAGAGAAAACACTTTTTCTTTCAAAAACTTCTTCCAGTTTAGCGATCATCTGGGCCGCGGCTGTACAGTCCCTTATTATGTCAATAAACTTGTCAGATGTACTTATTACATACAATTACACTTCTTGCCTTTGCGTCCGATTTCTTTTATCTTTTCATCTGACTTCAGGGCGTCCATGATGGCATCTTTGCTGAGCGCCTTTTCGAGGCCTTTGTCTTTCAGCAATGTATGGACGCGAAATTTCCATATCGAGAATTTTTTTCCATCTTCTAGTTTAGGAAAATTAACATTTGTCGTCATTTTATTGCGCAGTGGAAGCGTTTTGAGATTTTAATAAAAGAAAAAATCTTAATTGGGCAATCTTTAAACTACAGCAGAGCAATAGTATTGTTCACATACAGAAGAAAATCTAGGGTTGTTCATGGGTGAACCATAGAGATCATAAACGATTCTTAACAGGATTGGCCTTGAATATCTACGGTCGATAATATAATATCCATAGACAGAGAAGATTTATTTTTAGTTTATCACCCACCGCCGCTATATATAAACAGCTTTTATTCTGAGTTATTCTAAAATGTATGAATTATATTTTATGTAGTTACCCTAAAAAAGACAGGTAACTTGTGTTTAAGCATGCATTTTATCAGCGGTTAGTCGTGTGTAACATGTGTCACGTATTAGCTTGCTTTACAATACATACGGTAAATCCAGACAGTGGGCAAGACTGTATCTGAAAAAGTATTGATATTAATAAAAGAAAAGCTATATTTTCAACATAATATGCAAATAAAGTGGGAACCATTATTCACTAAGTAAAATATGTACGGGAATTAATGTTCTTAATCTGTTTGCTTGTCGATCAGCCGTAACGCATTGGCGTGTTTAAGGCGCTCTATCTTCATCTACTTTTTATTATAGATTTAACTGCTTTACACGCATAGTGCTGGTTGCGTTTATATTTACTGATATGCCAGAAAAATCGTGCACCATCATGATCATCAATAATGGGACAACTTGAGCTGATTCGGTGAATATAAGAGCAAAATTGAAATAAATAACATTAATTATTTAAAATCTACTACAATTATATTAGGATAAAACAACGTTTGAGTCTAGATCACCGCGCGCAACATAACTCTCAATGAGACAGTAAACCTTGCGTGGCGCGTCATGAATGTAGGAATAAACGGTCACTCAACATACCTAAAGCACACACAACGAATACAAAAATGAATCACACAAGGTGTTGTTTTGATTGGAGATATCGTTATGGTCGAAGTCTCGGTCTTGAATTCTTTGTTAAATAGTTGGTTTAGCAATTTCCCACAAGATTTGAAGAAGTACAGCTGTCTATCGTTTTGGTAATTTTAAGTGTTAAGCATTTAAGTGTTCCATTTATGTATTCATATTTATATATTCATTTTGAATACTTTATATAACTATTTCTAGCACAGCGATTCCTCGAAATGTTATGTTCTAATACACCAATTTGCACAAAAGCATTCGTGTAATATCTCATGAAATTCTTGCATGAAATTCAATAGAAATTATACAGGTACACACAAAAAGCAGACTGTTTCGGATTTAATATTGTACAGGTGCCAACTTAGACGTCAATTTGATTAAAATATGTTATTAATATACAGACATTACTTTGTAAGATAATATTAAACAGGTATTACTCTGTTCATTTAAGCTCTGTTTTCGGGTATAGATGATATAAACTTCAATATGAGGTACCCTTAGGTGTACATTTTCATCAGGATATAGTTTAAATTACAGCAAATTTGATTTATTCAAATTCAGTGTACGGTTCGTTGAGAGCAAATGTTATCAAAGCGGCGCTTAGACTAGGTCAACCGCGTGGATTCGCTCGAGATTTGATGAGAACTTCCTGAAGTGTTCCGCACCGTTGAGTTTAGCAGTGACCGTGTTATTTGTACGTTGTATGCTCTATGATCATTGCCCTTACTAAGAGTAGCGCTTCTGGCATGACTTGGCGTTCCGTTCGTAATAGTTCGGCAAAGTTAAGGAACGCTCGCAAAGGTCGCGACTTAGAGGGATGACCTTGTGTGTCATTCTTGTCCGGTTATTGTTTTAGGACAAGAATCTTCAGACCATATCTGAGGCCTTTGGGTGGAAAGAAAATACCAACACGAAAAAAAAACTCATTGGGTCCACGAAAAACTTCCATATAAAGTATTGTTCAATTTTTCTTTATCTTTGTACACAGCTACCTAAGTACCTGGTTGGCAAATGCTAGCAAAATTTCAAATCCGCGTCTCAACAAAATAAGACATATTATACTATTCGGTTTTGTTGAATATACTCGTATAAGTATAGACTGGCACTTGCCGCGTTGTGCAAAGAACTTATTCCTATTAACTTTTACTTATTTCAACTAAAAATTTATAGACTCACGCCTGTATCCCCGAAGGGGTAGGCAGAGGCGTAATATGACACCCATATTTCGCCATGAAGTTTCAGGTCCCACGTAATAGGGGGCGAGCCTATTGCCGTTACCGGGCACATCATCAGACTCCGGGCTGCTACTGAGAATTCGGAAAAACCCAGTAACACTTTTGACCGACCCGGGAATCGAACCCAGGACCTCCGATTAGCAGTCGCATCCACTGGAGCACGGAGGCAGTCAACTACATAATCTGTGCAAAATATTAAAAACACGTTCTTACGTCTCATTAACAGACTAACTTATATTTTCCACTTATTTTTCTTCGAACCCATTAATCTTTGTATAAATATAGGGATATTTTTTAAAATTAGTATTAGCAAATGGGATTATTGATACTAACTCTATTTTATGTGGACTAAACGAAAAAGTTACTAGTCAGTCGCTACAGGTTACATGACAAACAAAAATTATACTGATACCTATGTTGTAAGTTTAAATTGTAAACTGCAAAAGTTGAGGTACATATTGTGACGGCCGGTGTCATGTCAAGCTGTCATAACAACAGTCGTCAAGAACTACTGACGTCTACACGACAAACTAGCCGGTCGTCAAACACAATAATTAGCAAAGAGGTTTGAAGACTATTTTATTATTTGGAAATGAGTTTTTAGTCTGATGACGTATACACTCTGTCAAGTGTTCGGCAAATTCACCAGTCATAGACAACAAGGCTATGGCCGTGCGGATAACACATTCCGTTCACGTTCTGCTGGCGTGGGTTGAAATCCCAGTCATAACAGTTATGTGGATTATGGTTTTTATGAAATTTGGAAAATACATACATACATACATACATATCGTCACGCCTTTAATCCCCGAAGGGGTAGGCAGAGGTGTATTTCTACACCCACTTTTCGCCAGATATACTTTAGTCCCACGTAATAAAGGGCGAGCCTATTGCCGTACCGGGCACATTTCCAGACTCCGTGCTGCTACTGAGAATTTCGTGACAGAAAAACCCAATAACATTGCCCGACCCAGGAATCGAACCCGGGACCTCCCGATCCCACGCGCACATTTATGCCGCGAGACCAACGAGGCAGTCGTATAGGGTTTGATGTCGAGTTTTCCGTCTCTACGCAAAGATGGTATTTGCATCGTGTTATCCCTTAGTCGCCTCTTACGATACCCACGGGAAGATAGGGGGTGGTGACACTTGTATTCTATGCCGTCAACCACACGGCTACTACTAATGTAAAATGTTTATGAATATTGGGCAAATATTTAAAAAATAGATTATTTAAATATTTTGAGTAAAAATTAGAAAATTCTAGAAACTTCAGGAAGGAATGGAAAGGTTAAAAAGAGACAGGAGATGGAAAAACAAATTTAAATATTTCGAATAAAGATTAGAAAATTCTAGAAACTTCAGGAAGGAATGGAAAGGTTAAAAAGAGACAGGAGATAGAAAAACAATTGAATTATGAAATGACAATCGAAATTAGTGAATCTAGAACATTCCTAGGGGTATATAAGGCGGTGTAGACGCGCTGAGCGCCAGTTTAAGTTGAAAAGTGGTAAAGTGAAGAAGAAATTAAGGAAGAAGTAAAAGGAAGAAAGAAGAAGTAGTAAAATAAAGTGAAGTGAAAGTATAGTGCAGTAAAGTGCAGTGAAAAGTGCAGTGCAAAAGACGCTAGTGTTGGTGCTGTCCGCGTCGAAATTAAACGGCGCGTCGTGTGTGAAGTCGAATAAAGTGTCATCAGTGCTACTCGGTGTTTCCTTCCAATCCCGTTACCCCGTCCGTAACAATATATTAAAAATTCTTAACTTATTGATAATTATTGTGATTTTGTGGCGCACGATTTAAATAAAAAATTGTATATTGCTATCTTTGTCTCTTCGACAAAATTAGAGGGATATGGAAACAAAGAAAACTCACTTTTAGTTCCACCGAATTAATTGTTTACGTAGTTTTAGATGTCGAGATATGTCAATTTATACGTGCGATTGAGTCGTCACCTGATTCAACGCCACTGAAAAAGTACAACATTCTTTTGACGTAAATTAAATATTTCCTTGAATTTTCACGCAATAAGTATGTTCGCCAAATGCTTCAATAGACTAATATAGTAATATTTGTACAAAAAGAAAATGACACTTATTGTAACTTTATAACCTTCAACTCTTATCATATATCCAATAAATCAATTTTAGTTTGAAACATGATTACATTATTAATTAAAGTTCTCCAGTAAATGTCAATACCAGCTTTATCGATTACACCATTCGATATAATTATTATGTTTCTACATATCACAAAAGTAAGGGCCACGATTCTCTTCGCCTTCGGTTCATTAAGCCAATTTGTATGAAATAATATTTTCCTTTACTTGCCATAATCGTAAGCTTTATGATACTTAATTCATATCACAAAGGATTTCCCAACGCGGTAAGAATTTCATGTGATTTGTCTTGCTAAGTTTGTTGAATCCTTGGGATTAATTAAATGCTGGGGATTGTTGGTAAGATCGTCTTATTTGGCAGATGATGATGCTGTGTTCTTAAATAAGATTTTTATTTGTGCTCATTAGTATACAAAGTAAGACTAAGATACGAGTGTTTTAGATACATACAATATAAATTGTGACAGTTAAATATTTCACTAAAGTTTTCTTATTTCTTAATTCTTATCGATGTTTAAAAAAAGATTGCATATGTAATATTTTAAAACTATCACTCCTAAATTATTATCTGTACTACTTTTTTTAATAAGAAAGTTTATGGATATAGATGGAAAGATTTATGGCTGTTTCCTAATTATTCACGCAGACTAGATTTTTTTCCCGATAAGCGGCAATAGGCTCGCCACCTATTACGTGGGATCAAAACACTGGCGAAAAGTGGGCGATGATAATATGCCTCTGCATACCCCTTCGGGGAAACAGGCGTGAGTCTATGTATGTGTATGTATGTACTAGATTTTTGTATTACAACATTACATCTGCCTATTGCAGTTCACTGTTGATCGTAGGTCTACCCCAGGTACGCCAACAGACCCACTGTCCCATTTTTACCATTTTGTCACCATAAGGTACTTTCTTCACGTCATGAGTTCATCTGGCCGGCGGGGGTCCAAACACTACGTTTGCCCAGCCACAGCATGGCCTCCATTTGAGTTTATTTATTTACATTAAATAGAGTAAGATCTCGGAGCCGCCAGACCTACGTCATTTTAGCAAAGCTGAAATTTTGAGGATTATTAGTATACAATTTTGTTAAGAGGTATGCCGACCCACTAGCTTGGAAGCCGGGCCATTTTACAGGTAGCGCGAAGTAAAGGTACCAAAAAAACATACTCGCCTACGTTAAAGTAGCAAAGCTGGTATTCAAATATGTGTTTAAAAAAACTGTCTAAAATTGAAATTCATTATTGCCAGACACCTGCCGTGGGCCATTACTTCTGCCAGACGTCTTAAGGGTTACTTAAAAATGAAGTAAACTACGTCATTTTAGCAAACCTAAATTTCATATAATTATGTTACTTAAGATACTATTTTAAGACCCTTCGTACGCAGCCAGACCAATCCGAAGGGCCAGTCGTCCAGCCAGACGCCATGAAACTTTCCCTGTGAGTGCGAGCGTGCGGCCTTTATTCATACGCATGAATGCGTGTGAGTACACACATTGTCCCAAAAGACTGTAGGAATATTATTTTGGGTATTATTACAAGAATAAAAGTGTAAAATATATTTTTGCACAAAAATTATTTTGATTTCAAATGTCATTTACATCGGCATCTGTATATTTATTGATGAAAAGCTGCAGCCGCGCAGCATCTACATTAATGATTCCAGAATCGTTACATAATTCGCAGACGAATTTTTGTATTCTATTTTTTTTTTGATCTTTTTATCTCCCGCACTAGGACTAAATCCTGTGTCGCGAGGGACTTTACAAACATATATCTAACGGTCACAATAAACACCTAGACTCGAAACAATAATTCATGAATCACACAAAGTGTGGGAATCGAACCCACAACACTCGGCGTAGTGTCAAGCAGCGAGGCGGCCGCTTAAACCACTACGACAATCGTGCAGTCAAATCGTGAAGTCATTTCGTTCCTCATCCTTTTCAATAAATAATTGAAGTTCACCAAATTTAAGGAACGCTCACTGATATTCAGGATTTATTTCCATATTTTAAAAGGCCTTTGCTTTCCTTTTCTAAAGAAAGTAGGGTATAATCACATCCTGTGCATAGCATGAAAGCCTATTAAACTTCTACATAAAGACTGTCCCAAGTAGCCATAGATTTTGGATAAATCAACATATCTTTGATTGTTTCCGGTGCCTGTACTGTAAGTACCTTGAGCACTATCATCTTTGAATGATGCATATTGCCCAGCATTATAACTGATACGTCAGTATCAGAATATCTGATGACAATGTTTGCTTGAGTATCGATACATGATAAATAAAAATTTTTGTGTCTGCTTCTTCATACTCAGGACACGATAATTTTTCATCAATACTCGATACAACTGTATTATTAATGACAGTCAAAGAAATATAACACCTAGTACCTCTCTGACGACAATAAATGAATGACATTCTATGAAATTAACTTTAATCAATTTATTGCCAATAAAAGGTGTGAAGAAATTTACGAGTGCCTGTTTAAATTTTGAGTTTTTCAATTCTTTTCCAAAATCAGCAGATCAAACTGCACAGTACCTGCACGACTATAGACTAAATAGAAAAAAAATTGGGCAAGTGCGAGTCGGACTCGCGCGCAATGGGTTCCGTACCATCATCTATAAAAGAAAATCACGTTCGTTGTATGTATACTTAAATACTTTGTAAGTTTCTACCTGTTTATTAAGATCGAGTAACAAATTGCTTAAAAATTACGTTTGTTGTATGGGAGCCCCCCTTTATTATTTACTTTTTTTAAATAAAATTATTTATTTTGAAAGGTAATATACAACTACATATTCTGTAAAAATTTAAAGCGTCTACCTGTAACAGTTAGTAATTTTGAGCAAAATATACGAAAAAAAACACGTTTTTTGTATGGGACCCCCCCTTAATTTTTTATTTTTTTTTATTTTTAGTATTTGTTGTTATAGCGGCAACCGAAATACATAATTTGTGAAAATTTCAGCTATCTAGCTATCATGGTTTATGAGATACAGCCTGGTGACAGACAGACAGACAGACAGACAGACAGACAGACAGACAGACAGACAGACAGACAGACAGACGACGGAGGCTTAGTAATAGGGTTCCGTTTTTTACCTTTTAGGTACGGAACCCTAAAAAGGCCACACACTGTTGGAGTATATTCATGCGTATGAATATTTTACACTTTTATTCTTGTAATAATACCCAAAATAATATTCCTATAGTCTTTTGGGACAATGTAGTGTACTCACACGCATTCATGCGTATGAATAAAGGCCGCACGCTCGCACTCACAGGGAAAGTTTCATGGCGTCTGGCTGGACGACTGGCCCTTCGGATTGGTCTGGCTGCGTACGAAGGGTCTTAAAATAGTATCTTAAGTAACATATATGAAATTTAGGTTTGCTAAAATGACGTAGTTTACTTCATTTTTAAGTAACCTTTAAGACGTCTGGCACAAGTAATGGCCCACGGCAGGTGTTTTTCAAACACATATTTGAATACCAGCTTTGCTACTTTAACGTAGGTGAGTATGTTTTTTTGGTACCTTTACTTCGCGCTACCTGTGAAATGGCCCGGCTTCCAAGCTAGTGGGTCGGCATACCTCTTAACAAAATTGTATACTAATAAATCCTCAAAATTTCAGCTTTGCTAAAATGACGTAGGTCTGGCGGCTCTGGGATCTTGGACTAATAGCAATGTCTAACAAAATTACTTTGGAAATTGACATAGCCTCGCTTCCACTGGTCAATCTCACAGATTGTTTGATCTAGCCGGTTACTTCAGTGTCAAAGGCCTGCCGGTAATTTAGTCATCTCCGATATTGTCAAGTGTTTCACATCTCATAGTGCATCATTGCTCAACAGTGATACGAAATGTTCTAAGAAATAGCATATCTAAATGTAATAGTCATCATACCACTAAAAACTAGCAGTTCACTGCTAGACTTAAGCCTCTCCTAATGTGCTTCACCGTAGCAATATGAGTAACTAGAGGATACCCACGGTTACATCCGCGTTATTTAAGGCTACTGCTCTGCTCCCGTCGCTCAAAGCGTGATGTTATATAGCCTCCCTCGATAAATGGGCTATCTAACACTGAAATAATTTTTCAAATCGGACTAGTAGTTCCTGAGATTAGCGCGTTCAACCAAACCAACAAACAAACTCTTCAGCTTTATACAGTCGCGAGATTTGTATAGTCCTAAGGGAACGTGCGCCCGGATATGCAGAGGGAAGACGACTTATCTTGCGTTGCTGCGGCGGCCAGAAAGGACCGTCCATCGCCGTATATAAGTATAAGATAGGCAATTTAGCGTACTATGCCACGCTGCGCTGGCTAGATGGATAGATTATTGGCTCGTGCTGCCGGCTTTTGTCGGGCGTCGATGCCGCCGTCATCGACCGCAGAAAGCCGCCGGGCATCATTCCAGTTGTATAGAACGACCACACAAAAGTAGCAAGTTGCAACCCGCGCGGACCGCCGGCCTACCCGGGCGGCCATGCCGGCGGCTCCTTCGTGCGGCTTGGCCGGCGGCTTTGCATTGTACCACCGTTACTGTGTGTAGGAGCCTTAATATTGTCAATTCCATAAAGTATCTTGGATTGTTCCACATCTATTCAGCGACGGTGTTCTTAGGAAGTGAAGAGCATGATCTATGTTTATTAAGCAGGCAACTCCCGTACTAGAAATAGCGGCAGCAGTGCAACGCTATAAATGAGGATTTGCAGTGAACTTTACAGAGTCGTTCAATTTTACTCTGCCGTAATTATAGTGTGGTTGACGGCATAGAATACAAGTGTCACCACCCCCTATCTGCCCGTGGGTGTCGTAAGAGGCGACTAAGGGATAACACGATGCAAATACCATCTTTGCGTAGAGACGGAAAACTCGACATCAAACCCTATACGACTGCCTCGTTGGTCTCGCGGCGTAAATGTGCACGTGGGATCGGGAGGTCCCGGGTTCGATTCCTGGGTCGGGCAGTGTTATTGAGTTTTTCTGTCACGAAATTCTCAGTAGCAGCACGGAGTCTGGAAATGTGCCCGGTACGGCCATAGGCTCGCCTCTTATTACGTGGGACTAAAGTATATCTGCCGAAAAGTGGGTGTAGAAATACACCTCTGCCTACCTCTTCGGGGTTATAGGCGTGAGACTATGTATGTATGTATGTAATTATAGGCGCTTGCCACCTTCATCCACCAAGCGTTATCCCAGTAGCAATCTGGGGTCCGCTTACTAGTCTAAGCAGATTTGACTGAAGATCAGATTTTCTACAGAGCGACTGTCTGTCTGACCTCCGCAACAATTGCATGCCTCCTTATTTATATGGTACAAGATGAGCTTACGGTAACACCCGTGTTTTTAACAATGATATAATATAATATTTGTATAAACCATTTCGTATATGAATATCGATCTAGACGTATTCTTGATCGATATTCAGAGGCCATTTCAAACATCAAAGTGATATTGTAAAGTAAACATTAAAATTAAAATCAATAAAGGAAGACGATCCATTTACCGTTACACCAATATTGAATGAACATAATCTTCCAATTTAGATTCGAGATAGCGCCGAGTGTAATTAGTAACTTATAAAATAAATTGCAATATCGTATTGAATCACCGAAGGTTAAGGAATTAAATAATAAAGCCCTTTCCTTATTTTGAGTTTCAAATAAAACAGATTATCGTGGATTTTATTAAGTTTTCACGTGGACCTGGGATTGTGATTTTCTTGTTGTAATTTTGAAATTAGTAGACCAGTGCAGATACGTTAGTGTTCAAAGTCTGGGTTAGAAAAGCTGAGAATGGTTGTTTGCAGAAGGCAGTGGAAGCGTGATTAATTCATCCAGTCTTTAGCCCAGGGCAAAGGTCTAAACTATGTACTGTGTTGCACAGTGATTATATTACAATTACTTACCTGAATCTTCACTGGTGTCAGGCTTGAGCTAAATTAGACAAATCATACAAATATATTGGCCAAAATAGATGAATGAAGTATCTTATAGCTACCAGAGTCCAAGGGTCAGGGTCTTCAGATCACGATACACGTGCTTGTCGACACACAATTTTACAAATGTTCAATATTTCACAAATCTGTTCCAAATCTTGCCGGTAATGGTCAAAGGGCGGCAGATACAAGAATTTACAAGACAAATTTAATTCAATTCTACAAAACACGCGAGAAAACAAAAAGGCGCGGACAAACAAAATTCAACGTGTCGTCAAAGGGAATTTTCCAGAACAAAAAAATTAAAAGATTTGGCAGTTCATAGTGTGACCATAGTCAAAATTTACAATTGACAAAACAAAACGTAACTAAATCGATATAATCGATTTGACTTATCATAGACAATATTTCTATCTCAAACATCCACCCGCCCCGGACCGACCTACCGGTCCGCTAATCAGTTGGTAGACGTGACAACGTTTCAACCGCTCTCCTCAGAATCAAACCGTCCACCAAGACTTCAGCAAATTGGGGAACTCCATCAGCCCCAGTTACCAAACAAAGAATGTGCCATCTGAGAGCAGAAGGTTAGCCTCCTTGATCAAAACGAGGTCTCCAATCTTGGGTGGATCGGTCTTTTCGGCCCACTTAACGCGTGGCTGGAGTATGTGCAAATATTCCAAATTCCAGCGTTTCCAAAAGCTCTGAGTAATCTGGCATACCAATTCAAAACGCGAGAGACGATTAAGTCTCGTATCAATATAGGGGTACTCAGGCAAGGCGACAAGTGGGCGACCAATCAAAAAATGGCCCGGCGTAAGGGCCTCCAAATCATTTGGATCTGAGGAGATCGGGCAAAATGGCCTAGAGTTCAAAACGGCCTCAATCTTACAAAACACAGTTGCGAGTTCCTTAAATGTAAGAACTGATTCACCAATTGTCCTGCGCAAGCGTGTTTTGGCCGATTTTACAGCGGCCTCAAATATACCACCCCAGTGTGGACAATTTGGTGGAGAAATAAACAATTTATCCCACGTCAGACAAGCCTATTGCCTTTATCAGCCTTGTTGGTGTCAAGGAAATTAACAACGTCATTAAAATAATTATAAGTGCCCTTGAAGTTAGTGCCGCAATCAGAACGGATCAAGGAAGGCAGCCCCCTGCGGGATACAAATCTGTCAAATGTGGCTACAAACACCTCGGTCGTAAGCGAGGAGACCAGTTCTAAATGTACGGCCTTAGTGGACAGACAAACGAAGACAACACAAGTACGCCTTAGCAGTCTTGCTGTTTCGAATTGTCGATATTTTCACCAAAAAGGGACTAGCGAAGTCCGTGCCAACACCGTCAAACGTCCTGCTCTCAATTACGCGATCTGCCGGTAAGTATCCCATCGACGGCTGCATGGTAGAAGCCTTGAGCTTATAGCAAGGGATGCAGCGAAAGACTACACTCCGAATTATTCTTCGGGCAGACAAAATCCAAAAGTCGCTTTGTAAAATGGTAAACAGAGCATTACAACTGACCGTCACCTCAAAAATTCGAATGCTGGTCATGCGAATTTTTGAGGTGACGGTCAGTTACCAACAAACGTACAAAATAATAATAATAATAAACTTTATTCAATAAAATAAACGTCACTTGTTACATAGGAAAGTATTACATTAAAAATAATAAAATTTTATGATTAAGTATAATGTCTATGATAAATGCTTAAATTAAATTGTGGTACATTCATGCGTATGTAATTAATTTATAACGGTAATACATTATATTTGGTAAATATAGCTATTTTAATGTTAACCTGAACTAGGCTGTAACACCTATGTTTCAGGAAAAATCGTAGATAATAATATTATAGGGCTATGCTTTTACAAAATAATCATGAACTGCTAATATGTAATAGGAAATAGACTTAATATGATTTATTGTAACTTAGAGTAGGTACTTACACACTATTTTATAACTGTAAGCAAATTCTCTGTATCTGAGTAGGTCATTGTCATTAGGTGTTTTGTAACAATAATATGGTGACACTGCTTATAACTTATGCTATATAAATCTAATGTTTTATTTAATTTATTATAAAGGAAAGGTCCGAGGAAAGCAAAGAATCTATTTACATAAACATGTTTACCTCGGGGTTTGATGCAGACTAGATCTTTCCGTCTTTTGCCTGATGGGATTGGTGTATAAGGAAGAAGGGTGTGTTGTTTTAGTATGGTGCGTAAAATGAATAATTGGCGCACAGTTAAAACTCCGGTAGACTGATATAATTCATAAGTGGGAAAAAAGAAAGGACGAAGGGTTGCTACCTTTAAAATAGCTCTTTGGGCTCGTTCCAAAGGCAGTAGGATCGTTTTAGCTGCCCCTCCCCATGAAGTTATACAGTATGAGATGATTGATTCACATAGTGCAGTGTAAACCTGTCTTAACAATTGAAAGTTTACCACGTCGCGTACATTTTTGAATATCGAAATGACCGTCTTTGGGTAATAAAAGAGCGTTCTTGAGACGCCCTCCAACGCGCAAGGGGTTCAATTTAGATACAGCTATAGATAATTTCGACTTCCCTGACTTAAGGATAGCAATCTCCTTCTCAGAATGCGCCATTTGCACAGACCGAATCCAAAAGGTGAGAGACTCCTGTCGTTCCTGTGGTGAGAGAAACGGTATCAGTCGTTTCTGTTGTGGGTGCCTAAAATTAAAGACAAAACGCTTTATCCAAGCAGTAACACCTAACAACTTGTCAAGGGAGCTGTAACGATTCAACAAAAAATCGGGGTCGAAGGCGCGTTCCACCTTCTCAAGAGCGAGTATTCGTAGACCCGGCAAATTGGAAGTGTTCAAAACTGGCATTCGAGGCCAACCAATTTCTGGTCGACTCAACCATTCCGGACCCCACCATAGCGAATGGCCTATCAAACTAGGCGTCAAGTATCCGCGCGAAGCACAATCAGCGGGGTTGAGCTCACGTGGCAGGTGTCTCCAAACAAGCGTGACTTCAGATTTTTGGATTTGGGAAACGCGATTAGCGACAAATACTCCCAAAGTGTGGACAGACACCTTCAACCAACAAAGAATAATTTGGCTGTCTGTCCAGGCGTAGGCCCCATTAATACAAATTGTTTTACCCAAAGTACTAAACACGTGATTCAACAATCGCACGAGTAGTGCTGCTCCCGACAGCTCCAATTTCGGGATTCATGGCGAAGAGCAAGGTTGCACCTTGCTCTTCGCCATGATCAGGGAAACCCTCACCTGACCTGAGACACTGACTGTGCGCAAGTACACCACCGCCGCGTGACCACGTTCCAAGGCATCACAAAACCCGTGAAGGATTGCCTTGTACTTCCCGGGAGGAAGAATGGGACAACTCAACAAGAGTACCGCGTAAAGGTTCATCCCAGGTCAGTCCTGCTGTCCAAAGCTTCTGCAAGAAGCATTTTGCCCAAAATATGACAGTACAAATCCAACCGTTTGGATCAAAGGTTCTGGCGACAGTAGACAATACGAGACTATTAGTCCAAGAACAAGGCAATTTGAAGTCTACGTTGTACGTAAAGATGTCTTGGACTGGTCTGTACTGAACGCCGAGAACAGCCATCATGGCGGGGTTGTCAACAATCTCAAATACATGTGGATCTTGCTGATGATCCTCGGGTAAGCCTTCCAAAAGCGCTGGTGAGTTGGAAATCCATTTGCACAACTCATAACCAGCGGAGGCCAAATTACCTATCAATTCGTCCCGCAGGAGGATCGCTTCGTACGCTGTGGAGGTGCCCGAACAAATGTCATCAACGTAAATATCGTCCTTCAGGATGGCGAAGGCTCGTGGGAAACGTAAGCCTTCGCGGTCTGCGAGCTCCCAAAGAGAACGTATTGCAAAGTAGGGGCTCTACCTTAACCCGTACGTATTGGTATTGAGCTCGTAGACGACCATGGGATCGCGAGGATTCTCTCTCCAAAGGATCAGCTGGAAACGACGGTCATCAGGGTGGATAATCATCTGCCTAAACATCATTTTTATATCGGCCACAAAGACAACCTGATGTCGTCGAAAGCTGGTGATGACGTCACAAAGGTCCTTGACCAACTTGGGACCAGAATGCAAGCACTGGTTCAAGGATACGCCCGTAGTAGTCTGCGCAGAACCATCAAACACCGTGCGCAGCTTGCCAGATGATGGCTTCAATAACGCATGATGCGGGAGAAAGTAATGCTTCACCGAACGCCAATCCAAATTTGACACAACATGTGTCCCGATTGTTCATATTCTCTCATGAACTCGATATACTTCTGTCTGAGCTGCGGATCACGACCCATGCAACGCTCCATAGCCAACAATCTCTTTTCGGCTAAAGGTCGTGACTCACCAAGCGAAGGCCGAACAGACAGAAAGGGTAGGTTCATAATAATCCAACCAGAACGGAGTCGACCAGTGTTGTTCTGGAAGAACAGCTCGCACTCCTCATGTTCTGGATTCAAACGGGCAGCTTGAGGGGGCTCCTCTACCTCCCAAAACCTCTGAACCGCATCAGAGAGAGCGAAGCCTACCGCCAACAAATTATCAAGTTCAGGTGGAGTGGGTTCCCTAGTTACAGGTCCCATCAAAGCAAATCCAAATATGGTCGGGAAGGCAGTTAAACCATTTGGCACCAAGACCCGTTTCTCACCAATCAAAATTCCACCGAGCACATCAGAGCCAATCAACAAATCGATTTGTCCCGGTGTGTCAAATTTGGGGTCTGCCAGTTCCCATCCCGATGTCAAATTCACCACAGCAGCAGGTAGCCGTTTCTGTGGATGCATGCCCAAAATATTCTTCAGCAGAATAGCCGAGGTTTTAATCCTCGGGTGTGAAGATTCAACAGGGGCAAACAAATCCTTAACTTGCCCATCAACATTAGAGGCTACGTCACCCCGTATACAATTCGGAAAGGAACCCATATTATAATAACCTGCCCTACCAAAAAAGTGGAAACAATGCTACCTTGTGAACCTGTGTCTAATGTAGCACGGACAACAACAGAGGTCCCCGTGGGTCCCCAGACCCTAACAGCAACCGTTGGTAGGATAACGGTCTCAATGGGGGAGGTTGGCGTTATAGGGCAGGAGTCAATGACCTATTGTTGCCTGGGCGGCGACCGTTGGCCAGGACCAGGCAAATCAAAATGAGGGTGCGGTTTGAAGTCCTCAAAGGCGCGGTGACTCGATCTGCGCGCCATATGTGGGGGGTCATAATGACGCACCCGCCCAAAACGAGGTGGGCGCGAGTCAAGGCGGGGACGCTCCGCCAAAGGAGGAGAATACCTGGGGCAGCAGTCATGGTGCTGGTGACGCTGAACAGTCGCACTATTTGGTGCGCGAGAGAGAGGAGGCGTGCGCACATTACGGTTCTTCAAGCGGGGTGAGTGGCGATCAAGTGAGCGAGGCGACTCTCGGCTGCGCGCCGGTGAGCCTCGGCTGCCACCTTCAAAACACCCGCCCGTGCGCGGCGTCGGCTGGTTGGACAAGCGGCCTACCTCTCTGGCGATCATACAGAGAATGTCCAAATGCTGTCCTCCGCAATGAGGACAGGGGCGAGAGTTTGGGCAGTCTCGCTGGTAGTGGGATCCCAAACAGGAGAAGCAAAGGCGGCGGGCATTCGCGATGCGCCTACGAGAGGCGACATGAAGGGCCAAGAATGCCTTTCAACTGGCCGTTCTGTGCCCCATGACCTTGCAGTAAGAGCACTCCGCTGGGCTCTGCGTGACTGCAAATCGAGGAGAACGCTGATCAACATTTCCTCGGGTGTGAACGCGAGCCTGCTCCTTGACCTTGGGCGGCTGCGACTTAGCCGGCGTGTCACCACCAGAGTTGTCCAAAGCCCGGCACTCGTCCTCCATGAACTTCTCCAAGTCTGCAAAAAGGGGCAGATGCGTCGCACTATCCCCACCAAAGCGCTGCTCAAATCGCGACCTTAGGTCGGCAGGCAGCTTTTTGAGCACAATGTGCACCAACAGGTAGAACCATTGGTCCACGGGTCGATCCAGGCACTTAAGGGCGTTGGTTGCCACCAATAGCGGGTTCAAAAGTTGGGTGCGCAACCCAAAGACCCGGGTGAGCGTGGGCAAACTCAAAATCTGCTCAATATGGGTGTCTGCGAAGCCACGCTTGTTGTGGTACCTACGGGTAATTAAGTCCCGAGCCGTCTGGTAGGCCTCGTCAGACACGGGCAGATGCTAGATGAGGCCTTTGGCCTCCCCATACAGAACCGACATCAAGTAGGCCAATTTTTGTGGAGACCGGAGGTCAGCCCTGGCATCGACTAGGCTGTCAAACATGTTGCGAAAGCCCAGGTAGCTTCCTAGGCAGCCATCAAAATGTGGGAGGTCTAATGTGAGCCGCCGACTCACCAGTCCCATTGCTGGCCTAGGAAGCTCCTGCTTCAAAATGGGTTGCTCGTCCCTCTCGGCAATTAGCTGTCTTGCACAGTCGGAGACAGCATCATATAGGTCCAATATCTGGGCATAATCCTCACTGACTTTATTTCGCTGGTCAGCGGTGAAGTCAACAACTGACACTTCGAGACAGCAAGCGCTGAAAGAACAAAATTGCTGTTCCACGGTTGCTAGCCGATCATTGATCTGCTCAAATCGTTGTAATAGGGCCTGCTGGCGATCAGGCCGGTTTACCAGAGCACTGGCTGAGGCAAACCAGCGCAAATGTGATGCAATGGCACCTGCAGCCACAGGCAAGTCCCTGATAGCTGACATAATTAATTCTCAAAAGAGCTCGGACTAGCGTTAAACAATACTATCAATTAAAACTTTACAAAACTTAATACTTGTTAATTCTTTGAAACCAACGAGGTATTAGCCTGTTTACTGCAAGTGCAGGCAGGTGACAGGTATTTACTGCCCAACAAAATTAAAAGTTTCAATATATTGAAACAGAAACAAAAGTTATCAAAGTTATAACTTACAACAAATTAAAAGTTGAAACTTCAAATTAATTAATTAATTATTTACAACACACAGACTAAATGTGTCATTTATGATATATACAACCACAAGTACACACAGAATATGTGTTACCTGACAATATTATCAGTATATTACAACAAAACAAGGTTTGGTAAGTTGACTTATCAATGCGACCCGCCCATCTATGCAAGGTCAAATTTGGTTATTACAATGTTTCAAACTCAATGTTTACAATTAACTCAATTAATTGATACATATAACTGTTATGTATCCAATCAAACTGACTTATTAATGCTAATAACAACAAATTAAAGCTAGATTTCAACAATACAAGTCAAACAATTATTGATTTGAGGTTATTTAAATGACAATGTATTTCAAATTACTACTTAATTTCACATTTGTAAACCAATACAAATAAATGTTATGTATTTAAGCAAAACTGACCTAAGTCAAACTCAAACTTAAAATCATTTATTCATTTAGGCCACAAAGTGACGCTTATGAACGTAAAAAATTAAAGTTAATTACTAGATGATTCTACATTTACATTAACTGCCACGTTCGCAATGCAATAGGTAGAACCACGAGAAAAAACGCGCAATAAAACTCGTGGCCACTCTTTTTAACTGCCAGTATAATGGTTTTACATGTTATATTTGTAAGGAGCTGCAAGTGTTTCACATTGTGAGTTATCTACTATTGCTAAGTTAATAGTTATTGATATCATACTCAAGCAAAAAATTAAGTTCATTTAGTAAGCCTCCCAAAGTGAATATGGTGAAACAGGAGCATCCACTTACGTCTTTTGATGTAAGCAACCCGCGAACACGACTGTTCTGATATATGGTGGAACAGTATGTTCCCAAAAGTAATGGTATATGAACCTGCAGCAATTTACAATCTATTAGTTAGCAGTTCATGACCACGAGTTACCCTCACCTTACAAATCCGATAAATTATAATAAAAAGAGTAGAACAAGAATGCAAATGTAGCATAAAAGAGAATACGGTAATTAACTACACTATAAAACTGCCTATTGACCTAATAATAAAAAGAAATTCACCTAATAAAAGAATATTTATTTCCAAGCGTACTTGTCGTCAAGATACTCATTTAAACTATAATATGCCTTTAGTAAAAGATTATTTTTAACAATCGTCTGAAACGACGTTAAAGGCAAGTCTAAAATTTTAATTGGTATTTTATTATACATTCTTATACTAAGCCCAATAAAAGAGCTATGCGTTTTGTGTAAACGAAAATATGGTACACATAATTTGTGCCTGTTCCTAGTATTAATATTGTGTATGTCACTATGCATTTTGTAAGAATTTATATGTAGTCGTACATGCATAACACTGGCATAAATATATTGTGATGCTACAGTAAGAATACCAATATTTTTTAATTTTTATTTAAGTGAGACTCTTGTCTTTAACTGGTAAATGGCCCTAACTGCTCGTTTTTGTAATATAAATATTTTCGATGTCAGCGGCCCTACCCCATAATAATATGCCATATGACATAACACTATGAAAATAGCTAAAATAAACCAATCTAGCCGTATCGACATCAGTCAACCTACGAACCTTCTTAATTGCATAAGCAGCTGAGCTAAGTTTCCCTGAGAGATATGTAACGGGCGCACCCCACTGTAATTTCGAATCAAGTGTTATTCCTAGAAATAATGTAGATTCAGATGTTTCGAGAATATGGTCATTTAGAGCTATACTAGGACAAAGGTTTCTGACAGTAGGCAGAGCAAACTTAATACATTTTGTTTTTTAACAACACTACAATACTGTTAACCTGTTAACAAATGAGATGCGTAGCTCAGATACAAGTTTACAATATAGGCACAGTCAACCACGCTCTTGCTACCACACAAATATGTTCAGAGTCTGGGCTAGAAAAGCTGCGAATGGTTGTTTGCAGAAGCCAGTAGAAGCGTGATTAATTCATCCAGTCTTTAGCCCAGGGCAAAGGTCTAAACTATGTACTGTGTTGCACAGTGATTATATTACAATTACTTACCTGAATCTTCACTGATGTCAGGCTTGAGCTAAATTAGACAAATCATACAAATATATTGGCCAAAGTAGATGAATGAAGTATCTTATAGCTACCAGAGTCCAAGGGTCAGGGTCTTCAGATCACGATGCACGTGCTTGTCGACACACAATTTTACAAATGTTCAATATTTCACAAATCTGCTCCAAATCTTGCCGGCAAAGGTCAAAGGGCGGCAGATACAAGAATTTACAAGACAAAGGAGACCGACCACAATGTATGGGACTTTGGCCTGGGCGTGAACAATTTAATATTGGACTTATAATATCAATTTTCAATAGCCTAAACTAAGTAGAAAACATTATTCTTTGAAGTTTAGTACCAAGTCAGTTGGATAATAAAATAAAACACACTGTTAAAAATAAATATTTATTTTCATTATTCACCATCACCTTCATATGTTATCAATAGCTTCTTGTGATGGGTTTGCGATTTGTGGCATACGGGATATGTTTAATGTCACAGTCCAACGAGAATGACATATGTACTGGTTATGAATCTCGATCTGTTGACATAAACAATTGTAATGCATGTATTTATAATACCAATTTAATATTTACTTTTTACATATCTGTCAGCGAAACTTAGTTCGGCTGCTTATGCCATTAAGAAGGTGCGTAGTTTAACAGATGTCAATACGGCTAGACTGGTATATTTTGGCTATTTTTATAGTGTTATGTCATGTAGCATATTACTATGGGGTAGAGCTGCTGATATCGAAAGTATTTTTGACGTGACAACGTCTTATAAATTGGTTTGCCGGGTGACACTTCAAGAAACTGCGTTACGCTCCGCTCACGTTATGCGCTCACAATGAGAGCGAGTGAGAGGCACGCGTCCCGCCTAAGAGCGAGAGAGACAGACATAAAAAGTGAAAGGCACGCGTCTTTCATCCTTCTTCCTACTATACGAATGAATATTCACATTAAAATTATTTTACCACTCAAAGTCGTTGTCACGTAAAACTTTCGCCCGTATACCGACTTTACAGGCAACCAATTTTTTTTATATTGCAAAAAAGAGCAGTTCGGGCCATTTACCAATTACGAACAAGAGTTTCGCTCAAGGAAAGATTTAAGGAAATCGGTATTTTAACTGTAGCGTCTCAGTATATTTATGCCAGTGTTTTGCATGTGCGTAAAAATATAAATTCATATTCAAAGAATAGTGATATTCATTCTATTAATACAAGAAATAGACATAAATTATGTGTTCCGTATTTCCGTTTGCGTAAAACTCATAATTCTTTTATAGGACTTAGTTTACGTATCTACAACAAGATACCGATATGTATTTTGGACTTGCCGTTTAGCGCATTTAAGACAAAGATTAAAAATAGTCTAATGCAAAAGGCTTATTACAATTTAAATGATTACCTTAATGACAAATGCGCTTGGAAATAATCTGTTTCAGTATTCACATAATTATTAGGTAATAGGTAGATAATATTAAAATTTTCATGACATGTAATTAATTAAATAAAAATATGATTCTATTCGAAATAAAATTATATAAATGATGTTTTTTGGAATCGCCACCACATCATTAAAAGTCTTTCATGTCGTTAGATACTATTTATTTATTATGTTTAATTTTATTATCTTGTAATCAATCAGTTGGATCGGTGGTTGTATTTCAAAGGGTATCATGTCAATTAAATATGGGTACTACATTTGCATTTCTTTACGCGTTTCACAAATTTATCCTAATATTAATGATCTGGAAAATGGAGGTAATTCGCGTTCATGGTCAGTATACCAACAGATTGTTAATTTTATTACTGCCGTGCCGGTTCGTATACCGTTGTCGTCATGCTCACTAAAATGTCATTTCTTGTGGTGGCGTCGTGAGTCGGGTCATCCCTGTCCCTCTGATATGGCGAGAGGGATGATGGCTGGCACATGCGTCATACTCGTGAACGGGTGCTACTTGCGATGACTGGTCGATGGCGGTCTTATGGGCTGGTATAATTTTGTTTTTCAATTTCATGGTTTTGAACATTTGCGCGGATTGCCTGCATTGTTAGGTGCATAATGTAAGTGGATGCTCCTGTTTCACCATGTCTGTGTTCAGGAGGCTAACTAAATGAACATCAAAATTTAACTTGATTATGCTTGTATATACTTGTAATGTACAGCAAATTTATACAAGTAACATAGAAGGTATAACAGTTGCAGCACCTTACAAAAGTTTCATTGTTATGTACTATTAAAAACCTGGCGATGAAAAAGAGTGACCGTGAGTTTTATTGCCCGTTCTTTCTCATGGTTCTACGCCCTTGCTTTGCGAACGTGGCAGTAAATGTAAATGTAGAAGCATACAGTAATAATGTTTTAAATTTGACGTTCATAAGTGTCACTTTGTGATCTAAATGAATAAAGGATTTTGAGTTTGAGTTTGATATTTGGATTAATTAACATAATTATGTGAGTAAGTTGTTGAAATGCCAAATACATACCACTTGCGGTGCAAATTGCAATCCATTGAAGTATAGTCGTACTTCCACGAGATTGAGAATATATTATGTCTTCTCCGCTGTGTAATAGTGGAACAAAAATTGACGCAATGCATTGATTCATGATCATGAAGCGGGATGGGGTAATCCATGTTCAAGCGCAAGTCATCGTTCGAAGCGGGTACTGGGCTGGGTCCGCAGGCAAGCCATGATCATCGTGAGGAGATTCCGTGTTCCAGCGCAAGTTATCGTATAAAGCGGGTACTCGGTCCGTAGGAAAGCCATGGTCCCTATGAGGAGAATATTCGAAGTCCATTTTAGAAAGCACAAAGGTACGTCTATGTGGAACCCGTGAAAATAAAAAAGTCTAACCGCGAGCTGACGTAGTGAGTGTAGTATGTCGTGATCGGGTACAGTGCGATAGTGAAAACAGTGGCAGTGGTGTTGTAAGCAAAAAACGAGTAAGATAGCAGGTAGACCGTTATACTTGCTCGTAACATTCATCCACCCGCAATACCCTCATTACATCCGTGAACATGGCGCTTGCAACAGTGCCGAAATATCGGTTACTCCAAACAAAGGTACGTGGTATAAATCCCGAAAGACAATTTAAAATAAGTTTAAATGACAACGTAAGTTTAAATTCCTATATTATTAAACATAGTATCATTATTTTACGTTAATTATGAATGTCGTCTGAAAAATAAAAAAAAAGTAAAAAAAATATCTACGTACTTTCAGCTTTCGGCAATCGCTTTGAAATGTGATTTTGTTAAACACTTGTAACGATATTTCCCACCGATTATTTACAAGGCAACACAAACGAACCATTCAAATAGTCTATTGAAGTACCTACAGGTTTATAATCAAATGAAGATATTTTAAAATCCATTATTATTATGTGTTTATTTCATACTACTGGATAGCGATCAATATTTATAATATATTTAAACAAAAGCTTTTAGTAATTTACTTTTTTTTAAGACGATTGTTCACGTTCAAGCCAACTTTGACCGGTCTCTTTTACTTAAATTCTACAAAACACGGGAGAAATCAAAAAGGCGCGGACACACAAAATTCAACGTGTGGTCAAAGGGAATTTTCCAGAATAAAAAAAAAAGATTTGACAGTTCATAGTGTGACCATAGCCAAAATTTACAATAAACTAAACAAAACGTAACTAAACCGATATAATCGAGTTGACTTATAATAGACAATATTTCTATCTCAAACAGTTAGAAAACGTTAAAAAGTGAAATAAAATTATAGGAGGATGAAACCCATTGGAGAAGGAAGAGGATATAACAAAAATTAAAGGAAAAATAACGGGCGATCTGAGGTCGAGAAGTGGATGGGGTTGCGATTGTAAGGGTAAAGAAGGGATTTTCTGGTTTGTCGGGAAAACTACAAGTCCTACGGACAAAACGTAAATGACAAAGTTGTAGGTAATGAAAAGATCTACAACTTTTGTACAAGTATACACTTTATTCACAAAACGTCATATTTATGTGAAAAGTGAAGGGCTAGGTGGATCTGGGTCTTACTACCTGTTATTTCGTATCAGCTGTAAAAACAATTAGTCAGTATTCGAAATACATAACAGTGAACAACATTGTTCGGAAAAATACATATCAGGACTGGGATCCACCTAGCCCTTCACCACTTCTCTATTAAATAACTATTGATGGGCTAAAATTGTCTGTGGGTCACTCAGGTGTATCTTAAAATAGCAATAAATAGGAGTCAACGCTATAATTTAAAGCAGATTCTATAACTTTCTCAAAATATTGCAGATGTCATATTAAAAGTTAACTTATTTGGTTGTTTATCTTAGTTGTATATTACGATATGGAAGTTCGTTATAATCAATATAGCATATTATATTCTTACGTTTTCCGAATAATTGAATTGTTCATTTTAATAAATAACTCAACATTGTATATGATGATAAAAAAAGATTGTTCTCGAGGTTGTTTCATTTCATAGCATTTTCTGAGAAAGTTTACCGTAGTTATATTTTACTTACACCAGAAAGTAGAGATTTCAACGAACAAAGTGCAAACCAACTTTTTAAAAAAAGCTACTATTTTGACGTAAGAATTTTCAATTGAAAATTAGGCTTTTTTCCGATATTAAGTTAAAATAAGGCGTAAAAATAAACATAACTTCACGTCTTTTATCGCCGAAGGCAGAGGTGTATTACACATCCACACTTCGCCAGTTATGTTTCAGTCCCAATGTAGTAGGGGGCGAGCCAATTGCCATCTACCGGGCACATTGTTAAGCGAGCGATAATAAACAATTTTAATACACTAACTAGGCATCGAACCCGAGACCAGCATCTCGCCAGTCCGTTACGTATACCACTGGGCTATCGCCGCTTAAGGCTTAAGATAAAAATATTTTTTTAAATAAAAAACATTTACATTATGTTTGGAACATAAAAAGATAAATTTTCACCAAATTTCGTGAAAAAGAAAAATCTTTTGTAAAAGATAAAAATAAAAAACCAAAAACTTGGTTATATGAATGTTTCACATAAATTTTGACGTTATGTAAATAAAGCGTAAATACAAAAGTTGTAGATCTTTTCATTACCTACAACTTTGCCGTTTACGTTTTTTCCGTAGGACTTGTAGTTTTGCCGGCAATCGAGAAAAACCCTTTTTTACCCTTAAAATCGCAACCCCATCCACTTCCAGACCTCAGATCGCCCGTAAATTATTTTTCCTTTAATTTTGTATTTATTATCTTCCTTTTCCAATGGGATTCTTTCATGGGATTCCATTCTACTATCATTTTATATCGTTTCAAAAATTATCTACCCTGGTCTAAAGATGCTTTCTGTGAATGACAAAAGGTTCTCAAAATCGTATTTTATCTATCAAAACGTCTGTCTAAAAGGGACTCCCTGCAGTGCGTAATTTAACAAAAGGTTGGAGATTTAACAAGTTAAGTGTGATAGTGAAATTACTGCAGATAAACGATGTTGTTGTTACTAGATTTTTTTTCACAGCCATTTTAAGAATGTATATTCTTTTAGACCGTAGGTACTGTATACTCATAGTTGTAGACAGAATGGGGTAAGTAGGAATGAATCCCCGTTGTCAACGTCAAAGATGTCAGACATCTGTTGTCTATATTTTGCTTGCGTAGGAAGCATAATTTCACAGATTTGTCTCTAAACTCTATTTAACTGCACGTATGGTGTTTTGGTTTAAGCAGGTACCTTGCCTATTAGGTATCAGGTAAATGTCCACATGGGATAACTACTACGACTTAGTTTGATACACAAATTGTTGTTTCGGGTCAAGTTGTTCTTTATCTGTTGGCTACATGTTTGTATAGTATCCCATGAACCAGTTGCTTCTTCTTTTTTTTGTACATACACACGCCTGAATCCTAAAAGGGCAGGCATAGGTAATAATTACACCCACATTTTGTCATGTTATGTTTTAGGTCCCACGTAATATGGGGCGAGCCTATTGCCGTTACCGGGCAATCGACAGACTCCATGCTACTACTGAGAATATGAAAAAACTCAGTAACACTTTTGTCTAACCCGGGAATCGAACATTGTAGCGGGAGTGTAAACGACTGCGACGTAAAAGGTCGTAGGTTAGATTTCCGCTCAAATCAAACATTTGTGTGCGTGAATGGGTGTTTCTATGTACCATTAGTATGTATTTACAAAAGAAAAAGTACCTATACATGTATGTTTATCCACTATCTAGTAACCCACAGTACAAGCTTTGCTTAGTTTGAGACTAGATAATTATTTTGGCAGGTAAAGCGATTAGACTCATGCACTAAGCTATATTGCAGTGAAGGCTTAGCTCTGAGGATACAAGTCGTCACAATTATTACTAATCTCATATTATCCCTTTACTTGTCGAACTTGAAGATCATTAACATTAACTTTTTTATAGTTACCTAAGTAAAGATTTTCCTTGAATAAGCTTTTGTTTGCAAATACAATTTTCAGTAAGACTAGTGGGCGATATCAAAGCATCATATTATCTCGGTATTCATTTTTGTTCATTCATCATATCAGCCAAACGACGTCCACTGCTGGACAAAGGCCTCCCCCAAGTTCTCCACACAGACCGGCCTTGAGCCGTCCGCATCCAACCGCCTCCCGCGATCTTGACGAGATCGTCGGTCCACCTTGCGGGGGGCCTACCTCTTCTGCGTCGTCCGGTACTTGGCCGCCACTCCAGAACCTTTCTGCCCCAACGACCATCGGTTCTTCGAGCTATGTGTTCTGCCCACTGCCACTTCAGCGTGGCTATCCGGAGAGCTATGTCGGCGACTTTGGTTCTACTGCGGATCTCCTCATTTCTGATTCGATCTCGCAGGGAAACTCCAAGCATAGCTCTCTCCATCGCCCTCTGAGTGACCTTGAGCCTTCTGATAAGGCCCATAGTGAGCGACCACGTCTCTGATCCGTATGTCATCACTGGCAATACACACTGGTCAAAGACTTTCGTCTTGAGACAGTGCGGGATATCGGACGAGAAGATATGTCGTAGCTTCCCGAACGCTGCCCAACCGAGTTGGATTCGACGATTGACCTCCTTCTCGAAGTTGGACCTACCTAATTGGACTACTTGTCCCAGGTAGATATACTTGTCGACAAATTCGAGCGTAGAGTTTCCAACTTGAATAGGAGCAGGTACAACATGGACGTTCGACATTATTTTCGTCTTGTCCATGTTCATCTTAAGACCTACTTGTTGGATGACTCTACAGAGGCCATCGAGGATTGTGCCTAGGTCTTCCATGGACCTAGGCACAATGCTCGATGGCCTCTGCCTTCTTTTTGTTCATTAAACGTAATAAATACGATCCAAATTACAATACCTAAAAATACTGAACAACTAGCTTCCCAATTATCATGAATTTAAATAACAAACCAAACTACATTATTTTTGGCAAAATAAATGTAGAAATTATACAATTACAGTTTTTCCGAATTATATCCAATTCGATGTAATGTGGATATGATGGGTGACTAGATAGGACAGGAAAAATACGGAGTTACTAGAAGAAACGAGATCTGAATGTTTGGGAGCCGCGTTATAAATAGGTACGGCATTTACTACTAAGCCAAAGCAAATACATGACCTTTATGTACTATATTATGAAATTCTAGTTCGCCAGTTTCCCTTTGGGAATTTTGTGTCGGAAACCAAAAACAAACGTAAACAGAGAACTGTTTATTGGAATTTGTTTTGGCGAGATACTTTGTACGATTGCGGAAGCCTGTGGATTGTGTACTTATATTTATAAAATGTTAATGATATTAATGCATATTTAGAGTTAGATTTGTTAATTGTATCCTTCTGTTATAAAATTATGTCCATTTTAATAGCTAGAAGTTGCGATATGTCGATAATGGTGTTTTATACGTCGATTTTAGAGGTCTTAAAGTAACTTCTTTATAAACTTCAATAAACATAATTATATTGGAGTCCCTAACCATTCGTTATATTATGGATCTTACGAGTTCAATTTCACTATTATTGAATTTCACTTCATGGTAGGGTTTCAAATTAAACAACAACGAACCGTGTTTGAAATAGAAATATTATTTGTGATAGGTCAAGTCGATTATATCGATTTAGTAACGTTTAGTTTAGTCTATTGTAAATTTTGACTATGGTCACACTGAACTGTCATTCACTTTCTTTTGGTTCATTGTCGGTTCCCGGTAAAAAAAAAAGGTTTTCTCGTTCACGCAGTTTATTGTAATTTTGAGTTAATTATAGTAATTAACAACCTCGCAACCGTCGCTATATGAAGTTGTCCGACGAGGTTGTGAGCGATTGACAAAAGTGAATTAATACCTACGGTTTTGTCCTCTATTGGAGTTTTGGCCCCTTGAAAGCACATGGGTGCTCCGCGAGTGGTAGTGGTGTCGAAGTGAATTCGTGCTATAAAAGAATATTTGGAACCCGTTTGATTGCCGCTTCCTTGATCAATAACTGGCACCGGTTTATTTGTGATAAAAATATCTTGATGACTATTGTAAAACTTTGGTGAATCCGCCAACGTGCATCGTGGTCTGAAGAAGGACGCAGATCTGGATCTCGAGTAGTGCTATTCATAACGATTTTCTTGTTATTCTGGCCAAAATTGTGAGTTAATCTTATAGGTCCACTCAAGAACATCACCAGTAGATCTAAGGTAAATTTTCTCATGTACCTACCTATTACTGAAACTCATCGCTGTGCAGTCACAGTATAAGTGTTTAAACCTTTGCCCTGGGCTAAGACTGGATGAATTAATTGCTTCCACTGTTTTCTGCAAACTACCCAAGTTTAGTCCGGACTCTAAAGATAATTTTTTGGTAGCAGAGCGTGGTTGATTATCTTACCGCTGTTGCATTGCTGAGTACAAACCTCAGATTGGTATAAGCTTGTATCTTATCACATTGTAGACAGTATTGTAGTGTTTGTCAGGTCAATTTTTGCCTAAAATACATAATATTTATTTGTATAAGTTGACCTACATAACTTGAAACACATTGTCATACATAACCTCAATCAGTAACTGTTTGATTTGTATTGTTGAAATCTAACTTAAATTTGTTGTTGTTAGTATTAATAAGTCGGTTTATTTGGATACATAACAGTTATATGTATCAATTAATTTAGTTAATGGTTAAATGCACAATATGCAATACACTAAGTGTAAACTAATTATATTATACTATATTGAGTTTGAAACATTATAACAACCAAACTTTTGATAAACATTGATAAACCTTGTTATAATATATTGATAAAATTGTTAGGTAACACATATTCTGTGTTTACTTACTATTGTATATCACAAGCCAGCCAGTGAGCCTGTCTGTTGCAAATATTTAATTAACTTATTTGGCGTTTCAACTTTGATAACTTTGTTTTTGTGTCAATATAATTGAAACTATTAATTTTGTTGGGCAGTAAATACCTGTCACTTGCTTGTACCAGCAGTAAATAGGCTAATACTTTGTTGGTTTCAAAGAATTAACAACTATTAAGTTTTGATTGTTAATATTATTTAACGCTTGTCCGAGCTCTTTTGAAACTTGACTATGTCAGCTATCAAGGACTTGCGTGCGGCTGCTGGTGCTACTGCATCAGATTTGCGCTGGTTTGCCTCACAGCCAGTGCCTTGGTGAACCGGCCTGATCGCCAGCAGGCCTTACTACAAAGGTATGAGCGGATTGATGATCGCCTGGCAAGTGTTTCCACACTTGCCAGGCGATCATAGATCATAGATCAAGCGCTGAAAGTGTGGAATTGCTGTTCCCAGCAATTCCACACTTTCAGCGCTTGCTGTCTCGAAGTGTCAGTTAATAAATTCACTGCTGACTAGCGAAATAAGGTCAGCGAAGATTATGCCCAGGTCTTAGACCTGTATGATGCTGTCTCCAATAGTGCGAGACAATTAGTTGCCGAGAGGGATGGGCAACCCGGCTTGAAGCAGGAGCTTCCTAGGACAGCACCGGGGCTGGTGAGTAGGCTTCCTACCTTAGACCTCCCGCATTTCGATGGCTGCCTAGGAAGCTACCTGACCTTCGTTAATTTGTTTGACAGCCTGGTCAATGACAGGGCTGACCTTCGGCCGGCACAAAAATTGGCATATTTGATGTCGGTTCAGGATGGAGAGGCCAAAGGCCTCATCCAGCATCTGGCCGTGTCTGACGAGGCGTACCAGACAGCTCGGGACCTAATTACCCGTAGGTACCATAACAAGCGTGGCCTCGCCGACACGCATATTGAACAGATTTGAGTTTGCCCACGCTCACCCGGGTCTTTGGGTTGCGCTCCCAATTTTTGAACCCGCTTTTGGTGGCAATCAACGCACTTAAGAGCTTGGACCTGCCCGTGGACCAATGGTCCTATCTATTGGTGCACATTGTACTTAAAAGGCTGGCTGCCGACTTGAGGTCGCGTTTTGAACAGCGCTTTGGTGGGGATAGCGCGACCCATTTGCCCCCCTTTACTGACTTGTAGAGTTTTCTCGAGGACGAGTGCCGGGTCCTGGACAACTACGGTGGTGACACGCCGGCTAAGTCACAGCCGCCCAAGGTCAAGGAGCAAGCTCGCGTTCACACCCGAGCCAATGTTGACCGGCGCCCTCCTCGCTTTGCAGTCACGCAGAGCCCAGCGGAGTGCTCTTACTGCAAGGTCACGGGGCACAGAACGGCCAGTTGTAGGGCAGTCTTGGACCTGCATGTCGCCTCTCGTAGGCGAATCGCGAATGCCCGCCGCCTTTGCTTCTCTTGCTTGGGGTCCCACTACCAGCGCGACTGCCCAAACTCTCGCCACTGTCCTCACTGTGGAGGACAGCATTTGGACATTCTCTGCATGAATGCCAGAGAGGTAGGCCGCTTGTCCAACCAGCCGACGCCGCGCACGGGCGGGTGTTTTGAAGGTGGCAGCCGAGGCTCACCGGCGCGTAGCCGAGAGTCGCCTCGCTCAATTGATCGCCACTCACCCCACTTGGAGAACCGTAGCGTGCGCACGCCTCCTCTCTCTCGCGCACCTGAATGTGCGACCGCGCAACGTCACCAGCACCATGACTGCTGCCCAAGATATTTCCCTCCTTTGGCGGAGGGTCCCCGTCTTGACTCGCGCCCACCTCGTTTTGGGCGGGTGCGTCATTATGACCCCCCCAACAAAGGGCGCGCGGATCGAGTCATCGCGCTTTTGAGGACTTCAAGCCGCACCCTCATTTTGATTTGCCTGGTCCTGGCCAACGGTCGCCACCCAGGCAACAATAGGTAATTGACTCCTGCTCTATAACGCCAACCTCCCCCATTGAGACCGTTATCCTACCAACGGTTGCTGTTAGGGCTTGGGGACCCACGGGGACCTCTGTTGTTGTCCGTGTTTTATTGGAAACAGGTTCACAAGGTTGCATTGTTTCCACTTATTTGGTAGGGCAGGTTAAATTAAATATGGGTTCTTTTCCCAATTGTATACGGGGAAATAGGTGACGTAGCATCTAATGTTGAAGGGCAAGTTAAAGTTTTGTTTGCCCCTGTTGAATCTTCACACCCGAGGATTAAAACCTCGGCTGTTGTGCTAAAGAATATTTTGGGTATGCATCCACAGAAACAGCTACCTGCTGCTGTGGTGAATTTGACATCGGGATTGGAACTGGCAGACCCCAAATTTGACACACCAGGACAAATCGACTTGTTGATTGGCTCTGATGTCCTCGGTGGAATTTTGATTGGTGGGAAACGGGTCTTGGTGCCAAATGGTTTGACTGCCATCCCGACCATATTTGGATTTGCTTTGATGGGACCTGTACCTAGGGACCCCCCTCTACCTGAACTTGATAATTTGTTGGCTGTAGGCTCCGCTCTCTCTGATGCGGTACAGAGGTTTTGGGAGGTAGAGGAGCAGCAGAACATGAGGAGTGCGAGCTGTTCTTCCAGAACAACACTGGTCGACTCCGTTCTGGTTGGATCATTACGAAGCTACCTTTTCTGTCTGTTCGGCCTCCGCTTGGTGAGTCACGACCTTTAGCCGAAAAGAGATTATTGGCTATGGAGCGTCGCATGGGTCGGGATCTGGAGCTCAAACAGAAGTACATTGAGTTCATGAGAGAATATGAACAATTGGGACACATGTCGGTGTCAAATTTGGATTGGCGTTCGGTGGAGCACTACTTTCTCCCGCATCATGCGGTATTGAAGCCATCAACTGGCAAGCTGCGCACAGTATTTGATGGTTCCGCAAACTTCTACGGGCGTATCCTTGAACCAGTGCTTGCATTCTGGTCCCAATTTGGTCAAGGACCTTTGTGACGTCATCACTAGCTTCCGACGACATCAGGTTGTCTTTGTAGCCGATATAAAAATGATGTTTAGGCAGACGATTATCCACCCTCATGACCGTCGTTTCCAGCTGATCCTTTGGAGAGAGAATTCTCGCGATCCCATGGTCGTCTACGAGCTCAATACCAATACGTACGGGTTAAGGTAGAGCCCAAGGCAATACGTTCTCTTTGGGAGCTCGCAGACCGCGAAGGCTTACGTTTCCCACGAGCCTCCGCCATCTTGAAAGACGATATTTACGTCGATGACATTTGCTCGGGCGCCTTCACAGCGAACGAGACGATCCTCCTGCGGGACGAATTGATAGGTATTTTGGCCTCCGCTGGTTATGAGTTGCGCAAATGGATTTCCAACTCACCAGCGCTTTTGGAAGGCTTGCCAGAAGATCATCAGCAGGATCCACATCTATTTGAGATTGTTGACAACCCCGCCATGATGGCTGTTCTCGGCGTCCAGTACAGACCAGTCCAAGACATCTTTACGTATAACGTAGACTTGAAATTACCTTGTTCTTGGACTAAACGTCTCGTATTGTCTACTGTCGCCAGAACCTTTGATCCAAATGGTTGGATCTGTCTGTGGCTTTGGACAGCAGGATTGACCTGGGACGAACCTACACGGAACTCTTGTTGAGGAATGGACCTCTTTTGTATCCTCACTTCCTGCCGTCAACGAAATCTCCTTGCCTCGTCCCATCCTTCCTCCCGGAAAGTACAAGGCCACCTTTCACGGGTTTTGTGATGCCTCGGAACGTGGTCACGCGGCCGTGGTGTACTTGAACACAGTCAGTGCCTCAGGTCAGGTGAGAGTTTCCCTGATCATGGCAAAGAGCAAGGTTGCACCCCTTCGGACATCTCTGACCATTTCGAAATTGGAGCTCTCGGGAGCAGCACTACTTGTACGCTTATTGAACCACGTGTCTAGTACTTTGGGTAAAAGCATTTGTATTAATGGGACCTACGCCTGGACAGACAGCCAAATTGTTCTTTGTTGATTGAAGGCTTCTGTCCACACCTTGGAAGTATTTGTCGCTAATCGCGTTTCCCAAATCCAAAAATCCGAAGTCAAGCTTGTTTGGAGACACGTGCCAGGTGAGCTCAACCCCACTGATTGTGCCTTGCGCGGATGCTTGACGCCTAGTTTAATAGGCCATTCGCTGTGGTGGGGTGCGGAATGGTTGAGTCGACCAGAAATTGATTGGCCTCGAACGCCAGTTTTGAATACTTCTAATTTGCCGGGTCTACGAACACTCGCTCTTGAGAAGGTAGAATGCGCCTTGGACCCCGATTTCTTGCTGAATCGCTACAGCTCCCTTGACAAGTTGTTAGGTGTTACTGCTTGGATAAAGCGTTTTGTTTTTAACTTTAGGCACCCACAACAGAAACGTCTGACACCGTTTCTTTCACCACAGGAACGACAGGAGTCCCTCACCTTTTGGGTTCGTTCTGTGCAATTGGCGCATTTTGAGAAGGAGATTGCTATCCTTAAGACGGGGAGATTGAAATTATCGGGAGCTTTGTCTAAATTGAACCCCTTTTTGGACGATACGTGTCTCTTGCGCGTTGGAGGGCGTCTCAAGAACGCCAAACTCCCTTACGGGGCACGTCACCCCATGTTGTTACCTAAGGACGGTCATTTGGTACGCTTGTTTCTAACTGACCGTCACCTTAAAAATTCGCATGCTGGTTGTAATGCCCTGTTGGCCATTTTACAACGCGAGTTTTAGATTTTGTCTGCCCGAAGAATAATTCGGAGTGTAGTCTTTCGTTGCATCCCTTGTTATAAGCTCAAGGCTTCTACCATGCAGCCCTTGATGGGAGACTTACCGGCAGATCGCGTAACTGAGAGCAGGACGTTTGACGGTGTTGGCACGGACTTCGCTGGTCCCTTTTTGGTGAAAACATCGACACTTCGAAACAGCAAGACTGTTAAGGCCTACTTGTGTGTTTTTGTTTGTCTTTCCACAAAGGCCGTACACTTAGAACTGGTCTCCTCGCTTACGACCGAGGCGTTTGTAGCCACATTTGACAGATTTGAATCCCGCAGACGGCTGCCTTCCTTGATCCGTTCTGATTGCGGTACTAACTTCAAGGGCACTTATAATTATTTGAATGATGTTGTTAATTTCCTTGAAACTAACAAGGCTGATATAGGCAATAGGCTTGCCCGACGTGGGATAAATTGGTTGTTTTCCCCACCAAATTGTCCACACTGGGGTGGTATTTTTGAGGCCGCTGTAAAATCGGCCAAAACACACTTGCGCAGGACAATCGGTGATTCTGTCCTTACGTTTGAGGAACTCGCAACTGTGTTTTGTAAGATTGAGGCCGTTTTGAACTCTAGGCCGTTGTGCCCGATCTCCTCAGATCCGAATGACTTGGAGGCCCTTACGCCGGGCCATTTTTTGATTGGTCGCCCACTTGTCGCCTTGCCTGAGTACTCCTATATCGTTACGAGACCTGGTCGTCTCTCGCGTTTTGAATTGGTACGCCAGATTACTCAGAGCTTTTGGAAACGCTGGAATTTGGAATATTTGCACATACTCCAGCAATGAGTTAAGTGGACCGACAAGACCGATCCACACAAGATTGGTGACGTCGTTTTGATCAAGGAAGCTAACCTTCCGCCACTCAGATGGCGCAGGGGGCGCATTCTTCGTTTGGTAACTGGGACTGATGGAGTTCCCCGATTGGTAAGGTCTTGGTGGACGGTTCGATTCTGAGGAGAGCGGTTGCAACATTGTCACGTCTACCAACCGATTAGCGGACCGGTAGGCCGGTCCGGGGCGGGTGGATGTTTGAAATAGAAATATTATTTGTGATAGGTCAAGTCGATTCTATCGATTTAGTAACGTTTAGTTTAGTCTATTGTAAATTTTGACTATGGTCACACTGAACTGTCATTCACTCTCTTTTGGTTCATTGTCGGTTCCCGGTAAAAAAAAGGTTTTCTCGCTCACGCAGTTTATTGTAATTTTGAGTTTTTGAGTTAGTTATAGTAATTAACAACCTCGCAACCGTCGCTATATGAAGTTGTCCGACGAGGTTGTGAGCGATTGACAAAAGTGAATTAATTCCTACGGTTTTGTCCTCTATTGGAATTTTCGCCCCTTGAAAGCACATGGGTGCTCCGCGAATCGTAGTGGTGTCGAAGTGAATTCGTGCTATAAAAGAATATTTGGAACCCGTTTGATTGCCGCTTCCTTGATCAATAACTGGCACCGGTTTATTTGTGATAAAAATAGTATCTTAATGACTATTGTAAAACTTTGGTGAATAATTTATACTTTTAAGCGGACATTAATAATTTATTGTAATATTTGAATTATTAATAATATTTGTATGTTCTGATGACAAAACATAGCGCACACTTAGTTCTAAGACCATCTGTATTATTATTACCTATGTTTTACAAATAAAATTCTGATTTCTGATTTCTGAATCCGCCGACGTGCATCGTGATCTGAAGAAGGACGCCGATCTGGACCTCGAGTAGTGGTATTCATAACGATTTTCTTGTTATTTTGGCCAAAATTATGAGTTAATCTTATAGGTCCACTCAAGAACATCACCAGGAGATCTAAGGTAAATTTTCTCATGTACCTACCTATTACTGAAACTCATCGCTGTGCAGTCATAGTATAAGTGTTTAGACCTTTACCCTGGGCTAAGACTGGATGAATTAATCGCTTCCACTGTTTTCTGAAAACTATCCAAGTTTAGCCCGGACTCTAAACAAACCGTCAGAATTTTAACATGTCTTTCCGTCTATCCGCCCACGATAAAACTTGAAATACTCAGTGACAGAAGAGAGTCTCCACTAGCTCCCCACCGCAAGACCAAACATAAAGAGCTTAGACAGTTTATCACACAAGTCTCAATTGCATCAAGTCTTGTCTACCTGTAACATCTCAGTCAACAGGCAAGTGCCTGTTGACTGAGATGTTACAGGTAGACAATTAAATAATACTAATACAGTAGACTTTGTTTATTCATCTTTTTTATTCATATAATTTAATAATACAGTAGACTTTGTTTATTCATTTTGAGTAAGTACTCAAGATGAATAAACAAAGTTCTGCATTAACATAACAAAGTCTTTATTCGTATACCCAACACCAGCACGTCAGTCTATAATCCTTTCTCATAAGTTGCGTTATTCAACGGCTCACCGAACACAATATGGAGATGGCTCTTAGTATGAAATTAGCCAAGTCTTGCAGCTATAATTAAACATTGCCAGCGAGGAAACTGCGTTTGACTAGTTCAAATTAAACTAAGTTATATGGAAGGAATTAACTTGTACAAACTATCTGGTATACCTTTGATAAGTATTAAAACTACTTTGTACCTAGTGAAGGTAAACTAATTCACTTAGGTATTGACTTTTGACGTTTAATACGATCATCTTTGTGGGGTTTTTACTTAGTTCTCTTGATTTTCCTTGTTGTTAAAATTATTAAAAGTATACCAACATACTCAATGTGACAAAGAAATCGTAAAATCCCATTGCATTGTAGTGATTTAAATAGTTTTATACTATAACTAACTTGAGCTTTACATGACCGAAGATGCTTGATGTTCATACTAGACTTTTGAGAAATTAAACAATGCAGAACGAGATACCTTTCTCGTGTCTCTATAATTTAGAAAGACACATTGCTGTGATAGTAATGCAAATCTGTTAAAAAACAATTGGAATATCGTTGGTACAGTTGACAAATACCGAATCAAACCTAATATGATTGTTGTTATATCAGTAACCATACACGCTAGAAGAAGATAATGCTATTTTATTAATTTATTATAAGTGCATTTTATTAATTTTGAAAGCAAATATAATAATTTACTCAACTCGAACCGTGAATCTAGCTCTGTAGCTAGTTCTACGGAATTTGTAGCAGTGCCGTAGCTTGTTTGTAGCAACTATATTGCAACTGAAGTACTTCATGTATTTCAATATTGCTGTTGTTACTTCACCTTATATATTTCTCATACATTTATAAACGTGTTTGAGGAATGAACATTGATAAAACGCAACAATTTTGTAATTTTTAAGCTTACTGCCTGCGCAATTATCAGTCTGTGTGTAGGTAATAAGTCAGAATCTAAAATGTAATAAATCAATCAGAAGGTAATAAATCTAATCATAGGGGAAATACCAACAGACTGCCAAGCAGAGGGTATTGTGTACTAACCCACAGTCATACCACTGACTTTTCAAAGTTGTATATTTCCGCTTGCCCTGTGCCTCGGAAAGCATGTCAAGCCGATTAATCCCGGTTGTCGGGAAGATCTTTGACGGACGGTATGCGGAGTCAGTATCCCATGAATATACATATGGTCCTAGTCTCATGGCGCTAATACACGTGAGCATTCACTTGTAACAGAACAGCGAGCATTTGCTGTTTTTTGTTTTGTCAAACCGAACATTTTCACGATCATTCTAGCGAACACTCTAATCCGTAGTATATAGAAAAACATAGAAATCGCACTATAACAGCAGTTTTATCTGATATATTTACTTCAGTTTCACTTATGAATTATTTCTAGAGTAAGAGTAAGATACATAAACAAAAGATACGTTTCTAAATGATAAAATGCAGATTTTAATTTGAACCGGTTTAATAATTCACACAAGTGTCTGTTCCTACGTTCAAATATATTTATCGATATCGAGGGTTTATCAACATTCAATTCAAATTAATTCTGAGTAAACCAAATCTAAGGATTTATTGTAAAATCATCGATATTTTATCGATATTCATTCTGAGTAAGCCCATCAATTGTCAAGTTAAAATTAATGACAAACTACGAAGATTCTTACCTAGATTAAAATTATAAGTCAAAGTAAAGTAAATATATTGGCCGCCATTGTAGCACGAATCCTATGTATTTTCTATATTCTAAGGCTCTCCAGAATGTTCGTGAGAATGCTCGCTAAAACACACTCATTTGTTTTGTAACATTCACGAGAATGCTTATTTCAGGTGAATGCTCAAGTGTATCAGCGCCATAAGGAATACCGCATTCTATTTGAGTTGCGGAGGCCAGAAGGCAGTATCTCTGTGGCAAATGGCATATTCTGTTAAATCTGTTGAGACTAGTAAGCGGATCCCTGGCACCAAGATGAAAGTCTTGGATGTATTCTGGGCAACGATAAGACGATTCTGATGTATGTACATGATTATACAAGTGAATAGTTGCCGAACCACATCTTAGGAGAGTCACAGATATCTAATTCGCCCTTTTCACTTTGCATGTTCTCAGTGCGATTTACAAGTGCACTTGGGATATCAATAATTTCGGTCTAGATTTATTTTTAAATTACTCTAAGTGCAGATGTTTGAGAATCTGATTTGCATCATTTAAGAAGAAAATTAACATAAAGAAATATAAAGTCTGGACGGTTTTGTGCATAATTTAAAAATACTTGGCATTTGGTTTACAAATTACATCTATTTATGTCAACCCTTTTAGTTAAGTTTATTTATTTTTAAAGATGGTCTTCGTTCTATTAGTAAAGTCCTAGTTCACTCAGACCCAAACCCAAACAACAAATTGCGTATAACACAAAATATTGTATCGTGTGAGTATCGAACCCGCAACACTTGGTATAAAGTTTTAACGTTCTAATAAAGATTCATTAAGTAATTAACTTTAAAAAAAATACGTTCATATGCGTCACCATCAAAGTCAAAATCATTTATTCATCTAGGTCACAAACCTAGATCCCCCCCCCCCCGTGGGATCTCCACCTTGTCGTGGTGGGGGGGCTCAGTAACCGATTGGTCACCCGCGGTGAAGCTAAGAGGAATCCAGGAGGGGACGCTCCGCATGGGCTTGGAGGGGCCTGCGCAGGATGCGTCCAAAGGTGCGGGTGCGGGGGACAGTTCTGTCTGTCCCTCGCAGTCGGGTGCGGTCGCAGAAGGAGAGGTGTGTCGGTGTTGCGTTGCCGCGCGCCCTATCTCCCGCGACCAAATGGGGGCGCACCATTCGATGCGTCGTGGTGGGGCCGCAGAGGCAGAGGAGATGCGGTGTTACGTTGCCGTCCTCGCTATCCTCTGCGGCCGCTGGGTGTTTTGGCGGCGGAGTCCAACACCTTAATCCGCCGCCAAGGGGGTTTTGTTCGGGGCCCGCCTAACCATCTGGCGGGCCAATGCCCGTTGGAGGGTGGCGACGAATGCTTCGGCGATGCCCTACCCTCCGACACAGGGGCACATGAGAAAGTCGAGGTGGTTTTTAGTAGAAACACCACATACTCCGGCTCTCATTTCCCCCAAGAGTCGGAGATCCGAAGGAATTTTCTACCTCGTTAAGCAAAAAAAAAAAAATGGTAACAGATCTAGATGAATAAATGATTTTGACTTTGACTTAACGAACTTGGGAAAAAGTTAATATAAACTTGGTATAACATTTCTAATTTTTAAAAACTTGGCATTTGTTTTGAAAAACGATTATGTTTTATGAACCCCTTTAGGTGAGCTAAATACTGGTGACTTTACTTAGAGTTTATGTCAGAAGTACCAACGAACATTAAGGATTTAATGATTTTAACAGGAGAAACTAGAAATCAAATGACAATTCATACAAATGTAAGTGGAGTGTAAATTGCATCCTGGTAAGCTTAAGGAGCTGTAACTGCATACATAAATTCCATATTTGTTGAACATGTAATAGTCGGTAATATCCTGGAACTGCACAGCATGTTTAGGACTCCTCGCATCATGAGTTGTCAGTAGGTAATGATGTTTTTTTGCGATGCCATTGTACAAGCATTGATATTAAAAATATAAACTGATCATACATATTTTCATAGCCTCTCACGCCTGTGTCGCCTAAGGGGTATGGAGAGTCTTACACTCAAATGTCGCTATATTATGAATTTGCAGGTCCCATGTAATGGGAGCAAGCCTATTTTCGTCACCGGGCACATTATCAGAATCCGTGCTGCTACTGGGAATTCAATAAAACTCCGTACCTAACAGTTTCTAGATCGAATCTAACGCGTGGCCGCCCGATTAGCAGACGCATACGCTATCCACTATACGTAGATTAGACAAATATTATCTATTTTATTGGCCTATGATTATTTTAGCTTACATCATAAAAATACTTACTCTATACGTAGATAAGGACGATATTATCTATTTTGTTGGCCATACGATTAGTTTAGCTTACTTAATCAAAAATACTCACTCTATAAGTCATATTACCTACATCTAAGTAAGTATATATTGCCAGTAGAATAATTTACAATATTGTACCGTCGTGATATTAATATAAATCAAGCTTCAAGCTCTTTGATTTCCGATCAGTGTTTGATTTGCAGAAACTTTAAAGCTATTAATATTTTGCTAAATATAAAATTTACAATTGCTATGATAAAAGACCCTCAAACGACGACATCATAAAATAAATTCTAAAATAGAAACTACTATTATTATACCCTTTTCGTATGAAAAACAATTGTAAGATAATTTACATGTAAGACATAAGACACCCACATACTTGTTACAGTTTATTCAATGCTTAGCTCGTAAACAGCTCTTGAGACAATAACACGGCATGCAAACTATCCATAAAACACATAATGGTACGAGTCAACAGTAATAAATAACGCATATTCATACAAAAGCGCCGTTAGAAATGTGAATGACGAGGCCATGAGATGTGCGAATAGAAAATAGCTAAAATTTAAAAAAATCAGTAACTATTCGGGGCAACGTTTATGAAATGTTATATATAGGTAGATTTGATTGAGGTAATTTAATGTAAAAACAACGGCTCAACAGTGAAGGAAAACATCGTGACAAAACCTGCATGGGAGAGTGCACTGAGAGTTCACGATAATGTTCTCGAAATACATGTGAAGTCTGCCAACCCGCACTAGGCCAGCGTGGTAGGCTATGGTCTTACCCTTCTCTTAGATACAAGAAACCCTTACCCAGCAGTGGGATAATATGCATACGAGGCTGATTGATGATGATGATGATTAATATAAAAGAAAAGTCAAGATTATAACAAAAATAGTCTAAATGGAAATCGTAATTAATTTGAAATACGAGTGCACACATGATTTTACATCTCTCATGTTCGGTAAGTAGGTTCTTATTACCTCCAAATGGGGCTTGTAGGTGACTAATTATCGCTCTAGGGTAATAATGTAGCTAGAAAAGCCCTAGGGCGGTAAGTAACTTAAAAGAAACACTTCTTTCTTTCAAAAAGTTCGCGTACATCTAACCATCATACTGGCAATAGACATCATGCATTCAGCCCAATGATCAAAGAGGTCGCTTTGCTATTCAGCCTTGACTTCGTGTGAGTATAATAGTCATCAATTTTAAATAACGGCGAAGCTCAATTTCGTTCTTGAAAAAAAAAAATTAAAAGTTCTTTACTTGATTATTTTTAATAAAAAAAGGCGGGAATAGAAAACTTTTACTTTAAATATTGTATGTTTTTGGTTTTTTATTATTATTACGTGCTAATAAGGAGTTTGCATGTACAGTCATTATTTACATGCTTACCGGCACATGACTGTATTGAAATAACTAGAAGGAAGCTAATAGAGAACAACATGCCTGAGGAATATGCAGAAATATTGAAACACTGCTTAACAACTGGCTATCTGTTATGGGATGAGAAATACTACATACGAGTAGACGGTGTGGCAGTGGGCTCTCCAGTATCGCCTGTTGTTGCTGACATCTTCATGGAGGACTTCGAGGCACGAGCCCTGCACACGGCCACCATCACACCGAGGTTCTACAAGCGGTATGTAGATGACACTTTTACAGTTTTACCAACAGATAGTGTAAATGTATTCCTAGAACATCTTAATTCTATTCATTACCACATAAAATTAACAATGGAATTAGAGACAAACAATTCTTTAGCTTTCTTAGATGTACTTGTTATCAGGAACAAAAACAACTCTTTGAGCTACACTGTGTATAGGAAAAAGACACATACAAATAGATACTTAAACGGTGAATCTCACCACCATCCTAAACAGTTAGCTACTGTAGGCATGTCTTTGTTTCAGAGAGCCCGGGGGATATGTGACAAGAAACACCTGGACGCCGAGCTTCAACATGTCAAGCAAGTTCTGCAAGACAACAAGCTCCGACCGCCGCGCCAACGTCACAGATCCCCGAAGAACAAGCCAGCCACAGTAGAAAGACAACCTGCTGTCCTCCCATACGTCAAGGGCGTGACCGACAAGATTGGCTACATCTTGAAGCGAGCTTCAATCGAAACTTTCTACAAGCCGCCAACGAAGATAAGCCAATTATTACCATCTGTCAAGAGTCAGTTACCCTTACAAGAGGCCGGGGTTTACAAGATAGACTGTGAGTGTGGGCTCTCATACATTGGACAAACCGAGAGAAGCATAGGCATTCGACTAAAGGAACATAGGTATAGCTGACATTAAACACAAACGCTTGACGAAGTCTGCTGTGTGTGAACATGTTGAACAAGGAACCAACCATAACCTGCGATTTGATAAACCACAGATACTCGCAAAAGAACACCGCTTTGTTCCAAAAATTATACGTGAAGCTATTGAAATTAAAAAACATCCTAATTTCAATAGGGAAGATGGTTGGAATGTTCCTCCAGCTTGGGACCCTGTTATTAGGGTAATGAAACCCAAGAAGGACAAAGTCACCAGAAGACATCAAGACACAGTGAGCACATTCTGCGTAAATGGTAACACTATTAGTTGAAAAATGTTCGGGTACTTTGAGACAAGTTTTAAATTCAAGACAAAGACAAATATCACCTCAGTCTGCCGTGAACATGAATCCTGTAAAGAATTCGAACGTCGGCTAGTAATAAAAATGTAGTCTCTAGATCATTCGGTTTAAATTTAATAAGTAACCAGTGAAACCAATATAACGCGATAAAATCCGTAAACTGTAGTTTAATTTCAATGTGTAACATTCGCGTAAACCCAAGAAAATATTAAGAAATCAGTCTATTTGTAAAAGTGAAATTAAATTGCTGAACAGTTCAGAAGTAGGCGCAATGTTAAAAGGATATGGTAGTGCCATCTACCTTCCTATCTATAACTAATCGCATCAACATCAATCGTTCCACGTACAAGTGTGAGCGATACCATATTTCCGTCTCCCTCTATCCCACTCCCTGGAAGAGGCACTGCCTTTCGCCTGATTGGTCGCCGCGATCGTCGACGCGAGTGACAGTCCAGAACTTTCAAGAACATTTGATTCGCGATACGCGTCCGCTAGACTGGATCACCCGCGCCGCTCCCGCTATAGTTATTACCTCTTAAGAAACCCGCTCGCAAGTGGAAGTGACTGTGAAGTGAAGTGAAAACAAGCAGCTGCATCATGAAACCACCAGGAGACTGCCCTTCGGAAACGAAGAAGATTGCCGTATAAGGTAAGTGCCTTCCATCCTTGAAATATCCTACACCCACTCACAATCACCTCTACCCGTATCCAATCCTACATCCTCTTCCTTTAAATACAGTCCATTTTTTCCAAATCGCCTAAAACCTACCTACGGTTTCGGTGTATCGCCGAACCAGCATTAAAATATAAAGTAACTTTGTAATTCATTGAGAGTTTCATCAATCTCAGTTACAGTCAGTGGGACAATATTCTATGAAAGTCTCTATGATGGTATATGTAATGATAAGAACAAACATAGAGTTTCCATAAAAGAAATACCACAACGTTGAAGTTTTTTGATTCTAAAATTTAATAAATAATGAAACAAATTGTGTTTCATCATAACGCTTTGGAAACATGAATGTTTGTACTATGGAGTGATCGAATTTTCAACATTTATTTTTATTTTGAGTCTATAAATCACGCCTGTATCCCCGAAGGGGTAGGCAGGGGTGTAATATTACACCAATATTTCGCCATGATTTTTTAGGTCCCACGTAATAGAGGGACATTTCAACATTTATTGCTAAAGAAATCATTAAATTTAGAGTCTTCTAACTCTATCATTGGTGCCATATAACCAAGAAAAGTGAAACATACTACCATAAGCAGGATGTCCGTCGAACTGTCAATTATATCTTCCTAACTTGTAAAAGTTACGTTCATAATAAGTTTATTTTTATTTTCCTGAACGTCGAAGCTATACAATAAGATCACGAATACCTAAAAACTATCCATAGCATCTATATATTTATTGAGTTGAGTGTTGAGTGCTTATACGCTGGCGTGTTAGGCTCTGGATGGGACAGATGAGAATTGAAAGTAGTGTAATATTTTAATCCACGTCACGCCTATGTTTGGTATGAAGTGCCTATATGTAAGTGTATAATATTATATGAATTGAAATATTTGTAAGTATAATACTGAACTTTATTAATAAACAATTAATAATCGCTCGCTTAATAATGTGCCCGGTAGATGGCCAATAGGCTCGCCCCCTATTACATAGGGAGCGAAACATAACTGGCGAAGTGTGCGTGTTTAATACACCTCTGCCTACCCCTTTGGGGGACAGAGGCGTGAAGTTATGCTACGTTAGAATATTTACTGCTTTGAAGCGTATACACTAATCTGTCACTGACTAGCGCGATGGCACGGAATAGTGATGTACACATTACATGTGTTTTCATTCCATGTTCATTCCATCCACGTCTTGCTTTGCCAATCATACTAAACTTTACATATATACTAAAGTCACTAACATGGAAACCCATGTAAGGCAACAAATCAAAACTACTTATGAACAACTTTACACCTTTAACATATCTCCTTTGCTCATCCATGAAAACCGATATAGAATAAGCAAACCTGTGTTTCTTGATACTAAAATTTTATAAAAGTAGAACAATATCAAATCGTAGTCAGACTTCACAACACGCATATTTCATAGCTCCACAGTTACGATGATATTTGGATGGCATTACCTCGTGACGGCTCGATGATAGCAGGCCGGCACTCTCATCATTTCCTTCGGGCAATATTCATCCGATAGAACAGGCTGAGGGAGAAGGGGCGACCGCCTAGCGCTGGGAAGGAAGGGGGACAGCAATAACCCCTGAGTGCGTGCTTACTTGAGAGGTATTGCATTTGTTGCTCGCAATACAAGGGTTGCGACGGCATCTGTATAGCATAGATAAGATTAAAATACGATTAGTCATTTTGTTGTTTATTGGGTCATGTTGTACCCACAGGCTGAATGAGTTCTATTTGGGATTCTATTGTCAGTTCAGAATATTCAACAATATTACAATAAAACCATGTCTTTGGCATACGATTCCGCCTTCGTGGAACTTTTTTACCGCCTTGGGTGAATGGTAGGATTTATTAACATATTTAATCTTTCACTTTTTCCAGTTTTAATATAGCTATCAGATAACCAAAAACATATTAATTATTTACAATTGCCTCAAAGTAAAATAAAGCTGTATTGGACTGATTTTTTTGTATTCTGCGTATATTGAATCAGAAATTTTCTATATATTCTTTTATATACAAATTTTATTTAAAATTACTTGTATTATATTGGGGACGCATAGTTAAACGAAACAATTCATTAACTTCGTTAAATAATTTTCTTACCTAAGGGCATGCCAATTGATTACAATACCAAGCTTATTGTGGCATTAGTTTTTATAACTAGTCCCAAAGGCCCTATTTTAATTGGTTACGTGCGCTACTGTTATAAGCACTTAAAACACATAAGCCTAATAAGCATCAGTAAACACTAATTAATTCGTTAATTATGATTACATTACTCAGTGGTTTGCTATTACAATATTTGATTTTAATTTAAGTGAATTGCTAAGTATGACTTATTTATTAGTACCCCTGGAAAATAGTAAAAAGAAAACAATATTATATTTCATACAATTATTTTCTGCGTGTTTTATCCCTGCTAATTTTTGCAAGCCAGTTTAAACGACCATAGACACTTCAATTATGGTCCACCATGCATACGTATGTGCAGTTTGTATGTCAGCTCTTTTTCGAAGTTGGACCTACCCAATCGGATCATTTTCCCAATTATACGTACTTGTCGACAACTTCGAATCTAGAGTTCCCAACCTGAATAGGACAAGGAAGTCAGACGTGATTTTCGTCTTGTCCATGTTCATCTTAAGACCTAGTTTTTGGGAGACTCTACGGAGGCCATCGAGCATTGTGCTGAGGTCTTTCAATCGCCGTTTCTTTGATGCCGAGTCCTTCACAGTCCAGAACCTTGAAAACGTCTTCCAGCGCAGCGGTGAACGTTTCGGAGATATAACATCTCCTTGCCTCACCCCTCGCTATAATTGAATAGGTTTTAAACTCTGGTCCTGGAGGCGGACTGACATGGTAGCGTTTTCGAACAAACACTTCGGCACTTCGACGTATCGATAGTCGTCGATGGCACAGTTGGCGAGACTGCAGTACCGCCCAGGTTTCGATCGAATCGAAGGCTTGCTCATAGTCCACAAACGCCAAGTATAGAGGCTGGTTATACTCCTCAGACTTAACCTGCCGCAGCGTATGTATGTGGTGTATAATACGAACGCTGGTTCGGGAGGCTGGAAGTTGTCTAGTTTGGTCTTGAGATGATTTGTGACGACCTCTGAAAACAACTTATGGACGTGACTCAGGAGTGAGATGGGTCTGTAGTTCTTCAAAAGGGTTTTATCCTTTCTTGACGAAAAGCACCACCACACTGTGCCATGCCTGTGGCGTTTTGCCCTCGAGTATGACAGAATTTAATAACTTTCGAAATTTTGCACTGCAGGTGCGCCGACAGCTTTCAAAAGCCCTGACGTAATTCCGTCATCAACCGGTGCCTTGTTGGTTTTGAGTTGATTTAGGGCCGCTCTTATCCCGTGCATGCTGACGCGATGTCTGGGATATCTTCGGTATAGTGTCGGGTCAATCCAGCTCTAGGGTCAGTGACTGGAGTAATAACAGGTGGTCGTGTAGTCGTGTATAGCTGTCCAGTTCGATCTCTTCCAGGACCCTCAGCTTCTCCACCTCAGCTTAATAAACAGCTCTCTAAGTCTCTGATTCGCGATCTCCGCCAATACAACACTAAGAAGAAGTTCAAGAAGCATTCGAGCAGATTACGGTTCCATAGTGTTCAAAAGAGATCTGTCTATCGGGCAGGTCAGCTGACAAGGCTGAAGACGATTGGTGACATAATTATATATTCTGTCACCATTCGTCTTGAACACACTTAGTGTTGTATTGGCGAAGATCGCGAATCAGAGACTTAGAGATCTGTTTATTAAGCCGCCGATACTTTGGCATATCGTCGGAGGCATGCAGAAGCATTTTACGCCTTTCCTGTAAAAGCTCGAGAATCGGACCAGAGATTTTATGGGCTCTTTTAATCGTCATGGGCTTTAAGAACTTTACGCTTGTTGTATGGTCAGCATTCACTAACCTCTCACTAAAGTCGTCCACATCTACACATTCTCCCAGGCATTCGAAGCGGTTTTGCAGCTCATACTGAAAGCTCTTGGGGTTTTAGATTTGAACTGGCGCTGGTAGGAGCGTAGACTTGGTCAATCTCGACCGTTCGAGTCTGGGACTAATATTCAATGTGCCTCTTACCATTCGGTGACCGCGGCCCGTTTTATGCGAACTGATCACAGAAACATCATTAAATATTAACCTCTTCATTGACATGATGAAATCGATCTCATTTTTGGTGGCACCATCTGGACTTATCCAGGTCCACTTGCGGCATTCTAGCTTTTTGAAAAAAGGAATGCATCATGAAGAGTCCTTTCTTCTCCATGAAGCTAGCCAGCAAGTGGCCCTGCGAGTTCCGGTGTCCATATCCAAATTGCTCCACACTCAGCTCATCACCGTTCGTTAGCCTAGTTTCGCGTTAAAATCTCCCATGACAACGGTGTAATGGGTTTTGAAGCCATGTACCTATAGCCTGAGATATGTCCTCATACATAGCTTGTATATCCTCATCGGAGTGTGATGAATGAAATAAAATAAATGAAATATTGCGACAAATCTCTGCCGGAGGTTTATCGCACCCCTTGCCCCGCCGTTACCATGGCCGCTATCTGAGTCAGGAATAGTGGGGCCGCTGGGGAATAGAGGCCGTTTTTTTCGTGTGTTTCTCATTTTTAGAAGATTTTGCTTTGATTCCCATGCTTGGCAGACGGATTGGCGATCGTAGTGGCGGAAGTCTTTGATACTTAATGCTGCTGCCTATATGGTATCTTGCCTTTCACTTTCGCCTTACTTTGGGTGGTTTGACCGCCATCTTCCGGTTGACTGACTGCAATGGTGGATCCGAGGCTACTCTCATCCAGTTCCTGCCCGTCAAAAGTAGTCACTCCACGTAGTTAGTCTGAGGGATATCTGCAAACCAACAAGGCAGTCATAAGAATTTTATAAATATGACTAATTCGTTGGTCTGCTATTTCTTCCCTCAAACTTGGTGGAGATATTAAGGAAGATAATGTTAATTAAGTATTACACAAAAAAAATCGAATTTTACCTCTTAATGTTCCCCGACATATTTGAATTTTTGCGGGAACACGATGCGATGACGCACGCTTGCACGCTATAAGCTCTCCGAGCAGAATGGCAAACCTCTCGGCGCGCATATCCCATTCTCGCACGCATATGACATCCCCGCACACTCTCGGAATTAATAAAGCGCGAGAAACGGATAACGTGTTTCTAGTTAGGGAACGTGGGCTAGCCGTTATTAAGTTAAGAATTACTAATATCTTTTTGAACAAATTCCATGTAAGAAGTGAATAACTCTTTTTTAACGAATTGTTTTGATTACTTGGCAAAATTATCGTTATGGTCGTCTAACCAGCTTTAAGATAAGGGTTTCATCATAAATAGTTTATAGCATTGTTTTTATTCCTGTTTTATCAAAATGTATCCTTAACTACAAACAAGTTATAGGCTCTTAGTGTATTTGTAGTCAAGAATATTCAATTAACGTAGTTAAAGCTTATAAAAATGAAAAAAATACTAAGCAAATTTTGAAACTAAGGTACTTTAACGTGCATTAAGCTAAGAAGCGTGGTATAGTCACTTTTTAGTCAAGCATTTGTTGCATATTTTGTCATTTAACGGTAAATCAGTTTTAATATCTCTATAACCGTAAGTGATAGAGATATGGTTCTTAGACAGAAAGATAGAGAATTTAAAACTGTATTACTTTGCATTCAAAACTCAAAATCGACCATTTGAGGGTTAACGGGGTTCTAGTTAAAGGACGGCAGAGTAATACCGACTAATTCCTAATAGGGAATATCCAATAGAAGATGTGAATTTTCTATTGAATGCACCGTCATCTTAGCGTTATCTCGGATTCGACCGAGGACTATTAAAATAGCAATACCAGTATAAAAACATGCGGCAAGACACGAACGAAGATCACCATAGCTAGATTGTAATTTAGGCTGACCATGACAGCTATGTCTGGTTTATGGGATGTGGAAAATTCCAATTTATTTCGATGATTAAATTTAATAATGCCTTTATTAAATCGCTTTCTATTTTTGTTAGTAGTAATATTACTGCTGCTTCCGTGGTCCAGTGGATAGCGTATGCAACTACAGTTCGGAGGTCTCGGATTCTATTCCCAAGTCGGGCAAAAAGTGTTACTGAGTTTTTCCGAATTTTCAGTAGCAGCACGGCGTCTGGCAACGTGCCGGTAACACCGGTAGGCTCGCCCCCTATTACGTGGGAACTACAATTCATAAGGCGCACGTCAACACAGAAAAATATACAACAAAATAAAAAATACTTGTTCCAAAATATAAATAGTTTATTCAAAATAATCGTGAACGTACTGTATCTGATATAATTATGTCTTAGGTTAGAAGTACCCTGAACAGAAGAGCATGTATGAGGAATTTGATGGCAGTGAATGAAGAGAGATATGTCAGGGTCATTGTAAAAGGCGTTCCGTAGTATCTGCCTACCCCTCCGGGAAACAGGCGTGAGTCTATGTATGTATGAATAAATGAAAACTCATAGAAAAACGTTACCAAAAAAATATGTAAAACATCAAACAAAATTGTCTAAATCGACTAAGAAAAATATTCAAAGTGTTTATTCAGTATTAAAGGGGCTTACGTTAAGTTCCACCGATACAAACCAGCGAAACCAACGAGGTTCTTGTAAGAAATACAATTTAACTTCCTCCTGAACACAAAATGTTTCATTTGAAAGCGTTTCCTGGAGATTGTTACAAATTGAATCTCACGCCAGCTCAATCCCTTATTTCATCGCCTCCTTTTAATGCGAAGAAAAGATTATTAATCGAATATTTTCCATCTAAGTAGAAGTGTTTAAGAGCATCTGTTTAGATTTCTGAAAGGCAAAGCTTCGTGGAAATGTAAGTCGCTTGTTTTGTTTGATAATTTTGGCCACTCGATTGGCGTAGAGCCGAGCGGTTGAAGAGTATTCATGTGAATGGTTACCGCCCACGGTTTACATAAAAGTTATCACTACAAGCTGAAATTATAATAATATCACAGGGCTAAAAATAAAATCCTGCAAATAGTATTTTATAGATTCTCCACGGACGGCACATCATAGGTAAAGTTACCACCTTGCTGCTTAGCACTGTGCCGTATGTTGCTGGTTCGCGTTCGTCCCCAGTAGAGCGATACTTTGTGTAAGCCAAAAGTTGTTACTTCATATTTGGGTGGTAAAAAGAGGATAGTTTCGACTGCCAAATCTATATCCTTTATTGAATCAGCGCTACATGAAAATCATTACTATTTTTTTTCCAAAAACTCGACATGATTCCCATATAACACTCTTAACATATACATATTATAATTTGGAACAAATGGCAATGGTGGTCCGAGTGATATAAATTTGTAAACAAAGCTGACTGCCCAAGGGCCCAATTCAGTTACAAACACAAAATCAAACACGATAATTTAGATTAACGATTTTTTTTTGATGACGGCCCTATTTTCACAAGAGTTATGAACATATTCGCTGATGTTTACACTCGAATACTTACTGAATGCCTGAGAGATTGGCGTGCACTGATCAAGTTATAGTTCAATTCAGAATTGTTTTAATTATTATTGTTGTAATGACGAACTATAACGATTCAATAAAACTTATGTTGATTTATTCGTTTAGATTTATAGCTATAACTAGCTGACCCGGCAAACGTTGTTTATCAATTTTTTTTTTAAATAGATGTTGGCCGATTCTCATAGATACCGGATAAGCACAAAAAATTTCATCAAAATCGGTCAAGCCGTTTCGGAGGAGTATGGGAATGAAAACTGTGACACGAGAATTTTATATATTAGATTGTCAATGTTTATTTTATATTTAGAAATGGTATATTTAGAAATGTTTAATTATTATTTCATAGATAAACTGTTACGATCCAATCAAACTAATGATCTTTCATTCATTTAGATATAAGGTTATAATTGTGAATATTTACTTTATATTTAGAGTGCTATATTTATCACAGCTGACCTCAGGTGGCTGTGCTTGGAAACTGTTAGGTAACTTATGACGAACTATGCGTAGGTAGTAGCTGAGAAGGAATATAACTTACTTAATATTATATAAGACTCAATACATTTTTCCCGACAGCTCTTGGAGTTCAAAATAGCATAGTCAAGTAAATCCTATTTGTGTAGCATATTTTTTTAAATATTATCTATTTTCAACATTTTACTTATTTATTTGTATATGTACAGATCGAAGCCACAACACTCGACATAGTAGCCATCCCAGCAGTTGCTTTGCATGCAAAAGAATTCAGTTTCTTTTCAAGGAGCATGTAAAAAGCACATACGATTAAGCTTAACAATTTGAACATATTCATAGTTATACCGACATGAACTTTCAAAAGTAGTTACAATTTAATCATAATATATCAAAAAATATTTGATTCTTTTCCATAAGGACAGAACCCGCAATAATCTGTAAGGCCTAGTAGAGAAATCACCGCCGCATTGCACCATCCGCTAACCTTTCCACTCTAAATATTATCACATCTTTCTACATCGTACTTATCCGCCGGTAAAGCAAGCTCACTCGTTCTCTTCCCGACAATCAGAGGCGTGTATCATGATCGTATCAACATACAATTTATTGCGTGTTAAAACGCCCCAGTCACGTCTGAACGTACACAATTTTCACTTGAACGATTAACAGAATAAACACAATTTTCATATACAAAAATAGACATTAGCTAATTACGTACTCAAAACCAGGTACGAAACAAACTATCCGCTATCCCGTAAACATATCTGAGCGCTTGTTCGAAAGTGGCTCGGGTACTACTCGGCTCAAATAACTGAATACGGAGGGCATGTTATATTTCGCAATTCCCCACAACGGCCAAACTACGTAATAATATTGTGCTCGGGCTCGCATTCGGGGTAGAATCATCGATAGTCATTATCGGAAAAGTGGGTTTAAGAGCCGTCCCAGCCCCTACGGGACCTTTACGGAGGTCTCATCCCGGCGTGTTCGATAACTATGCTAATGTTATTTGCGCCAGTGGGTTTGAAAACGACGGCATCCACTAACTTGGCATTCCCAAGAACACAGGGCTCCCTTAAGGTAAGGTCTCAGAATGAAACATCTTACTTTACGACCCGTAATACCATACCATATTGTGAAAAGATTTGCTATTTGCCAAACGTCCCGGTACGCCTCAGGGCTATATTAGGAATAGTTACGGATCGGTTGGACTTATCCACCTATGTAAATTCTGATAGCATCGCTTAGTACCCCAAGGCGAGTTACATAATGACTCATTTACATGATACGTCGTCCCGCATGTGTTAGATTTCGTTAACGACTTTCACGAGCGGGGGAATTGCCTGCAATAATCGGACAACTGCTAAAATAATTAAGCATTAAATACATCGACATAGTTTGCGAGATATAGCCCAGCTTTCTCGATATATCAATAGCTTAGAGAAGACCGAATAATGGTTACTTTCTGATTTATTTAGTTGACATCAGGAGGGTGTAGGAATCAGTTTGGTAAAACGATCAATCGTTTACATGAGTCGTTTGTCGATTTGGGAAATGTAATCGGGGATTGCAAAACGATCATTTAAAGGCATAATGTAAATGAGTCATTACACCGTCCGCATGCTATTGAAGGCGCATCGGCATAAATGAAGCGCGGGTAATGACATGCACGTGACACCACACCTGCCGGCCGTCGCCGTCACCGAGCCCGTCGCTTATGCAACACATTAAGTACCACCGCCTACATTTCAATGTCCTCAAGTAATCCCAACAACAAACGTGTTTAGTTTGTGAAAAGAGTTGTTTGTGAAGGATTTTTGCGAAAAGAACTTATGTGATTGATATGAAACCTCGCTATTTTACTTACGGTGTTGGCGTTCCACAAAGGTTAAGTCATTTAGTTTCAACGGCTATAAATAACTCACAAACTGCTTTCATTTTTATTCGGAATATATTATTTTGTGCTTTCGTAAAAATAGTGTTAAGATAAAAACATTTAGACGTAGCTAAACTTTATCCGTATTTTTGAGCTCGCGTTTTCTCGATTCGTAGGTAATACAATTTGGTAGTAACCGTATCAGGAACTATTGTTCTTGATACGGTTACTACCAAATTGTATTACTATTTTGATCAATTTAAATGTATCAAAGCGATACAATAAAACAGTCGAGGTTGTCTAAGCATTGTGTGTGGAATAATAAAAGGAAGCTCATCTGTACCGCTTATGTCCCACGTACCACTATTCACGAGATCGAAAAAGTTTTCCAATAGCTGCGTCTGATTATAGAATATAGTTGGGGACCTGTGAGGTTACTTTTATTGCAGTCACCACTTTGTTCGCTATTGAGTCCAGCACACACAATATTGCACACATTATTTTATTTCGTCGTTTTGATAGTTGTTTCGAAGTTCTGCGTTCTGTACAAACGAGTCTTAATTAACCCTTGTCTTTTAGTCCTCTTCTCTATTGAATTTCTGTACTTGTTGTTGTTTGTTTTTCGTGTGAGTGTCCAACTCTGGTGTCGGAGTTTTCAGACCGCCCGAAGGCCTCCGACATGGCCTAACGATTCTTATCGTGAGACAATAACCGAGACCGACAGCTTTACGTGCCCTCCGAAGCACGGTAGCGCTCAGATGTAAATGCCACACGCTATCACCCATCCAAGTGGCGACCTGTGCAAGCGTTGCTTAACTATGTCGATCTGTTACGAACGACAAGCTAAGTTTCGCTATGAGCGCTACACTACTAAATATAACTATTTCTGAACTACAAATGTAAGAACGAGAATAAACCTTTTGGCTAAAATTAGAAATAGTAGCTGAAATAAATGCGGAGGAGCATCAACGTTATTATCAATAAGTTTACTAAAAATAGAACACTGGAAGAAAACCTTTGCCTTGGCCCAAAAACATTGGATATTTCCATGGTAGCGCAATTTACAATGTTTGTTCCCTTCGATGATAACGCATTGCTGAACTGCGCTGTGCTGTTCTTGGCCTTAACATAGACAGAAATTTACTTCGCATACGCTTAAGCTAAGAGGCAAAATAAGTAATCATCGTCGTTAGCTGCATCCAAGAATTCTGCCTTGGAGCCCTATCTTTTCCTAGTACAACTTCCCTCCCGAAATTAGGATGTCAATTAATCGTGCCACGTTCAAATTTAGAGTCCGCCAGCTGTTTTATAGTGAATTGTTGGAAGCTTCTCAGTAGTACTTTATCTACCGTTAGTAGTCTATCTATTTAAATATTTATGTATATATACATATGTATGTATTTATATATGTATATATTTATGCGTATGTATGGATCTTGTATGTATTTATAGTATGTATTATACCGTGTATTCTATTTTATTTTACTCTCTTTGCGTAAGTACACACCTGCCATGACCATCTCTGCATCACCCAAAGGTTGACTGGGAGAAAATACCTATAGGCATTAAGTCCGCCTTGTGCAATGTATTTTGCAGGAAGTTTTAAATAAATAAATAAATTAACTTGATTTGACTGAAATAATATTTCCCTTATTAGAGAGAACTGCCGGCCTCTATCTCTTGGATAGATATTACATGGCTCAGTTAAAAATACTATATTCAAGGGTACCCATGATAACTGTCAAAAATCTTCATACCAGCCGGAACCGACGGGGTAACGTCAAAGAGCTTAGATATTTACATAGAGGCGCATTTCATATGGGCGCTCTGAAGACAAACCTTCTGTGACCCAAATTGTCGCTTGGCGGCGTAGCAGTTGCGCTGTGACAGCTGTCTCTAGGAGAGCAAGAGAGACGAACGTTCCTCCTGTGTATTTTAACTACGAGAGCAAAAGAGACGGAGAACGACGCCAGCGCCACCAACGGCGCCAACTACGAACTTAACTGGAGACAGTCCCCATTTGGCATAAGCACACGAAATCCTTAAGAACTGCGCTTCTATGTAAATCTGTATTCATTGGTAACGTGTTCTGAGAGGCACGGCGCAGGCTACCACTAATATTTTAACACGCACATAGCTTGGAAAAATCATAGATGCGCGCAGTGGAATGAAATAATAGTCTGTTGATATCGCCACTAGCATATCACTGCCTAGATTGATAATTATTGATATAACACGCTATTCATTCATTTGAATTTACAAAATTCCCTTTAAAAAATCATTCCAGTTAAATTTTCATCATAAAAAATTTTGGTTTGTGCTAAGGAGATAGTTAAAAGGCATGGAAACAAGCTAATTTAATCTGTAGAAAAAATCCCAAGAAGCAAACCTACTTGTAGACGTGGGTGATATCGCGAGCTTTTACTTGTTAATAACAATGCAAACGACTTTGCTTTGTCATATTGTTGTGCTAATAGTGTAACGAGAGCTTCCCTGCAATCTATGCGCGATGGTTTAATACGTTTTAATTGACTATGGTTGTGTGGGCTTCAATGTTGTGACTTGCGGCAAGGAGGCGTTTTGCGACATCAGGTCTGAGAATGTTACTGTACGTTCAATATATATCATTACTGGATATCGCTGGAATACTCGGCGCCGATAATACTATATGACTAATATACCTGGATCATGTTCTTTGTCTCCCTGGAGCTGCCGTCTCTGAGATACGCCGCCTTGTACTCAAGTACCAATATGCGAAGCATGAATATGTGGAGAGTGATTTTGTGATGACAAACCAATACTAATGTATCGTTGTCTTTAGTATTTTGATGTCCTCTTTTCACTCTAAGAAGTGTTTACACTTGGTAAATGCTGTCAATAGAGACATGCCCAGTAACCTGGTCGAGTGTCATAGATTATGCGCGGTAGAGGGGCGCTTTAATCAGGGCCACTGGGGGCCCTCTGACATTTTAAAACCAGTTAGTAAGGAAACTAAAATTTTAATCAGCCTGGGGTCTATAGGATTTCGTTACAATAGTCACCAGTTTATTTTTATATTTACAAAGCGAAATACAGGGGATAATTGGTACATGGAATGTACAAGCTGCGATCACAAAGAATTTCCACAGTCGGCAAAACTGTCTGGATGTCTAGTTCACTAAAATTTACGCTTTTGGAGTGGATCTCCAGAGTTTCATCACTCACCGCATGGTGATTTCGTAAGCCGTTGCGCCATTTGTGTCTGTAGAACTTGGTGTATGTATTCCTATCAGGAATTTAATTTAGGAGAGCCGATGGCCGTTGGCTCTACGATCTAGAGGCCTTTACATTCGGCGCTGAAGTCCGCTCTTATAAGCTTTTAGCGAATAGGTATATACATGTTGTGAGGATACATTTATGTATTAATGTTTGTAACTCTCTCACGCAGGAAGTCTTGACAGATTTTTGAAACTTTCATCAAAACTTTTCATACATTAGAATAGCACACGGGTTTTCACTTTTAGTTCCAATACCCGACTTCCACGCGGAGGAAACCGTGAGAATTTATTTATTTGTTGGTTCTCCAACAAAGAATACACATTACATGATAGATGAGATATTTCACAATCTTGTTACCTTGTGTTTCCTCATTTACAGAAGAACACAGCATGCATTTATGTTAAAAACATGTTGTTACACTGAACAGGAATAAACTTGTAATTGGTATTTATGAAATATAATTAGGTATAATATCCCTACATATGGGACATGAACTAGGCTATATCTAATTAAAACAATCTTCGGCAATATGAAATTTCTATTCTGGCATTAACATGTTGTAAAATTGTTGTAATCTGTAATACAATTATACAATACAACGAAGTATAGCCAGATATATAATATTTGGATATTTAAGAATGTGTTTCAATTATTTGGTCATATAACCTCTGCCTAGTTTGGTATCAGAGGAGTATTTATTTCACTGCCAACTATTCATTGTGAAAATTCAATATTGTCTAATGTTGTCGTTTTCCTGTTAGTAGGTACCCGTAGGTAATAAAAAAAACATTCAGAAATATTAAGTAAATATCATTAAAAATATACTGATTATGGGCTGCATATTACTTTTGAAAAGCAGTTGGCACTTAGCCAAAATTCATATAAAGCGCAATACACATTGAGCCCGCCGGGCCGCCGACATATTATGTCGGCAACTTTTTGTCGGCGGTCTAGTTGGCGGCTTCACTTAATACAAGTCGGAAAATTTGGTCGGCGGCATGTCGGCGGCTTGAGATGAGAAATTTATTTGGCAGTCAGTGATTAAGATTATTTAAGATTAATTAACGTAAGAAAAATACAAGCACGTCAGTACAGGTCGAGCGGTGCCGGGCAACTGAGCTCAGGCGTACCCAAGCCGCCAACATGTCGGCGGGCAACACGCGCGGGTGCATGTTGCCGACATGATTCTTTTCATACAGGCCGCCGGGTTGTGTCGCCGGGCTTTGTCGGCGGCCCGGCGGGCTCAGTGTGTATTGCGCTTAAAGAAGAAGCTATTTTGAAAACCAAAATTATACAACAAAGAATATAAGGTCAAAACTACAGTATATTTCAATGCTTTGAAACTTCCCGTGATAACGCTGGTAATTCATGCCGAAAAGTCGGGGCATATAGGTACAAGGAATTTCACCTTTATTTTCGATTCATCATCATCATCATCATCAGCCCTTTATACTGTCGGGACTATTCTCACTACGAGAAGGGTAAGGCCATACTCCACCACGCTGGCCAAGTGCGGGTTAGCAGACTTCACGTGTCTTTCGAGCAAATTATGGAGAATTCTCAGACATGCAGGTTTCCTCATGATCTTTTTCTTCACCGTTTAGCAAGCGATAATTAACTATTTTCGATTAATGAGGCAATATAGATGTGTGACATTAATGAAAGTAAATGATATTATATTTGTTGAATTAATAAATATTATCACTATCATCATCATATCAGCCAAACGACGTCCACTGCTGGACATAGGCCTCCCCCAAGGTTCTCCACACAGACCGGTCTTGAGCCGCCCGCATCCAACCGCCTCCCGCGATCTTGACGAGGTCGTCGGTCCACCTTGCGGGGGGCCTCTGCTGCGTCGTCCGGTACGTGGCCGCCACTCCAGAACCTTTCTGCCCCAACGGCCATCGGTTCTTCGAGCTATGTGTCCTGCCCACTGCCACTTCAGCTTGGCTATCCGGAGAGCTATGTCGGCGACTTTGGTTCTACTGCGGATCTCCTCATTTCTGATTCGATCTCGCAGGGAAACTCCAAGCATAGCTCTCTCCATCGCCCTCTGAGTGACCTTGAGCCTTCTGATAAGGCCCATAGTGAGCGACCACGACTCTGATCCGTAAGTCATCACTGGCAACACACAGACGTGCGGGATATCGGACGAGAAGATATGTCGTAGCTTCCCGAACGCTGCCCAACCGAGTTGGATTCGACGATTGACGTCCTTCTCGAAGTTGGACCTACCTAATTGGACTACTTGTCCCAGGTAGGTATACTTGTCGACAACTTCGAGCGTAGAGTTCCCAACCTGAATAGGAGCAGGTAGGTACAACATGGACGTTCGACATGATTTTCGTCTTGTGCATGTTCATCTTAAGACCTACTTGTTGAGAGACTCTACAGAGGCCATTGAGCATTGTGCCTAGGTCTTCCATGGTCTCAGCCATGACTACGATATCGTTTGCGAATCGAAGGTGAGTGATGTACTCGCCGTTGATGTTGATGCCGAGCCCATTCCAGTCCAGAAGCTTGAAAACATCCTCCAGCGCAGTGGTAAACAGTTTCGGGGATATGACATCCCCCTGTCTCACCCCTCGCTGGAGTTGAATAGGTTTCGAACTCTGGTCCTGGAGGCGGACTGACATAGTGGCGTTTTCATACAAACACTTCAGCACTTCGATATATCGGTAGTCAATCCGGCACCGTTGGAGAGACTGTAGCACCGCCCAGGTTTCGATCGAATCGAAGGCTTTCTCATAGTCCACAAACGCCAAGCATAGGGGCTGGTTATACTCCTCGGACTTCTGTATAACCTGCCGCAGCGTATGTATGTGGTCTATGGTACTTATAGCCTTTACGGAAACCGGCTTGTTCGAGAGGCTGGAAGTCGTCTAGCTTGCTCTCGAGACGATTCGTCATGACCCTCGAAAACAGCTTGTAGACGTGGCTCAGAAGTGTGATGGGACTGTAGTTCTTTAAGAGGGTTTCATCCCCTTTCTTAAAGAAAAGCACCACCACACCTCTGTGCCACGCCTGTGGCGTTTTACCCTCGAGAATGACGGAATTAAATAGCTTCCAGAGGGCTTCTCTAGCGGGTGCACCGCCGGCCTTCAGAAGCTCGCTCGTAATTCCGTCATCACCCGGCGCCTTGTTGTTTTTGAGCTGTTTGAGAGCCACACTAATCTCGTGCATGCTGACGTCCGGGATATCTTCGGTATAGTGTCGGGTCAATCCAGCTCTAGGGTCTGACGCTGGAGTGCTTGCGGGTTGTTGCGTTGTCGTGTATAGCTGTCCATAGAACCTTTCGATCTCCTCCAAGAGCTCAGGCTTGGACGATACGATTCTGCCATCTTCCGTCTTCAGCTTTGTCAGCTGACTCTGCCCAACAAACAGATCCCTCTGGAACACTTTGGAACCCTTATTCTGCTCGATTGCCTCACGAACACGTTTTGTGTTGTATTGGCGGAGATCGCGAGTCAGAGACTTAGAGATCTGTCTGTTGAGGTGCCGATATTTCGGCATGTCGTCGGAGGATAGCAGAACCATCTTGCGCCTTTCCTCTAACAGCTCGAGGGTCGGATCCGAGATCTTGCTGGTTCTCTTGCTTTTCTGGGGCTTAAAGAATTTAGCCCCTGTTTTATGGACAGCATCCACGAATCCGTTACTGTACTCGTCCACATCTACGCATTCGCCCAGGCATTCGAAACGGTTCTTGAGTTCGAGCTGAAAGCTCTCGGGGTTTTGGATATGAACCGGTGCCGGTCGGAGCGTGGACTTTATCAACCTCGACCGTTCGAGGCTTGTACAGATATTCAATGTGCCTCTTACCATTCGGTGATCGCTCCCCACTTTAAGTGAATTGATCACGGAGACATCATTGAATATCTGCCTCTTCGTCGACATGATAAAGTCGATCTCATTTTTGGTTGCACCGTCTGGACTTACCCAGGTCCACTTGCGGCATTCTCGCTTCTTGAAGAAGGAGTTCATCATATAGAGTCCTTCCTTCTCCATAAAGCTAGCCAGCAAGTGACCCCGGGAATTCCGATGCCCATAACCAAATTGCCCCACTCTCAGCTCATCACCGTCGCGTTTGCCCAGTTTCGCGTTAAAATCTCCCATGACCACGGTGTAATGGGTTTTGTAGCCATGTATAGCCCGAGATATATCCTCGTACATGGCTTCCACCTCCTCATCGGGGTGCGACGAGGTCGGAGCGTATACCTGTATGACCTTCAGCGAATACCGCTTGGATATTCTGAGTATAAGGTACGCTACCCTGCTCGACACACTTCCGATATTTACCATGTTGGTCACGAGAGATTTGTGGACGATGAACCCGACACCACCTTGGGACTGTTGGTCGCCCTCCCGGTAGAAGAGCAAGTAACCGGAATTGAGAACTATCGAGTCCTCCCCCTGTCTTCGGACTTTAGATAGGCCTATGATATCCCATCGCAACTTGCTCAATTCTTCTTCCAGCTCGACAATCTTCTCGTCGGTCCGCAGTGTGCGCGTGTTCAGTGTTGCCAGGGCCAATTGTCGTTGGTGGTGGAGACCGATCTCTTCCGGAGATTCTTCGCACCCCTTGCCCCGCCGTTACCATGGCCGCTACCATAACCAGGACTAGCGGGGCCGCCGGGGACTAGGGGCCGGTTTTTATAGGTGTGGTTCATGATGGGGGGATTTGCCATAATCGCCACGCTTGACAGGCGTATTGGCGATCGCAGTGGCGGAAGTCTTTAGTGCTGGACGCTGCTGCCCATCTAGCATCTAGGATTTTCTTCCGCCAGGTTCGGATGGTTTGACCGCCATCTTTCGGTTGACTGCTTGCTCTGGGGGAGATACTATGACGAGTATCTACTCGTCAGATTAACTCTCCCAGTGGGCGGTGGGGTCGTCACGTCCACGAATATTATCACTATGCAGGGTGTAAAAAGACCCTTAACGAAAACTGAAACCCCATATTGAACCAATCATTACGAACATTTTTTACTTAGGCACCATACCTGGGAAATTACTGGTTCAGGAGATATTTAGGCTCAAAGCTACTATACAATTTTTGTAATTAGGTACAAAATCGATGCAAATACCACGCCAACACTGATGTCTTTTGCACCCATGGATAAATAGGTATTTCGAAAATTGCACGGGCACGCTTTAAATTGCGGCCCAAAAATGTGATTATTAGAAAAAGAAGATCATTTCCCAAGTTTTACTGTTGCTTAGTCTGACTTGGCATGATGTCCAAAACGAGTAGACTTTGGCTTGGTGATGGGTCATGTGACACCTTGTATATTGGTATATTTTAATATGCATTTGTTTCAGAAATACAATTTAAAATAAACCATCCAAAGATGAGAGAGATCCATTTCTTTTAAACAAATTTAAAGTAATTATAAAATGCAATATCAAAGTTAAAAAGTAAAAAAATAATAATAATTATAATATTCTACCACGTTCACACAAGACTATTTAGTCCCAAACTAAGCAGAGCTTGTCCTATGGGTACTAGACAATGGATAAACATACATAATATATATACTTTTATTTGTAAATTCATACATTTAACTACTATTTTGACAATTACACAAATAATTTAAGCTTAGCTGAATGGTTAAACGATAAATATAAGTATTGCTGAACTTACGCCTTCCACAACTTCTCCTGCATAATATGAATCAGTTTGGAGAACTGTGCATAATACCAATAAATAAAAAAACATTTATTTTATGCATTAGTTTTCTACATTATGCTTTCTTCATATAGTTAATACAGTTTAACAATAGTAACATATAATTTTTGTATAAGTAAATGATTCAAGATACTTATTTCTAAGAGCGGTTTCAGACTAGCATTCCGCACGCGCACATAAATTTGTTTTTGAAAGCGTATATAGTCACGTTTAGGCAAGCCGTTTGCTACATGACAACCGTCATATTACTTACATACATACATACATACATAACGTCACGCCTTTTATCCCCGAAGGCGTAGGCAGAGGTGTATTTCTACACCCACTTTTCGCCAGATATACTTTAGTCCCACGTAATAAGGGGCGAGCCTATTGCCGTACCGGGCACATTTCCAGACTCCGTGCTGCTACTGAGAATTTCGTGACAGAAAAACCCAATAACACTGCCCGACCCAGGAATCGAACCCGGGACCTCTCGATCCCACGCGCACATTTATGCCGGGAGACCAACGAGGGTTTGATGTCGAGTTTTCCGTCTCTACGCAAAGATGGTATTTGCATCGTGTTATCCCTTAGTCGCCTCTTACGACAACCATGGGAAGATAGGGGGTGGTGACACTTGTATTCTATGCCGTCAACCACACGGCAATATAATCATATTACTTAGTTAGAAATTCCAGTTTTTGGAAGCACGCGCATGTCAAAAGGACCAAAAAATACGCTACTTAGAAAACGCCCTTAAACACAGTAATATGTTTATCAAACCACTAAAATATATAATTTAATTGAATATACTTGCATGACCGTTGATACATAATACGGATAGATATTAATTTCTATATTATTCAGGTAGCAGAAACCATTACTTGGCTGAATACTGTTCTGGAGCACGACCAAGCTTCAGTCACATGCGATGTCAATCGATCACTGCATAACTTCATGTATACAGCTTCTTGGCCAATATACTGGTCAATGAAAGCCAATTAATTTGCAATATTCAGCACAGTACACTATTTGCGAGTTGCAATACTGTTATTGATGTTGAACTTTACACACAAAAGCCTATTTATTGCTATGGTTATAAGGTTAATAAACATTAATCCTAAAGATATAATGGTGCCTTTGCAAACCTAAACAGTTCTTTATATTTGAGCTCACGCATTTTTAGCACTTATTGTTTCTTGGTTTTCTTGGCAACCGTTTTAATGGTGCTGAGAATAGTCGTCATGAGTGTAGATGCAGTGGTTGTTACTTCAGCAGTGGTCCTGGTAATGTTGTAGACGTCTTCATCATCACGAGCCTGGCTTTGACTGTCATCAGGTATACTAATCTGGAACTGCAGTAGTACCACCAGGTACGTTACCATGTTTGCCAGCAACGATTTGAATAGAGTTCTATCAACACTAAAGAATCCTTCTAGGCTGATCTGCGATGGGTTCATTTCAGTAGCTCGCAGGAACATGTTAACTTCTGTTTGCGTATCAGTATTCATCCAAGATAGTTCAACCGCCAGTAGTTTCTTCTGGAAGTTTGTTCGAAAGTTGTGAGAAGCAAAATGAGCCTCGTCACAGATGAAAAATAAAAGGAAGACACTACAGAATGCCGTCAATGCTAAACCAATGTCTTTGGTTCCAAAGCCTTCAGAAATTTGACTCAGCAAACCGTATGTGGAGAGTGTGATTATTAGGAACAGATACAAGTTGACGAAAGTGAAAGTATAGCAATTTGCAACGCCAGTATCCCGTGTAAGCTTGCTTAAACGAAGCCAGAGAGCGCGGTACTCAGCAACTTTGATGCAGGGTGGCCCTGACGAAGAGCCTGTTGAAAATCTTCAGCCAAAATATTAGCACAAACACCCAGAGCCTCACAGAGTAGAAACCAGTAACCACCCAGCATGTACGTCAATATCTTCAAAAAAACATACGGTATTAGTTGCAATGGTTTGAAGTGTACCATAGTAATGTGCGTCACAACCTGTGTACTATCAGAGAGTACGGGTATAATGCCTGCTATAATCAAAGCTTTCTTGTATAATTTTAAAGGTAGAGAGTGGCCTGACAGTTTCTTGTATACTGACTCAAAAGCCTCCCACTCATTCAGCACTTCAGCAATTTTGCGAGTCTCGTACCACAATAATGGGATGGCAAGCATAGGGAACAAGTAGACAGTGAACAAATATTCAATCACTGTCTCTTCAAATTTTCCTTCTGCCGTTCGAAGAATTTGGACTTGGTGAAACGATTGATATGATATGTAGCCAATGAGAGCGCAGAAAACCAGAAAATAATATATCATAGAAGGAGACGTTGCTTGAAAATGGTTAATGCCAGGTCTTGGTCTTGTGATTGGCAGAACTCCCATTATTCTCAATAATGTGAGAACAGGTTTGATATTTTCGTATACTATATCCTTGGAAATGTTGTTGTCAATGACGTTATTTTTCATTACAGGCACCACAGCGTTCGGTGAGAATGGTTTTGCAGGAGTTCGTTGCGGAGTTACATCCAGGAAAACTATTTTGTGTTTTCTTTCTTTGTCTATTTGAGCTGGAAATCTATTTGATATAGACATTGTCGTGGGAAATAAACTGTTACTTATATAGTACGCCATCGCAGATATATTTTGAGTTTCTGTCTGTCTCGGAACTGCCTGTGTCCTACACTGACTGAGAAACACTACTCGTAAAATAGAAAATTCTCGGCCAAGGTCATATTTCAAAAGCTGTCATATTAATGGTAGGTTCGTATGAGTGTTCAGTTGTTTTCATATTTAACTTTCAAGTGTCCTTCACCTTGAAAGTGACCTTCATTAGGTCTCAAATAATACGTCATATTTGACCATAGCATAACTTAATAAACTAGTAGCCTATCTGACCGGTAATTTGTAGTATCCGGTAATCATTTGCTTCGTTTATTACAATTGTTTGAAGAATAATTGATGGAAAGTTGTTTGTCCTTTAGTAAGTACCCAGTACTTTCAGTTTAGTTTTAGCATGGTCGTCGATCAAAACGGTACTTAAAAATCGACTGAGGTTTTTAAAGAGTTGAGTCTCTTTTACATTTTATTATTGATGAGTGCGCATTTTCGTTTCATACAATCAAAAGTTTACAAGTGATGATGTTCGTTTCATGTTGTGTATTAAGTATACTTATTCTGCATAAGCCATATAAAGATGATATTGATCACGATGAAGTTTAAATACAAGTTAATGTGTTTGTTAACGAGTTTACAATCTCATGGCATCATGTTACCTGTTATACGAAGTTGAAAGAAACGGTTCGTCAACAAACCTATAGGATTACGTTTTTCATACTTTTACAAGAATTAAAACTTTTAGGAGTGTCGCCGTATACTTTATGGAGTAGCCTCTGTTTTATGTTGATATTTTGAATGACATAAAAATAACAATGTAAGCTCGATTTGAGGATGACGTCATAGGAACGAGTTACGTCTTAGTTGTTTTCACTTGGTTTGATTTGCTGTTTTCACGTGTTCCATTTGTTCAGTTGTGGAACCAATTTGATGGGAATTTTGTCAATGGGTATGTAATAAAAGCCGTACGAAGGCTTTGATACATCATATGTTTGTAAACATGCATTTACATTCTACAAACGTACATACATTTGGATAAAGATAGCCTAGTCTTAGCCGACTAGCCGACGCGTGACGTAGATAGCTTAAGGTGAAGCAGACTCATTGATTTATTGTCTACATTTAAAAAGTTACACGAATATTACACATTGAAGTTAAACTACATTTTACGGCTTCGTAATTAATAGGCGTGTTGTACATGTAACTTGCTCGTTTATGATTATTAATGTTATTTAGCTATATGTATACCACATTGCCAGTAAATACAAATATTGCACGTATTTCATTAATAAGGAGAGATTTCACAGAATTAAGTATTAGACAATATGCAAGCTCAAAGATTATATTAAAAGATAAATGAAAATTAATATTTAAAATGTAATTCAAATTTCAACGAATTCTTATATTATAAAAACTTATTGCGTGTATCTTAAAAATAGATCTAACGATTTGCTTTAAATTTTGTATTAAAGTTTACATTACAATGTTGTTTAAAAAATGTAATCAAAACTTTTAACTAAAGTCTTAATACCACTTGGTTCTCCCATTAAATTATTATCATCACGAAATAAATCAATATTTTTACTAAATTACATTTTCCATCAACAAATAATTCCATCAACAATAAAGACATTAACTACAACCTCTGAACAACCTTTCGTTTACAAATAGGACATGTTAAGTCCGACCCTGTTGATAGAGACAGGTCCGGACTTCGATAGGTCCGGTAGGTAGGGTAGGAGCCTCGGAATCTCGGGATGCCTACAACATGTCATGCCAATCAAAGGCCTTACGGCTCGCCACGACTCCCACTGGGAACCTCTCATACCCGCACAGGCCGCACTGATATTACGTGCACGTATCCATGGAATATTTATGAATGCCACGGCATCGATGACGAAGATTTTACAAGCTTTTGGAAGTAAAATGGGTTAAAGCCACTTTGAGATATGTTGACGTAATTGTGAATAAAGTGCGCTCGGAATTGATGGATATTTGATGTATGTAGGTGTGCATTATTTTCCATACGTAGTTCGCTATTACTTATATTGTATCTAATTTTGGATAAACGTTTTCATAATAGATCAGTCACAATTTATAATACTTAAGTAGGTATATTAATCATGGAATGCACCTTAATAATGCTATTAGTAAAGACAATGAGCTCTAAATATAAACCTATAACGAATAGCACTAAATGAGCACTCGCAAAAGAGTTTCCCCACGTAAAAAAAAAGGTTCCACGTAATAGGGGGCGAGTCTGTTGCCACTACGGGGCACTTTTTCAGGCTCCTAGCAGCTACGGAGAACTCGGAAAACCCAGTGACACTTCTACTCGTCCAGGATATCGAACACGGGACCACTCTACTTTACTAATACATTACGAGTGCGCTCTCAATACCTATTCACTGCTCCTCGTCACCATGTGTACTTACATTGCCCTGAGTTCATTCGCTCAACCCCCGAAACTAATCAGTGACCATCTGTTGATTAACAAAAAAAAAAATTGTCTAGAAAAAACATTAGCAGTGTACACCACGTTAACATTTAGATCGGCTTATCCCGATCTCGCTTGTTCGGCGGCATGCGCTATGAATACAAAGAGATGCGAGATTTCGCCATACACACCAAACTTGTTACCAGAACCTTATGTTTTTACCTTCTAGAAAATTCTTCTATCATAAAGATATAGTAAAGCGATATACTTAATTTATATAGCAGAGATGTTAGGCTATATCTGAGATCGGTTTAGCCTAAGCCACGTAAAGTTGTGTTATAAATACAAAGGGGCGAAGTTTTTGTTACGAGCTCGGAATGGACGTAGTTCTAGACGAAGCTGTTCCGAAATATTTCGGCGTTTATATTCGTGTATTAAATGGTACTGTCGCGGCAACTGTGTGTTTTGGGTGTGTTGGACGGTTGTACGGCAGTGTGTTATTTTTTCTTTGATATTATGTTGTATGGGTGTATTGGATTTCATTGTAGAGGACCGTTGTTTTTTGTGTCGGGTTGGAAAATCCTCATGAAGTTCCTCCGCCCTGGGGGAAGTACGAAGGGGACTGTCAGACTCTTACTGACTAAAAACCAACCCGTGTTCCTCATTTACCCGCGTGTTCGAGGGTCGGGTATCGCCGAAGCATTCCTCGCTATCCCCCGACGGGTATTGGCCCACCAGATGGTCAGGCGGGCCCCAAACAAAACCCCCTTGGCGGCGGATTAAGGTGTTGGGCTCCACCGCCAAAACACCCAGCGGCCGCAGAGGATAGGGAGGACGGCAACGCAACACCGCATCTCCTCTTTCTCTGCGGCCCCACCGCTACGCAATAATGGTGCGCCCCCATTTGGTAGCGGGAGATAGGGCGCGCGGCAACGCAACACCGACACGCCTCTCCTTCCGCGATCGCGCCCGACTGCGAGGGACAGAAGGACTGTCCCCCGCACCCGCACCATTGGACGCATCCTGCGCAGGCCTCCGTCAAGCCCACGCGGAGCGTCCACTCCCGGGATCTTGCTTAGCTTCACCGTGGGTGACCTAACCACAGTTACTGAGCCCCCCCACCTTATCGTGGTGGGGGGGCCCACCACGATAAGGTGGATAAGGTGGATCCCACGGGGGGGATTGTAGAGGACCTGAATTTCCATTTGGGATACATAGTATTAAGTTATTGCAACATTTTTTTTTCTAAAGAATTAGATATATTATTTTACGCTGTATTTTATTATGGGAAATAATTTCAAATAATAATATCTGATAAGACTATTGCAACAGATTTAAGTGGAACATCAAAAATACTATCTGTGAAAGAAGACCACCTCGTTGGTGTAGTGACAGTGTATACGATTGCTGATCAGGAGGTCTTGGGATTGACAGCGGATCAATTACATTGACTTTGGAGTGCCGTCTTAGGATGCTCCAGAATAAATCTAAAATGACATGATTGACAATGATTCCAGAGCAACAATAAACACGTTGTAGAATAGAATATCATGTTATATAAGATTCTGAACAGAAAAATCAGTATGTCATCCTCTAATAATCGCTCGAAAAAACTAATACCTCCGTATTGCGCCAGATAACCGTAACTCTATTCTTCAGTCGGCTTTTACGATTTTCACACAAAGCAAACGGTTTGCTGCATCGATATGGCTTCGGCAGAAATCCCTTATAGTTCCTAAAAAATAGAATGATTTGCGTAAATCTTTCGAATATTATATAAACGTCGCTTAACTGATTGAATGACGAGATGTTTTTAAAAACAACTTTACAAACATACAAACAACGGACACAATGAACACCTAGAATGGAACAAAAATTTATGGATCACACAAAGTGTTATCTTGTGTGTTTAAATGACCACGAAAGTTTAAATTCCTAAATAGAATCTTATCATCTAACGGATTTGTTTGAAGGTCCAATATCTTCAAAAGAACCTGAGGTCTAATGCTTGGTGTAACTTACTCAGTTAAAAAACCAGCAGTTGAATGCATCGATCCTAATGCCACCTGTTGTCTTCTGCTCTTCAATTATACAATGCTTTCATAATACCTGAACTATTGTTTTTTATTTAGAAAATCCTAAGTTTAACCTTTCTCAGGAACCAGATCTGTGGGTGAAAATCCTTTAGAAGTACGTGCGGTTAAGAGTTAAGTTTTTTAAGTTTATTTTTAGAATACAGAGAGACAGAACACGGTGGGGACTTAATTTAATAATAATTATGTATCTTAGGTATCAGAAAAAACTAAGTACATGAATTTACTCAAATACATCTACTAATATATGTGACAAACCTAATAATTTAGACCGAAGAGCATTGCGCCCGATTGTATTTGTCAACAAAGCTTACACGGCTGAGCAGACACAGGTATTGCATAATTATGTACAGTGCGGGACAGATTACTGAATAATGTCGACCATCTACTTTGCGCTACTATATTATAAGTACGCACGAACTGCATCTTAGGCTTACAATTCTAGCCATATATCTGTATAATAGGGTCTATTATAAATAATAGCAAGGGTTATCAAATCGTTGTATTGTTTATGAATTTGCAATTTTGGATTCTAGATTAACCTTGGAGGATTGTTTAAATACTTGTGAATGTCGATGCCGTCCATAATACATTGTCACCAAATTTTAATCAATAGCCCCTCATAGTCGTTTTCAAAAGGAGTATGGGCACTAAAGTATGAGGTTTGGTTTCACAGTATACTTTATTGTGCCGTCATGAAACTTACCTCATTTGTAGTGTTTATAATGTTAATTAAATTTTAAAAAACCATTTGTCCATAGTTCGCCGGATTTCCTAATAAAGACTACCAACGAATTTCAATTTAGGTTATGTACTACGTACGCAAATGGTACCTATCTACTTACATATTTTAGATATTATCGCTATCCCTTCAGGTTGCGGAGGTCAGACGGCAGTCGCTCTGTGGAAAAGTGAATATTCTGTTTAGGTATTATCTTATTAGGTTTAGGTACTCTTATTCTGGTCTACACTGATTTGGTGGTATATCAGTTTTTCCACTGAATATTCCTGGACTCACTACACTGCCCACCCTTCACAAGTCGTTGCCAACGTTCATCAATCCACATTATCCGCTCGAGGGTCAGGTCGAAGTCAAGTACAAACTTGACAGACTCTGTGAGGGATGTTGAGGTGCATAAAAAAACACAAACATAAACAAAATGTAAACGCAGGAAAGGTCAGTCAACCAATAAAATATATTTATTGATTGGTTTTGTCAATCTCAGTGTTGTCACAATATTTTTATTTGTAAATAGATAACCGTATTATATAAACAGACCTAATTACAAATAAGTTGTATCCGACCGCTAGCATATAGCTCAGTTGTATTTTCAGATCCAAAAATATTTTACACACCCTGATTTGCTGTACTTCGTGTTTGGCGACATAATAATTACTATAAAATCATTCAATAGAAATGGATAGGCACAGCTTTTCTTGAAATTGTGAAACAATGACATCAAAAATCTTAATAACGCAAAATAATGCATGAAATCAATGATAAAAAATCTTACTTCTAGCAATGCCTATTTTTTACCAATACTATAGTAATTATATTTCTTATAAATAACATAAGATGTATGTTTGTATACCAGCTACAACCAAATTAATAAATAATCACGTAATAAAAGAAATATTTATCTGGAAATCGTTAACCGTTTTTCCTTATTTGTGTTTTTAATAACTGGCAAATATGGAAAAAATTACAGAAGTAAATCTAATTGGAAAAGTTTTAAAAATCAATTTAATCAATGTAGGAATTTAAACTTTCGTGGTCACTATCATAACTTTTTACTGTTCCTACGGGATATATACCACGTACCTTTGTTTTGAGTAACCGATATTTCGGCACTGTTGCAAGCGCCATGTTCACGGATGTACTGAAGTATTGCGGGTGGATGAATGTTTATAAACAAGTGAACCGGTCTACCCGCTTTCTTACTTGTTTTTTGCGCGCACAACCAAACACGCACAAATATCGGTTACTCAAAACAAAGGTACGTGGTATATATCCCATAGGAACAGCAAAAAGTTATAAATTTTATCACTTATTATTGTAGCTTTTTATACCCGGTGAAGTTATGATTGTCTATATTGTGAAGGATTTTGTAAAAAATTAAAACATAATTTTTGATACCAATTTGATTTTGGCACAAGTTGAAACCATGTATGCCTCTACTCCTTTGACTTTGAGAAAATGTTTGTATTTAAATTGTAATTTTATTTCAAGCTGCAGATTACGGCGTTGTTTCACCACCTCTGGATCTTATCTTCCAGATAAACTCAAAATTAGAACGAGATTTGTATCTGACAAATAATAATTTAACAGAAACTTGTCAGACAGCGGTGAGACTGGCTGTATGTCTTATTATTTTTGTACATCAGCCGGGCGAAGCCGGGGCAAGCAGGTAGTTATTATTTATTTTTCATAGTTTTCCTAACCAAATTGTCTACAGCTGTAACAGTTAATACAAATGTACACACTAAATTGATATCACTGTTTCCTAAGACCACTCCTTAGCCTAGTTTAGGAGATAGGGTCTAAATTCTTTTTGTAACTCATAGTTTCACTGCAATCTTAGAATAGTGTTTAAGAAATTGTACCTCTGCGGATTTGTTGTGTAATTACCTAATAAATAAATGTATTATTATTATATTATTGTACGAGCCACGTGTAACGTAGCGTACATTGGCCTAATTATTCCTTTTGTAATGTCAGCAATTTACTTCTTTCATTATTATAGTTAATCATATTAGAAATCAGTTCGCGTTCACGTCTTAGCATCAACTGACGTACCGCGTCTCACCTATCATTTCGCGTTCGATAATCATTTGTAATCGCGTATCATTATCATATCACCTTTTATCTTATTTTTCTATCAATATAGTCAGTTAAATTTATTTCTGAGTTTTACTGATTATACCTTACTACCCCGGGTGTACGGACCGTACATCCTTTTTTTTTAATTTAATAGTTTAATACTCTGACTATATTGACCTCGCGAGTGGTTCAGTGAACTGTGTTTGTGACTCTATCGTATTTAGCAATCACGGCTCTGTGACATTTGTGAAAACTCATTAGCAAGTGGAACTATCATATTAGTGCGTGCAAGCAGTTCACCTATCAGCAAGGCATCAACAGATATCATATAACGGAGGCAGTAGCTGCTCGAGATCGTCACTAAGTATCAAGATATCAAGTAAGATCTTTCCATATTAGCGCCTATACTTATATCATTAATCAACATGTCTAGCATGGAAGATTTACTATAACGACTCAAGAGCAAATTTCTACTGCGATTGAACGGTTATATTCGAATTTTAAGAAAGACGGTTCGGATAGGAAATCTCCAGACTATATCAAGCGTAGACTAGATACTCTAGACAGCTACTGGAGTGAATTTCAGTCTAATCAGAGGAATCTGAGTGTATATAGTGCTAGTACTCATCCATACTTTACTAACAACCAATTTGAGTATACTAGAAATCGGTACAATACTATCAGGGCTGCTATACAAAATTACGAAGTATCTACCAAGCCAAGGGATGAAACGGTTCCTCCCTCTCCACTCGTTCGATCAGCTACTCCGATGGCAGTTTCAGACCCTCCTGTATCAGAATTTACCAGTCAAAGCCGCGGTAGCGACAGCAAAACCGACGAGATGCTACGGAAACAAAGTAGCAATTTCAAGGCGTTTGAGCATACGATTTCAAATATCAATTTAGCCGCTTGACCGCTAGCACCAATTCGCCGAATTCACTTGACCGCTCACGTTCTAAACAAAATGTCGCGCCGCCGCTCACCAGCACCACCACCACCAACATAAACATTTATTGTTGATAAGTCGGTAACATGAGTAAGTTGAAGTGATGTTTTTCTTCAACCTTATAAATGACTCTTTCAAGTCGTTTGAATTCTTTGTTGATATTTACTTTCTAATTTATTATACTTAGCAGCAAACATTCACTATCGTTGAAAAAAACACTTTGTGTATTTTAAACAGGATTATTTTAAAAAGTAAATCGATGACATACATATTTTATGAGTTTTGACTGTAGAGGGATTCTAACTACACCGAATTAAATAAAAAAAAAACATGTATCATAGTATAAAAATATTTAATTACATGCATACGATAAGCACGTAATCACGGAGCGCGCGAAACAAAGAGTGGCATTTGACATTATTTTTTCGTTCCGGGTTAAAAATTTTAAGACTCGCTTCGTATTTTTAGCATGAAGAAATGTTCAATGATTTGAATAGAACAGAGAAAAATAATTTAAAACATTACGTAATAGAAAGAAACAGTAAATTCAGACCGAGTATAGCGCTTTAACCAAAAAGGGAAAATAGTCACTTGTGCGCGGTCTACGGCATTTCGAAAAAGGGAGAATAGTCACTTGTGCGCGGTCAAGCGGTTAGATTTCATATCGGAAAAATGGGAATTTGATTACGTGTTACGCACTATCCAGACTCGTTGGACGACCATCGACTCTCTACATTGGGAGTTAGATAGCGAGTTAGGCCAGAGAAATCCCGAGTACGAATCTCATTTCTTTCTCGCGGAGAAACGGTTTAACGATATGATCAAATCCACAAATAAGAAATTATGGTCTGTTTCTCATATGGAGAAATCTACTCCAAAGATTGATATCCCTACTTTCTCTGGCAACTATCATCAATGGTCCAGCTTCAAAGATCTGTTCACTGAGACTATTCATGCGAATCCAACACTATCCAGCGCTCAGAAGATGCAATTTTTGAAAGCAAAAGTGAGAGGTGAAGCAGAAAGACTCATCCAACACTTGCCTATTTCTTCTGACAATTACTCTATTTGTTGGGATTTACTTAATAATAGGTACAATAACAAACGGCTTATTATGAGTTCCCACTTTGATCAAATGCTTAATGTTCCTACGATTCAGATTAGGTCAATATCACATATCAAGAGGCTTCACGATGTAACTCGCGAAAGTCTCAATGCTATCAAAAACCTTGGCGTAAGCGTGGAGTCCTGGGATCCACTTATCATTCATCTTCTTAGCCAAAAATTGGATTCTGAAACACTCAGTGAATACCTAAGTTCGCTAAAAGACCCTAAGGAGGTGCCTATCTTAGAGGACTTCTTATCATTTTTGGAGAAAACCTTTACGACCATGGAAACTTCAAAAAGAAAGCATGAGCCCAAATCAAACCAAAATCATAATTATCATAAAAGTAACAATTTCAACACTAAACCATCGTCGACCGGACGCAATGTTACGCAATTATCTAGCGACAAAAACGTATATGTAACGAAATTCTACAAATGCGCGCTCTGCAAAACTAATAATCACGCCATTTTCCAATGCACTAAGTTTCGTCAAATGAATTCGTCGGCAAAACTTTGGACGAGAAACTAAAGTTATGCGAAAACTGTCTTTATTGTCATAATGGCAATGAATGCATTTCAGAAAAACGCTGTCGTGAGTGCAACCTGCCTCATAATACTTTATTACATGATTCATTTACACAACTTAACAACGAGGCCGGGCCGGCCGGGTCAACGTCCAACAATAGTATCATCAGCAGTCCTAAACAGGGTCAAAAACCGGCAGCCCGGCGTTCGCACGTGTCAATGCAATCGGAAGTACCAGAAATCCTCTTAGCAACAGCGATAATCAGGGTTTAAACCTGGGATGGCTCCTACCTTAACTTACGCGCACTTATCGATCAAGAATCCCAGACTTCTCTTATCACCGAAAATGCGGCTCAACGGTTGGGGTTACCGCGTCATAGATGTCAGGGAGTTATTACAGGCGTAGGTGCGAAGCAAACGAACTGTAAAGGAGCTATCAATATCAAATGCGTATCGATGAACCGAAACTTTGAGTTTCAAACTGACGTCATTATCATGCAAAATCTTGTGAAAAATCTACCAAGCTATTCGTTCCCTAAACCGGATTGGTCTTACTTAGATAACGTATCTCTGGCTGATCCCGAGTTTAACATAAGTCGCCCAGTTGACATTCTATTTGGAGCCGATGTTTATTCTTTAATATTATTAGAAGGGATATGCAGAGGCGAACAAAATAATTCACCTATTGCCCAGAACACTCGGTTAGGATGGATTTTATGTGGGTGCGCAAAGACTTTGCAATGTAACGTCACCTTGAACAATATAGACGAAATTCAAAGATTTTGGGAGGTCGAGGATATCGCGGAGGAGTCTCATTTATCCGTCGAAGATCAGGAGTGCATACAGTTCTACAAGGACACCACTGTACGTCGGGCGGATGGTCGCTATGAGGTTCGGCTTCCTCTAAAACCAGAATTTGAGAACAATTTAGGTACATCTAAAAATAAGGCAGTTGCACAATTTAAATCATTAGAAAGAAAGTTTTCGAAAAATCAACAGTTGGAAGAAAGTTATAAATCATTTATCAAAGGATATCAATCTATGGGACACATGACGCCCGCTCCTAGCACAGGGATTATCAAACCATCCTTCTATTTTACTCATCATGGGATAGAACGCGCTGAATCCACTACTACTAAGTTTAGGGTGATATTTAATGGATCCGCAAAAACTTCGCCGGGATTCAGTTTAAACGACGTCATTAAATGTGGCCCAAATTTACAACAAGATTTACAGTCACTTATTATCAAATGGCGGCAGTATAAAGAGCTATGGCAGATTTTTAGTTCAGTGCACTAAAAGCATCTTAAAAACTCATTACAACCAAAATTCATGAAATATTTTAATACGATTTTCTATATTTTAGTCTAATTTAGATAAGGCTAGGTAAAAAGTATAAAATTAAAAATAGCTTTTATGTTAATTGGTTGCCGGCTTTTCGTAATGGCCATTTCTTTGGTTTGTCAGAAAGCCACAAGGTTGCCAGAGTAAATAATTATTTTTCTAAGATAGAATCATGAATGTTTTTTTATGGATTAAGAGATTTAAATAGTTAATTAATATTAATAATACTATTTTTTTGCTTGTTGCATTTATTTCTATGCGGATATTAAATAAAGTACAGTATTAATAACTTCTTTCGACATTTAAAGTAAAACTGGGCGCTGGCTAAAAGATGGCCATTCAGAGCTATAAAAAAATACAACATGACATTTGACATTTCGATTATTTTCACTGTTCACATCATCTCGCTGTCGCCCGCGCTTGTTTGTTTGAGTTCTGAGTGTTTTCGCTGCTTTTCCCCTGTTTTCAGTATTCTTTTTGACCTGGATTGCCCAAGGACTCTGTTTTCGCATCTTGTTATAATTATGACTCAAACTGTTTATGGACCCTGATATTGCCTCTTTGTGACTTGTGCGTGCTTGAGGATTCCGATACTGCCCTGTTTCTTGGATATTGTTTTGTACCCGGTTTCTACAGCCAAAATGAGTGTTCGTGGTCGTGGCCACGGCAGTTGAAGTCCGTAGGGAACATAATACAGAAACAACTGAATATAATCTCAGAGGCAGTGATGACGCTATTTTAATAAGAGGTAGAATAAAATCAAGACACATAAGTCGGAAACAATATTATGTTTATGTTTTGATTGAAAATATATACCTGGACGAACAGGAATCACTGAATATTGCTGTCGTTGCCTCGTTGGTCGGCGTACGCTAGGATGTTGCGCTCATGTAATGATCATCGTTTGGTATTTAGGATGGGCTAGACATCAACAAAATATATTTGCACCAGCTGCCCTTTTAGATGATGTGCTAGTTATGAATAATAAAATATTGTAAAATGAAATCTTGTGTTTTTACTATTCACCAAACCTTTTTCATACATTAGGGAACCTGAAACATCTTTTTATCCTTGGTAATACTATGTAAGTAACACGTTAAGAAACCGTCGTCGGCTCACTATTTTACACGATTGCCCAAAAAAGTAGTGTAAGTATTGTTTTTTTTTATAATCATAAATCATAATTCATTTATTCATGCACCATGAAATAAAAATTTACATAGGTACGGTTATCCGCAATAGGCTTCGTCAAAATGTCACAGAGAATTGCAATATGAAATGTATATGAGTTTTGTTATTCCGCCATAACTTCTAAATGGCTGAACCGATTTCGGTGAGTGGGCTATTGTTGGAATCCTCACGTGACATAGGCTATATATTTTTTGGGAAATCAGTCGTGTTTTATTTTTCTTTGAAAAAACGTTCAGTATGTAAATAAATAGTCAATATTGATAGCATATGTTTAAAGCTGCTTAAGAGCATCTGATTTTAACGCCTGATATCTATGTATGTCATGATAACAGACTGGTATCTCTTTGCACAGAGGAGCTTAAGACAAATCCAAGTGGTGCCCACACCTGGGGTTGCCTAACTTGCGTAATCGTTAATAATGTTTACTAGTGGGCATAAATAGTATTATGCTATCGAGCTCCTTCAGTTTTATATACCAATAAATTATTATTTGATGCAGCAATATACTAAATAGATGGTTATTAATGACATAACCTATAAAACATCGAAGCATAATAACTCAAAAACCTGGCCTCTTACAGTTACGATTTTTTTACCTTTAGAATCAGCAATATATATTCTATCAAACAAGGTATATTTCATTTATAGATGCTAAATTTGGTGATTCACTAAAATGATGTATGAGAAGCTGCCATAGCTCTTTGCATTCACTGCAGATACAGAGAAGATGTTCCGTCAGATATGGATTAATTATCATGACCAAAAACTCCAAAAAATCGTCTGGCGAGATTCTGAGCAAGATCCTATCAAAGATTGGGAGCTGACTACTGTGACCTACGGCACAAAAGCAGCACCTTTCTTAGCTATGATGACTTTACGGCAATTAGCATTAGACGAAAAAGCCAACTATCAGAGTAGCCCAGCTACCGATGTCCTTGAAAACTCTTTCTTTGTCGACGATTTAGTCCATGGAACTCACTTTGCTAGTTCAGCGAAACAACTGCGGGACGATCTTATCAAACTATTAAAATCCGGTGGGTTTAATCTTAGAAAATGGAGATCTAACATTCCCGAGCGATCAGATACGAATCAAGACTTCAATTTCCAGCAATTAGAGTCCTGTAAAACACTAGGTCTTAGCTGGAATCACCGGCAAGATCTGTTTACCTTTAATTGAACCATAGAACCATCTACTGAGCAGGAAACAAAACGTTCGCTTTTATCTAATATTTCCAAGCTATTTGATCCCCTCGGTTGGCTTACACCAGTATCAACAAAGCTAAAAATCATTTTCCAAAAGGTGTGGCTATCCGGTATCCATTGGGATGACCCCCTACCGGACGATATTCTGTCTGAGTGGATTGTTATCCAAACCGATATCATAAATATAAATAAAATACAAGTGCCTAGGTGGATATCAACTTGCGAACGTGACGTATTAGAATTATGCGGATTTTGCGATTCGTCGACCAAGGCGTACAGTTGCATTATATATTGTAAAGTGAAACGCAATAATCAAACTATTATCACACCGTTAATAGGAAAAGCGCGACTTGTACCGAAAAACAAAAATATCAGTCTTCCACGGTTGGAATTGTGTGCAGCTCTCCTTCTAGCAAAAACCATGCTCAAAGTACAGAAGTGCTTGAGTGAATATGATATCAAGGTTTATGGGTGGTCCGACTCAATGATCGTTCTAGGTTGGCTGAATGGCGACCCAACCAGATGGAAGGCATTTGTCTCAAATAGAGTTCGAGATATCACTAACATAATACCATCAACATCTTGGCGTTATGTTAAGTCAGAAGATAACCCAGCGGACTGCGCTAGTCGGGGGCTAACCGCTTCTCAATTAATCAATCATGATCTATGGTGGCAAGGACCGTTCTGGCTATCAAACTTTGACGAACAATGCAAACAGCAGAATTTTACTACTGATGTTGAATTGAAAATAGTTCACCAAGTTAATGTTGTCACCGAGCCTGACCTTGACAACAACATCGTTATGCAATTACTAAATAAATACAGCAATATCAGCAAAACCATTCGAGTCATTGCATGGATGTTTAGATTCGTTAGAAAACAGGACAAACCACCAACTTATCTATCAACATCAGAGTTAGATAGAGCTGAGAACCTTATCGTCAAGCAAGTCCAGCAGATTGATTTTGTACAGGAAATCAAAAGTATTAAGGAGAAAGGTCACGTACGAAATAAGAGCAAAATATCACAACTGTCTCCTTACATAGATGAAAACGGTATCCTACGTGTTCAAGGTCGATTAAAAAACTCAACCTTACCTTTTGATATGAAACATCCTATCATCATATTAGGCTCTTGTCGATTAGCACAATTACTCATAAATCAAGCGCATAATGCAACTTATCACGGCGAAATCATGGGTGATTTACCAGCAGCTCGTACAGTTCCTACTAGACCGTTTTATCATGTCGGCGTTGATTACACACGATACTACAAGGTCAAATCTAGTAAAGGTCGTGGCATAAAATCTTCGAAAGGTTACATAGCAGTGTTCGTATGTATGGTGACCAAAGCCGTGCATCTCGAATTAGTGTCCGACCTGAGTTCATCTGCATTCTTAGCCGCGTTGCGTCGAATGGCATCCCGGCGGGGGGCTCCCTGTCACATTTATAGTGACAATAGGACAAACTTCGTAGGCGCAAACAAAATTCTTAACAGGGAATATTTTGATCTCCGAGCCACTTTAGACGAAAACTTCTTTTCATCAATCACCGATATGAAGATCCTGTGGCACTTCAACGCCCCTGGATGGCCAAGTGCTGGTGGTCTTTGGGAGGCTGCGGTGAAAAGCCTTAAATACCACTTGAAAAGGGTCATCGGTGATCAGAAATTGACATTTGAAGAATACATCACACTACTGGCTCAGTTAGAAGCTTGCTTAAACTCGAGACCTCTGTGTCAGCTAACTGAAGACCCGGATGACCTGGACTTTCTTACTCCAGCTCATTTCCTAGCTAGCGGTCCAACGAACACTATCATAGAAACTGAACGAGACCAACGAACACGTTGGCAGCTCACACAGAAGATCTTCGGAGATGTTTGGAAGAAATGGCAATCAGAATATCTAAGCCAACTATCAGCCCGCAGCAAATGGCGTTCTCCCAAGGAAAATTTAAGCATCGGAGATATCGTCATTATTCATGACGCAAATCTACCTTCAGGGAAATGGGCCTTGGGTAGAATAATTACGTTACATCCAGGCAATGACGACTTCGTACGCGTTGTCAGCTTAAAAACTAAAAACGGTATCGTCAAAAGACCTATCACAAAAATATCCAAGCTACCCGTTCGAGAAAGTGATACTGTCAGTCAAGACACTAAGTTTCAACAGAAACAGGAAAATATCACCGCTTCGGCGACTGTCAGAAACTCAATGAGACCATGTTTATATAATTTTATATACACATTTTTATTGCTGTTTTGTGTCATATTAACACCCGTATATGGCTCCTATCAAATATCAAGTTTTAAACATAGTCAAGGTTTCTACTTAGATCGCCTCACCAACGTGCGTCTTGAAAGAGATCAGTGGAAATTGGTAATCTACTATGACATGTCTCCCTATTGGCAAAGTTCAGAACTTCTTAGAAAATATATAAACCACTTGGATAGTATGTGTCACAACAAAACAATAGCGCAGTGTGATGTCATCCTACTCCAATTACATCACGGACTTAATGAACTCGAGCATTACAACAATATTTTGATAGGTAAACAATACACTCGGCACGAGCGACACACGTGCGGCCTTATCAACGGTGTCGGGTTCGTTGCAAACAAATTGTTCGGCGTACTCGATCAAGAATTCGCAGAACAGTACGAACGAGACATCGAGACTATTAGAGATAATCAGAAACATCTTGCCCTACTATGGAGAAACCAGGCCTCGGTAGTCGAGGGTGAGTTTAATTTGATAAAGAGAGTCGAAGCTTCTATCAACAAACAAAGTAAATTGTTCAACCAACACTTGAACAACCTTGAAAAATCACTGAACAGGCAAAAGGAGACTGTAGAAGCCACATCAACCACTTGCGATTTCACGTTATCATCGATTATCGCCCAAGGTACTCTCGTAAACCTACAGAACATTCAAAATATGATCATTGACTCTTTAACTGATATTTACGCGGGTAAATTCAACTTCCATCTACTCACTCCTAAGCAGCTCCGAGACGAGATGAATATCATCACGAGTTTGTTATCAAGAGATGTGACATTGCCCTTGAATAACATGGAGAGCATATCACAGTTGTACCATCTTCTGACCGTGAAAGCAAGAGCTACAAACAAATTTATCATTTTCGAGATACTGATTCCTTTAGTGAGCAGGGACAACTTCGAGTTGTACAGACTTCTAGCAGTCCCACAACAAATGGAAAAGGCAATGACCAGCCTGGTACCAGTATCAGATTACGTAGCAATCAATATACAGCAGGATTCTTATATAGGGTTATCCGAGGAAGATATACGAAATTGTATTTATATCGAAAACGATATACATTTGTGTCGTTTGAAACAGCCCATCTACAAAATGAGTACGCAAGAAACAAGTGTCAAAAATCATGATCATAATGGGTGCCAAACCACTACAGTAGCTTGTTTAGATTCCTGGAAGGAGTTAAATAGAAACACCTATCTGTATTTCTGTTGCGGTCATTGCTCTATACGCATAATGTGCAGGAATCAAATTACCGTAGAGTTGTTACATAACTCTGGTATAATAACAATAAGCGAGGATTGCATTATCAAGAGCGATAATTATATTATTTACGCGCATCAAACTCCGTCAAATGTCGTACAAAAGGTGGCTGACGTAATGAAAATTGAGATTCTACCTATCAATCATCTCCTGAATTTATCTGTACCAGCTTCTACTTTCGAGAATCAATCTATACCCTCTGATCATCAAAAATATTTTGAGAAAATCGACAAGCAGATAAAACAACTACAAGCAAGTACGGTGGATGGAGTGTTGACCGAACGGCTATCATACCACGACGTTCATCACTATGTCGTTATCTACGGGATGCTGCTGGCGGGAGCGGTCACGCTGGTGGTACTGGTGTGGTGCGGCAGGAGAGCGCGGGAAGGTGCCGCGCTCCCGCCGCGCCCGGAAGCACACGCAGCAGCACAAACTACTACGGTGGTGTCGCGCCGCCCTGGAGAACAGGATATCGAACTCCAAACAACGAACTGCGAACTTTCTTCAGTCAGATGCGTTAGTGAAAGTGCGATAAATCAGTGTAGTGTTCGTAGTGAGATTGATGGTAAATCGCGTAGTGCAAGTGTGATCAATAAGTGTAGCTCGCCTATAATTGTGCATAAGGAATTCGATCGTACTTCATAATGGACTTTTTTTTTTTTTTTTTTTTTCTGTATTTTGCTTTCTTAGTGATCTGTTTATCAACAATTATCTAATGTGCTGTCTGTTTCATAAACTGGAATAAAGTCTTTATATGGAGAGAATTTTCCAGCGAATTTCCTCTCATTCTCTTTCACTGAATCGGTCCACGAGTGTCGGGACTCCATGTCTTTTTAATCGTGAAAATTGTAGGCTGCCACTGCCTTCTAACTGCGCGGCTAGTTCGTTTCTGTGTCTGTCCAGTCTAATTTGATACTTTTTACTGCATGATTCTATTTCTTGTTTTACTGTTTTCAAGCCAAGGTCCATATAAATGTACTTATTACTTATATAAGGTGGTATTTTTAGCATAGTTCTTAATGTTTTGCTTTGGAATCTTTCCAGTATCTCAATATTACTGGTACAGGCGCAGCCCCATAGCTGAATCCCATATGTCCAAATCGGTTTGATTATGGCTTTGTATACCGTAATTTTACTGTTGTCTGTTAGTTGTGATTTGCGTCCTATCATCCAATACAAACTGCGGAGCTTGTGATCTAGCTGTTTTCTTTTAGTCCAGATGTGTTTACGCCAAGTGAGTCGGCGATCTAAGTGCATTCCTAGGTATTTAGCATCTTCTGCTTGTGGTATATCCTCATTGTATAACAATACTGGTGGACAGGTTTTCCTTCTTAGTGTAAAAGTTACATGTACTGATTTGTCCTTATTTGCTTTAATGCGCCATTTATTAAACCATTCCTCCATTAGGGCCAAATGTCTTTGTAGGTATCTGGAAGCCGTGTCCGGATCTTCATGGACAGAGAGCAGTGCTGTGTCATCAGCATAAGTGGCGGTAGTTGTATTCTCCGAGGATGGTAGGTCAGCCGTAAAGATTAGGTAGAGTATAGGTCCCAGAATGCTTCATAATGGACTAGCATCATCTATAATTTTAAGCAAAAATATTGTTCCTTCACCTTTTAACTCACATCAGTCACATATCATTGCATCAATCATGACAACCACATACCACTATCCCTCATTTTCTGGCCCGGGAGTACGTACGAGCCACGTGCAACGTAGCGTACATTGGCCTAATTATTCCTTTTGTAATGTCAGCAATTTACTTCTTTCATTATTATAGTTAATCATATTAGAAATCAGTTCGCGTTCACGTCTTAGCATCAACTGACGTACCGCGTCTCACCTATCATTTCGCGTTCGATAATCATTTGTAATCGCGTATCATTATCATATCACCTTTTATCTTATTTTTCTATCAATATAGTCAGTTAAATTTATTTCTGAGTTTTACTGATTATACCTTACTACCCCGGGTGTACGGACCGTACAATTATTATTATTAAATAGTATAAAACCCAAAAAAAGCCTCCTTGGTTCGCAAAAAGTTCTGCTTTTTAGGATACAAGGTTCAATATTTGGTACATTGCATCTTCAAAAGATAATTCAGGATGCTAATAAATTGCACTGCAACAAATTAATTTGTAGCTGCAATCCTATCGTTCAACTATAATCTCACATCACCTTATCCTGCCACTAATGAAAACAGTTCTAATTAGCTGCTACCACGTAATTGTATCCCGAATGAATACCTGATTAAGTTGAACCTCATGCACACTGCGTTTTATTAACCTAAAACCTAAACTTAAACTTGTAAACATAAAACCCTCAGTTCAGTTTCTTCGAAAAGAGGTGGACCAGTATTATAACATTTTCCCAAAATAAGCTGTATTCGGATCAAAAATTTTTATATTCTAGGATTAGGATATATCCAAGAGTTCATCCATCAACATTAGACTAGTACCAAAGCTGAGCTGTGTAGATGTTGACTAGCTACTACAACTATCGTGTAAGTGATGAATAAGAGATTGCGACATAAAGCAGCATCAGAGAATGTCATCGCGTGCATTTTGCCAAGCCGTTTCGTTACCACAGTGCATATGAGCCCTTATACTTAGAGAAGATTAGTTACTAACTGTTAAGATCAATTATCATTGATGGATTACAATACAATATGCGTTCTATACACTAATTATAATTTAATTTATTGCATGTCAGATTACATGTGTGTAATAGAAAACAAACAGTATGGCTGTAATCGTTTTAGTAAGAAAATCTAGGCAGTTTAGTTGGAATTACGACTGTCTTCCAGACTTGACTGTTGTCCAGTTGGTCTAATGGCTTGTGCGTCTAAGCCAGATGTCATGGGTTCAATTTCCACACAGGACAAATGGGTACACACGGCATACATATCTGCAGTCTATTGTTAACTCCGCTAGGCTATCACTGCCTAACCGTAACTATATTATAAAGCTAAAGAATTTGTTTGTTTGGTTGAACGCACCGTTGCTTAACAGTGATACGAAATGTTCTAGAAAATAGCACAACTAAGCGTTATATTTATCATAACTCTAAAAACTTTAGCAGTCCACTGCTATATTTAAGCCTATCCTAATGTGTTTCACAGTAGCTCTATGAGTAATAGTAGGATTCAGCCTTATTTACACCGGTGTCTAGAAGAATTGGAACTGTGATGTCGAGTTTTGCGCGACTTCGCAAAAATACTATTTGTTTCATGTATTTCCTCAGTCTCTTCAGGTATTCACAGAATGAAATAGTCACTCCCCGACCTTTCCTAATATAGGTAACTTAATTTGTTTATACATGCATGTAATGACTTAAAATTTGTATGATATTATTATTATTATGAACCGTCTGGGAATATTGGTTAAAGTATGTTAGTGTGTACAGATAGTAACCCCGATTCAGACCCTGTCTCCTTCCGACAACTTGAAGCGTTGTATGATACCAGTAGCTTTATAGTTTTAAAAAGAATGTATTTATGTTTGTCAGGATTCGGCAAAATAAAATTAAATGCTGAAGTGCAACCACACCATCTTAACCTATCTCAGGTCATATGAAAATGTAGATACAGCGTGCCGTATATTGCATGAGAAACCAAAATAGGAAGATCCAAAGTAAATACAAGCATCAACACGGCAAGGCACCCCAAAACTTCCCCCACATATGCATAATTATAATCAAAGTCAATATTAAAATATAATACACATTTTATTATTGTCCGCTGAGTTGCTAATTAGATATGGATGAGTCACAAATGGCCTTATCTCGACCATATCATACTAAAAGCCCCCGATACATATTTCTCGGAATTATTTAGAAAAACTAACAAGCCTATTAAGGAAGGTTTGTTATATAAAAAGTATTGGCGAATAATTTGTCATAATAAAACTGGGTTATATTTTTGTTATTCTCATAATATTGTCGATTCTATAAAGGGTGGTTGTTAGTTTGTTCTTCATCTATTCAGCGACGGTGTTCTTTGGAAGAGAAGAGCATGGTCTAAGTTTATTTACCAGGCAACTCTTGTATTAGAACTGGCGGTAGCAGCTTATTTATATGATATTGCTACTATCAGCTACTAACACGTCAATCAGACAGAAACACAAACCGCATACAAGGCAGATGCACTCGTACTGACGTATTCGATCACAAGATGGCCGCTCCTATTCATCGATTTCATGTCGATTCAATGGTGTCAATCTCTACTGACAAAGGTTCCGTTTCATGCATCTGACATTTTGAGGATTATATTTTATTATATTTAAATAATTTATTTACAGTTAATAATAATTATAAAAATAGAGAGAGACATGCTAGTATCAATTTACTTTGTAATTTTTAATATATATATTTTTTAATAATTGTTTTTTTTTGCCAAATTATTTTCATAAGTTGAAAGTAGTATGCGTAATATGTAAAATGAGAACTGTCACGCATATCATCATACAGCGAAAATACTATAGGTGGAAATTTTCAATTTTCTCAGAAAGTTTTAATAATAAATGTTTTCAGTATTCAATTTTGCCGCTGTATCATTATCTTATATATATTAATAAGATAATCTTAATATATAAAATCCTTGCGTTACCTACAGACTGACAGATACGCTACAGCTGAAACTATTGGGCGCAGGAAGCCGAAATTTGGCATGTATGTTTCTTGGGGACCGTAGTGGTGCACTAAGAAGGGATTTCCCGAAATTGCCACGGGATCGGCCAAAACGGGTAGATTAAAGATTGATATCGCTGTGTGCCTCAATAAGCGTCAAAATTTGTCTTTAGATTCTCATATTTGTACTTTGCGAAATATTTTACATATAGTGACGATTTTAAAAACGCCTATATTGACTGATGTAGTAAAATGAAGTTTAACTGTAACAATTTTATAAACCACAAGCTTTTGCCCGCGGCTTCGCCCACGTTAAATTCGGGGTAACACAAAACTCCTTCATCGTTCGATAGTAATATTCGTTTTAATTCTGTTCATAGGAACTAATAAGAAATAGAACTGCAAGAAGTATTTAAAACATTTTTGTAAACAGTATTTTTAGAGTTCCGTAGTCAAAAATCAATTTGGATGCGGGCGGCTCAAGACCGGTCTGTGTGGAGAACCTTGGAGGAGGCCTATGTCCAGCAGTGGACGTCGTTTGGCTGATATGATGATGATGATGAGTCAAATATGGCTAAACATGGAATCCAAATGGAATCCTTATTGACGCGCTATGTCTGTCAGTCTATCCGTATATCATAGCCACTTTAACCAAAACTATTAAGTTTACACATTTGAAAATTGGTAGCTAGATGTATTCTGTGAGCCGCTTTACGACGTTATAGAAAATAAAAAATATTGAATATTAAGGCTTTACATACATGGAACTGATGTAGAAAATGGGTTGTTAAAAATTATTTTGAGGTTCCTAAAACCATTGTTTCTCGAAGTCAATCGTTTGACAGATAATACGGTTCCAAAGTGGTAAAATGGGTGTGTGTGACTAACTCCACTACGGAAGCCTTCATAGCGAATAGCTTTTGTAATGTTTCCTCCTAGGTGTTACTCGTAGCCGTTTGCCATTATAAAGCTTTGGTGCATTATGATTCCGCATTAACAGGACTGGAACACCAACGATCAGTCTCAAGTTGCGTGAAGGTACTTCATACTCCTGGTAATTGTAAGGAGTTCAGACACTCTATGGGAAGCGAAGAAACTTGGCCAGTATTCATGACATTATCTACCGAAATACAGTCAAATGTCAAAGCCATGGTCCGATATATCTCTATATACACTTTCGCATTTATGAGTAGAAATATTGGTTCAGCCGGTTTAGCGTGACATTGGTACATTTTCGCATTTATACCTTATATTAGTAGGTATTAGCCAAGCTTTTTCAATAACTATTATATAAGTAAGCGAACGAAGTAATAACAGTGCACCATATGACAATGTATAATGTGACAGTACTGACAGATAGCACATGCGCAGTAGTCAATTATTACAGCGCAATAGATAGGAGGTTTGTCCCTACAAACTTCGACCCTCTCCAAAATCCCTCCCAGATTATGTTTTGCATTTTATTGTATCCTTTGTGTTTTTCTTGGTTTTGAGCTACCTACCCACCAATTTTCAGCCAAATCGGTTTAGCCGTTCTTGAGTTATAAAAAGTGTAACTAACACGACATTCTTTTATATATATATGTAGATTAGTAGGGATAGTAGGGAAATCACTAGAGACTTTCTTTATACACAACATTATCTAACTGTTTTACCACCTTCATATAGAACATGTAAATTATTTTTACCGCTTACTTGTGAACATGCCACATATAACTGCCCATGTAAAAAAACATGTTCGTGGGTCGATTCCAGCTGTTTCAAGTCTGTCCCTGCGATTTATTTAGAAAATACACACAGGGCTACGAATATCCAGCCCTGCCGAAAGTAAGATATCCCCGTTGAGTTACTCAAGAGGTATCTGAATTCAGGCCTCAGTCTCCCACCCACGGATTCCCACGTACGTGAGGTGTTGGAATTTGGGAATAATGAGACACCTGTATAAGTACAGAACACGAACGAACGAAAGAAATCAAAGAAACACATCCACATTCATTATTCAAAAGAAACGACTAAGACACCAATCCGACGAAAACGAAAGAAAATTAACCGAGAACCCCATCAATCCACGGAGAATCTTAACCCCTTACCGCATACGAAGCCATTGGTGGTTTCTGAAGTTTGATATTTTTTTCCAACATAACTAACATTTGAATTATAGCAGAATTAATTGTAACTTATGAAGAATTTCTTCGTTAAAACCATCTTATTTTTTGTGCATGGTAAGTCATCCATGTCAAAATTATTTGATGTTATTTTATGACAGGGCCAGCAAGTGAACTGCAATGTTTTAGTTAAAATTTAATCAGTGAAAAATAATAGTAATAATGAGACTGAAAAATCAATAAATTTTGTTTTTTACTTCTAGAATCATCGACTAGCGTAATAGTAAGTTTATTTTGTATAAATTTTTATTTTCATTTGATTTTTGACCTGTTGTTTTTCAGACGCCAAATATGGCTTGCTATGCGTTTCCGTCAAAATAATGCCTGTCAAATATGGCTTCGTATGCACTCTAGTTCCTGTTTTTTGCTATACAGAAATGGATATTGCCATGTTTTAAGGTTCTTTCAAGGTAAAACTGCAAAAAAATACGCAATTATACAAAATATATATAATAAGAAGTCTTCTAATGCTATAACGACAAGCGGAACTGATTCAAAGATTTTGACAAATTGTAACAACTGTGCATGCGAAGCCAGATATGGCTTACATAATTTCAACTTGAATGCATACGAGTCCAGATATGGCTCTTTGATGTAAATCCATAAAATAATAACTGATATTTTTTTTGTTTGTCTAATTTATGCCCACAAAAGATTATTAAACAAGTTTTCATCAAAAAATATTTTTTTAGTATCTTCCTTCATAATTCATGCAATAAGGGTCTAACACCGCCATTCAGAAAACGCCATCTATGTTTACACATACAAACCGACCGAGATATAAAATAATACGGAACAATCGACAATTTATTGAAAAAAGGATCTATAGTAATTGTTTTTATGATTTAAAATAAAATGAAATGATTATTTATACTACTATTATATACTATTATATAAACATAATAATTTGAAATAAATGAGATTGACCGTTTAAATTAAGTGGACATTGTAATAAATTTTGACACAGATACTTTTTGTTTATGAAAGTGCCGAATATTATACTCTATTATTTTTTTAATAACAGAAAGTTACCCGACACATAATTATTGCCTTTTTTGCAAAGAACATTTATTTTGATAGGAAATTGTTTGAAAATAGTGACATCTATCAGTCGGTAAATAGCCATAAAACACTTTGAAGGTACCTAATTACTAACAAACTTATAATGATCATAGAGTGCACCACATATATAACCAGTTTTGGATGATCCCTGTTTTGTTTGGGACTACGAACAAAGGAGAGGTCAAGCTGTACACCGAAAACCACTTAACCGATTGTGATGTAACATATACTATTTTATAGGTTTGAGTATCCTTTGTACATGAGTGTAAGTTTTATTGAAATCAATTTCGCCATTTTAGAGATCTTTAGCAACATAGGGAAAGACGTCGGACAGACAGACAGACATAAATTCAAAAAATTATCAAGTATTGCTTTTTAGCATTTTCCTTGATTTTTTAGCTAATTTTCGTCAAAATATCTTTAATGTACAGACTTTTTCACCTCTACAGTTTTATTATAGTATAGATTACGTATCTATCTGAATATCGATATAGTCATTATTCTTGATCGATATCCATTTTAGAATTTCAGAGATCAGAATGATAATATAAAGTAAACATAAAAATTAAAATCAATAAAGGAATAAGATCCATTTACCGTTACACCAAAATTGAGTGAACATAATCTTCCAATTTAGATTCGCGATAGCGCCGAGTGTAATAAGTAACTTATAAAATAAATTGCATTATCGTATTGAATCACCAAAAGTTAAGGAATTAAATAATAAAGGTCTTTCCTTATTTTGTGTTTCAAATAAAACAGATTATCGTGGGTTTTATTGAGTTATTACGTGGACCTGGGATTGTTATTTTCTTGTTGTAATTTTGAATGCTTTCTGTGAATGATAAAAGGTTCTCAAAATCGTATTTTATCTATCAAAACGTCTGTCTAAAAGGGACTCCCTACACTGCGTAATTTAACAAAAGGTTGGAGATTTAACAAGCTAACTGTGATAGTGAAATTACTGCCGACAAACGATGGTGTTGTTATCAGATTTTTTACACAGCCATTTTAAGAATATATATCCTTTTAGACTGTAGGTACTGTATACTCATAGTTGTAGACAGAATGGGGTACGTAGGAATGAATCTCCGTTGTCAACGTCAAAGATGTCAGGCTTCTGTTGTCTGTATGTTGCTTGCGTAGGAAGCATAATTTCAGAGATTTGCCTATAAACTCTATTTATCTGCACGTATGGTGTTTTGGTTTAAGCAGTTACCTTGTTTATTGGGTATCAGGTAAATTTCTTCATGGGATAATAAGTTTGTATCAAACTTATTATCCCATGAGGAAATTTACCGATGATGACAAATTGTTGTTTCGGATCAAGTTGTTCTTTGTCTGTTGGCTTCATGTTTGTATAGTATCCCATGAACCAGTTGCTTCTCCTTTTTTTTGTACATACACACGCCTGAATCCTGAAAGGACAGGCATAGGTAATAATTAAACCCACATTTTGTCATGTTATGTTTTAGGTCCCACGTAATATGGGGCGAGCCCATTGCCGTTACCGGGCAATTGACAGACTCCGTGCTACTACTGAGAATACGAAAAAACTCAGTTACACTTTTGTATAACCCGGGATTCGAACATCGTAGCGGGAGTGTAAACGACTGCGACGTAAAAGGTCGTAGGTTAGATTACCGCTCAAGTCAAACATTTGTGTGCATTAATGGGTGTTCCTAACAAAAATACATACTAATGGTACACCATTAGTATGTATTTACAAAAGAAAAAGTACCTATACATGTATGTATGTTTATCCACTATCTAGTAACGCACAGTACAAGCTTTGCTTATTTTGGGACTAGATAATTATTTTGACAGGTAAAGCGATTAGACTCATGCACTAAGCTATATTGCAGTGAAGGCTTAGCTCTGAGGATACAAGTCGTCACAAATATTACTAATCTCATATTATCCCTTTACTTGTTGAACTTAAAGATCATTAACATATTATAGTAAGCTAAGTAAAGATTTTCCTTGAATAAGCTTTTGTTTGCAAATACAATTTACAGTAAGACTAGTGGGCGATATCAAAGCATCATATTATCTCGGTATTAATTTTGTTCATTAAACGTAATAAATACGATTCAAATTGAAATACCTAAAATACTGAACAACTAGCTTCGCAATTATCATGAATTTAAATAACAAACCAAACTACATTATTTTTGGCAAAATAAATGTAGAAATTATACAATTACAGTTTTTCCGAATTAGATCCAATTCGATGTTATGTGGGTATGATGGGTGACTAGATAGGACCGGAAAAATACGGAGTTAATAGAAGAAACGAGATCTGAATGTTTGGGAGCCGCGTTATAAATAGGTACGGCATTTACTACTAAGCCAAAGCAAATACCTACATGACCTTTATGTACTATATTATGAAATTCTAGTTCGCCAGTTTCCCTTTGGGAATTTTGTGTCGGAAACCAAAAACAAACGTAAACAGAGAACTATTTATTGGAATTTGTTTTGGCGAGATACTTTGTACGATTGCGGATGTCTGTGGATTGTGTACTTATATTTATAAAATGTCAATGATGTTAATATTTAGAGTTAGATTTGTTTATTGTATCCCTCTGTTATAAAATTATGTCCATTTTAATAGCTAGAAGTTGCGATATGTAGATAATGGTGTTTTATACGTCGAATTTAGAGGTCTGAAATTAACTTCTTTATAAACTTCATCAAACATAATTATATTGGAGTCCCTAACCATTCGTTATATTATGGATCTTACGAGTTCAATTTCAGTATTATTGAATTTCACTTCATGGTAGGGTTGCAAATTAAACAACAACGAACCGCTAGAATTTTAACATGTCTTTCCGTCTATCCGCCCACGATATAACTTGACCTACTCAGTGACAAAAGAGAGTCTCCACTGGCTCTCCACTGCAAGACCAAACATAAAGAGCTTAGACAGTTTATCACACAAGTCTCAATAGCATCGATTCTTGCCTAGCTGTAACATCTCAGTCAACAGGCACTTACTCAAGATGAATAAACAAACTTCTGCCTTAACATAACAAAGGCATTATTCGTATACCCAACGTCAGCACGTCAGTCTATAATCCTTTCTCATAAGTTGCGTTATTCAACTTAGCCAAGTGGCTCTTAGTATCAAATTAGCCAAGTCTTGCAGCTATAATTAAACGTTGCCAGCGAGGAAACTGCATTTGACTAGTTCAAATTAAACTAAGTTATAGGGAAGGAATTAACTTGTACAATCTCTTATACCTTTGATAAGTATTAAAACTACTTTGTACCCAGTGAAGGTAAACTAATTGACTTAGGTATTAACTTTTGATGTTTAATACTCTTGTCTTTGTGGGCTTTTTACTTTTTTCTTGATTTTCCTTGTTGTTAAATTTATTAAAAGTATACCAACATACTCAATGTGACATAGAAATCGTAAAATCCCATTGCATTGTAGTGATTTAAGTAGTTTTATACTATAACTAACTTGAGCTTTACATGACCAAAGATGCTTGATGTTCATACTAGACTTTTGAGAAATTAAACAATGCACATCGAGATAGCTTTCTCGTGTCTCTATAATTTAGAAAGACACATTGCTGTGATAGTAATGCAAATCTGTTAAAAAACATTTGGAATTTCGTTGGTACAGTTGACAAATACCGAATCAAACCTAATATGATTGTTGTTATATCAGTAACCATACACGCTAGAAGCAGATAATGCTATTTTATTAATTTATTATAAGTACATTTTTTTTTAAAGCAAATATAATAATTTACTCAACTCGAACCGTGAATGTAGCTCTGTAGCTAGTTCTACGGAATTTGTAGCAGTGCCGTAGCTTGTTTGTAGCAACTTTATTGCAACTGAAGTACTTCATGTACTTCAATATTGCTGTTGTTATTTCGCCTTATATATTTCTCATACATTTATAAACGTGTATGATGAATGAACATTGATAAAACGCAACAATTTTGTCATTTTTAAGCTGATTGCCTGCGCAATGATCAGTCTGTGTGTAGGTAATGAGTCAGAATCTAAAATGTAATAAATCAATCAGAAGGTAATAAATCTGATCATAGGGGAAATACCAACAGACTGCCAAACAGAGGGTATTGTCTACTAACCCACAGTCATACCACAGACTTTTCAAAGTTGTATATTTCCGCTTGCCCTGTGCCTCGGAAAGCATGTCAAGCCGGTTAATCCCGGTTGTCGGGAAGATCTTTGACGGACGGTATGCGGAGTCAGTATCCTATGAATATACATATACTGGTCCTAGTCTCATGGCGCTAATACACGTGAGCATTCACTTGTAACAGAACAGCGAGCATTCGCTGTGTTTTGTTTTGTCAAACCGAACATTTTCTCAATCATTGTAGCGAACACTCTAATCCATATACATAGAAATCGCACTACAACAGCAGTTTTATCTGATATATTTACTTCAGTTTCACTTATGAATTATTTCTAGAGTAAGAGTAATACATAAACAAATGACGTTTCTAAATAATAAAATGCAGATTTTAATTTGAACAGGTTTAATAATTCACACAAGTGTCTGCTTCTACGTTCAAATTTATTTATCGATATCGAGGGCTTATCAACATTCTATTCAAATTAATTCTGGGTAAACCAAATCTAAGGATTTATTGTAAAAATTATCGATATTTTGTCGATATTCATTCTGAGTAAGCCCATCACTAGTCAAGTTAAAATTAGTGACAAACTACGAAGATTCTTACCTAGATTAAAATCATAAGTCAAAGTGAAGTAGATATATTGGCTTTAACCGCCATTGTAGCGCGAATTCTATGTATTTTCTATATTCTAAGGCTCTTCAGAATGTTCGTGAGAATGCTCGCTAAAACACACATTTGTTTTGTAACATTCACGAGAATGCTCATTACAGGTGAATGCTCAAATGTACGGTTTTGTGCATAATTTAAAAATACTTGGCATTTGGATTACAAATCACATCTATTTATGTCAACCCTTTTAGTTAAGTTTATTTACTTTTAAAGATGGTCATCGTTCTATTAGTAAGTCCTAGTTCACCGAGACTCGAAACAACAAATAGCGTATCACACAAAATATTGTATCGTGTGAGGATCGAACCCGCAACACTTGGTATAAAGTTTTAACGTTCAAATAAAGATTCATTAAGTAATTAACTTTAACAAAAATTACGTTCATAAGCGTCACCGTCAAAGTCAAAATCATTTATTCATGTAGGTCACAAACCTAGATCCCCCCGTGGGATCTCCACCTTGTCGTGGTGGGGGGGGCTCAGTAACCGTGGATTGGTCACCCGCGGTGAAGCTAAGAGGGATCCAGGAGGGGACGCTCCGCGTGGGCTTGACGGAGGCCTGCGCAGGATGCGTCCAAAGGAGCGGGTGCGAGGGACAGTTCTTCTGTCCCTCGCAGTCGAGTGCGGTCGCGGGAGGAGAGGCGTGTCGGTGTTGCGTTGCCGCGCGCCCTATCTCCCGCGACCAAATGGGGGCGCACCATCGTTGCGTCGCGGTGGGGCCGCAGAGGAAGAGGAGATGCGGTGTTGCGTTGCCGTCCTCCTTATCCTCTGCGGCCGCTGAGTGTTTTGGCGGCGGAGCCCAACACCTTCATCCGCCGCCAAGGGGGTTTTGTTCGGGGCCCGCCTAACCATTTGGCGGGCCAATGCCCGTTGGAGGGTGGCGACGAATGCTTCAGCGATACCCGACCCTCCGACACAGGGGTACATGAGAAAGTCGAGGTGGTTTTTAGTGGAAACACCACATACTCCGTCTCTCATTTCCCCCAAGAGTCGGAGATCCGAAGGGATTTTCCACCTCGTAAAACAAAAAAAAAACGGTCACATACCTAGATGAATAAATGATTTTGACTTCGACTTAACGAACTTGGGATAAAGTTAATATAAACTTGGTATAACATTTCTCCGTCCGTCCGTTAGAGTCCGTGTGGTGACGGATTAAGAATACGGAATGTCACCACCCCATATCATCCCATGGGACACCCATGAAGAATGTAAGAGCCGACAGAGGGAGCATACTACGCAGAGAACAGCACTGTAAGAGAAGGAAAACTTGATACAAACCCTATACCAACCCGTTTGGCCAGCGTGGTATAGTAGGCCAATTCCTCCTTTCAAAGGAGAGGCCTAGTCCAGCAGTGGACTGTTAAAGGCTGATGATGATGATGATAACATTTCTAATTTTTAAAAACTTGGCATTTGTTTTGAAAAACGATTATATTTTATGAACCCCTTTAGGTGAGCTAAATACTGGTGACTTTACTTAGAGTTTATGTCAGAAGTACTAACGAACATTAAGGATTTAATGATTTTAACAGGAGAAACTAGAAATCAAATGACGATTCATACATATGTAAGTGGAGTGTAAATTGCATCCTGGTAAGCTTAAGGAGCTGTAACTGCATACATAAATTCCATATCTGTTGAACATGTAATAGTCGGTAATATCCTGGAACTGCACAGCATGTTTAGGACTCCTCGCATCATGAGTTGTCAGTAATGATGCTTTTTTGCGATGCCGTTGTACAAGCATTGATATTAAAAATATAAACTGATCATACATATTTTCATAGCCTCTTACTCCTGTAGCGCCTAAGGCCTAAGAAGTATGGAGAGTCTTACACTCAAATTTCGCTATATTATGAATTTGCAGGTCCCATGTAATGGGAGCAAGCCTATTTTCGTCACCGCGCACATTATCAGAATCCGTGCTGCTACTGAGAATTCAATAAAACTTAGTACCTAACCGTTTCTATATTGAATCTAACGCGTGGCCCGTGGCCCGATCAGCAGAAGTATACGCTATCCACTATACGTGGATTAGACAAATATTATCTATTTTATTGGCCTATGATTATTTTAGCTTACATCATAAAAATACTTACTCTATACGTAGATAAGGACAATATTAACTATTTTGTTGGCCATACGATTAGTTTAGCTTACTTAATAAAAAATACATACATACATAACGTCACGCCTTTTATCCCCGAAGGGGTAGGCAGAGGTGTATTTCTACACCCACTTTTCGCCAGAAATACTTTAGTCCCACGTAATAAGGGGCGAGCCTATTGCCGTACCGGGCACATTTCCAGACTCCGTGCTGCTACTGAGAGTTTCGTGACAGAAAAACCCAATAACACTGCCCGACCCAGGAATCGAACCCGGGACCTCCTGATCCCACGCGCACATTTATGCCGCGAGACCAACGAGGCAGTCGTATAGGGTTTGATGTCGAGTTTTCCGTCTCTACGCAAAGATGGTATTTGCATCGTGTTATCCCTTAGTCGCCTCTTACGACACCCACGGGAAGATAGGGGGTGGTGACACTTGTATTCTATGCCGTCAACCACACGGCAAAATACTCACAAAAATACTCACTCTATAAATCATATAACCTACATCTAAGTAAGTATATATTGCCAGTAGAATAATTTACAATATTGTACCGTCGTGATATAAATATAAATCAAGCTTCAAGCTCTTTGATTTCAGATCAGTGTTTGATTTGCAGAAACTTTAAAGCTATTAATATTTTGCTAAATATAAAATTTACAATTGCTATGATAAAAGACCCTCAAACGAGGACATCATAAAATAAATTCTAAAATAGAAACTACTATTATTATACCCTTATCGTATGAAAAACAATTGTAAGATAATTTACATGTAAGACACAAAACACCCACATACTTGTTACAGTTTATTCAATGCTTAGCTCGTAAACAGCTCTTGAGACAATAACACGGCATGCAAACTATCCATAAAACACATAATGGTACGAGTCAACAGTAATAAATAACGCATATTCATACAAAAACGCCGTTAGAAATGTGAATGACGAGGCCATGAGATGCGCGAATAGAACATAGCTAAAATAAAAAAAAAAAAGCAATAACTATTCGAGGCAACGTTTATGAAAGGTTATATATAGGTAGATTCGATTGAGGTTATTTAATGTAAAAACGACAGCTCAACAGTGAAGGAAAACATCTCGACAAAACCTGCATTGGAGAATGCACTGAGAGGTCACTAGAATGTTCTCGAAAGACATGTGAAGTCTGCCAACCCGCACTAGGCCAGCGTGGTAGGCTATGGTCTTACCCTTCCCTTAGATACAAGAAACCCTTACCCAGCAGTGGGATAATATGCATACAAGGCTGATTGATGATGATTAATATAAAAGAAAAGTCAAGATTATAACAAAAATAGTCTAAATGGAAATCGTAATTAGTTTGAAATACGAGTGCACACATGATTTTACATCTCTCATGTTCGGTAAGTAGGTTCTTATTACCTCCAAATGGGGCTTGTAGGTCTAGACTAATTATCGCTGTTGGGTAATAATGTAGCTAGAAAAGCCCTAGGACGGTAAGTAACTTAAAAGAAACACTTCTTTCTTTCAAAGAGTTCGCGTACATCTAACCATCATACTGGCAATAGACATCATGCATTCAGCCCAATGACCAAAGAGGTCGCTTTGCTATTTAGTCTTGACTTCGTGTGAGTATAATAGTCATCAGTTTTAAATAACGGCGAAGCTCAATTTCGTTCTTGAAAAAAAAATTAAAAAGTTCTTTACTTGATTCTTTTTAATGAAAAAAGGCGGGAATAGAAAACTTTTACTTTAAATATTGTTTGCTTTTGGGTTTTTTTTTATAATTACGTGCTAATTAGGAAAAAACATGAGTTCTTCAAGTGATGAAGATATAAGCTGCACTCCCGATTCAATGAAAATGAAGGCTGAAGCAGCAATTAACAATATTTTATTCTTGTAATGCCGGTTTTTTTCTACTTACCTCACAATCGAGGTAAGTAGAAAAAAACCTTTTCTTGATGTAAAGCAGAAAAGTTAGCTCGGATGTAAGCACCAATTGCACCCTCGAGTTATAGGCGCCCTCGCGGCGCTCGTGCGTATATCTCGGGCTGCAATTGATGCCTTACAGCCCTTGGCTACTAATCTATTATTATGCACACTTGTTCGAATGTAATGTTATTCGTGGCTCATCAAATAACATAAGCACTAGTGCAATAAAATATTATTTTATTATAAGTTCATTTAAAACTTTTAATAGTAGAAATCAATCTTAACTACAGTTTACGGATTTTATCGCGTTATATTGGTTTCACAGGTTACTTATTACATTTAAACCGAATGATCTAGAAACTACATTTTTATTACTAGCCAACGTTTCGAATTCTTTACAGGATTCATGCTCACGGCAGACTGAGGTGATATTTGTCTTGAATTTAAAAGTTGTCTCAAAGTACACGAACATTTTTCAACTATTGGTGTTACTATCTACGCAGAATGTACTCACTGTGTCTTGATGTCTTCTGGTGACTTTGTCCTTCTTGGGTTTCATTAGCCTGATAACAGGGTCCCAAGCTGGAGAAACATTGCAACTATCTTCCCTATTGAAATTAGGATGTTTTTTAATTTCAATAGCTTCACGTATCATTCTTGGAATAAAGCGGTGTTCTTTTGCGAGTATCTGTGGTTTATCAAATCGCAGGTAATGGTTGGTTCCTTGTTCAACATGTTCACACACAGCAGACTTCGTCGAGCGTTTGTGTTTAATGTCAGCTATATGTTCCTATAGTCGAATGCCTATGCTTCTCTTGGTTTGTCCAATGTATGAGATCCCACACTCACAGTCTATCTTGTAAACCCCGGCCTCTTGTAAGGGTAACTGACTCTTGACAGATGGTAATAATTGGCTTATTTTCGTAGGCGGCTTGTAGAAAGTTTTGATTGAAGCTCGCTTCAAGATGTAGCCAATCTTGTCGCCCACGCCCTTGACGTATGGGAGGTCAGCAGGTTGTCTTTTTACTGTGGCTGGCTTATTCTTCGGGGATCTGTGACGTTGGCGCGGCGGTCGGAGCTTGTTGTCTTGCAGAACTTGCTTAACATGTTGAAGCTCGGCGTCCAGGTGTTTCTTGTCACAGATCCCCCGGGCTCTCTGAAACAAAGACATTCCTACAGTAGCTAACTGTTTAGGATGGTGGTAAGATTCACCGTTGAAGTATCTATTTGTATGTATCTTTTTTCTATACACAGTGTGACTCAAAGAGTTGTTTTTGTTCCTGATAACAAGTACATCTAAGAAAGCTAAAGAATTGTTTGCCTCTAATTCCATTGCAAATGTTATGTGGTTATGAATAGAATTAAGATGTTCTAGGAATACATTTACACTATCTGTTGGTAAAATTGTAAAAGTGTCATCTACATACTGCTTGTAGAACCTCGGTGTGATGGTGGCCGTGTGCAGGGCTCGCGCCTCGAAGTCCTCCATGAAGATGTCAGCAACAACAGGCGATACTGGAGAGCCCATTGCCACACCGTCTACTTGTATGTAGTATTTCTCATCCCATAACAGATAGCCAGTTGTTAAGCAGTGTTTCAATATTTCTGCATATTCCTCAGGCATGTTGTTCTCTTTTAGCTTCCTTCTAGTTATTTCAATACAGTCATGTGCCGATAAGCATGTGAATAATGACTGTACATCAAAACTAACCATAGTTTCCTTGTCAGAGAGATGTAGGTGTTTTATTTAACTATCATCGTAACCGTAACCGATATTCATAACACTCATGTTTCCGAAAATTGTAATTAATAATATCATTAATGTAAATATATTTAAACTCCTACTGTTTTTTATCATAACGCTTTTATCCCTGTACATAAATACCATAATATTTTCACTCATACTCGGAAAGAAACATTTACCAAGTGTAATAAAAAATATCTGACACTTTCACCAAGACACTTTTAGCCTTATATTTAGGTGTTTTATACGATAGAATCGAGAAAAGAAATAATTTGCAAAAATAACACTTTTTTGGCTAAATATTTCTAAGTCCTCGCGCTATAGCGCCCCCAAGGCTACACTCCAACCGAAATTAATAAAACACGACTCATTTACGGTTATGTTTATGGCTTAGGAGTTTATACCTAGTACCTAAACCATTAACTATAGGACCGATTCGGTTCTGGCACTTCGCCGGCCGCTGCCGCGGCACGCTCGCTTCGCTCGCTCGGCTTGTGCGTTGTGGTCACAGTTCTAACCTAACCTAAACCATTAATTATTAATACGACCGATTCGTTTCTGGAACTTAACCATTGTCTATTGTGTATTTGTACCATGTTACTATTATTCTTATATATGTTATACATGTTATGTGAAAATAAAGTTACGCAAAATGAATGTATATAATATTAATTATTATGAATAAAAAGAAAACCAAACAAAAAAGATATAAATATGAATAATAGTGTAAAAGATGGTTATGTTGATAAAATATAGGAATACAACTAAAAGTATAATAGATGTTTATTGCTACTGACATTATGAAGTTGAATGCTTCGGAGTTATGAACATTAGAGACAGAGTAGTTAGGAATTGTGATTGTTAGGATGAAAAATGTTAGGAAGAACATTTTCGGATTTCCATTTATAGGAGTTGAAAATTTAGGTGAACTTTGGCGCACCCCATTTCAACCTTTATTGCTAAAGAAATCATTAAATTTAGTGTCTTCTAACTCTATCACTGGTGCCATATAACCAAGAAAAGTGAAACATACTACCATAAGCAGGATGTCCGTCAAACTGTCAATTATATCTTCCTAACTTGTAAAAGTTACGTTCATAATAAGTTTCTTTTTATTTTCCTGAACGTCGAAGCTATACAATAAGATCACGAATACCTAAAAACTATCCATAGCATCCATATATTTGTTGAGTTGAGTGTTGAGTGTTTATACGCTGGCGTGGCAGGCTCTGGATGGGACAGATGAGAATTGAAAGTAGTGTAATATTTTAATCCACGTCACGCCTATATATGGTATGAAGTGCCTATATGTAAGTGTATTATATTATATGAATTAAAATATTTGTAAGTATAATACTGAATTTTATTAATAAACAAATAGAATAAGTGGCGATAGTCCAGTGGAGTATGTAACGGACTGCCGAGGTGATGGCATCGGGTTAGCTCCCCAGGTACCCCAGGCACACACCTCTGATTTTTCGAAGTTACAAATATGTGTGTATTCAAAATGTTAATAATCGCTCGCTTTATAATGTGCCCGGTAGATGGCCAATAGGCTCGCCCCCTATTACATTAGGACCGAAACATAACTGGCGAAGTATGCGTGTTTAATACACCTCTGCCTACCCCTTTAGGGGACAGAGGCGTGAAGTTATGTTACGTTAGAATATTTATTGCTTTAGGCAATAAATCAAAACTACTTAAGAACAATTTTACGCCTTTAACGTATCTCCTTTGCTCATCCATGGAAACCGATATAGAATAGGCAAATCTGTGTTTCTTGATACTAAAATTTTATAAAAGTAGAATAATACCAAATCGTAGTCATACTTCACAACACGCATATTTCATAGCTCCACAGTTACTCGTACGATGATGTTTGGATGGCATTACCTCGTGATGGCTCGATGATAGCAGGCCGGCACTCTCATCATTTCCTTCGGGCCATATTCATCCGATAGATCAGGCTGAGGAAGATGGGGTGACCGCCTAGCGCTGAGGAGGAAGGGGGACAGCAATAACCCCTGAGTGCGTGCTTACTTGAGAGGTATTTCATTTGTTGCTCGCAATACAAGGGTTTCGACGGCATCTGTATAACATAAATAAGATTAAAATACGATTAGTCATTTTATTGTTTATTGGGTCATGTTGTACCCACAGGCTAAATGTGCTCCTTTTGGATTCTATTGTAAGTTCAGAATATTCAACAATATAACATTAATAAAATAAAATTAAAAACATTTTTATGTAAAACAGTTTTATTACAATAAAAAATATGTAGTTAGCTTATGTACTAAAAGCTAAAAAATTATTGGGCAAGTCCTAGCTACCAGATAGCACCAATCTTCTCATTAATCTGGGGTATTGATCAGACAAATATAAAATCTTTTTTACTTTTTTAAATAGTCCCAGAGGCCCTATTTCAATTGTTTACGTGCGCTAATGTTATAAGCACTTAAAACACATAAGCCTCATAAGCACCAGTAAACACTAATTAATTTGTTAATTATGATTACATTACTCAGTGGTTTGCTATTACAATATTTGATTTTAATTTAAGTGAATTGCTAAGTATGACTTGTTAGTACCCCTGGAAAATAGTAAAAAGAAAACAATATTATATTTCATACAATTATTTTCTGCGTGTCTAAACCGCGCTAATTTTTGCAAGGCAGTTTAAACGACTATAGACACTTCAATTATGGTCTACCATCCATACGTATGTGCAGTCATACGTCACGGCATAGTTATATGGAGGAACTCATCGGACATCATGAGTTTTTTTTGCACAAAAAAAGTGAATTCGTGAAATAATTGGTATGAATTGGTCTGACTCATACAAACCGGTGTTCAAGGCAAAAACTCCTAACTGCTAGAACTGTTTGAAAAGAGCTGTTTGTATATGGCACCCTAATTTTTAATTAACCCTTAATTACTCGCGTTCATATAGTTACACTAACGCTCGCGTGGGGAATATATAACCCCAATTTTAAAGGTACAATAAAACATATTTTTAATAATATACTTTTACTTTTATTATAAAAATTTGAAAAAGACAATATTGTTCTAAGTTGTAATAGTATCCATTATCAACATTATTATAAACTTATATAGTCATGAAATTTTAAATTGAGTAACTTTTTATTCAATACATTTATCATATATCATGGTGGAATGGTCGTGACAGACTTGCTGGTGGCATTTGGCACACGTGAATCTTATTTTTTTTATCCCTTGACCTTGGGCACCTTTTGTTAGTTGTCGATTGACCACTCCTGGAAGTGGCGCCAGGACCCTGAACTTCAACATTTCGCTTTAGCCGTTTTTGTATGGCCCTAGGCAGTTGTGGTATAGTTGATCGAGTTTGTTGGTGAGCCTTTACCAAATCAACTGCAAGATGCTTCAAAAACTCCCTTCTTCATATTCCGTGGTCAATTTTATTTTTATAAATGACTTAAGCATTGCTACCAGCAACGTTGAGGAGGTGATAAAGTATAACCATAGGCCATCTCTTCGTACGTCTCTCGACGTTATAGTTAGCACAAATTTGGTAGTTGGTATCTACACCACCTTTCGTGCGATTGTAGTAAAAAATAATTTCCGGTCACTTTGGATCACTTCAGCGTCTCTCTCACCTTCATCGGGACTATCTATGCTTTCTTCTTCATCTTCTAATAAACACTCAGAAATCTGATAGTTTTGATAGTAGTTAGAAAGACTTACTTACTTGACATTTTAGGCGTCCTAACCTAAAAAAGCAAGAATAAGTAAAAAACGAATCATTTAGTACCTTTACCGCACATTAATAAGATAAAACAAAGTCCAAAAAAAGTTGCACTAAAGCTCGCGTGGGGTAATATATACCCCAGACGCGACCTCCTGGCACAATCACATGGCACGGAGCAGCGCTCGCGACTGATTCACGGCGGGGGGAGGTATTTAGGCAGCTACTGAGAACGATATGAAGGTAACTTTAAAAATGGTGGTGATACGACGCTTCAAATACGCTGTGGGGTTAAATATACCCCATGCGAGTAATTAAGGGTTAATTGCCAAAGGGGATGGTGGACTTCCCCCCCGTGGGATCTCCACCTTATCGTGGTGGGGGGGCTAGTAAGCGTGGATTTGAGGAGACACTCCACACACATCTGGGAGGGGACGCTCCACGTGGGCTTGCGTGAGGCCTGCGTAGGATGCGTCCATAGGTGCGGGTGCGGGGGACAGTTCTGTCTGTCCCTCGCAGTCTGGTGCGGTCGCGGGAGGAGAGGAGTGTCGGTGTTGCGTTGCCGCGCGCCCTATCTCCCGCGACCAAATGGGGGCGCACCATCGTTGCGTCGCGGTGGGGCCGCAGAGGAAGAGGAGATGCGGTGTTGCGTTGCCGTCCTCCCTATCCTCTGCGGCCGCTGGGTGTTTTGGCGGTGGAGCCCAACACCTTCATCTGCCGCCAAAGGGGTTTTGTTCGGGGCCCGCCTGACCATCTGGCGGGCCAATACCCGTCGGGGGGTATCGAGGAATGCTTTGGTGAAACCCTACCCTCCGACACATTGGTACATAAGGAGCATGGGTTGGTTTTTAGTCAGTAATAGTCTGACAGTCCCCTTCGTCCTTCCCCCCTAGGGCGAAGGGATTCCACGAGGATTTTCCAACCCGACACAAAAAAAAAATGTGGACTGCCATATAATACATTCTGTAGGACATTGCAGTATTGGCTGATTCAGAATAGAATAGATTTTATTTGTTTAAAATGTAGGTACATATAAAGATGGAACAAGGTAAAAACAGAGCCAGATACATTTTGTCATATTGTGACATGCAAATATTGGTACTTAGATCTAATTTTATTACTACATAGAATCATCATTGATCAATTTAATTTTTCGCAAATATTATATAATCCATTATTAGTGTATCTACAGTACTATTCATTTATGTAATAAATTATGTTCTAATTGTTATTTAGGTATTCAGCTATTGAGTAGAAGGACTTATCTAGTAACCACTTTTTTAAGGATATACAAAATCTACTTAAAGTCATGTTTTTCAAGTCATTTGGTAAAACATTAAAAATACGCCCACACATTACTATGCTACTCTTTACATACATTGCAGTTCTTGGCACTTTTGGAAATACAATTCTGTCAGGGTGCCGAGTATTTCGCATATAAACATCTTTTGGCGTTTTAAAATAGTGTAGGGTGCTGTTTGACAAATTTGGATGCTTCTAAGATGTACATACACGGCAGAGTGAGGATTTTGTACTACCTAAATAATGGTGTGCAGGACTTCAGAAGAGTTCAGAAGAGTTTCTATTCAGTTAAGGACTTCTTAGAACATGGTTCTTGCCGACGTTTTTATAATATGTATATAGCATTTTTTTTATTTGACATTGAATTTAATTTGACATTATAATTTCAACTTTGTAATTTTTCTTTTTTAATTTGACATTTTATTTTATTCGACAAAATAATTTCAACCGTGTAATTTGCATACCAGTATTGTTGGTGAAGTTGAGGTTTTTTTTTAATGATACACCTTATGTACCGTAATTCAAGCAAATAAAATATATTATTATTATAACGTCGAAAAAGAAAAGAGGTATTTATACCTTAACGTAACTTAATTACCACAAGTAAGACTCGCTAAATAAAATTGTAGGATGTTCATAAATCGAGAAAGTTTGAAATGGATTGAGATTATTATTGATCAATTATAAATGCATTGTACTTAATTGATATTTGTATAAATTAAAAGATCATATAATTAATATACCATACAATTAATATAAATGCTATTCCCCTCTACACAGCAAGGTAAAAAACGTATTCTGCTCGTAGTGACACTGTAATGAAACAATTCTCTAATATAAAAAATCACAAACAAAATCGAGAAAGTGCAAGTCTAACCCGCGCACCGAAGGTTCCGTACGCATTTTACCTTATTTGAGGTTGATGTTAATTATGCTAGTCCTCTAAATCTGTAGGAGCGCCCATACAACTAAGAGGACTATCATAAATGGAGTCTACCATGCATGTAGCACAATTACAGCACAAATAAAGGAAAAAATCCGAAAATTAAAAAAGTTGAAAATTAAGGTTAATTTTGGTACTTACAAGTTTTCACAAAAATCTGATTTTGGTTGACCCAGGACCCTGATTTTTATATATCTAATAGGAACCATAGACTTCAGTATATAGTATAAATTTCAGTTTGCTAGATCCACCAGTTCCTGAGAAAATCGGTGGTGACACACGGACGGACAGACAGACAGACAAACAGACAGATGGACAAGAAAGTGATCTTATAAGGGTTCCTTTTTTTACCGTGTGAGGTACGGTACCCTAAAAATAAACTTTCTAAACTTATACAAGACACTCTAAACAATATAACAGAAGGAAAATTAATTTCTTAAAGGCAAATAACAAACAGAAAGACGAGAGTTAGTTTTGTTATGGTTTATATTATTTTGAATTATCTATACAAACAGAAAATTTGAATTACCTGGAACTACTAATTGTTAATTGTGCTCTGGTTGCTAAACACAAGTTTTCATTAATAATCAGTACCTACTAATGCGTTGATTGTATTTAGGACGTTGTTATTTCTCTAAATCATCGTTTGAATTAGAATTTGCAAGGTTTGTGACGGGTAATAATGAATAATAAAATGTGCCAAAGTTTTACTGAGTTTTTCCGAATTCTCAGTAGCAGCACGGAGTCTGGTGATGTTGTGCCCGGTAGTGGCAATCGGCTCGCCCCCTATTACGTGGGCCCTAAAAATTCATGGCGAAATGTGGGTGTAATATTACACCTTCGGGGATACAGGCGTGAGTCTTAAAAAATAATGTTCAAAATGTCTTCCCTTTTACGTTTAGAGGAATGAAAAAAATATTGATATGTCGGAGATTGGAGAACGGAACGTTAAATCTTAATAGATTTGGGCGTATTTGGATACGATGGTTGGCAACACTGAGGTCGGCAGTTGACAGCTGTCAATGTCATAAAATGTTTTATAAGCGAACGTGGAGCTGTCAACGGGCACTTTTGGTGACAGACACAGCGGAGGACACAAGTGTGGCCTACCTAGAGTGCATAGTTTCTACGTGTGCATATTTAGTTTGTGAAGTGAACTAATTAGTTTGTTAGTGAACTAATCACTCCGTATCGAGTGATGTAGGTTCGATTCGTACACGAGACACTTAGTTGTGGAACCGTTTGACCTTTGCCGTATTTTATGTTAGCGTGTGACCTAGCTATAGCGTAAATATCGAACGGAGGTTTTGAGTTTGATACGTCGATTAAATAGAAAGCGATTATTTTTATTTCTTCATGCGAGGGTGGCTCGTACTTACGAACTTTGTATGCTTGCTTGCAAATAGGTTATCTTGTCTCAGTCTTGCTTTATGGACTATAGTGGTAGCGAGAGTAAGCTGACTTGTATTATCCCAAGCAAGTGCTTTTGAGTGAAACGTGCTAGTTATTGTTCTAGTGCAGTTGTAATATTGGTTTTAGAACCAACACTCAGCTTAGGTTGGTTATCTGCTAAATCTAGAACAATAACTTCTGTCTAGACTGTCCTTCGCAGGGCAGCGGCGCTAAAATTGGTAAACTAATCGAATCTTTCATACTGGTTTAATAGTGTAAGATTATGCTAGACTAGACTAGCTTTGTGTAGAACAGCTTGTAGCTTTGATTTCTTAAATAGACGTGTGAACTGCAGTGCTGTTTAGACGAGTGCGGTTGGTTGGTTAGTGTAACCTGACCATAGTCGAAAGATATTACTAGTGCCATTATTTTATCGACTCGTGGTGTTAATAACACCTAACGGTTTTTCGTTTAAACGTGATCAGAGCCTAAGTAAAAGTAGCACTGTTACTCGTTGTAACTCTGAGTTGAACAGACGATCTCGGTGTTGCAACATGCTACACATGCTTCTATGCTGGTTGTACATAAATTTTTAACATGGCACATTAAAATGTTTCTTACTTATGATTATTAGATGGCACCACTAGTAACATTCAATTAAATTTTAAGATTTTACGCGTGAAAATTACCTACTGTGTGTTTTTAAAATTCATGTGATACACTGAGATTTTTTATCAAGTGCCCCGAGTTCTCTGGCTAATTCCAAGTTATGCTTAGGACGTTTAGGAATGATAGTGTTTCTAGTAGAAGCTGTTAAACTCGATTATCAGACGTAGAAGAAAATGATTGAGTTATCATCGTAGTGCGTTATGATAATCAGTTTCAGAGATTTTATTTTCGTTGTAGGTAGAACTAGGTTAGTGATCGTTAGTGATGATTGTTTGTTTATTCTCATTAAATGGGTACTTTTTAGTCGTTGTTGTGATAATTTTGTGATACCCGCGATTCCGTTGGTGTAGATTTGCATAAACTGGATAAGCCGTGTGCGGCTGCATGTGTAGCCATGCCTTGCCGTTAGTTGAAGTGCCTTTCTGGTTAGCCTAGTTTACCCTTGAGCTTTTGTGTTAGTCATGGTCTCCATATTTAGACTTCGTATTTAGACTATCCATGACAAAGTTATAACGCTGAAAAGACTGGTTGTAAACTTAACATCTAGAGCATCAGCCTAGTAAGATTTTCTTATAGTCTATGTGATAAGGAAAACCAAAGCAACATGTTGAACAAACCTAGTTTAAGATTACTTGTTAAACGCTCGAAATGATTATTCGGGTGGTGTTGTGTAACCGAATCTAGGTTGCATAGCATGATGTTGAAGACCCGATAGATGTCAGAAATGCAATATTTTAATAAGTTTCTTATTATTTGAACGAGTATGCGTGTTGTTCAACATGTCCGCTTCGAGAGAAAGAGTTAGTTATGATTATCATGAAAACCTGTGATGATTTTGCTCAGAATACTTTTTAATGCCCACCGACTGGTGCCATGAATGGCCAAACGACTAGTATTACTGTTCGAGAATTAGAGTACATTAAAGTGAAAGTGTTGATCGCCATCATGGATACCCTGCTACTCAAGTAGCTCTCATTTTATTTTTGATCACTAAAATTATCTACCTCTGGTTTATGTGTCGTATAATAAGAGCTTGTTGCGAGAATCTGAAAGTACTCATGGACAGTCAATTGGTTATCTCAGAATTGTAGTCTTTGTATCTATGTAGCCAAAGGTAATCAGTTTGTTCGAAGGTAGCTTACTAGCTTATCAGTTCTCGCCATGTTCACATCTGGTTTTAGATTTGTCAGTGGTGAAATCCAGTTTTAACATAGCTCATTGAGAGTCTGGACGGGAGTTACGTTCTGTACAGTCGTGAAGTTGTTAATGAATTTGATGATCGCTTAAAATTTACGAAGTGCGGATGTTGAATTAGTCTGAAAGAATTGATACTCTATTCAGTGGGTATACGATAAGAGAAATCTTTGAAATACTGTGGGTAGATTTATTTCCTCTTTGATGTAGGTAGCAATAGCTCGATATAGGTGATAGCGACGACAATGGATACGTCACTCGATGGAGGTGATATGAGTTGCTACGTTCGTGTAGGTGATAGCAACGGCGGTGAAGGAAAACATCGTGAGGAAACCTACATGTCTGAGAGTTCTCCGGAGTGTTCTCGAAAGACATGTGAAGTCTGCCAACCCGCACTTGGCCAGCGTGGTGGACTATGGCCTTACCCTTCTCATAGTGAGAAGAGGCCCGTGAACCGTGACACTTTTCGCTAATTAACGTTTGTGATATAATTCTCTGATACTGTACACTAATGAGAGAGTTGCTTTCATAATATTGTGATGTGATAGTATGATGCATTTGAAATAAATTTGATGTTAACCTTTAGTGTTGTGGTTTATAACGTAACGAGCCCTATTCTTTAACTAAACGATGATGAGGATGGGCCGAGCCTTGAGATATTGCAGAACGTTTTCCATTTTGCAGGAGCATCACCCAGGGCACCTACAAGATGGTCTGACACGATCAAGAAGGCGGTGGGCGGCAGCATGCAACGAGCCTTACATACGGCGTACGACCGCTCCTGCTGGAGACACATAGGTCGCGATCTTCAGCAGTGAGGGACCGAGGACGGAAAAGAAGGAGCATCATACAGGGGCGGGTGACGTGTCAAGATGGCCGTGTCGGAGATTGGAGAACGGAACGTTAAATCTTAATAGATTTGGGCGTATTCGGATACGATGGTTGGCAACACTGAGGTCAGCAGTTGACAGCTGTCAATGTCATTAAATGTTTTATAAGCGAACGTGGAGCTGTCAACGGGCACTTTTGGCGACAGACACAGCGGAGGAAATAAGTGTGGCCTACGTCCGACTTCGCCGCGTTTCCAAAAGTAATCCATTTTCATCCAAGCTACGTGTGCATATTTAGTTTGTGAAGTGAACTAATTAGTTTGAGTAAAACCTATTGAGTGTATATCGAATCTTATTTTCCTGAAATGTACGATAGAGGAAGACCTGCGAAACGAAGAACGCCCACATTCTCCTACGTTACCTACGTTAGATATTTGTTAACATTTTTGAGGCCGCTTTTTTCACAATGTATGCTATATTTGCTTTGTATAAAAACTTTTACATACGCATCAAATTTAATGTTAAAACGCTATTTATTTTAGTTCTTGTTGTGTAGAGACACCTAATAGAAATCTTAGAAACAATTGTCCGTATTTATGCAAAAAGGAACCACACGACAAATTTCGATTTTTGCTTTTTTGGAAGAATACTAATTTAAAAGTGGTTTATTTTCTTATTCAAAAAAGATCCACATGATTTTTCCCTTGGAAACAAGTTATACAAAAAGCAGAAAGGAACCAACAGCAAAAACACACATTATACATATTGCAAAACCGAACCATAGCACCATGGGACTCGTTTCATCAAACAAATAAACCATATTAATTCCATGTCATTTTATACAAAACAGATCCACAGATACTTGGTACCATTATACATTAAAAATATTTCTATTATTAAAAATTATTATAATACACCAAATGGAACCAAGTTTCTGTGGTACCATTCTGCGTAAAATAAATTCATATTTGATTTGACTAATTCTTTTTTTGCAAAATGGAACCACAAGCATTCGGTTCTACCATGTATAAATAAATATTGTAAACAGCAGAACCACAAGTACGTGATTTTATTGTACTGCGGAAGGCGTAAATTTAAAATGTGAAATTCTAGCTGAAATTGAGAGTTTTTACAAAGACCTGTACGCATCATGGAAGTCTAAAGTCTTGAAACCAGGCAATGATGACTATAGAGCCCAACTCCCACGCCAATATACGGAGAACATCCCTGATGTCAACCAAAGCGAGGTACGAGAAGGTCTCGTGCAACTTAAGAACAACAAGTCTCCATAAGATGACGAAATCACCAAAGAGCTCTTAAAAACAGGGGGGACTGTAGTCCTGAAAGAGCGAGCCTCTTTAATTCCATTATCCATCAGGGCCTTACAGCTCGGATCGGCGTGGATCGGGAGTGCGGTTGCCTTGTTCTTCAAAAAAAGGTGACAAAATCTCGCTGAAAACATATAGACACATTTCACTCTTTAGCCATCTCTACAAGTTGTTCTCGAGAGTGCTAACAAACAACCTCGCCAAAAAACTTGACGATTTCCAGCCACAGGAAATAGACCACATCCATACTGTTTGGCAGAATATACAGAAGACCAATGAGTACGATAAGCCGCTGTGTATGGCTTTCGTGGACTACGAGAAAGCCTTCGACTCCATCGAAACCTGAGTGGTTCTAGTTGCTCTGCAGCGGTCGTACCGATTGGCGCTACATCGAGGCGTTGATATGTTTGTATGGTATCGCCACAAAGACCATCCAACTACAGCCCCGTCGTCGCGATTGCGACGAGGTGTGAGGCAGGGAGACTAAATATTTCAATCAGCTCTTCACCGGCGCACTCAAAGACATCTTTAAGATGCTGAACTGGATTGGACTGGGCATAAAAATTAACTGCGAATACATCTCACACCTTCGGATTGCTGACGATATCGTCATCGTTGCGGAGTCCCTGGAAGAGTTGAGCGGGATGCTCTACAGCCTAAACGGAGCCTCATGACGTGAACAATGCGTCCTACCTTTTATGACGTACGGTGCCGAGACGTGGACACTCACAGTGGGACTAGTCCCAAAACTTAAAGTCACGCAGTGAGTATAAAATCCGCAACGAAGTTATCCGACAAAGAACCAGAATTACCGACATAGCTCACAGAATAAGTAAGCTTATGAGGCAGTGGGCTGGTCATATCTACGGCAGTACTGATGGCCGATAGGCCAAGCTTGTCCTAGAGTGGAGAACACGACTTGGTAAGCGTGAGGTTGGCACCCAGTTAGGTGGACTGACGACTTGAAATCGAGGCTGGGACAAAATGGATGCAAAAGGCTAAGAACCATGTGGCGCGTGTTGGGAGAGGCCTATGTCCTGCAGTGGATTGCTATAGGCTGCCTATCAAAGTTTTATTACGATAATACTTAGTTTCATGTATGTATATTGGAAAATTCATGGCTTTACCGATATACATGAAACCCATGGTTTGTGGTTCTTTTTTGCATATGAGGAAAGCTATTAGTTAGTAAATATGAAAAGGAACCACATGCACATTTTCTTCATTATCTAGAAAAATTAAGAGTATCTAGAGCAAATTTATATACACATACTTAAATGAGTAATTTATCAATACAATTATATAAAATAAATGTAATATTTTCCTTAATCTAACAGAGCTGCACATGTTTTTGTCAATTCATTGATATCTCAGAAGTGCGTTTTTGCTGGGTGGTTCCTTTTTGCATAAATACGGACAATTTATTTCATATTCTAAGCGACGTTGAATGGTGTTCATATCAACGAGAAATCTTTACTAAATACTTGATACCCATCAACTGATATCTCGCTGCAACACAGTCATCCGTACGTAATCTCACTTCATTTCGGCACACATAATAAATGTATGCAATACATCAAATTTTCACGAAAATCCAGTAGAAAATCAAAATTACTTATTCGCTTTCAACGAAATCAACAGGATTTCTGTTGAGTCCATATATTCAGTACAATAAACATACGTTAATTTCAATGTCACTATGTAGCAGTGAGGCGTACATGAGAATAAATCACGCGCCTGGTGGGACATTGTAAGGACAAAAAAATTTATAAAAAAGCCACCACGCTCCCGCCGACGTGTCGGAAATATTAACTTGAGTATTTGAATACTTTATGATCAGTAAAAAGACCGATTTGAATGGCAAATGTGTTCGCATTTCAATCAAACAAGCAATGCTCCGAGATTTTTTCTTATTATATTCAAATATTTTATAATATTTCAAGATGTACAATATTTGAGATGTTGTTTGACGCTCACTGATTCGAATTGATTGGAAAATTGTGGGAGAGGTTATCATTAGCTGGGGTTGATTGACCTTTGTCTTACAAGATTTATTTTTTATTAACTGTGTTTAATGATGTGTGGTCGGTAGACTATGGGATATGTCTCTAGGATCGTATAATACAAAAACACTTGGGAGAGACAAAATAAGTTCTTCTTTTTATCGTTTAGTATGTTAGTTCACTAAAACTTAGTACGTATAACGTAGCTGACAGATTCGAAGACAATTGGCATAGCTACAGTTCAATGATTTGTAACCGAAATATCAATCACTTCACTATGCTTGATAAAATTATTTCTCATATACAATATTATATTATATATATTTTCATGCTCATAGTTGTGGTCTGTGATTGTGTCGGAATGCCATCATTCTTTCGTGATTACAGAGAGAATGAGCTTAGTAACAGCTAAACGTGATTGCCAAGCCGAGTGGAAGTAACTCCGCCCTTTATCCTAATATATTCAAGAGAAGATATGAATTTTCTGTTAGATTCTTCATCATTATAGCGTTATCTTGACCTTTCCGTTCTCTTAGTAAGAAGCGGCCCATGTCCAACAGTGGGACAGTAAATACAGGGCTGATGATGATAGCGTTATCTCGGGTTCACCGAAGACTTAAAGAAGCAATACCAGTGGAAAAGACATGTGCTAAGACACAAATGGAAAGTAAAGAACCGATGGCCGTTGGGGCAGAAAGGTTCTGGAGTTGCAGCCACGTACCGGACGACGCAGCAGAGGTAGGCCCCCCGCAAGGTGGACTGACGATCTAGTCAAGATTGCGGGAGGCGGTTGGATGCGGGCGGCTCAAGACCGGTCTGTATGGAGAACCTTGGGGGAGGCCTATGTCCAGCAGTGGACGTCGTTTGGCTGATATGATGAAGACACAAATGGAGATCACCATAGCTAGAGTGTAATTTAGGAAGACCACGACAGCTACATATGTCTGGTTTATGCGATGTGAAAGATTCCAAAAGTATACAGTTTACAGATAATTTTAATAATGACTATTAAATTGGTTTCTATTTCTGCTAGTAGTAATATGAGAACTGCCTGTGTGGTTCAGTGATTCAGCGTTTTCGACTGCTGATCGTTGGGTCACGGGCATAGATTATACACTTATACTGGTATAGATGCGCAACTCTCAGTTCGAAATTGAAGTTCAATAGGCATCCTCGACTGACCTCGACTCTAGATGGCGTACAAATCAATTGTATTTTTATTCGATCGTATAGATGGCGTTAGTAGTGGATTCATTTTTCAGAATAAAATAAATGTTTAATTTTGGTGTTAATAAATAAGTAAATGACAACTGTTATGTAAAATATGCAATTTAAAAGTAAAAAAATATAAAAACAACAAAATGTAGTTCGTGGTAAGCGTGGATTCGTTCCACGGACTTTTCAGATATGAGCCCAACACGCTATCCACTGCACCACGGAGATCTTAAGAAAATTGGCGAAATTACCGTTCAGTTGTTGCTTTTTCTTTAGTTCTTACAATCATTGGTAGATGGTGCTGATTTATATGAAATTTACCCATGTAGGGAGCTTTCACGGCCCTGGTCACGGGTTCGATTTCCGGCTCGGGCAAAAACGTGTTACTGACTTTTTTGCGAATTCGAAGTAGCAGCACGGCGTCTGTCAATCTGGTCCTAACAGCAAAAGGCTTGCCCCCTATTATGTGGGACCTACAATTCATATTGCGGAATGTGGGTGAAATGCACCACCACCACATACACCTCTGCCTACCCCTTCCAGAATAGATACAAAAAAATGTACCAAAATATAAATAGTATATTTACATACATACATACATAGACTCACGCCTGTTTCCTGGAGGGGAAGGTAGAGACTACGGAACGCCATTTGCAACGATCCTGACATATCTCTCTTGCTTCATTCACTCCCATCAGATTCCTCATGCATGCTCTTCTGTTCAGGGTGCTTCTAACCTGTCCTTTTTTTAGGATGTCTCCAATCATCAGAGAACGTCCGCCTAGGTCTTCCCCTTCGTCCTGTCCCTTCCACACTTGCCTTATATATGTGCTTGATTAGTCTTTCGTCATCCATCCTCTCCACGTGCCCAAACCATCTTAGCGTACCTTTCTCGATGCTTGTCACTACATCTTCTTTTACCCCACAACACTCTCTTATCACACAATTCTTTAGTCTGTCAGTCAAAGAAACACCACGCATACCTCTCAGTGCTCTCATTTCTACAGAATTTATTCTACTTTCATGACTCTTCTGCAATACCCAACTATCACTACCATACATAAGAGTAGGTACTAATACCCCTCTATGCACAGCCAAACGTGCCTTTTTGGACACGTTTTGGCTATTCATAAACGCCTTCAGAGCTCCATTCACTCTATTACCTGCATTAACTCTTCTTTCAATATCTTCTACATTCTTACCCTCTCTTGTAAACAGCGTACCTAAATATACAAACTCATTCACTTGCTCCACTCGCTGTCCATCGATCATAACATTACAAGCCGTAACGTATTCCTCCTTTTCAAAAACCATAACTTTCGTTTTACTTACATTCACGTTCATTCCTTTCCTCTCTAACGCACCATGCATAATTGTTACCATCTCCTGCAACTCCTCCGCTGAAGACGCAAGTATAACCTGATCATCAGCATAAAGGAGGCATTTGACAAGTAACTCATTCATCTTTAATCCACAGTCACTATTTTTCAAATCTTGCAAACAACTGTCCATGAAGAGGTTGAACAGCCACGGCGACGCTACACATCCCTGTCTAACACCTGTATCGATGGTAAACCAATCTGTGTATGACCCATTTATCCTCACACAAGCTCTAGAATCTTCGTAAAGGGATTTCAGAGCTCGTATGAGGCTGCTGTTCACCCCATACATCGACAGAACCGACCACATTTCATTCCTCACTACTTTATCGTAAGCCTTTTCCAAATCCACGAATGCGCAATAGACCTTTTGACCTTTGGCCAAGAATTTTTCGGCTATGCACCGCAAGGAAAAGACTTGATTCGTGCACCCATACCCTTTCGGAATCCTGCTTGTACATCCCATATTTTCTTATCGGTTACTTCTATAACTCTTTCAATCAGTCCCTTCGCATACAATTTGCCAACAATGCTAAAAAGGCTATTTAAGATAATCGTGAAAGTACTATTTCTGATATAATTATGTCTATATGAATATATAACTCATGGCAATTCTTAGGATAAAAAAAATTGTTAAACATCAAACAAAATTGTCTAAATCGACTAAGAAAAATATTCAAAGTATTTATTCCGTATTAAAGGGGCTTACGTTAAGTTCCACCAATACAAACAAGCCCAACCAACCAGGTTCCTGTAAGAAATACAATTTAACTTCCTCCTGAACACAAAATGTTTAATTTGAAAGCGTTTCCTGGGGATTGTTACAAATTGAATCTCACGCCAGCCCAATCCTTTATTTCATTGCCTCCTTTTAATGCGAAAAAAAGATTATTAATCGAATATTTTCCGTCTAAGTAGAAGTGTTTAAGAGCATCTGTTTAGTTTTGTCAATGGCAAAGTTTTGTGGAAATGTAAGTCGCTTGTTTTGTTTGATAATTTTACCTCTGGATTGGCGTAGAGCAGAGTGATTGAAGAGTATTCATGTGAATGGTTACCGCCCACGGTTTACTTAAAGGTTATCACTACAAGCTGAAATTATAATAATATCACAGGCCTAAAAATAAAATCCTGCAAATAGTATTTTATAGATTCTCCACGGGCGGCACATAGGTTAAGTTACCGCCTTGCTGCTTAGCAATGTGCCGTATGTTGCCGGTTCGCATTCGTCTCTAGAAGAGCAATACTTTGTGTACGCCAAAAGTTGTTAATTCATATTTGGTTGGTAAAAAGAGGATAGTTTGGACTGCCAAATCTATATTATTAAATCATCGTTGCATGAAAATCATTACAATTATTTTCCAAATACTCTACATGATTCCCATAGATAGATTGATAGATAATTCTTTATTGTACACCACAAGTCACATTACAGAGATAGAAGAGATCAAGAAGAAGTTTTCAAATACAATGCACAATGGGCTGCCTTATCGCTAAAAGCGATTTCTTCCAGGCAACCTTTGGATGGAAAGAAATAGATAAGGGAAATAGAATTATAAAATGGTGTAGCAATAAAGTTCCTTGCTAAGTAAAGATATAACAATCTCAACATATACATATTATAATTTGGAACAAATGGCAATGGTGGTCCGAGTGATATAAATTTGTAAAAAAAGTGGCCTGCCCAAGGGCCCAATTCAGTTACAAACACAAAATCAAACACGATAATTTAGATTAACGAGGTATTTTGACAGCGGCTCTATTTTCACAAGAGTTATGAACATATTCACTGATGTTTATACCCGTATACTTACTGAATGCCTGAGAGATTGGCGTGTACTGATCAAGTTATAGTTCAATTCAGAATTGTTCTAATTATTATTGTTGTACGGACGAACTATAACTATCCAATAAAACTTATGTTGATTTATTCGTTAAGATTTATAGCTATAATAAAATTGTCAATGTTTATTTTATATTTAGAAATGGTATATTTAGAAATGTTTAATTATTATTTCATAGATAAACTGTTACAATCCAAGCAAACTTATGATCTTTCATTCATTTAGATATAAGGTAATAATTGTGAATGTGTACTTTATATTTAGAGTGCTATTATTATTATCACAGCTGGCCTCAGGTGGCTGTTCTTGGAAACTGTTAGATAACTTAAGACGAACTATGCGTAGGTAGATGCTGACAGGGAATATAACTTACTTAACATTATATTATCATTACTGGTTTTCCCGAAAGTTCTTGGAGTTCAAAATAGCATAGTAGAGTAAATCCTATTTGTGTAGCATAAATTCTTTAATACTATCTATTTTCAACATTTTACTTATTTATTTGTATATGTACAGATCGAACTCACAACACTCGACATAGTAGCCATCCCAGCAATTGTTTTGCATGCAAAAGAATTCAGTTATGGAGAGTATGAAAACTTATTTAAAAAAGTAAAAGAGAACGACAAGCCAGTAATAAAATCCCTTATATGACGGTTACATCGTTAAGTAAAGAAGATGGAAGTAAATATATTCGTATATCTGAAGTACTTAGTTACTATTTGAATAAGTAATATATCTTATTTGCAATCATTATACATAATATATTATTTACAACTTTGTTAACATGCGAATAATTTTCTTATTTAAGTAATGGAAACCGAATGGAAAACGACAATATAAACAAAGGTGACAGGCCAAAGTTGGCTTGAACGTGAACATTCGTCTTAAAAAAAAGTAAATTACTCAAAGTTTCGGTTTTAATATATTATGAATATTGATCGCTATCCAGTAGTCTACACTATAATATTATAAAGAGGAAAAAATTGTATTTTTGTTTGTAATGGATAAACTCAAAAACTACTGGACCGATTTTAAAAATTCTTTCACCATTAGAAAGCTACATTATCTGCAAGTAAGCTATATTTTATTTTAGAAAAAGTAGGGGTCCGTAAGATATTAGGGTTTTTCGCGTACGCGAAGTAGTTCCCTCAGGACGCGGGTGAAACCGCGGGAAACGGCTAGTATGAAATAAACACATAATAATAATGGATTTTAAAATACTTTCATTTGATTATAAACGTGTGGGTACTTCAATGGACTATTTGAATGGTTGGTTAGTGTTGCCTTGTAAATAATCGGTGGAAAATATCGTTAAAAAGTGTTTAACAAAATCATATTTTAAAGCAATTGCCGAAACCTGAAAGTTCGTAGATATTTTTTTATATTATATATTTTTAGACGACAGTCATAAATAACGTAAACTAATGATATTTTTTTTAATAATATCAAAATGGTAATGTATGTTGGGTATTTATTTTCATACTCCAGCAACACTTGACTAACTTGTCAATTATATTACCGTGATACCGTCATTTGCTTTGCGTTCGTTTCGTTTGATCGTATTGTGGATTTGAATGTTGTGTTAGCTGTTCTTTTTCTTCTTGTGCTTTATAAACTGGACTCCGAATATTCTCCTCATGACGACCATGGCTTGCTTACGGACCCAGTACCCGCTTCGAACGATAATTTGCGCTTGAAAATGGACTACCCAATCGCGCTTCATGATCATGAATCAATGCATTGCACCAATTGTGGTACCAATATTACACAGCGGAGAAGACATATTCTCAATCTCGTGGAGGTACGACAAGTAATACCTCAATGGATTGCACCGCAATTGGTATGTATTTGGCATTTAAACAACTTACTCACATAAGTAATTATGTTTATTAATCCAAATATTAAAATGGTATTATAAATTCATGCATTACAATTGTTTATTTTGGTTTGTCAACAGATCGAGGCTAGCCAATAATTATGTCATTCTTGTTGGACTGTGGCATTAAACATATCCCATAGGCCACAAATCGCAAATCCAAACAAGAAGCTGCAAGTTCGATCTGATTCAGGTCGTCACAGGCAAATATGTGTCTGCTGTAGAACTTAGATGATGAGAATTAGGTCTCACAGCCTCAATAGTGATACAGAACGTGTGCGACATATCAGAAGTGTTATTATACAATGGATTAACCCACATGAAGTAAGTTATAAAATGATTAACTAGCTTTTGTAAGCGACTTTGTGCTACTCCGCTCCTATTAGTCATAGCTATTAGCCGATAAGAAATAAGGAGTATGGAGTGTGTGAAAAAAATATGCCAACTGAATGAATAATGAAAATAAATATTTATTTTTAACAATGTGGTTTTATTTTATTATTCAACTGACTTGGTATTAAACTTCAAAGAATAATGTTTTTTACTTAGTTTAGGCTATTGAAAATTAATATTGAAATTCCAATTTTAGATTGTTCACGCCCAGGCCAAAGTCCCATACATTGTGGTCGGTCTCCTTTAACAATGAAATATTACTCACAAAATTATATGTATATCTTTATATATATATTTCTTGTGTTCGTGTGTATGTCACTGAACTCCTCCTAAACGAGTGGACCGATCTTGATGAAATTTTTTGTGTGTGTTTGTAACGGGTTCTAGAATAGAAACGCAGTAGAGGTTCTAGGTGCGTTTATTGCCGAGTATTGTCTCACTTTCCTTGCACGAGTATGACCGACCAACAACACGACACTGGCCTGAACACTAAGGGCTGTAGTCTCCCACGCTGTTCCCTCCGATAGTGTGCAGGGCAGGTTGCTCGAAGGGCTGCGCGTAGTGGCAGATCCTCGCAGTCCGTTGGCTCAGCTGGCAGGCGCCGGCGGTGTGTGTGCGATGAGCAGGGCAGGCCAGACTCTTCGGCAGAGGTGACGCCGAAGGCGATGCAGGAAGTGTAGTGGTCTAGGTAGCGTAGCCCGGAGCTTTAAGGTAAACCTGGAACCTGAAGAAAAGCAGCATTAGCAGAGCCACAACCAATAGAGTCAGGCAGGCGGCGTCAGCCGGCCTCAGATAGCAGAGAGAGATGGGCAGTACGCTAACGCAGTAAATGTAGTAACTTATCCAGCTGCTGGGATCAGGATACACGTAAGACGTAGGGTCAGTAGATACGCGTAATTATAGTAGGTAGGTAGTAGAGTAGCGGTGCCGGCCTCTCTGTCGGCCCCTTTATATACCGGCCCTCCATCAGAGTTGGAGTCCGTTACATGACCATATTTGGTCAGGCTTCGCGAGCGCGGACAATGGCCTTCTCTGATTGGCCGAGCGTATGGACGGTACTGTGACGTAGACGGGGTAGGTACCGGACATACGTCACAATACTGCCCGCCTTAGGAGAGGATTTTGCGTGGCTGACAAGAAAAATCCGACTAGCTGCGTTAGGTCTACGAGTCCGCTACTGTCCAAGCTAAGACGACATATAGAAAGAAGGAAGGGAAAGTCTTATACGGTTTGTAACAAATAGTTAGGCACCATAGTGTATAAGTTTTAGGTCCTTTATGTGCCAAAACCCAATAGAATTTTCAGACACGTCCGACAACTCGTAAACGGGAGGTGACTTTTTAGCAATCACTGTGCACTTCACGAATTTAGGGGCTTGTTTCTTACAGAAGGACTTATCCTTGTCGCTCTGATAAAAAGTCCTTTTCCACACAGTGTCTCCCACATTAAACTCAGCTAGTTTACGGCGTAAATTATACGTTTGGGAATTCCTAGCATGAGCTTGAATGAGGAGTGCCTGAACTTTGTCAAATACGCCTGATAAGAGACCTATGTTTTCTGCGTAATCGTCCCTAGGTATGTATACTATATCATCAGCGTCCGTGTCGACATAGTGTGAGCCGCATGGAACTAATTCACGTCCATAGACTAAAGAACTAGGTGTATAGCCCGTGACTTCATTAATTGCGGTATTTAATGCAAACTGCACCTTAGGTAGGAGAGTGTCCCATAATCTCTGGTCATTTCCTACAAGAGCCGCTAAGGTAGAATCAATGGTTTTATTATAGCGTTCGACCGTATTCACATGTGGGGAATATTTAGGAGTATAATGAAGATTAGGAACTTTGTACTTGTGCAACAAAGCTTTTAAAGTAGCACTTACAAACTGTTTACCATCGTCCAATATAATTGTAGATGGTATACCATGAATTAGAAATATTTTTGCTTCCAAAATATTAGCTATTATTTCAGCAGTTGCGCGCCTGATAGGAAAAAGAAGACAGTATTTACTAAAACAACAAGTTACTACAAAGATGTAGGCGTTTTGTTTTCTTGTGACGGGTAATGGCCCCACCAAATCTACACTAATGGTTTGGAAGGGTCGTGAACACACTTTGGATCGTCCCATGGTTCCCAAGGGTGCATGGTTCTGATGTTTGTGCACGATACAAGTGTCACAAGAATTTATGAACTTTACCACATCAGCGTGCATTTTGGGCCAATAGTTACGCAATATAAAATAGTCTGGATAGTCATTAGGCGAAGATAAACAACCATTGTAGGTGGCTGAATACAATTGATCAGTGTCAACATTAGGGTTGTTTACGTTATTATTATTATTATTCGCGTTAATTATATTTACAGGCAGGGATCGTGATAACGCATCTGCTATAATATTATCTGCGCCGCACCGATACTTTATTTCGAAGTTAAAGGCTGACAGACGAACCGACCACCGAGGTAATCTACCAGTGGGGTCGCTCAAGTTTAGGAACCATTTCAGTGCGGAATGGTCAGTATACACAACAAACTTTAACCCGTTATCTAAATAACAGCGCCAATATGCGAGGGCTGTTAGAACTACTAATGTCTCCCGTTCTGTTATACTGTAGTTTTATTCCTGTGCATTTAGTGACCTACTCATGTAAGCGAAAGGTAGTTCCACGCCATCTATTTCTTGTGTAAGCAACCCACCGATGCCACTCGTACTCGCATCTATGTGAACTTGAAAAGGTTTCTCGTAATCGGGACACGATAATATTGGTGCGGAGCTTAACTATTGTTTTAGTTAACAAAACGAGTCATCAGCTTCCACCGACCACCGAAATGGTGCAGCTTTCTTACCGGTAGAGGTAAGTTTGTTCAAAAGACCGGCAATTGTACTAAAATTAGGTATAAATCGCCGATACCATGATGCAATGCCTAAGAACCTTTTGACTTCTTTTTTATTCTTAGGCATAGCATATTGAAGAATGGCTTCCACCTTACATGGGTCTACTTGTAATCCTTTAGAGTTTACTACGTAGCCCAAGTACTTCAATTCATCACGGAAGAATTTAGATTTTTCTAAGTTAATTGTAAGGTTGGCCGATTTTAATTTTTCGTATACTTTATTTAATAGTGACACATGAGCATTAAAATATGGCGATATAAGCACGATATCATCTAAGAAAACGAATACCGAGTTTCCGAACTCAGGACTGTTCGTAAACAAGTGATCCACCAAACGCTGTTGTGTCGCAGGCGCGTTCGTTAGACCAAACGGCATAGTCACAAATCTAAATGTTCCTCTAGTAGGCACATAGAACGCATTCTTATCACGATCACATTCGCGAAGCGGCGTCTGCCAAAATGACTTAGATAAGTCTATACTACTTAGATATCTAGCATTCCTAAGATTGTCTAAAATTTCGGATACATACGGCAGTTTGTACGCGTCTTTTTTAGTAATAGGATTAAGTTTCCGACTATCTAAACAAAACCTTAGTTTACGGTCCTTCTTAGGTGTTAGTAAAATAGGTGACGACCACGGACTTTCGCATTTTTCTACCACTCCCAATGCAAGCATTTCGTGTAATTCGTCAATAATTATTTTTAATTTCACCGGTGGTAGCCTATAATATCTTTGGCGTATCGGCGCAGAATCGCCAGTGTCTATTGCATGTTCTATTAAGTAAGTTCGTCCTAACCCGTTTTTTTCAGTAGAAATCGACTCGTATTTCTTTATAATTAACTTAGCCGTTCTTTGTTGTGACTCACTCAACTCACTAAAAGATTGCAATACGTTCGTGTTACTTGGCTTGTTTTCACTACACGGCAATGTTTTAGACATGCATACGGATGCGATATGGTTAGGCAGTAATTTAAATAGTTTCCAGAAATCGATGCCTAAAATTAAATTACTTGTAACTTCTGGAATAATATACATACATACATACATACATACATAAACTCACGCCTGTTTCCCCGAAGGGGTAGGCAGAGGCATATTAAACACGGAATAATATAAGCTTTCAATAAGTGGGTTTGATTATTAAGAGTAGTGGGTAAGTTGATAAAACCGCGCGTCAACAATATATTTCCACCCGCGGACCGAATGGAATTAGTGTTGTGACACTGTTGTATTTCTAACCCGGTTTTAGTAATTACCTCCAGATGGGAGTTGTTACCTAAAATTGTAATGGCTGAACCGGAATCGAGCAATCCACAAATAGGTAAACTGTTAACTGTTACGTTAGCATAGGGCCGTAGGTCATTTTTAGGTTTATTATCCAGGATCGAGGCGACGGAATAACTAGAGAAATACACTTTTAGAGTGTTTAGCTAATTTCTCCAATCATCTTTGTCAAAATTAGTTGCATAGGTTGTAGAACCTTATTTAGGTTTTGACAGGCCCCGACCCTGACCAACTAGTTTTTTGATTTCGTAGATTTACAGTTCGGGCAGTTAGGGAATGTCACATCCCTACGGCCACACTTGAAGCAAATGGCAAACCGATCGCGTTCGCATTCGTTCAAACTGTGATTATTGATACGGCAGCGCGGACAGTATTTGGACGTGACTAGAGCGACAGAGCTAGGTTTAGACTTAGAATTGCTAGGTTCGTTGTTCTCAGTGTATTCGGGTTTTCCGGGCGTACCCTCTATAGTGGCAACGAAATCATTATTGTAGGAATTATTACGCGCTCGGTCATTAGGTTTGTGACTGTAAGCTAGGTCTGGTGCCAACGTGTCGTTACTATAATACGGTTCGCGGAATTGAGAGTTTAAACATTTCATCCGTTCGTAGTTTAAACATAACGTCTGCAGTGTTGCTATACTGTCTATTGCAGATTATTGATGGAGCTAGCATTAGTGAGTAACATGGACGTATATTATGCAATAGGATGTCTAATTTTTCGCGTTCGGACAATTGCTTTGACGGTGACAGCCCAGTGAACAGCTGATTTATTATCGAGAAATAAATAATTATAGTTTCGGTAGCACCTTGAGTACGTCGGCGGATTTCATTTAATAACCGGTAGTCATAATCGTACGGTGTGAAATCGTCTATTAATTTAGTGGTGAGTTCTTCCCATGTAGTAAAATATTCTTTTAGGCCGCGGTACCAGTGAAGTGCGTTGCCGGTGAATACTTCGGAGGCATACGACAAAATTTTAGTGGAAGGTAGATTACGCGCGGTTTGGAATTCGGTTACGCGTTGTAGGAACGCTCGGACGCATCCCGTACCGTCGTATTTTAGTTTAGACAGTTCGCTAACTCTCAAATGCTCGCAATGCAGTACTGGGGCAAACCCTGCCTGCGTCGAGGTAGACGGCGCAGGTTGGACCTCAGCCACAGCATCAGCTGAGCGAACACCTGATTGCTCAGTGGCGGACAGCTTCACCGAGAGCTTGTCGAACCGGCTGCACAATTCGGTAATACGTTTGCAATACGCCGTAGGACGTTCCATCCTACGGAGTCTGTGGAATAAGTGGTTGTGCAGTGCAGTAGACCTCCTAGCTAGGTTCACGTCGTAAGAAGTAGATAACAAATTTAGTCGCTTGGCCAGCTCAGAGACGGCCTCGCTAGCGCCCTCGAAGTCCACCGCGATGGCTAGACCCGACTCCAAAATGTCATCATTTGGAATGCCTTCCAGTAATTTAGGGAGCTGCTTCCGCAGACCTAGGACAGAGGTAGCCGGTTCTTCACCTCTAATCGCAACCTCGTAAGCTAACTCGTTCTTATTTAGCAGGAAGTATTTTATGGGGTGTGAGCCCATTGTGTATGTAATAAATAAACTGCGTAAGTATATACCACACACTACACTTAGTGCGCAAGCGTTCCGCCCTTACAAATGGCCTACTTTACGATTAGGCGTAAAAGTTCGACCTTTAGGACTAATTAGAAAAAACGTTATAATTCAAATTTGCGAACTATTACGTAGTAGGTAGTTACACTAAAAGGTAGACAATTAGTATAACAATACGTACCGGTTCGCTGTAGCCGCACCTCCTCGCTTACAAAAATGGAGACCTGCTAGAAGAGAACTTGAGCACGGAAAGCGAGACAATAACCCACGTAGGCGCCACTGTAACGGGTTCTAGAATAGAAACGCAGTAGAGGTTCTAGGTGCGTTTATTGCCGAGTATTGTCTCACTTCCCTTGCACGAGTATGACCGACCAACAACACGACACTGGCCTGAATACTAAGGGCTGCAGTCTCCCACGCTGTTCCCTCCGGTAGTGTGCAGGGCAGGTTGCTCGAAGGGCTGCGCGTAGCGGCAGATCCTCGCAGTCCGTTGGCTCAGCTGGCCGGCGCTGGCGGTGTGTGTGCGATGAGCAGGGCAGGCCAGACTCTTCGGCAGAGGTGACGCCGAAGGCGATGCAGGAAGTGTAGGGGTCTAGGTAGCGTAGCCCGGAGCTTTAAGGTAGACCTGGAACCTGAAGGAAAGCAGCATTAGGAGAGCCACAACCAATAGAGTCAGGCAGGCGGCGTCAGTCGGCCTCAGCTAGCAGGTAGAGAGATGGGCAGTACGCTAACGCAGTAAATGTAGTAACTTACCCAGCGGCTGGGATCAGGATACACGTAAGACGTAGGGTCAGTAGATACGCGTAATTATAGTAGGTAGGTAGTAGAGTAGCGGTGCCGGCCTCTCTGTCGGCCCCTTTATATACCGGCCCTCCATCAGAGTTGGAGTCCGTTACATGACCATATTTAGTCAGGCTTCGTGAGCGCGGACGATGGCCTTCTCTGATTGGCCGAGCGTATGGACGGTAATGTTACGTAGACGCGGTAGGTACCGGACATACGTCACATGTTCAAGGGGACTTGAGAATGGTTTAGATTCACAATTTAGTCCACTGGAAAATGACTTTTTTACTTAATTTCTAATTTGTAAGTAGTTGTGGATTTTGGAATGTTTCACATTAGAACTGACGGACTGCGCTGCTATCGCAGTGTCAAATCTTATATTAATAATTTCGTCAAGGATTACATCGAAACCTTACCTGAATAAAAAAATATTAAAAAATAAAGATTTCTAGTCGACAACATATATCCGCAAAATTCGGATTGTCGAGTATTTAAATCGCAGTCGCCATATTGGCCACTCTAGCGAAACAACGTCACCTACTATGTCTTAGTACTAAGTAGTTTGTATGTGTATATACTTTCTGCAGTTATATTTCTTAACCGCTTGACCGCTAGCGCCAATTCGCCGAATTCACTCGACCGCTCACGTTCTAAACAAAATGTCGCGCCGCTGCTCGCCAGATGGGCGCGCTAACTTAAACATTTATTGTTGATAAGTCGGTAACATGAGTAAGTTGAAGTGATGTTTTTCTTCAACCTTATAAATGACTCTTTCAAGTCGTATGAATTCTTTGTTGATATTTTCTTTCTAATTTATTATACTTAGCAGCGAAAAAAACACTTAGTGTATAACAGGATTGTTTTAAAAAGTAAATCGATGACATACATATTTTATGAGTTTTCACTGTAGAGGGATACTATCTACACCGAATTAAATATAATAATAATTCTTGTCCTGAGATAAAAACTGGCTTCGATCCTAGTTTTTATTTCAAGATGTAGAGTCTTAGATACTACCCTCAGAGTTACAGTCAGGCTCTGGTGTAAATGCCATAACAAGCAGGCAGCCTTTTTTTTTTTTTTTTTTGGTATCGGGTTGGAAAATCCTCATGGAGTCCCTCCGCCCCGGGGGGGAAAGACGAAGGGGACTGTCAGACTCTTACTGACTAAAAACCAACCCGTGCTCCTCATGTACACATGTGTCGGAGGGTAGGGTTTCACCAAAGCATTCCTCGCTTCCCCTCGACGGGTATTGGCCCGCCAGATGGTCAGGCGGGCCCCGAACGAAACCCCCTTGGCGGCGGATGAAGGTGTTGGGCTCCGCCGCCAAAACACCCAGCGGCCGCAGAGGATAGGGAGGACGGCAACGCAACACCGCATCTCCTCTTCCTCTGCGGCCCCACCGCGACGCAACGATGGTGCGCCCCCATTTGGTCGCGGGAGATAGGGCGCGGGGCAACGCAACACCCACACGCCTCTCCTCCCGCGACCGCACCCGACTGCGAGGGACAGACAGAACTATCCCCCGCACCCGCACCATGGGACGCATCCTACGCAGGCCTCTACCAAGCCCACGTGGAGCGTCCCCTCCCGGGATCCCGTTTAGCTTCACCGTGGGTGGCTTCTAACCCACGGTTACTGAGCCCCCCCACCACGACAAGGTGGAGATCCCACGGGGGGGAACAAGCAGGCAGCCTATGTAAAAGTTACTTAACTATACGTAGGTGACTGTACGGCAATTATTAGATAAAAAAGGTGTAAAGGATTCAGACTCAGATTTTTTAATAATTATTATATCATGGTTTAAAATTAAGTAGCCTGCTCAATGCAAAAAGAACATGACAGTCTATAGAGTAGTTACTCTATAGACTGTCATGTTCTTTTTGCATTGAGCAGGATTTTATTCTACAGGATATGGTGCTGCGAATAAGAGGGGATGCCATGATAACCAAAGATCAGTAATGGAGATCTTCGAAACAAGTTTGAATCAAGAATCGACTAACACCATTGATCATATTAGAGGAAAGCTCACACAATTCAGATGAACGCATCTATTAATAGTACTACCGACATGAGCTTTACTTTCGAAAGTATTAGGCTTACTTGACAAATTGAAACTCTAGAAGTACTTTTTAAATACAATATTATAATATGTAGACGATGCCAACGAAAATTATTTAATAAGTACTAATTAAATAATAGACACATACATAGCAATCTAGCTGAATGAATCAAAAGGTCTAGAAGAAAAATCTCCGCCACATTGCACCATCCGCTAACCTTTCCACTCTCAATATTATCACATCTTTCTACAGCGTACTTATCTGCCGGTAAAACAAGCTTACTCGTTCTCTTCGCGACAATCAGAGGCGTGTATCATGATCGTATTAACAAACAATTTATTGCGTGCTGATGTTAAAAATGCCCCAGTCACGTCTGAATTTACACAATTTTCACTTGATCCATTTAAGGAATAAACACCATTTTCCATTCAAATAAACATTAGCTAATTAAGTACCCAAAACCAGGTACGAGAAAAACTATTCGCTATCCCGTAAACATATCTGAGCGCTGGTTCGCAAGTGGCTCGGGCACTACTCGGCTCAAATAACTGAATACGGAGGGCATATTATATACGCAATTCCCCACAACGGCCAAACTACGTAATAATATTGTGCTCGGGCCCGCATTCGGGGTAGAATCATCGATTGTCATTATCGAAAAAGCGGGTTTAAGAGCCGTCCCAGCCCCTATGGGACCTTTACGGAGGTCTCATCCCGGCGCGTTCGATAACTATGCTAATGTTATTTGCGCCAGTGGGTTTGAATACGACGGCATCCACTAACTTGGCATTCCCAAGAACACAGGGCTCCCTTAAGGCAAGGTTTCAGAATGAAACATCTTACTTTACGACCCGTAATACCATACCATATTTTGAAAAGATTTGCTATTTTCCAAACGTCCCGGTACGCCTCAGGGCTATATTAGGAATAGTTACGGATCGATTGGACTAATCCACCTATGTAAGTTCTGATAGCATCGCTTAGTACCCCAAGGCGAGTTACATAATGACTCATTTACATGATACGTCGTCCCGCATGTGTTAGATTTCGTTAACGACTTTCACGAGCGGGGGAATTGCCTGCAATAATCGGACAACTGCTACAATAATTTAGCATTAAATACATCGACACAGTTTGTGAGATATAGCCTTATTTTCTCGATATATCAATAGCTTAGAGAAGTTATTTAGTTAACATCAGGAGGGTGTAGGAATCGGTTTGGTAAAACGATCAATCGTTTACATGAGTCATTTGTCGATTTGGGAAATGTAATTGGGGATGGCAAAACGATGGTTTAAACGCCTAATGTAAATGAGTCATTACACCGTCCGCATGCAATTGAAGGCGCATCGGCATAAATGAAGCGCGGGTAATGACATGCACGTGACACGCCACCTGCCGGCCGCCGCCGCCGCCGAGCTCGCCGCTTACGCAACACATTACGTACCACCGCCTTTCAATGACGGCCAGTTGGCGTAGCGGAAGTGTAAGCGACTGCTACGTCGATGGTTGCGGTTTCGATTCCCGCTCAAGTCAAACATTTGTGTGCATGAACATGGATGTTTGTCTTGGTCTGGGTGTTTCTATGTATAATAAGTATGTATTTACAAAAAAAAAAGTATATAGATATGTATGTTTATCCATTAACTAGTACCCATAGTACAAGCTCTGCTTAGTTTGGGACTAGATGGTGGTGTGTGAATGTGGTAGAATATTATTAATGTCCTCAAGTAATCCCAACAACAAACGTGTGTAGTTTATGAAAAGAAAAGAGTTGTTTGTGAAGGATTTTTGCGAAAACAACTTATGTGATTGATATGAAACCTTTCTATCGTATTACTTACAGTGTTGGCGTTCCACAAAGGTTAAGTCATTCAGATTCAACGGCTATAAATAACTCACAAAGTGCTTTTATTTTTATTCCGAATATATTATTTTGTGCTTTCGTCAAAATAGTGTTAAGATAAAAAATATTTAGACGAAGCTAAACCTAATCCGTATTTTTGAGTTCGCGTTTTCTCGATTCGTAGGTAATACAATTTGGTAGTCACCGTATCAGGAACAATAGTAATCAATTTAAATGTATCAAAGCGATACAATAAAACATTCGAGCTTGTCTAAGCATTGTGTGTGGAATAATAAAAGGGAGCTCATCTGTACCGCTTATGTCCCACGTACCGAGCACTATTTACGAGATCGAAAAAGTTTACCAATAGCTGCATTTGATGATAGAAAATAGTTGGAGACCTGTGAGGTTAGTTTTATTGCAGTCACCACATTGTTTCGCTATTGAGTCCAGCACACACAATATTGCACACATTATTTTATTTCGTCGTTTTGATAGTTGTTTCAAAGTTCTGCGTTCTGTACAAACGTGTCCTAATTAACTCTTGTCTTTTAGTCCTCTTCTCTATGTAATTTCTGAACTACAAATGTGAGAACGAGAATAAACCTTTTGGCTAAAATTTGGTCAATATGTTTACTAAAAATAGAACACTGGGAGGAAACCTTTGCCTTGGCCCAAACACATTGGATCTTTCCATGGTAGCGCAATTTAAAATGCTTGTTCCCTTCTATGATTACACATTGCAAAACTGCGCTGTGCTGTATCGGTCACTTGGCCTTAACATAGACAGAAATGTAATTAGTATGCGCTTAATAGTCCAGTCATTCATCAACCCCCTATGGGTTGACCTCGGAAAATCAACATCCCCGGTATATTACCACGTAAAAACTTGTATTTTGGCATCCTAAAACTGTTCTCAAAAGTCACATATAATTGGATGTCATGGTCACAAAAATCGATTTATTTAAATTTTTGGCAAATATCTCGTTTTCTATGGGTTTTACGCTTTTTGTGTTTATTATCAATATTGATATTGGCTGTGTGGTTGACGGCATAGAATACAAGTGTCACCACCCCCTATCTTCCCGTGGGTGTCGTAAGAGGCGACTAAGGGATAACACGATGCAAATACCATCTTTGCGTAGAGACGGAAAACTCGACATCAAACCCTATACGACTGCCTCGTTGGTCTCGCGGCATAAATGTGCGCGTGGGATTGGGAGGTCCCGGGTTCGATTCCTGGGTCGGGCAGTATTATTGGGTTTTTCTGTCGCGAAATTCTCAGTAGCAGCACGGAGTCTGGAAATGTGCCCGGTACGGCAATAGGCTCGCCCCTTATTACGTGGGACTAAAGTATATCTGGCGAAAAGTGGGTGTAGAAATACACCTCTGCCTACCCCTTCGGGGATAAAAGGCGTGACGATATGTAATGTAATGTAATGTATCAATATTGACTTTTCTATTTAACATTTTTTTATACCTTGAACTGTTTTCGAGATAGAGGGCGTAGAGCGCGCGGTCAGAGAATTATTTGAGGGTAGTCTCGATCAAAAACTCGTCATATTAAGGTTATAATTTATTGCTAAACATACAATTTTCATATTTTTTCATATTCTTATTTATACTAATGACTTTCTATATTAATAAAGAAGAAAACAAATAAATTTTTAATTGATGTTTTCATCAAACGTGTCATTTCATAAATTTATTAAGTCAAAATTAATAAAAAATTCGAGCTCTCAAGTTCTAATTTCAATTCTCTTCTTCTTTTTCATCATAGTCATCATCGTGCCTCTGCTGCAGAATTTCCTCTTCATTACCGTCTTCAACGACATTTGTCTCCAAGTCATTCATGATTTTAAACTTTCGCGATTTGTATACATCATACAAAATAAAATTAGCGGATCTTAATCGCGTACAATTAACTTATTTAAGGTATAAATACCTATTTGTTTCCGACGTTTCGCTTGTCTTGCATCGAGCGTGGTCGCGGAGAGACTGATGAGAGCTCAGCGCCATCTTGTGGAAGTGCGGGTTTCGGCACCTACCCTCACTTGGTCTTTATTTAAGTTCGCTCTGTCGGTACTCCGACACACTAAACTAATGACGTCTACACACTGTTGAGATTTATCACAGCGGCGGTGTTAACATTAGCTGATGACTGGATTCCAAATAACCGATAATCTATATCCATCCTCCCGGTTGAAATTGTTATATTTCTTGATTTCTACCGCCTCACGTACTATCCTGGAGTAATAGTGACGATCGGTCGATATGACTTGTGGTTGATGCAGTTCTATCCAGTGGTTTGGTCCAGACTCCAACAAATGCTCAGCTATAGCCGACTTATTAATAACGGGTGTCTCAGTAAGAGTGCACTTTTTAAATTGGATTGTTTTTTTCATGCAAGTGGGAGCTCTGAAATTTGCATGTCACCTCTGTATATTCCAATTATTAAAAATGCAGCGCTTTTTGAAAGAACAATGCGTTATAATTGTGAAAACTCATTACAAAAATGGGGAAAGTTACGCTGAAACCGCTCGCAAACTTTACCAAATTTTCAGCCGAGGAAGTGCACCTAATGTGTCAACCATTCGAAGAGTGGTCAAAAAATTTTGGATAATAAGAATCCTTTGCGTCAACGTACCGGTTGGTCTCTTGAAAACATTGCTTCTGTAAACGAGAGTGGCGCCGAAAACCCGAAAACATCAATTCGACATCGTTCTCAACAACTTAAAATTTCACGAAGCCCTACGCAGAGAATTGTGACTAAAGACCTCCACCTTCATGCGTACAAGATTCAGTTAACTCAGGAGCTCAAACCAACAGACCACGGAAAGCGCCGGCAATTTGTTCAATGGGTAATGGAGCAAAGTGAAGTCGATGCCAATTTTTCTAAAAAAGTCCTTTTCTCCGATGAAGTGCATTTCCATATGAATGGCTTCGTGAATACACAAAATTGTCGAATTTGGGACGCAGAAAATCCTCATGCAATCCATGAGAAACCAATGCACACACAACGAGTAACTGTCTGGCACGGATTTTGGTCAGGTGGCGTGATTGGATCTTACTTTTTTGAAAATGAGGCCGATATTGCAGTGACTGTGAACGGCATTCGTTACAGGAATATGATAACGGACTTCTTGTGGCCTCAACTGGACGGCATGAATCTGGACAACATGTGGTTTCAGGAGGATGGCGCAACTTGCCACACCGCGTATGAAACAATCGACTTATTGCAGCAACGATATCCAGAATACATTATCACATGAACTTCTGATGTCAACTGGGCACCAAGAGCGTGCGATTTAACACCGTGCGATTTTTTTCTTTGGCGTTTTGTGAAATTTCGGGTTTTTGCGACTAAACCCGAAACAATTCCTGAGCTCAAATCGGAAATGCAACGCGTCATCGGTGAGCATCTCTGTGTAAAAGTAATGGCCTGTCATCGGAGCCGTGGGGGTCATTTGCCGGATATTTTATTCCATGCTTAATCGGAACATGTCTTCTTTACAATATAATAAAAATATCACAACTCTGTCATAAAATACTTGTTTTTATTTTAAAATTAAAAAGTGTACTCTTACTGAGACACCCTAAATATCGGTTTTTACAGCTGCGATATGTTCCTTTACTCTTTCAGCGATTGCACGCTTAGTCTGCCTGATATATGAACTACCACAGCTGCAATCGACTTTGTAGGTGCCAGGTGTTTGGAGAGGAATGACATCCTTTGGTGTACGCAGATTATGTGCTATCTTAGAGAGCGGACTGTATACAGTCTTGATTCTTGTCAGATGGAGTATTTCTTGAGTACTGATTCAACCTTGTCCGTCACTCCCTTTAGATACGGCAAGTAAGCCGGCACTCTGCTTACATCAGGTCTACGATCTTTCCTCTTCAGATGGAGTATCTTTGTATTTTGTATCTTCATACAAAATACAAAGATACTGATGATGTCGATCATTCATGATTTCTAGGTCAAAGTTTGTATCATCATTAATATCCGTCTGATATGGTACAGCATTGAGACCAGCTTGTCCATTACACTGGCCGCAAGCTAAAGAGCACTGTAACCCCGCTTTCCTGCTTTCCCCTTCCTTTTGCAGTTACAGAAGATTGTATTAAGTACTGACGCAGCGCCTTATTTGCCCTCCATGTAAGGCCACCAGATTACAGATATAATGTACCTACCTTCTTATATTCCTAGTGTACTTGTAGTTTAAGTTTTTTCTTTTCGAAGATAGGAGACAAATGGCCGAGGGCCTCCGCATATGTATCACGCGGTTCGAAGACAATATTAGGGTCAGATTTGTTGAACACATAGTGTGACCCACAGTTGACCAATTCACGACCAAAGACTAGAAAAGATGGAGAATAGCCAGTTACCTCGTTTGCTGCGCAATTTATTGCAAACTGAATCTTAGGAACAAACAAATACCAAACGCGCTGATCTCGTCCGATAAAGGTAGAAATAGCCGTCATAATAGTTTAATTATAACGCTCGACTGAGTTTACATGGGGTGTATACAGCGGCGTATAATGCAAATTAGGAATTTTGTATTTAGTTATCAACTTGTTAAATGTAGAACTAATCAATTGTTTACCATTATCTAGAACAATAGTTGACGGAATACTATGGACCAAAAAAACATTGTCTTCTAAAATTTTTGTAATTATGTCGGTAGTAGCCCGTTTAATGGGAAAAAGCATACAATATTTGGAAAAACAACAAGAAACAACGAAAATAAAATTGTTTAGCCTTCTGGAAGTAGGTAGTGGACCAATTAGATCAATGTTTAACATCTGGAATGGTTTATAGCAAGACTTAGATCTACCCATATGACCTAAGGTTGAATGGTTTTGATGTTTGTGAGCTATACAAACATCACACGAATTCACAGCCTTAACAATGTCGGAATACATATTTGGCCAGTAATAGTTTAATGCCAAGCGCTTGTAGGTTTTAAAAATACCTAGGTGACCAGCCGTGGGCAGCGAATGGTTCTCAGCAATACTATTAGATCTTTGTTCAGACGGAATAACCTCTTTTCATTGAAAGTCTCGGGTTAAAGGATTTAGACACTTTTTAGAAAGATATAATTTATTATTAATAATTTGGTAGTCCACAAAAGATGTGGGATTGTTTAGACAACCTTTATAAATGTTTAGATACCACGAATCGTTAGTAGACATTGGGAATGTTAGGTTAAAATTAGGAGTAATGTCATTGTCATTGATAATGGCTGAAACGGGAACAGGACGAGACAGGAGGTCGGGCAATATTTTGTCTGAACCACGACGATGTCGAATATCGAAATTGTACGACGAAAGACGAACACCCCATCTGGCCAAACGACCAGTAGGATTATTAAGTTTTAGAGACCATGTGAGCGCAGCGTGATCAGTGTAAACAATAAACTTTTTACCGTTATCGACATAACAACGCCAGTGCTCGATGGCAGATAACACAGCGAGTGCCTCGCGCTCCGTAGCGCTGTAATTCTTTTCTGCATCAGACAGAGACTTACTGAAGTAGGCTATGATTTTTTCTTCGCCCTTCAAAACCTGGCAGAGGACAGCGCCTACGCCGTAGTCGCTGGCGTCTGTGTGTATTTCAAAAGGTTCGGAGTAGTCCGGACAAGATAAAATAGAAGGAGAAGACAAGCAGTCTTTCAATTTGATAAAAGCCTGGTCCGCCTCTTTAGACCAACAAACAGGCGGAGCCTTTTTACCTTGAGAGGTTAATTTGTTTAGAGGTGACGATATACGACTAAAATTTGGAATAAATCGCCTATACCATGAAGTTACACCCAGGAAACGACGTAATTCCTTTTTATTAGAAGGGGTAGGATAATTAATTATGACATCAATCTTATCAGGATCCGCATGGAGACCTAGCGAATCGACAACGGAACCTAAATATTTTATTTTATCACGAAAGAAATTACACTTATCTAAGTTTATAGTGAGATTTGCCATTTACAATTTTTAAAAAATACGTTATAAAAGCGTAATATGTTCTTCAAACGTTGACGATATACATACAATGTCGTCGATAAAACAAAAGACCTTATTTTCAAATTCAGGACCGTAAAACAAAGTATTGACTAAACGTTGTTGAGTAGCAGGCACGTTTGTTAGACCAAATTCCATCCTTTTAAAATGAAATGTGCCACGAGTGGGTACATAGAAAGTGGTCTTGAAACGATCCTCCTCTTTAATTAATGTCTGCCAAAAACATTTAGAAATATCTAAACTAGATAGGTATTTAGCTTCTCTCAAGTTATCTAGAATTTCCAAAATATAGGGCAAATTATAAGCATCTTTTCTATTAACAGAACTCAATTTACGACTGTCTAAGCAAAATCTTAGTTCGCCGTTCTTTTTAGGTGTTAGAATAACAGGGTTAGACCAAGGACTCTCAGAGGGTTCTACGACATCTTCCCTCAACATTTCCTCTAGTTGTTGTATCAAAATGCGTTGTTTATCGGGAGACATACGATAATAACGCTGACAAATAGGTGGGCTATCACCCGTGTCAATAGAGTGAGTAATGAGAGTTGTACAACCGAGACCCCGCTTTTTATAAGAAATATCGGCAAATTTAGAAATAATGTTATCAGCGGCAGCTCTCTGTTCAATATATATAAATTTTTATAAGACACAAGGTGCGGTGAGTCATCAGTCCGCAGCTCTGTAAGTTGTGAATCAGTTTCATTCAATAACAACATCGACTCTAAATGGTTAGGAAATATATTAAAAATTCGCCAAAAATCCATACCGAGAATTAAACTGTTTTTAATCCCTGGCACTACATGAAAATTTAGGGAAACTGTTTTATTTTGAAATTCAATACGAAGAGAGATAGACCCTAAAGAACACAATTTTTCACCACCAGCAGTTACCAAACTCAAGGGCTGAGAACAATCCAACTGATACTCATTATTTAAAAAGAAATTATGATAATTGTTACCCAAGATTGTAACACATGAGCCAGAATCCAACAGGCCGACTACAGGTTTACCATTTACAATAACAGAAATATAGGGCGAGTATTCTATATAAGAATTACGGATTGAGGATAGACTATAACCTCTGGGACGCCGGCGGGACATACTTATGTCCCAGGAAAATTTGTTCCGATCAGTGCTTGCGGAAAACAGGTAAGTCCCGCAACGACAGAGCCATATTTCACAACTTTTAAATGACGTTAAAATAATTCCACCAATAAGATTATGCGCCACTATTGCAAAGTATGAATATGCTTTTCAATTCTGCATTGTAATTGGTTGCCATTTTCATAGACATTTTTTTGCAAAAATAACGACTGAAAATTGTTTACTACAAGTTTTACTTCGTGCGCGTTATAGTGACAACAGCTCTGCTTTGAAAAACGTGTAGGGATGCAATCTCGTAATTTCACTAAATGTATTATATATATTTATTTAACTTAGCTTTATTTATTTAGCTAACTATATTTATTTAGCTTATTTAACTTGTGCTGGAGCACCGGCCGAGTACCTGATGACTGGACCACAGCGGTGGTTGTGCCTCTTTATAAGGGAAAAGGCTCGCAACAAGACTGCAAGAACTATAGAGGCATTAGCCTTCTCAGCATTGTTGGCAAATTGTATGCGAAGGTACAGATTGAAAGAGTTATGGAAGTAACCGGCAAGAAAATATGGGATGTACAAGCAGGATTCCGAAAGGGTATGGGGTGCACGGATCAAGTCTTTTCCTTGCGGTGCGTAGCCGAAAAATTCTTGGCCAAAAATCAAAGGGTCTATTGCGCATTCGTGGATTTGGAAAAGGCTTACGATAAAGTGGTGAGGAATGAAATGTGGTCGGTACTGTCGATGTATGGGGTGAACAGCAGCCTCATACGAGCTCTGAAATCCCTTTATGAAGATTCTAGAGCTTGTGTGAGGATAAATGGGTCGTACACGGATTGGTTTACCATCGAAACAGGTGTTAGACAGGGATGTGTAGCGTCGCCGTGGCTGTTCAACCTCTTCATGGACAGTTGTTTGCAAGATTTGAAAAATAGTGACTGTGGATTAAGGATGAATGAGTTACTTGTCAAAAGCCTCCTTTATGCTGATGATCAGGTTATACTTGCGTCTTCAGCGGAGGAGTTGCAGGAGATGGTAACAATCATTCATGGTGCGTTAGAGAGGAAGGGAATGAAAGTAAATGTAAGTAAAACGAAAGTTATGGTTTTTGAAAAGGAGGAATGCGTTACGGCTTGTAATGTTATGATCGATGGACAGCGAGTGGAGCAAGTGAATGAGTTTGTATATTTAGGTACGCTGTTTACAAGAGATGGTAAGAATGTAGAAGATATTGAAAGAAGAGTTAATGCAGGTAATAGAGTGAATGGAGCTCTGAAGGCGTTTATGAATAGCCAAAACGTGTCCAAAAAGGCACGTTTGGCTGTCCATAGAAGGGTGTTAGTACCTACTCTTATGTATGGTAGTGATAGTTGGGAATGGCAGAAGAGTCATGAAAGTAGTATAAATGCTGTAGAAATGAGAGCACTGCGAAGTATGTGTGGTGTTTCTTTGACTGACAGAGTAAAGAATTGTGTGATAAGAGAGTGTTGTGGGGTAAAAGAAGATGTAGTGACAAGCATCGAGAAAGGTATGCTAAGATGGTTTGGACACGTGGAGAGGATGGATGACGAAAGACTGACCAAGCAGATATATAACGCAAGTGTGGAAGAGACAGGACGAAGGGGAAGTAGGTCTACCCCTTCGTCCTGTCCCTTCCACACTTGCACCGGCACTACCGAAAGCAGCCGGCACTACCGGACATTTTTTATTTCTCATGCCCGGCGTTGGAGGGGTTAAAAGAAAGATATATATTATGTAGCAAGTAAACAAGTTACCTACGTTCGCAATGCGTAAGAATAGCGCGAAGCGGAATCTACCCTCACATAAAGAATATAATTATACAATAAAAAGTAATTCCCAAAACCGTTACTTAGTCTAACGAATTTGGGTTAGAAAAGAAGTTAGGAAGTACATAAGACGTGGCGCAAGCCTTTAGTCGACTATATTGCCTAATTTATGTAAGCTTTAAAAACAATTTAAAACAAGAAAACGTAAGACTTGCCGACTGTGAACACACTTACACACAGAAACATACAGTAAAAAAGGAAGCAACCAGAAGCCGAGTCAGATGCCTGAGCCCTTAAAATTGTTTGGCGCCAGTATAACGTTCATTTTAAGTGATGCTGATATAAATAGAGAGATAAATTAAATATTGATTTGTTGGTTACAAAATATAATGGCAAGTGTTGAAGGGACAGGACGAAGGGGAAGACCTAGGCGGACGTTCTCTGACCAGATTGGAGACATCCTAAAAACCACAGATGAGAGAATTAGTCTCAGATAGAGCGCATTCGTCCAACTAAGTGTGACACGTTGACAGCTATGTGTGCGTGACCTTTGGCGACTGGCACTGTACAGACACGCGCGTCTATGTGTGTGTAAAGTTGCCAGATTATGAATAATGTCCCAGTATTTTGCATATACTTATGTAATATTCTTATATTCATTTGCGGTTTTGAAGAATTTACCAAGGATTTAATTAATGCTTTTATAAATACATTTCTTAAATGTAGGTACCGAGTTAAGTTTTAACTACTTCGTAAATCTTAAATCTGTATATATGTATAAAATCCTTGCGTTACTGACTGACTGACAGATAAGCTACAGCTGAAACTACTCGGCGCATGAAGCTGAAATTTAGCATGTATGTTTCTTGGGAACCGTAGGGGTGCACTAAGACGGGATTTCTCGAAATTCCCACGGGATCGGGCAAAACGAGAAATACGAAAATATGTGCGTGCGAAGCCGCTGGCGTCGATTAGTTGAGAAATAAATAGTATGTATGTACACACGGCACCAAGTCAAGCTAAACAGTTGTTGTACGATTTTGATACTTATTCCCTACGCCATAAGTATGTATGTACACACGGCGCCAAGTCAAGCTAAACAGTTGCTGTACGATTTTGATACTTATTCCCTACGCCATAAGTATGTATGTACACACGGCGCCAAGTCAAGCTAAACAGTTGCTGTACGATTTTGATACTTATTCCCTACGCCATAAGTATGTATGTACACTCGGCGCCAAGTCAAGCTACACAGTTGCTGTACGATTTTGATACTTATTCCCTAAGCCATAAGTATGTATGTACACACGGCACCAAGTCAAGCTAAACAGTTGCTGTACGATTTTGATACTTATTCCCTACGCCATTAGTATATATGTATACAGGGCGCCAAGTCAAGCTAAACAGTTGCTGTACGATTTTGATACTTATTCCCTACGCCATAAGTATGTATGTACACACGGCGCCAAGTCAAGCTAAACATTTGCTGTACGATTTAGATACTTATTCTTTACACCATAAGAATGGTGCAAAGGTCAAAGTGTATAAGCTTGACGAGTAGCACACGAATATTTGGATCGTTTGGGGATCGAACTCAAAACAATATTATGTAAGGTATATACTAATGGAAATTGAAATTCTATTACTATATTTATGAGAAAGAAGATATATCTACAATATACTTTTATAATACGGTAATGTATTTTTCATTAACATGACAATCATTATCACATAATCAATTGACAAGTGCATTTTCCCTAATTCAGGCAGAACGGCGTCGACAAAAACTGGCAACACTTACATATTTCTTGCACAAATACTAATTTTATCGAAATTAAATTAGGAAACAGTCAAATTATCAATAGTTACCTGTGAAAAGATATTCCATTTTCCTGTTTTTGTTTTTAGGAACAACTTTTACAGTGTTTAAGAACGCAAGACGGCATTTTGAGAATTTAAAAGTTGAAGTGATCGTGACGCGTGAACTGTACGATGCGTCGTAGCGCACTGAGACGAGTTTGTATTCGCTTTTCAATTTTGTATTTGCTTTAGTGGCCGCACGCAACTGTGCCGTGCGTTCCATCTGATACTAATTCTCTCATCTATGCTAAAAACAGGATAGGTTAGAAGCACCCTGAACAGAAGAGCATGCATGAGGAATCTGATGGGAGTGAATGAAGCAAGAGAGATATGTCAAGATCGTTGCAAATGGCGCTCCGTAGTCTCTGCCTACCCCTCCGGGAAACAGGCGTGAGTCTATGTATGTATGTATGTATTATATATCATTGTACTCGGAAACTAATCTTGTTTTCTATAAAATATAGTTAAGATATGACCATTGTTTAAATTATAACGAAAAACGATTTTCAAAATATCATTACCAAGAATGGCGACAAGTTACAACTTGTATACAACCGTTCGCGTTTCAGTTTTGTAAGATTAGGTAGTTAAAAGTCGGTACTATTACTCATAAGTCTCATAACCTTTCTTATTTATCACCAACTATTGAGTAAACAATAATAAAATACTAAACTTATGATTTTGATAATTACGAAAGTGTATCTAAATTGGCACAGTTTCGCGCGCGACTATGGCGGCCGTTTCGTACACCTGTAGTGTGTTATGTACTCGTGTATTCACATCATTATATCTGTGTGTGTAATCACTTATAAATCAAAGTAATCTTTAATAAACATTCAGTATTTAATCATCATTCTTGAGTTTCATTCAAAACATCTATCCCAACATTATATGGCGACCCTGCCAGTTCAACTGAGGTCAATCTCGCGCACGCGCCGCGGTTCCATTTCCATATAAAGAAAGTGCAGCACAAACAATTTTTGATCAACGTGACTAATTATTGTTTTGCGCAATGGAATATTACAAAGTCTATTTCTGTAATACGCAGACGTATCGGTTAGTTCTTTGTTTTACGAAAGTCTAAAATGGGTAATTCGCAAAACAATAAGGAGGCAATCGTGGTGGCTCAGAATTCGGCCGAGGGACAAAATTCTGCTCGTAATGACCAGCTGATGTACCATACCAACAATATCAGTATTATTTTGATGGTAATTGCTTTGCTGTTGGCCGTTGGAGGCGCTGTTATAGCCTATCGGATGTACCGGAGGTGTCACAAAAGAATAGCAGAAAGACAGGCTAATGAGATCATCCTGAGGAGATATGCGAGTATTCTTCGGGGACGGCGCAGACAGGGAGATCCAGAAGAGGGCGGTTATCAGAACGACAAAACGCGTGTAAAGTATGGTGAGCGTGGCAATTAACGTGAAAAAAGCACGACCGTCCAAAAATATGCGTAACGGAAAAGGTGATTAAAGTGCGTTTTCGTAGCTAAAATATAAAGTGCGTTTAAGTGCGTTTTCCATCGTGGAAATATGAAAGTGCGGTTTCCGTCGTAAATATTAAATATAGAGTGCGTCACGTAAAATCAAGGAAAGTGCGTTTAAGTGCGTTTTCCATCGTGGAAATATAAAAGTGCGGTTTCCGTCGTAAAAATTAAATATAGAGTGCGTCACGTAAAGAAAGTGCGATATTCCACGTACGTAAAATACCAGGTGCGGAACGTAATAAATAACAAAAGCGCGTCTTCCCGTTCGATCAGTGTATGGAACTTTAGTTTAGTAATTTTAACATGCTCGCTGATATTGGTATGTATTATTCAATTTTATTATCCTGTTAGATTTAGATTAAGGTGACATTTCTGTTAATGGCACAGTTTTTAGAGGATTTGTATAATGAGTTATTAAAAGTAAAAACTTACTTAGTAAAAATCGGCCCTAGTAGGCGACAGGAAAACATATGTAAGAAAAAACTCAGTGAAGCTGAAATTTTGTACCAGCAATATAGTAGTTATTTAGAGGAAATTGGTAGAATAAAAAAGTTTAAAGATATATCTGAAATTGAATTGATTGACAATTTGTGTATGAAAATTGACCAATTGTATTTAATTATTACTGATTTATGTAAAGTTTCTACAATGGCTAAATTCGATTTAAAAATTGCACTTAACTTATTACCAGTGATGAATGACACAGAATCAAACACAAGGCAGTTAATAGAAGGTATTGAATATTACGATTCTATATTAGAGGATGCTTCCAAAACTAATTTGTTACAGTTTGTTCTCAAAAGCCGGCTGTCGCATTTCGCAAAACTGAGGCTTCGTGAAAAATATAGTGATATATCAGAATTAATTAAAGACATGAAATTACTTTTATTACCAAAAAAAGTCTTACACGGCTATTCAGAGCAAACTGCAGTCTGTTAGACAAAATGACAAGTCAGTGTCAGATTTCGGCCAAGAAATATCAAACTTATTTGTTGATCTTACGATTTCCCAATCCGAAGGCCATTCAGAGAGTTATACCGCATTAAAACGCGTTAACGAAAAACTTGCTATCAAGCGCTTTGCTGACGGGTTGCGGAACCGTAGGTTGAGCACAATAATAGCAGCTAGGAATTTTGACTCACTAAATGATGCCATACAGGCCGCTGTGGATGAAGAGGTTTCATCATCTTTTGATTTATCTAATGTTATGACAATGAGAAAACAAAATAGGCCAAACTTTAGTAATTACAGGGGTAATCAGAGAGGTAAGTATTGGGTTCCAAGGACGAGAGGCAGCTACCAAGGTGGGCATTCCCAGCAGCGGGGCGCTTCGCAGAGTTGGACGCGTACGGTTCGAGGCCGTTCCCCGGGACGCAGTTTTCGAGGTAGGTCTTATAATAACTATTATCGTGGTAATAGACCATCTCAAATGGGTGGACAGGTACAAGTCATAGCCAGGGATAACAATCCTGAAGTGCGTAACGAAAACATAGCTAATGATAACGTTCAGCAGTTTTTTCGTACCTCCTAATAAGTTTATTTTTTCATATGACAATTCATTAGTGGCTAATCTATCGTTAAATAGTGAAAATTATACATGGCTTATCGATACTGGCGCTTCAATTTCAGCTGTAAAGTACGATTGCGTCATCAAGCAAAATATTCCAATACATAAATGGAAAACTACAATAAATGGTATTGGGGGCAAAGTAGAAGCCATAGGATACGCGTGTTTAAGGTTGATGACACAGGGACATACTTTTAGTCACAAGTTTTATGTTTTTAATTCATTGCCATGTAAGGCGGATGGCATCATCGGATATGATTTCTTACATAGATTTAGATCATGCATAGATTTAGAATGTAAACAAATTACTTTGTATAATTCACTTAATAACAAGATTACATTACAATTAAACAATCAAGAAAAACAATTGTTTAATATTCCTTCTAGGTCAGAATCTCTACATTATTTACAGACAAATATTAACGAAGAATGTGTAGTTTGTGCACAGGAGTTGGGCGAAGGAATTTTTTTGGCTAGTACTTTAGTTAAACCAGTCAATGGCAAGATTCCCATTCGAATATTGAATACAACAGAAAATAACTTAACCTTAAACGAAATTAAGCCAGCGATACACAGGTTAAGCGATTATAATTTATGTTCATTTAATAGTTGTCCTCGAGGCGCGGAACGAGTTAAAAGACTGTTATCAAACCTCAACTTAAACCATCTGAATTTAGAGGAAAAGATTTCAATACAAAACTTATGTGCTAAATATGCTGACATTTTTTATTTGAAGGGCGATACTTTAACAACTACGCCCATATATAGTCACAGAATACAATTAAAAGAAAATACCGACCCGGTCTATGTAAAGCCCTACAGATTGCCATTTTCCCAGAAAACTGAAATTAATAAGCAAATTAATGACATGTTATCTCAAGGAATTATAGAGCCATGCGCAAGCGAGTGGTCAAGCCCTGTGCTTTTGGTTCCGAAAAAGGTTGATTCTACCGGACAAAAGAAATGGCGTTTAGTGGTTGACTATAGAAAATTAAATAATTGCATTAGAGATGACAAGTTTCCACTGCCAAACATTGCGGATATCCTTGATTCTCTTTCCGGTTGTATTTATTTTACCCATCTTGATTTATACCAAGGTTTTTTTAATGTAAATCTCGATAAGGACAGTAGGAAATATACAGCTTTTTGTTCTGGTCAATATCACATGACCAGAATGCCAATGGGACTTAAAACAAGCCCTAATTCTTTCTCCAGGATGATGAACATAGCAATGTCTGGGTTAACATATGAAAAATGTCTAGTGTATTTAGATGATTTAATTGTTTACGGAAAATGTTTAAATTCTGCTATTAAAAACTTATTAGATGTTTTTGAAAGATTGCGTAAAACAAACTTAAAATTAAATCCTATCAAATGTGATTTTTTGAGAAAAGAGATGCTGTATTTAGGTCATGTAATATCATCAGAGGGTGTTTTACCAGACCCATCGAAATTAAATGTAGTAAAAAATTACCCTATTCCTCAAAATTCAGATGAAGTAAAACGGTTCGTTGCGTTCGCTAATTATTATAGAAAATTTATTAAGAACTTTGCACAAATAGCGCAACCTTTAAATAACCTTTCAAAGAAAAATACCAAATTTGAATGGACACAAAATTGTCAACAGTCATTTGAACTCTTGAAACAATTATTAGTGAGTCCACCGGTATTACAATATCCGGATTTTTCAAATAACAATAAGTTTATTCTTCAAACTGACGCATCGGGGTTTGCCCTCGGAGCGGTATTAGCTAATGGAAATGGGAAACCTATTGCATATGCGAGTAGAACACTTAATAAAGCGGAAAAAAATTATCCAATTATCGAAAAAGAGTTGCTTGCCATTGTCTGGGGAATTAAACATTTTAGACCATATTTATATGGTCGCGAGTTTAAGATTTTAACAGATCATAAACCTTTAATATACTTATTTAATATCAAGGACCCATCTAGTAGGTTATTAAAATATAGAATTTTGTTAGAAGAATATAACTTTTGTGTGGAATATGTGAAAGGATCGGATAATGCAGCTGCAGATGCATTATCTCGAATGGTTGTCACGTCGACTGAGTTAAAAGAGATGCATGAATCTATGTTACACGTGCTTACAAGGGCACAGAAAAAAAAACAAGGTACTAGACAGGACAATTCGGATGCTATAGTTACTACTGACGACTGGTCTGATCAGCCAAGCGTTGTGGAAACTCATAGTAAACCGAAAAGGTCTATTGAGCTGAGATTTATTAATAATAACACTTTATACAAATTACAAAAAGAAAATATGATAGGTGAAGAAAGTCAGTCACTTTTATTTGTACCAAAAGAAATGATAATATATATTAAACCGGTTTCTCAATCGCAATTGACGCCAGGCGCTTTTGTGAGAGAGCTGGTAACACTTTGTGAAAAGTTAAGCATAAGTGAAATATATTTTTTAGAAAATAAATATAATGCTACATTTATTAAATATTTGGTACAAGAAATAAAAAAGTCGAGTCCATGGTTGGGTCCACGGTTATGTATACTTAAAGATGTTATAAGAATAGAGGATAAGGACGAAAAAAGAGTAATTCTTAATGACTTTCATCTGTTACCTACAAGTGGCCACGCAGGTATCAGACGAATGATCAATAATATAAAGAAGTATTATTTTTGGACAGGACTCGAACGCGATGTCACTGAATATGTAAAAAAATGTACCCAATGTCAAAAACAAAAATATTCTGTTCGTATAAAAGAACCAATGTCAATTACTTCTACAGCACATTCTGCTTTTGAAAAACTTTATTTAGATATCGTAGGTCCATTGGATAAAGATGTAGAAGGTTACTCATACATCTTAACACTCCAATGCGAGCTATCAAAATACGTAGAGGCTTATCCCTTGAAAAGTAAAAGTAGCGTAGAAGTTGCTAAAAGTTTTGTAAATAATTTTATTCTACGCCATGGAATACCTAGAGAAATTGCGACTGATAGGGGTGCCGAATTCATGTCTGCAACAATGAGCGAAACATGTAAATTACTTAATATTAATAAAATCAATTCAACCGCCTATCACCACGAAAGCATAGGGTCTCTTGAAAATTCACACAAACATTTAGGAGCATTTCTGAGAATACAAACAGACTCACATCCTGAAACGTGGAGTAGCTGGCTGCCTTATTGGTGTTTCAATTATAACACGTCTGTTCATACTGAATCCAAATATACCCCTTTTGAGTTAGTTTACGGTAAAAAATGTAGCTTACCCAGTAACCTAACCCAAATAGTTGAACCTTTATACAATTATGACGATTATCCGTTACAGCTTAAATACAGACTTCAAGTATCTTCTAAGGAAGCTCGCGATAATTTAATTAAATCTAAATTGGCTAGGAAATTAAAGTACGATAGAAATATAAACCCTATTCAATACAAACAGGACGATTTAATTCTTATTAGGAATGAAACTGGTAATAAGTTAAGCAATGTTTATTTAGGCCCTTATGTTGTAATAAGAGATGTGTCACCTAATGTAGAAATCTTAAGAGATGGTAAAATAGATATAATACATAAAAACAGAACCAAATTGTATATTCCAGATAATACAGAAAAAAAATTAATTTGATGAGATATGCGTAATGTATTTGTAGTATATAAGAAAAAAAATTATATATTCATAATGTTATGTGGAATACGTAGTGTAATCAATCATAAAAGGAACATGTAATGTATAAATGTAATCAAACTTTGTTTATAATGTATGTAATAATAAAATAAAAACTTTGTTTTATTTTATTATTTCCCCAGGAGGGGTGATGTAGTGTGTTATGTACTCGTGTATTCACATCATTATATCTGTGTGTGTAATCACTTATAAATCAAAGTAATCTTTAATAAACATTCAGTATTTAATCATCATTCTTGAGTTTCATTCAAAACATCTATCCCAACATTATACACCGATTTGTGTTGAAACTTTTGTTGATTTATAAATATATTAGTGAAGTTGATATTAACTGTTGATTAAATTCAAAAATAAATTAAGTAATGTATATAAAGTGCTGTGAATAATTGCTGAAATGCTAAATATTTATGGCAATGTGTGTGTTGAAATTATTATCGAAGAGTATTTTTTCGTATTTTCAACTTTTATTTCAACGAACTGCAGAGAAAAGGTATTTATACATTAGATATCTATTATAAGTTTGTAAAACATATATCAGGAATGCCAAAACAGTCATTATTTTTGTGATACGTTTAAAACTAACTGAGATATAGGTAACACAATGACGCCGGTCAGGTGTTGCTCGGTCAAGACGTAAAGCAGCCGGCACTACCGGACATTTTTTATTTCTCATTCCCGGCGTTGGAGGGGTTAAAAGAAAGATATATATTATGTAGCAAGTAAACAAGTTACCTACGTTCGCAATGCGTAAGAATAGCGCGAAGCGGAATCTAACCTCACATAAAGAATATAATTGTACAATAAAAAGTAATTCCCAAAACCGTTCTAACGAATTTGGGTTAGAAAAGAAGTTAGGAAGTACATAAGTCGTGGCGCAAGCCTTTAGTCGACTATATTGCCTAATTTATGTAAGCTTTAAAAACAATTTAAAACAAGAAAACGTACGACTTGCCGACTGTGAACACACTTACACACAGAAACATACAGTAAAAAAGGAAGCAACCAGAAGCCGAGTCAGATGCCTGAGCCCTTAAAATTGTTTGGCGCCAGTATAACGTTTATTTTAAGTGATGCTGGTATAAATAGAGAGATAAATTAAATATTGATTTGTTGGTTACAAAATATTATGGCAAGTGTGTAAGGGACAGGACCAAGGGGAAGACCTAGGCGGACGTTCTCTGACCAGATTGGAGACATCCTAAAAATAGGACAGCTTAGAAGCACCCTGAACAGAAGAGCATGCATGAGGAATCTGATGGGAGTGAATGAAGCAAGAGAGATATGTCAAGATCGTTGCAAATGGCGCTCCGTGGTCTCTGCCTACCCCTCCGGGAAACAGGCGTGAGTCTATGTATGTATGTATGTAAAATATTATTTATTAGCAAGCGTTACAACAAAATATACCCGGTAGTAATTAGCAACTAGTTAAAGAGCTAAGACTAAACTCAGGGCAGGGTAGGCAGGCAGGTTGACGAGGCTTTGGTGCTCCAGCAGAGAGAGAGGCACTTATGTTAGCGGCGTCGAGGGTCCGAAAGGGGACGATCGCTTTAGCGCCGCCGTATTTATGTGCCGCTGGGGAGCGAGGCGGTCAGCCAGGAGTAGTGGGAGGCAGCGCGACGACTACCACGTCACAAAATATACCATCCAAAGACACCTTACATTTCTTATAACAAATTTAAAGTAATTATAAAATGCAGTATCAAAGTTTAAAAGAAAAAAAATCAGGCAAGTGCGAGTCTGACCCGCGCACCGAGGGTTCCGTACGCATTTTACCTTATTTGAGGTTGGCGCTAATTACGCTAGTCCTCTAAATCTTTATGAGCGCCCATTCAACTTAGAGGACTATTTTAAATGGAGTCTACTATGTATGTATGGGGACACCCTTACATTTTCCACTTTTTTAATTTTTTGTAATTTTTGCTTTATTTGTGCTGTAAGACCCTGCTTTTTTTCCAAATTTAGTGATTCTAGTTCAACGGGAACTACCATATAGGTTTTCGACCCAAAACCTATAGGGTACTTACGGTTGACCTAGAATTGTCAATTTTGGTAAAAACCAAGGTTTCCAATTTCTGAAACAACCTGAAAACCTCTGAAAACCAATTTCTGAATTTTTCCTTTACTCGTGCTGTAAGCAGCACAAGTAAAGGAAAAATTCAGAAATTAAAAAAAGTTGAAAATTAAGTTTACTTACAAGTTTTCGCAAAAATATAATTTTGACCATATCTTTTTATCGGGTTGAGCCAGGACCGTGATTTTTATATCTCTTATAGGAACCATCAATCAATTTGCTAGGTTCTCCTGTTCCTGAGAAAATCGGTGGTGACACACGGACAGACAGACAGACAGACGGACAAGAAAGTGATCTTATAAGGGTTCCTTTTTTTAGCTTGTGAGGTACAGAACCCTAAATAATAATAATAATGTTTTACCATATTCACACAACACCATCTGGTCCCAAACTAAGCAGAGCTTGTACTAGGGGTACTGTTGTTTTGTTTTTCATGTGAGTGTGTGGCCAACTCTGGTGTCGGAGTTTTCAGACCGCCTGAAGGCCTCCGACATGGCCTAACGATCCGATATGGGTACTAGACAATGGATAAACATACATTTATACTTTTTTTGTAAATACATATATATAACTACTATTTTGATAATTACACAAATAAATTAAGCTTAGCTGAATGGTTAAACGAAAATATAAGTATTGCGGAACTTATGCCTTCCACAACTTCTCCTGCATAATATTATTCAGTTTGGAGAACTGTGCTTACTACCAATAAATAAATAAAACACTTGCTTTTGAATTAAGTAAACATAAAACATTTATTTTATGCTTTAGTTTTCTATATTATGCTTTCTGCATATTGTCAATACAGTTTAACGATAGTAACGTACAATTTTTGTGTAAGTAAATGATTCAAGATACTTATTTCTAAGAGCGGTTTCAGACTAGCATTCCGCACGCGCATAAATATTCGTTTTTGAAAGCGTATAAAGTCACGTTCAGGCAAGCCGTTTGCGACATGACAACCGCCATATTACTTAGTTAGAAATTCCGGTTTTGGAAGCACGCGCATGTCAAACGACCAGAAAATACGCTAGTTTAAACACAATAATATTTTTGTCAAACCACTAAAATATATTATTTAATTGAATATACTTGCATGGCCCTTGATACATAATACAGATAGATATTAATTTATATATTATTCAGGTAGCAGAAACCACTACTTTGCTGAATACTGTTCTGGAGCACAACCAAGCTTCAGTCACATGCGATGTCAATCGATCACTGCACAACTTCATTTATACAGCTTCTTGGCCAACAAACTGTTCAATAAAAGCCAATTAATTTGCAATATTCAGCACAGTACACCATTTGCGAGTTGCAATACCGTTATTGATGTTGAGCTTTACACACAAAAGCCTATTTATTGCTATGGCTGTTAGTTTTATTAACATTAATTCTAAGATATTTTGGTGCCTTTGCAAACCTAAACAGTTCTTTGTATTTAAGCTCACATGCATTTTAAGCACTTATTGTTTCTTGGTTTTCTTGGCTACCGTTTTAATGGTGCTGAAAATAGTCGTCATGAATGTACATTCAGTGGTTGTTACTTCAGCAGTGGTCCTGGTAATGTTGTAGACATCTTCATCATCACGAGCCTGGTTTTGACTGTCATCAGGTATACTAATCAGGAACTGCAGTAGTACCACCAGGTGCGTAACCATGGTTGCCATCAACGATTTGAATAGAGTTCTGTTAACACTAAAGAACCCTCCTAGGCTGATCTGCGATGGGTTCATTTCAGTAGCTCGCAGAAACATGTTAACTTCTGTTTGCGTATCAGTATTCATCCAAGATAGTTCAACCGCCAGCAGTTTCTTCTGAAGTTCGAACGTTGTGAGAAGCAAAATGAGCCTCGTTACAGATGAAAAATTAAAGGAAGACACTGCAGAATGCACCATCAATGCTAAACCAATGTCTTTGGTTCCAAAGCCTTCAGAAATTTGACTCAGCAGACCGTATATGGAGAGTGTGATTATTAGGAACAGATACAAGTTGACGAAAGTGAAAGTATAGCAATTTGCAATGCCAGTATCCCGTGTAAGCTTGCTTAAACGAAGCCAGGGAGCACGGTATTCAGCAACTTTGCTTACAGGGTGGCCCTGACGAAGAGCCTGTTGAAAATCTTCAGCCAAAATATTAGCACAAACACCCAGAGCCTCACAGAGTAGATACCAGTAACCACCCAGCATGTACGTCAATATCTCCAAAAAAACATACGGTATTAGTTGCAATGGTTTGAAGTGTACCATAGTAATGTGCGTCACAACCTGTGTACTAACAGAGAGTACGGGTATAATGCCTGCTATAATCAAAGCTTTCTTGTATAAATTTAAAGGTAGAGAGTGGACTGACAGTTTCTTTTATACTACAAAAGCCATCCACCCATTCATCACTTGAGCAATTTTGCGAGTCTCGTACCACAATAATAGGATGGCAAGCATTGGGAACAAGTAGACAATAAACAGATATTCAATAACTGTCTCTTCAAATTTTCCCTCTGCCGTTCGAAGAATTTGGACTTGGTGAAACGACTGATATGATAGCCAATGAGAGCGCAGAAAACCAGAAAAGAATATATCATAGAGGGAGACGTTGCTTGGAAATGGTTAATGCCACTATGATATCAATAACTATTAAGTTTTGCAATAGTAGATAACTCACAATGTGAAACAGTTGCAGCTCCTTACAAATATAACATGTAAAAGAATTATACTGGCAGTTATAAAGAGTGGTCACGAGTTTTATTGCCCGTTCTTTCTCGTGGTTCTACCTATTGCATTGCGAACGTGGCAGTAAATGTTAATGTAGAATGATCTAGTAATTAACTTTAATCTTTGTCGTTCATAAGCGTCACTTTGTGATCTAAATGAATAAATGGTTTTGAGTTGAGTTTGAGTTTGCTAGGTCTTGGTCTTGTGATTGGCAGAACTCCCATTATTTTCAATAATGTGAGCACAGGTTTGATGTTTTCGTATACTATAATCCTTGGAAATGTTGTTTTCAATGAGGTTATTTTTCATTGGCACCACAGCGTTCGGTGAGAATGGTTTTGCAGGATTTCGTTGAGGAGTTACATCCAGAACTTCAAAATTTCTTTCTTCGTCTATTTGAGCTGGAAATTTATTTGGTATAGACACTGTCTTGGGAAATAAACTGTTACTTGTATAGTACGCCATCGCACATATTTTTTTAGTTTCTGACCGTTTCGGAACTGCCTGTGTCCTACACTGACTGAGAAATACTAATCGTAAAAAAGAAAACTCTCGGCGAAGGTCATATTTCAAAAGCTGTCATATTGATGGTAGGTTCGTATGAGTATTCAGTTGTTTTCATATTAAACTTTCAAGTGTCCTTCACCTTGAAAGAGACCTTCATTAGGTCTCAATACTTCATATTTGACCATAACACAACTTAATAAAATAGAAGCCTAACTGACCGGTAATTTGTAGTATCCGGTAAACATTTGCTTCGTTTATTACAATTGTTTGAAGAATAATTGATGGAAAGTTGTTTGTCCTTTAGTAAGTACCCAGTACTTTCAGTTTAGTTATAGCTTGGTCGTCGATCAAAACGGTACTTAAAAATCGACTGAGGTTTTTAAAGAGTTGAGTCTCTTTTACATCTTATTATTGATGAGTGCGCATTTTCGTTTCCTATAATCAAAAGTTTACAAGTGATGATGTTCGTTCATGTTATGTATTAAGTATACATATTCTGCATAAGCCATATAAAGATGATATCTGATATATAAAGATGATTTTTATCACGGTAAATTTTATATACAAATTAATGTGTTTGTTAACGAGTTTACGTTCTCATGGCATCATGTTACCTGTTATACGAAGTTGAAAGAAACGGCTCGTCAACAACCCTATAGGATTACGTTTTTCATACTTTTACAAGAATTAAAACTTTTAGGAGTGTCGCCGTATACTTTATGGAGTTGCCTCTGTTTTATGTTGATATTTTGAATAACATAAAGATAGCAATGTAAGCTCGCTTTGATGATGACGTCATAGGAACGAGTTACGTCTTAGTTGTTTTTGGTTTAATTAGCTGTTTTCACGTGTTCCATTTGTTCACTTGTGGAACCAATTTGTGAACCAATGGGTATGGAATAAAAGCCGTACGAAGGCTTTGATATATCATATGTTTGTAAGCATGCATTTACATTGTACATACGTACATACATATGGAATAAGATAGCCTATTCTTAGCCGACTAGCCGACGCATGACGTGGTGAAGCAGACTCATTGATTTATTAACTACATTTAAAAACGTTACACGAATATTATACATTGAAGTTAAACTACATTTTACGGCTTTGTAATTAATAGGCGTTAGTACATACTACAGCTGCATAATTTTATACCTAATATAACTTGATCGTTTATGATTATTAATGTTATTTAGCTATATGTATACTACATTGCCAGTAAATACAAATATTGCACGTATTTCAATAATAAGGAGAGATTTCACAGAACAAAGTATTAGGCAATATTCAACCTCAAAGATGATATTAAAAGGTAAATGACGTTTAATATTTAAAATGTAATTCAAATTTCGAAGAATTCTTATATAAAAAAGTTATTGCGTGTATCTTAAAAATAGATCCAATGATATGCTTTAAATTTTGTTTTAAAGTTTACATTACAATATTTGTTTAAAAAAATGTAATCAAAAGTTTTAACTAAAATCTAAATACCACTTGGTTTCCTATCACGAAATAAATCAATCCTTTTGCAAAATTATTACATTTTCTATCAACAAATTATTCCATCGACATTAAAGACATTAACTACAACCTCTGAACAACCTTTCGTTTACAAATAAGACATATTAAGTTTGACCCTGTTGATAGAGACTGGTCCGGACTTCGATAGGTCGGAGCCTCGGAATCTCGGGATGCCCACAACATGTCATGCCACTCACAGGCCCTACAGCTCGCCACGACTCCCACTGGGAATCTCTTATACCCGCACAGCCCGCACTGATATTACGTGCACGTTGCCACGGAATATTTATGAATGCCACGGCATCAATGACGAAGATTTTACAAGCTTTTGGAAGTAAAATGGGTTATAGCCACTTTGAGATATGTTGACGTCATTATGAAAAGTGATATCCACAATTTGAATACTAGAAATAAGAGCAAACTAGTAGTGTCGGCTACCCGGCTAGAGAAAATAAAAAATCTTTTCAAGGCCAATGTGTGCGCTTTTACAATAAAGTGCCAAGCAGTATACAAAATTTAAGTTTTACTAAATTCAAAAAGGTTATAAAACGTAAACTTTATCAAAAAGGGTACTATTCGGTGCTAGATTATATTGAAGACAAAAATGCTGGGGATTAATTTGCTCGGTCCCACAGGCTACTTATGTTTGATTAGTGTTAAGTTTCATGTGACTGTGAGTTATTGTGTCAATATTTTGCTAGTTTAGTACTTTTATATTATTGTAAAAAACCTTATTAATTGACATCAACATTAATAGACACACCAGCTCATATACCTATGAAAAATTCAATGTAGTTACTAAGTTTTTAAATTGTATAGAATCAAGACGAAGAAAAGAGTGGCCCGGAGTTTCTTGCCTGATTCTTCTCACGAGGCTCTACTTTCTGAACAGGCATTTTTTTTCAATGCTCAATTATGTTAATATGCATTTACAGTTACTTTTTTATTTTTTATTTGTATGACCTTCTGACGTGTCCAAAAAATTTAATTTTTTTTTATGGAAATAAACATATTTGAGTTTGAGTTTGATGGACATTGGATGTACATATGTAGGTGTGCATTATTTTGCATACGTAGTTCGGTATTACTTATGTTGTATACATACATACATACATACATATCGTCACGCCTTTTATCCCCGAAGGGGTAGGCAGAGGTGTATTTCTACACCCACTTTTCGCCAGATATACTTTAGTCCCACGTAATAAGGGGCGAGCCTATTGCCGTACCGGCCACATTTCCAGACTCCGTGCTGCTACTGAGAATTTCTTGACGGAAAAACCCAATAACACTGCCCGACCCAGGAATCGAACCCGGGACCTCCCGATCCCACGCGCACATTCATGCCGCGAGACCAACGAGGCAGTCGTATAGGGTTTGATGTCGAGTTTTCCGTCTCTACGCAAAGATGGTATTTGCATCGTATTATCCCTTAGTCGCCTCTTACGACACCCACGGGAAGATAGGGGGTGGTGACACATGTATTCTATGCCGTCAACCACACGGCTGTTGTATCTAATTTTGGATAAACGTTTTCACAATAGATCAGTCACTATTTTTAATACTTAAGTAGGTATATTAATCATGGAATGCACCTTAATAATGCTATTAGTATGAAGCCAATGAGCTCTAAATATAAACCTATAATGAGTAGCACAAAATGGACACTCGCAAAAGAGTTTCCCCACGTAAAAAAAAGGTTTCACGTAATAGGGGGCGAGTCTATTGCCACTACGGGGCACTTTTCCAGGCTCCTAGCAGCTACTGAAAACTCGGAAAACCCAGTGACACTTCTACTCGACCCGGATATCGAACCCGAGACCACTCTACTTTACTAATACATTACGAGTGCATTCTCAATACCTATTCACTGCTCCTCGTCACCATGTGTACTTACATTGCCCTACAAGTTCTCTCGATCAACCCCCGAAACTAATAAGTGACCGTCTGTTAATTAACAAAAAAAAAACATTGTCTAGAAAAAACATTTGCAGTGTACACCACGTTAACATTTAGATCGGCTTATCCCGATCTCGCTTGTTCGGCAGCATGCGCTATGAATACAAAGAGATGCGAGATTTCGCCATACACACCAAACTTGTTACCAGAACCTTACGTTTTTACCTTCTAGAAAATTCTTCTATCATAAAGATATAGTAAAGCGATATAGTTAATTTATATAGCAGAGATGTTGAGATCGGTTTAGCCGAACCCAAGTAACGATGTGTTATGAATACAAAGTTTTTGTTACGAGCTTGGAATGGACGTAGTTTTTTTTTAATGTTTATTAATTTATTAAGGGGTTTTTATCCACATGGATACGTCAACCCCATTGTACCTTATGCACTAATACACACATAAACTTAAAAATAAAGTAAAAAGAGATTCATTGACCATTTTTAATTAAATCACATATTATGCGCTTTGTTTTCTCTGACCTAGGATATGCTAAAATAGTTTGCATAAGTCCTACATCCCACACATTCAATTTAAATTCTTTAATCAATGCATCTCTTTGACCTTATTTTTAACACACTCCATCAGCAAATGTTGCACGTCATCAATTTTGTTGCATACCTCACAATTAAGCTTCTTAGCTTTATGCATAAGGAAAGCAAACTTTGCTGATGGATAGTGTCCAGAACGCAGTCTCAACGCTCATTTAACATAACTTCTAGCTATTTTTTTGGCCATCAAACCAGGGCAAATGGGTTGACTCATTCTGGATTACTCTGTACCAAATTCCTTTCACTGCCGATACTTCACTGAAGTGGCTTATCCACTTGTCAAAGCAGATAGTTTTATATCTAGGTATATATTCCCAATAGTCTGGTAAGTATGGGGCTGTATTACCCTCAACGACTGCAAGTTTTGCCAGGCGATCAGCTTCCTCATTGCCCTTCAATCCAATATGTGCTGGAACCCATTGCAATATAGCTCTACTGTCACCTTCATTACATTGGTTAATTACTTCAAGAATTTCATAGGCTATCGATGCACCTCTGAAACCAGAGGCGCATCGAACCAAATGCTGTAAAGCGCTCTTACTGTCTGTAAAGATAACCACTCTGCTTAGACGGTTGCTACGCGCATAAAGTAATGCTTGATATATTGCAATGTGTTTCAATGACATTATACATACATTCTTATCAATTTTAAAACTAACCTTATGATCTATATTTTGAATAAAGAATGATACTCCACATCCATCTATGTTTTTTGAGCCGTATGTAAAGATTTTAGACCAATTATCATATTTAGACCTTAACTCGGCAACTACTTCGTGTATCAATACGTTGGCATTATAATATTGTTTGGAGTGCTTAATACATTCTAAATCACTGTTTATTAATTTATTTATTTGTATTGCTGAAATACAAATATCTAATGAGTACATTTTAAGACTATCTGAGGAAATAATTTGCAGTGGGTCTAATTCACGAAAACAAGTAGCAAGAAGTGGTTTCTTCTTATTTAACCAATAAGTATTGTCAGTGAGCGAATTTAATTCTGATAATGTGGTAATATTTATATTATTAGACCATGATAATGATTTCAGAATATACTTGTACGCAAGGTAGTGTCGTCTTACAAATAACGGTGATATGTGTAATTCGCTCTCCATAACGTGAATCGGAATGCTTTTAATAAAACCACCTACTATTCTGAGAGCCTGATTTTGTAGTTTGTCTAGTTTAGTTATGTGTGTCTTTGCACTGCAATCGTATAAGTAACAAGCATAGTCAAGTCGACTTCGTACTACAGCAATATACATACGGCGCATATGGGTTGTATGAACCCCCCAACAAGACCCTGCTAGTACTTTAAGAGTATTCAGATATTTAGAGCATTTGATAACAGTTTTATTGATATATTTTCGCCAATACAGACTTCTGTCTAACCATACACCCAAATATTTAACACATTCGACAATACCTAAAGACTGACCGTAAATATCTAGTTTAGGCAATATTCTTCGTCTTCCCCTACTAAAGACACAATAATTAGCTTTAATTGGTGACAAAGTCAATCCGATCTCATCCAGTAATATGACTAAACAGTTTAAAGCATCTTGAATATATCGCTCACATGATTTTATATTTTTATCACTAAAATAAATTACAAAATCATCCGCGTATTGTGAAATCATGACGTTTTGTATTTTATGACATATTTGATGCGTAACTATGTTAAACAATAACGGAGATAGAGGGTCGCCTTGTGCCAATCCTCTGTTGGTCCACCTAGATTCAAGGGCTTCAGTATTAATTGATTTAATTTTTAAGTGCCTCTCACTCATAAACGACCAAAGATAAGTACAAAATTTGGACCCCACCTGTATTTCATCTAACGCCATCGTAACGGACTCAATTGAGACATTATTATATGCATTTTCTATGTCTAAGAAACAAGCAACAGTGGGAATGTTTTTCGAAAATCCTATTTGTATATATGATACGAGTCGTGACAATGCATCTAGACATGAGTAAGCTTTTCTAAATCCCACTGTGTTTGGAGATAGGAGATGTTGCTTCTCTATTTACCATTCTGAGCGTTTGCAGATCATTAGGTGAAAGATTTTACACACACAAGATATTAGCGAAATGGGTCTTAATTTTATGTCACTATTACTACTTTTTGAAGATTTAGGAATAGGGATTATTTGAATATTTCGCCATTGGTGAGGTACTATTCCAAAGTTAAATATCCGATTATATATTTGGAGTAGACAGGACTTTGCTGTGTCAGGTAAATTATATAACATAGAATTATATAACATAGAATAGGATATTGCGTCTTGTCCAGGAGCCGAGTCCTTCTTTTTAAGGCAGCTTTCGAGTTCTTGGTTAGAAAATTCAGCTTCTAAAATATTATTTTTAGATTTAAAATTAGGGATCAAGTTAGGGACGTAGTCTGAAGTTAAGGAACGTAACATATCAATGTGTTTATGGATGGGAGGGCATGAAGCTTGTTGCTTGTACCCTTTAACCCACTTCATACGACGCCACATCTCAGATACCGACGTAGCCTCATCAATAGAGTCACAGATTTTTTGCCATTCATTAAACTTGGCCTTTTTTATTAATTTTTGTGATTCTAAAGTTTTTGATTCTAATTTATGTAAATTTTCAAGCGTTGGATTTTTACGGAAATTCGTTCATGCTAGCCTTCGTTGAGCTACTATTTTAGACAACTCAGGGGTCCAATAACTTTTGGGTTTGAATTTTTCATCTGTCTGTATCCTAAACTTATAATGTGGAATATTTTTATTAGCCGCGTCTTCAATTTGAATTATAAAATAGTCATACATTTGTTGGATGTCATTGGTGCATAAGACTTCATTATAATTTTTCATTTGTTTGTCAAGAGCTTTGCGATATTTGTCCCAATTAGCATTCTTAAAATTCCGTTTTTTTATTATATATACAGTACTAGTTAAATTAGCTGCAATTTTAATTATCAAGTGATCACTCCCGAGATTTTCATTAAAAACCTGCCAGTTGAATTTTATTGCTACGTCTGAGTTGACAAAAGAAATGTCCGGCGATGACTGCTGTAGATTACCGTTAACCAATTTAATTCTTGTGGGGTTGCCATTGTTTAGTGAAATAAAGTCATTTTCTATCACAGAGTCCATAATTTGGGTACCTCGCACGTCTGATTTTGCCGACCAGTTAGTGTGATGGCCATAGAAATCACCAGCTATTATTGTTTTATTCTTGAAATGAGAGAATATGTCCTGCCAATCAGATAATTGCGTATGGATAGACGAAGGACAGTACAGTGATACAACATATTCTAAGTCTCTGCAGTTTATCAGTTTAACGCAAACTATTTCGATACCCGCGTTATTAACATTAAAGGGCACTGAGTGAAATTGAATAGACCTGTGCACCAATATGGCAACCCCACCATATCCGTCATGTCTATCATTTCTATAAACGTTAAAATCATTAATATTTACGTCAACCTCACAATCAAGCCATGTCTCGCTAATTATCGCTATATGTACATTTTCTCGCATTAATAGTTCTGAGAACGATGTGATTTTAGGCCGCAAACTTTGTGCATTCCATTGGAATATATTAAACTTGATTATTTTTTGTAAACTATCCATTATAACAATTAATAAATCCCCATATTTCTTCTCCAAATATTGCATGCGCCAAAAATTTTTTTACTTCCTCCCCAATAATTTTTAACATAGATAATAATTTTTCCTCCAATTTGAGATCAGACTTATAAATACCTTTAATTATGATCCATAATTTCTTCCATTCAAATTTGTATGACAAATGTGTACTTTGCTGGTAACACTCATTTTCTTCCTGTACAGTAGTTGTGTCTTCATCAACAGTTTTCTCCAAGATTTTTTCTCGTTTCTTTTGCCTCCTTGTTGCTTTAGATTTTGGAGTTTTTAAATGTTTTGTCATATGTGTACTCTGAACAATCAATTCTTCTTCTGTTTCTTGAACTTCCGATTGCTCTTCTTCGGAGTTGATGTACGACAGCTCGAGTCAATACGCTACTATATGTTTCTCTACCCGTGTAGTTTGTAGATGTGGTTTGAGTGTTAGGAATTACTTGTGAGTTCACATGCGTGTCTGTATGTTTTTCTTCTCCATGAATAGTTGTAAAGCTTTTCTATATGTAACCTGTTCTTCACTCATGATAGCCCGAATAGATCGTTCTTTAAGAAAAATAGGACACTTTTTATCAAGGACAAAGTGGTTGCCCTTACAATTTAAACATTTAAAGTTAGTCGTGGAGCAGTTCTCGTGGTTACCTCCACACTTAGGACATATATTTTTTCTTGTAGGGCAATATTTAATTATGTGACCAAATTGCCAACAGCCTGAGCACTGTGTCACGGGAAACAGATAAGGCTCAACTTTAAATCGACAATCATATCCATAAATATAGTTTGGCAACTTGTTACCCCTAAAACTCACTCTTATAGACTCGCAGTCAGCCCATTTTCCTTCCGCAGTCAATCGTTTTAACCTTCGCACAGATATTAGTTCAGCTGTCGTTTCAAAAATATTCAAAAGTTCTCCTTCGCTTAGTTCAAGGTCAACTCCTTTCACTATTCCATAACAGATTGACAACTCCTGTATTAATTGACATTTAAAGCCTAAATCTGTGAATCGTTTAGTTTCTATTAATTTGATGACATCTTCCTTGTGCTCAAATTGAATCAATACCTTATTTGCACTTTTATATTTTATTCGAAGGATATTCTTAATATTTTCCGAATGCAGCAGCTTCGGTAAAGCAATTGGTTTAGGCAAGTTCTTCAATGAAGTAACACAAACTTCATGGTTGGCTGTTGCATTTGATGTATCTCCTGTACTTTTATATCTGTCATTATTTGTAATTATCGACTCACTTCTTATCAAGCGCTTAGGTTTTCTTCTGCTAACAGTGATGAAATCATTCTCACTTTGGTCATCCTCACGTTCTTTCACGATCTTGTTACTTCTTCCATTTTCTCTAACTCCTCCAGTTGTTGTTCACATCTTTTTAAGACATCTGAATCACTTAAATCGTCGCCACTTGAGTTTTCTTCCATTTACTCCAACTTTTAATATATGTGGGTATTAAGAAAAAATGTGTCACTCGCTGCGCTAGAGCAGAAATACGTGCGCACAGCCGAACGTCTCGCGCGACACTGTGTGGACGTAGTTCTAGACGAAGGTGTTCCGAACTATTTCGGCGTTTATGTTCGTGTATTAAGGGTGCTTCTACACGGTGCATGTAGCTGGAGCAAGTAAAGGTGCGGGTTACACGCGTGGGTAATATGCGCAAGCTACTTGATCAAGTTACTCGCTTGTACTTGTACATGGTGCAAATAACTGGAGCAAGTAAAGACGCGGGCTACTTGCGCAAGCTGTACCTATGTACAAGTTATTTGCTCATGGTCAAGAGCTACATGTGCATGCTATTCGCGCGGTAGCTTTATGATTTGAATCGCGTCAAATGTCTCGACGAACGAAAATTATTTTAAAATCATATGTTAAAAATGTAATTTTAACAGATAACATGCGCGAGTGACCCGCGCGCGTCGCAGAGCACGCGAATTACTTGCGCGGGTGGCTCGCTTTGGTACATGCTCGAGTCGCTGGACCCGTGCTGGAACCGCACATTGTTTTAAACGATATCTTTACGGTGCATGTAACCCACGCAAGTGCCTCAACATGCTCAAGCTACACGCGCCGTGTACAAGCACCCTAAATGGTACTGTCGCGGCAATTGTATGTTCGGGGTGTGTTGGACGGTTGTACGGCAGTGTGTTATTATTTTGTTATTATGTTGTATGGGTGCATTGGATTTCATTGTATAGGACTCGAATGTAAATTTACATTTGGGATGCACAGTATCAAGTTATTGCAACATTTTGTTTTTCAAAAGAATTAGATATATTATTTTACGCTGTATTTTATTATGAGAAATAATTTTAACTATCTGATAAGACTATTGCAACAGACTTTAGTGGAACGTCAAAAATACTTATCTGTGAAAGAAAACCAACTCGTTGGTGTAGTGGCAATGTATACGATTGCTGATCACGAGGTCTTGGGATTGACAGCGGATCAATTACATTGACTTTGGAGTGCCGTCTTAGGATGCTCCAGAATAAATCTAAAATGACGATAATTTATATAACATAGATTTTCCACAGCAATACAATTAAACACGTTGTAGAATAGAATATCATGTTATATAAGGTTCTGAACAGAACAATTAGTACCTCATCCTCTAATAATCACTCGAAAAATACCTCCGTATTGCGCCGGATAACCGTAACTCTATTCTTCAGTCGGCTTTTACGATTTTCACACAAAGAAAACGGTTTGCTGCATCGATATGGCTTCGGCATAAATCCCTTATTAGTCCAGTCAATTTAGAGTTTGACCTCGGAAAATCGAAATACCCAGTATTTTATCACGTAAAAACTTGTATTTTGGCATCCTAAAACTATTCTCAAAAGTCACATATAATAGGATGTCCGCAAGTTTTAAATTCGGTTGAGTTGAGGTATGTTCCTCTGGGTCGAAACTACGTTTCTTTTAACTTGTAACATCATTCACTTATTGAAATTGTTATAAACAATTAGAAATCAAGGACAAACTCCTTCCTTTGCAATATTTATGGCGGATTTTTTTAAATATAGTTATGTATAAATCTCAGAACTGCGGATTCGAAAACAAAAACGCTTCATGCCTACGGTAATATTAAACAATAAGCTGGCTAAAAATGTTCATTTCATGAAAAAGCAAACGGTACAGGCTTCCATACAAAAACCGGCATTCTCCTTTATGGATCACACAAAGTGTTATCTTGTGTGGGAATCAAACTCGCATCACTCGACGCAGTGTCATGCGGCTGCCGATTAAACCACTACGCCAACCGTGCAGTTTTTTTGAGAAAAAGGAAATTGAAGAAAAGTGTAGAGAAATATCTATATTGTATTCTAAAAGATTATTTTTACTTCTATAGTGTTTTAAGTGGTCATCTTCCGAATACTACACAGCTACATATTAGCTACATATTATTTTATTTGTGCCTACGGATCGATCAATTGTAAAGTCTACCATGATACAGTATTTATTCCTAGTGCACTAATTGTCTTTATGAAAATAGAATCCTTATTTTAAATTGTCTTTCGGGATATATGCCACGTACTTTTGTTTGGAGTAACCGATATTTCGGCACTGTTGCAAGCGCCATGTTCACGGATGTATTGACACATAACAAAGGTACGTGGTATATATCCCGAAAGACAATTTAAAATAAGTTTAAATGACCACGAAAGTTTAAATTCCTAAATAGAATCCTATCATCTAACGGATTTGTTTGAAGGTCCAATATATTCAAAAGAACCTGAGATCTAATGCTTGGTGTAACTTACTCAGTTAAAAAACCAGCAGTTGAGTAGATGCATTTTAACTTGATATGAGGTGATCCTCATGCCACCTGTTGTCTTTTGCTCTTCAATTATTCTATGCTTTCACTATACCTGAACTATTGGTTTTTTATTTAGAAAATCCTAAGTTTAAGCTTTCTCAGGAACCAGATCTGTGGGTGAAAATCCTCTAGAAGTACGTGCGGTATTTTTTAAGTTTATTGTTAGAATACAGAGAGGCAGAACATGGTGGGGACTTAATTTAATAATAATTATGTATCTTAGGTATCAGAAAAAACTAAGTACATCAATTTACTCAAATATATCTACTAATATATGTGCCAAATCTAATAATTTAGACCGAAGAGCATTGCGCCCGATTGCAGGTATTTGTCAACAAAGCTTACACGGCTGAGCAGACACAGGTATTGCATAATTATGTACAGTGCGGGACAGATTACTGAATAATGTCGACCATCTACTTTGTGCTACTATGTTATAAGTACGCACGAACTGCATCTTAGGCTTACAATTCTAGCCATATATCTGTATAATAGGGTCTATTATAAATAATAGCAAGGGTTATCAAATCGTTGTATTGTTTATGAATTTGCAATTTTGGATACTAGATTAACCTTGGAGGATTGTTTAAATACATGTGAATGTCGATACGGTCCATAATACACTGTCACCAAATTTTAATCAATAGCCCCTTATAGTCGTGTTCAAAAGGAGTATGGGCACTAAAGTATGAGGTTTGGTTTCACAGTATACTTTATTGTGCCGCCATGAAACTTACCTCATTTGTAGTGTTTATAATGTTAATTAAATTTAAAAAACCATTTGTCCCTAGTTCGCCGGATTTCCTAATAAAAGGCTACAAACGAATTTCAATTAAGGTTATGGTCTACGTACACAAATGGTACCTATCTACCTACATATTTTAGATATTTTCGATATTATCGCTATCCCTTCAGGTTGCGGAGGTCAGACGGCAGTCGCTTTGTGGAAAAGCGAATATTCTGTCATATCTATTAGGTTTAGGTACGCTTATTCTAGTCTACACTGATTTGGTGGTATATCAGTTTTTCCACTGACTATTCCTGGACTCACTACACTGCCCACACTTGACTAGTCGTTGCCAACGTTCATCAATCCACATTATCCGCTCGAGTGTCAGGTCGAGGTCGAGGACAAACTTGACAAACTCTGTGAGGGATGTTGAGGTGCAAAAAAAAAACACAAACATAAACAAAATGTAAACGCAGGACATGTCAGACAGCCAATCAAATATATTTGTAGACGGGTAGCTAGATTGTTGGCCAATATAATCACTTCTGAGTTCCTAATAAGTAGGCGCAGCTGGGTTCTTGTGCATTGAATACACACTTACTAAAATACACTGACTACTTTAACACGGAAGGCACTATCTTAACAATTATAGTCTAACACTTTCACTTGCAAGTCTATTAACGAACCGAGGACAGATTCATGATGTACTGTCAACCAGGCGACCCGACTGAATGTGCCCGAGCCCACCAGACAAGTCCACACGAACACCATCAGTGCCCCTGCCAATAGACAGCAAACATCACAACCGGCCGGCAGCACTTTCGATTCGTTTAGAGACTGTACTAATGACGTGATGATATTTCATGACATCTGCAATTTCCGTTCCGACGTGAAATAATAAAGAGGCGTTGGTAATGCGCCGTCACGGCCAGACTGACCTGCGACCGTTCTCAGGCGCTTCATTTCGCAATTACGTATCAATCACTCAATTATCTATAGCTAACCTTGACAAGCGATCCGCTCGTCCAACCTGACACCTCTATAGCCGACTACATGAATTCTTACTCGTTAGTACTATCTTTTGAGAATAAACAGTGAAGTCCAATATCAAGCTTGGGTTGTCCTTCGACCATCCTTCAAACAAGGCATGGACCGGACGGCACCAGCCCTAACCTAACCACATAACCCAGATTGAAGCCTGGACCGGGCGCGAGTGCGTCCCTTCGACCATCCTCCAAACAAGGCATGGACCGGGCGGCACTGCCCCGGCGACCAGCGTCCAGTGCGTCCCTTCGACCATCCTTCAAACAAGGCATGAACCGGACGGCACCAGCCCTAACCTAACCACATAGCCCAGATTGAAGCCTGAACCGGGCGCGAGTGCATCCCTTCGACCATCCTCCAAACAAGGCATGGACCGGACGGCACTGCCCAGCGACCAGCATCCAGTGCGTCCCTTCAACCATCCTTCAAACAAGGCATGGACCGGACGGCACCAGCCCTACGACCTACTTAACAACAGCCAGTCCAGTTTATCTATTTCAGATCTTTGCAACAGTTACAGACTACAGTTAAATTTAAATAACCAAGTAATCTTTTAAATGTCATAATATGATCAAGCAAGTAATAATGTAGCATGCCGCACGTCTACGTCTTGCTAAACTAAACCTATGCTACGTCAAGCCTAACATCACCAATCAGTTATGAACCGTCTTGTTCAGCGTGAATTTGAACTTCGTGGTCAATTGGCTCATGGTTTGAGTTGATGCAAAGGTTATCCGGTCCTAGTTCAGAAGGTACGGATATACTGCTAACAATAACCTAAGATCAATCAATATTAATTATTTGTCATCTGTATAAAAAAAAACAAAAAATTCTTTATTGTCATGATAAACCATCATGTCAATAAAAAATTTTTGGTTTTTTTTTTTTTTTTGATTTTGCTGTGTTTGTATCAAATGCTACTGAAATAGTATAGGAGCCTGCCGATAGTGTTACGCATCTACCGAGTCTATAAGGATAATCATCGAGTTCTACATCAATTACCGCCGTCTCGGCTTTCTCTGACCAATTAATCGATTATGATTAACTGTTCGTTTCATACGGAATACATTTTACATGTCAAATTTAAATTTGTTGCATGTATCATCAAACAATACACACACACTGAAGGGACAATATCAACTAAATCATTTACGTCGGTTAACGTCTACCACCCAGTCGATGTCACACAGACTTGTAAGTGCCACACAGGCCAGTCAATGACACACACCAGTCAATGCCACACAGGCTACTTATTGCCACACAGGCCAGTCGTTGCCACATAGGCCAGTCGTTGCCACACAGGCCAGTCGTTGCCACACAGACCAGTTGTTGCCACACAGGCCAGTCGTTGCCACACAGGCCAGTCGTTGCCACACAGGCCAGTCGTTGCCACACAGGCTAGTCATTGCTACACAAGCTAGTCATTGCCACACAGGCTAGTCATTGCCACACAGGCTAGTCATTGCCACACAGGCCAGTCATTGCCACACAGGCCTGTCGGTGGGCAATAAAAGGTACTCTGATCAAAATAATCACAGGTTTTAATGAAAATCATAACTAACTCTTTCTCTCGAAGCGGACATGTTGAATAACACGCATACTCAATTCACAACTCTGTTCAAATAATAAGAAACTCATTAAAATCTTGCATTGCTCATACTCTGACATCCATCATGTCTTCAACATCACGCTATGCAACCTCCATCCGGTTACACAACACCACCCGGATAATCATTTCGAGCGTTTAACAAAGTAAACTTAAACTAGGTTTGTTCAACATGTTGCTTTGTTTTTCCTTATCACATAAAAGACTATAACCGCTTGCCGGCGCTAGAACATCGGAATTCCCGAACGCCCGGCGGCTCACGCGATGACGGAACGCCACGCGCCAGATGGCCGCACTCAACAAAACATTTTTTGTTTACTCGTTGGCGACGGGCGTATTCTCAAGTTATGTTTTTGTTAGAGCTTTTGAATGGCCCTTTCGGGTCGTGTTAAGTGTTTGTTGATATTTTGTCTCTAATTTATTATAATAAATGGTAAACATTGACTATGGTTGAAAATAAACATTATGTGAACTATAAAAATTATTATTTCGAAAAGTAAATCGATACCATATATATTTTATGGCTTTTATTGGTGGTAGAGTTCTATTTTCATACGAAAAAAAATACAAACACACGTTATAGTAAGAAAATATTTATTTACAGGCATAAAACTGGCACAAAACATTTTGCCGACGGTGAAAATTTTTCAACAGAATTAAATAAATTATTACGACTATACAGTTTCACGAAACTCTAAAATATAGTTACTATCTAAAAGTTGCATTCATAGAGGAACGTATGCGTAAATATTAAGTGCATAGGTCTATTAAATACAGAAATACATGGGATTGATTGAAGGAAAACAAAAGTCCGTTGCGACTTACACGGCACCGAAAATCACACAGAAATTGAAATATACTTACCTCTGGGTAAAACTCCGTTGCACACACATTACCTATATTATAATTAACCAATAAATCAGTAATTTACTCAAAAATACTCACGCGTTAGCAAACATTTTTTTTTCCGTAATAGCAAAATGTGTGACGTCGCGAATTCACTGAGACTGACTTTGAGAAATTATTTCTTAACCACAGACAAACTTTTGACGGCCAGTGTTGCAATTTTTTAAGGCAGATATTCTCGATAGTTTAAATAGAAAAGAGAAAACCGATTCAAAACAAACAGGATTATAGGAATTAAGCAATATTATGACGACCAGCACTATCACCCCATTTGGGGTGAAGAGCCGTCAACGGTCAAAAATGTCTTCCCCCCATTTGGGGTGATTTACTGGCAAGCGGCTAAGAATATTTTACTAAACTGATAGTCTATATGTTAAGTTTACTACCAAGTATCCAATCAGTCTTTTCAGTGTTATAATTTTGTCATGGATAGTCTAAATACGAAGCATAACCTAACCTAATCATTAGCGATACAGCAACGGATCTTTCGCGTTCAAGACGATGCACAACGTTTGTGATACTATGATAAATGCACTAATGGCTGTCTTGTTTGTGCAACGCATGGCTTACCATGCAGCCGCACAAACGGCTTATCCGGTTTGTGCAAATCTACACCAACGGAAACGTGGGTACCACAAGATTATCACAACAATGACTAACAAAGTACCCATTTAATGAGAAGGTTAACACAATCACCACTAACGATCACTAACATAGTTCTACCTTCAATGAAAATTAAAATCTCTGAAACTGATTATTGCAACGCGCTACGATGATAACTCAATAATTTCCTTCTACGTCTGATAATAGACTTTAACAGCTTCTACTAGAAACATTATCACTTCTAAACGTCCTAAGCATAACTTGGAATTGGCCAGAGAACTCGTGACACTTGATAAAAATTCCCAGCGTATCACATGAATTTTAAACACACACAATAGGTTTTTTCACGCGTAAAATCTTAAAATTGAATTTAATGTTACTAGTGGTGCCATCTAATAATCATGAGTAAGAAATATATGTTAAAAATTTACGCACACAAAGGAGCAGGTGTTGCAATACTGAGATCCTCTGTACAACTCTAAATTACAACGGGTAACAGTGTCACTTTTTGCTTAGGCTCTGATCACGTTTAAACGAAAACCGTTAGGTATTATCAACACCACAAGTCGATAAAATAATGGCGCTAGTAATATTTTCGACTATGGTCAGGTTACACTAACCAACCAAACTCGTCTAAACAGCACTACAGGTCACACATCTACTTAATAAATAAACGTTACAATCTGTTCCACATAAAATCGCTTTGCAATAGATCAGCACAGTCTAACACTATGAACTTAATATGTACGATTCGATTAGTCGAACGTCGAACGCAAATCTAACATTCAGCGCCGCTGCCCTGTGGAGGACAGTCTAGACCGGAGACATTGTTCTAGATTTAGCAGAAAACCAATTAAAGCTGGGTGTTTGTTCTAAAACCAATATAACAACTGCACTACAACAATAACTAGCACGCTTCACTCGAAACGCACTTGCATGGAATAAATCAAGTCGGCCTGTACACTCAGTCTCGTTAATGTTACATACTATGTTCACAAAATGCTGCACGCCGACCAGAGAGACCATTTGAGTTCACAAGGTTCGTAATCGCAAGCCACCCTCAAGATTTATTAAAAAAAAGGAAAATTTTTCTAACCCAAGTATCGAACCCATAACGCTGTAGCGGCTGCTGACTCTACATGTCCTAAGGTTACTAAACGCGTAGCAGTATTCTGCCAACCAAGAACGTTTTACAACTACCGTCACTAAATAAAATTAAAAAAAATAAACGTTTTTAAGAAAATCAGATAAAATACGCTCACCACGGTTGCAGTTAGAGGATCAACCAATTCGCCAGCACCACAGCAGCACAATCGCCCTCATTCGCGTCTTGTGTGTACGTTTCATTGCACAACTTTATCCCACTTCTGATGTAGACGGGTAGCTAGATTGTTGGCCAATATAATCAGGGCGCAGCTGGGTTCTTGTGCATTGAATTCAAACTAACTAAAATACACTGACTACTTTAAAACGAAAGGCACTATCTTAACAATTATAGTCTAACACGTTCACTTGCAAGTCTATTAACGAACCGAGGACAGATTCATGATGTACTGTCAACCAGGCGACCCGACTGAATGTCCCCGAGCCCGCCAGACAAGTCCACACGAACACCGTCAGTGCCCCTGCCAATAGACAGCAAACGTCACAACCGGCCGGCAGCACTTTCGATTCGTTTAGAGACTGTACTAATGACGTGATCATATTTCATGACATCTGCAATTTCCGTTCCGACGTGAAATAATAAAGAGGCGCTGGTAATGCGCCGTCATATTTATTGATTGGTTTTGTCAATCTCAGTGTTGTCACAATATTTTTATTTGTAAATTGATAACCGTATTATATAAATAGACCTAATTACAAATAATTTGTATATAGCTCAATTGTATTTTCAGATCCAAAAATATTTTACACATCCTGATTTTGCTTTACTTCGTGTTTGGCGACATAATAATTACAATAAAATCATTCAATAGAAATGATTAGGCACAGCTTTTCTTGAAATTGTGAAACAATAACATCGAAAATCTTAAAAACGCAAAATAATGCATGAAATCAATGATAAAAAATCTTAGCTCTAGCAATGCCTATTTTTTACCATTACTATTATAATTATAGTTCTTATTAATAACATAAGTTATAATCTGTTTGTATACCAGCCACAACCAAATTAATAAATAATGATATGGGTAATCTGTATGTATAATAAGAGAAATATTCATCTGGAAATCGATAATCGTTTCTCCTTATTTGTGTTTTTAATAACTGGCAAATATGGAAAAAAATACAGAAGTAAATCTAACTGGAAAAGTTTTCTAAATCAATTCAATCACTTATTATTGTACTTTTTATACCCGGCGAAGTTATGATTGGCTATATATGAAGGATTTTGTAAAAATTTAAAACATAATTTTTGATACCAATTTGATTTTGGCACAAGTTGAAACCATGTATGCCTCTACCCCTTTGACTTTAAGAAAATGTTTGTATTTAAATTGTAATTTTATTGAAATTAAACTACACTTTACGGATTTTATCGCGTTATATTGGTTTCACTGCTTATTTATTACATTTAAACCGAATGATCTAGAAACTACATTTGTATTACTAGCCGACGTTTCGAATTCTTTACAGGATGCATGTTCACGGCAGACTGAGGCGATATTTGTCTTTGTCTTGAATTTAAAAGTTATCTCAAAGTACCCGAACTTTTTTCAACTATTGGTGTTACTATCTATGCAGAATGTGTTCACTGTGTCTTGATGTCTTCTGGTGACTTTGTCCTTCTTGGGTTTCATTAGCCTGATAACAGGGTCCCAAGCTGGAAGAACATTCCAACCATCTTCCCTATTGAAATTAGGATGTTTTTTAATTTCAATAGCTTCACGTATCATTCTTGGAATAAAGCGGTGTTCTTTTGCAAGTATCTGTGGTTTATCAAATGGCAGGTAATGTTGGTTCCTTGTTCAACATGTTCACACACAGCAGACTTCGTCGAGCGTTTGTGTTTAATGTCAGCTATAATTCGCACCCTTAGTAATATAAGGGCACAATCCAAAAAAGTAGATTTTTGGGAAATCGCGTTTAAAGATTCTGGATTCCTACATTACAGATATTTTTTCGAATAACTTCCTTATTATTTAAGATAAAAATGTAAAATTAGGCAGATTTGCTCTTCTATAAATGCACTATATATAGCAATGAAAAAAAATATTAATGTAAATAAATTCTATAAATTACAAGCAATATAAAAAAACCCTTTTAAGTTAGGCCCATATAGTACAAAAATCATGACAGAAATATGGAGTTATTTCAGTTTGATCCCATATATTATTAAAGTCCCTATCATTGTTTAGTTTTTAATCATAGTTAGTAATGTATATTACCAAACCAAACCATGATCTGAATCTTTTGTTTCTGTTTTATAAATAAAATATCAGGTAAAATGAAAGTAATACTTTAATAAAATCAGTGCAGAATGTAACAAAGATCTTGCAATTATGAATTCTAATCAACAATTAAACATAATGTCTTTTGTGTCGAACTAAAGGGTCAAATCACTTGAACCCCTTGAAATTTATATTTTTCAGTTATTCTGTCTACAAATGGTTATAATTAGCTAATTAAAATGATAAAAAATCTAATATCAATAGATTCTTAGAAACGGCATGTTAAAAATACTTAACATTGCGAAGCGGACGGTGGTTAAGTGGAAAACACAACAATGTTATGTATTATTAACATTGCGAAATACACAGTCAATGAAAAATAAAAAACAAACTGTTAATTTATGTTCTATCTATTGTAAAAGTAATCAAAAATATTGTAATTAGTGACAAATTATTAAAACAAATAGTGATAATATAATAAAAATTCATTGTTTGTGGCATTCCTTAAAACAGTAACGTTTCTTTACGAAACATAATCTTAAATTACACTTGCAACAAATAACGTTCGTCATTCCTTTTCTACAAAACTTACATCTACCTACTCGGTGCTGTTCTAAAATCAGGAATATGTATAACTATAATTTTATGACGGATAGCGTCAGATTTTTATCAAAAGAAGTAGAAGAACCAGTAGGCATTCTTTGTTTCGATAGAAGTTCATAATAAATCATGACCCTAAATATTTTTAATATCTAAGGGACTTTATGTACTGAACAAAATCTTTTCTGTACATAATCCAAGCATTGTTTACGCAAACGTCTAAGATCTGAGAAAACAATGCCATGTACCATTTTTTGTTTTATAATCTACCTTTCCCATATGGTAGTTATAATGTTTGACTATCTGTGAACATGGGACGTCAACCTTGGCTTCAAAGGGTACGAATCCACTTAGGAACTGGCCAAAATCACAGTTTTATTATCATGCCATTTTACGACACTTTATCATCTGGTAGTTTATTTTGACATCCTCTTAAACGATTTGATCTAATTGTGCCCAAGGAAAAGATATCATATTCTTGACGCAACATGATCAGCTCAAGTGATGAGAAGAAGTTGTCGAAGTACCTACACAACCGCCGGCTTATTTTGTATACTCTGGGAAAGAGCTATTACCACTTTTGCACCAACACCTCAAGATTTTTCATATTCTGTAAAATAATGATATCTAAACGTGTCTTCGCCAGCGTAGGGAATAAATAAAATCATACACGCAGGCAGAATCAAAAGCCCCATTTCTTATAGGCTTCTTTGCCAAATATTGGGCCTGTTTTCAGCTGTTATACCTTTATAGGGCACCATCATTTCGTCGATACTATAGCAATGGTCTTCTTATGTACTGAGGCAGTTTCTACCTACACCTTCTAAAATCGATCGTACTTTAAAATAACGATCTCCATTCTGTTGAGAATTATTAACGAAGTACAAATACTGACGAATTTGTTCATATCGATATAAACTCTTAACATCTGCGATTAGGTTATAACGTAAATTCTTATTCCAGTAATCTCGATAGCACGGCATCTTAACAACACCCATCAAAAGATTGATTGCAACAAAATCCAATAATTCTTCCCGAGAAACATTGGTGTATTTTAGATATCGTTGTACAGCATATAAATTCGTGTATTGTATAATTAGTTATATCAATAAAATCTTCACTGAAGAAGTCATAGAAGTAATCTGACGACACTTCGATTCAGATCCGAATTGCGTAAAGGTTATTTCATCCAGTACTGCTTTATAGTTAAATTTGACGCTTTCCCATATGAAATTGAGTGGTTTTCTCACAAATTGTTTATATTTTTTGTTTGTATTGTTGTTTTGGTTGTTAATCTGCTTTTGGAGCGGGTTTTCTTGGAGATATTAGAAGCTGCAGGACTTGGAGACATTGATAACGCAGGCAAATGCTGCGGTGGATTGTGAGTAATGAGGACTTCGCATATAGCTGGTGTGGATGGTACCAATTCGTCAGGCAAAAGTTCATCATCTAAGATATTCAGTCGCTCAAATGAAGAATTTAAATAGCGGGGTTCGGAACTATGTTCTGTATCTTCTGTTCCTTTTTCTTCCTAGTCTTCGGATGTACTAGAATCGGCGGAAGGAGCATTTTGTGGTGGCAAAAGTGCTAGAATCTTTCTCACACGTTCTAATCGGATGTTGGGCTGAAAGAAATCAAGTAAAATTCATGCAAACACCCGAAGCTCCAAATAAACAATTTAGAATGTCACAAAATATATATTCAGTTTTGAAAAAGAAATACAACTTTATGTCATACAAGGTAAAGTTCAAGTTCAATTGCAAAGAAAAGGGTCGAATTAAAAATATATTGAATTTTTCATGTAAATAAAGGCCGAACACAAATTGCGCCAACGAACACAAAACAATTTACGTATTATAACGAACCAATAATATATAATTCCATAAAACATTTCTACTTTTTTGCAATATACCGATCTATTATGAATTAGGCCCAATTATTTATTACATTTTGCATAATATTACGGCACAACTACAAATTGTTCTTTATATTACAAAATAATAAAATCAAACTCACGAGGATTTTCGTCATAGAAGGGCACAAACACGAATCGCACAACGTTTGAACAGTCCGCCTCCGACAAGTACGGAAACGTTACGGTTTGCGACCTTATAGCAGTAAGAGCGGGGAACGGGCGGAGAGAGTGTGAGAGGGACACAAATATATTTACCGCCTCATTATTGTCCTTTTTCTCTTTCTGTCAGCGCTAACCGGTAGCGAATTTCATTTTGTGCCCTTAGCATTCAAAATCAGAGTTTACAAAAAATTTGAGTTGATTCCTTATATTACTGAGGGTGCGATATGTTCCTTTAGTCGAATGCCTATGCTTCTCTTGGTTTGTCCAATTTATGAGAGCCCACACTCACAGTCTATCTTGTAAACCCCGGCCTCTTGTAAGGGTAACTGACTCTTGACAGATGGTAATAATTGGCTTATCTTCGTTGGCGGCTTGCAGAAAGTTTTGATTGAAGCTCGCTTCAAGATGTAGCCAATCTTGTCGGTCACGCCCTTGACGTATGGGAGGACAGCAAGTTGTCTTTCTACTGTGGCTGGCTTGTTCTTCGGGGATCTGTGACGTTGGCGCGGCGGTCGGAGCTTGTTGTCTTGCAGAACTTGCTTGACATGTTGAAGCTCGGCGTCCAGGTGTTTCTTGTCACAGATCCCCCGGGCTCTCTGAAACAAAGACATTCCTATAGTAGCTAACTGTTTAGGATGGTGGTGAGATTCACCGTTTAAGTATCTATTTGTATGTGTCTTTTTCCTATACACAGTGTAACTCAAAGAGTTGTTTTTGTTCCTGATAACTAGTACATCTAAGAAAGCTAAAGAATTGTTTGCCTCTAATTCCATTGTAAATTTTATGTGGTTATGAATAGAATTAAGATGGTCTAGGAATACATTAACACTATCTGTTGGCAAAATTGTAAAAGTGTCATCTACATACCGCTTGTAGAACCTCGGTGTGATGGTGGTAGTCTGCAGGGCTTCAATACATTCATGTGCCGGTAAGTATGTGAATAATGGCTGTACATCAAAACTAACCATAGATTCCTTGTTAGAGAGATATAAGTGTTTTATTTCACTGACAAAATGGTAGGAATCCTTTACATGCGCTCTCGTCTTGCCTCTGATTGGCGAGAGAATCTGTAGGTTGGTGCCCCTATTCGACTGTCTATAGACTTTTCGGTAGACCATACAATTGAGGAGGTTTTGCACACGATAGTATTAAGTATTTCACGTCCAGATTCAGTTGTTCGGAGTATTTCTTCACAATGTCACTCGTTTGCTTGAGTATTTTGTTGGTAGGATCCGCCTTAACCAATTTATATGTATTTTCATCCGACAAAAATTTTCATTTTTTTTATATTCGGACGTGTCCATCACTACCGTTGCATTTCCTTTATCTGCTCGGAGTACTGTTAGTTCAGGCCTAGCCCGTAGGTTCTTCAGTGCGAAATACTCGGTTTTGGTAGATTCCTTCTCGGCACTTTCGACTGACGCAATACAGCAGAAACGTCCTGACGTATGGCCTTGAAATCTTCCTTACTAACATTGTTCTTGACTAGACAATCCTCAACCTTGCAAATAATGGTCTCATACGGTATTCTGGATGGAATTATCGCATAATTTAAACCTCTGCTCAGTACTTTTTCGGTGTTTTGATCTAACGTGTGTTTTGGCAGATTGACAACTGTTTGTCTATGATCGGCGGACGGTAGCGTGTGATTGGTCCGTGCAAAAACGTTCTGTTTCATTTTGTACTGGTCATTTGATTTTTGTTGTAATTTTTCAAATTTTTATATTTTGTTAAGTTTACACGCATAATATTTTGATGTTTCTCTGTTATTTATTGCATCGATGCATATTTCAAAATCAAATGGAGTTATCAATCTGTATATTTCGTTAGACAAATTCTCAACATTTCTATTTATTCTGCATAAGACAGCGCGGTGTTCGTGTATCTTTTAAATGAGTAATTTTTGACTTGCCTGTTTTAAGATCTTAGCGCTCCCACGTATGTCCTTCTTGGCTGATATTTTGCAGCATGTAGGGATGAAATCGTGATCACGGCATCTCTTCAAGAAATTTAAGGATGTTATGTATCTTGCGCGCTTGGTTTGTAGATCTTCTAACCGGCGTATTTTTGTTGCTGTTCCCAGTCCGTACTGGTTAACATAATATTTTCTTGGGTTTACGCGAATGTTACACATTGAAATTAAACTACACTTTACTTTTATCGCGTTATATTGGTTTCACTGGTTACTTATTACATTTAAACCGAATGACCTAGAAACTAAATTTTTATTGCTAGCCGACGTTTCGAATTCTTTACAGGATTCATGTTCACGGCAGACTGAGGTGATATTTGTCTTTGTCTTGAATTTAAAAGTTACCAATATAACGCGTAAGTAGGTACCAATATAACGCAATAAAATCCGTAAAGTGTAGTTTAATTTCAATGTGTAACATTCGCGTAAACCCAAGAAAATATTTGTAATTTTATTTCAAGCTGCAGATTACGGCGTTGTTTCACAACCTCTGGATCTTTTCTTCCAGATAAATTCAAAATTAGAACGATATTTGTATCTGACAAATAATAAATAAACAGAAACTTGTCAGACAGCGGTGAGACTGGCTGTATCTCTTATTATTTGTTACATCAGCCGGGCGAAGCCGGGGCGGGTTGGTAGTTATTATTTATTTTTCATAGTTTTCCTAACCAAATTGTCTACAGCTGTAACAGTTAAAACAAATGTACACACTAAATTGATATCACTGTTTCCTAAGCTATAGGCCTCCTTAGGCCAGTTTAGGAGGTAGGGTCTAAATTAATTTTGTAACTAATAGTTTCACTGCAATGTTAGAATTTTATGTTTAAGAAATTATATATATAAATTTATTATATAAATAAATTTATTATTATTGAATGGACGATGCAAAGATTACTATCCGCGCGCCTCTAGCGGCGAATTTGGAAGTTGTCCGGGTACGACACTCTTGACTGCTTTCAATAAAACTTTGCTTCGAGGTTGAATTTGAATTTGAATAGTGATAATTGTATTGAGCTGTCAAAAGTGTCGTACCCGGACAGCTTCCAAATTCACCGCTAGGGTCGCTAGTTAGAATCCTAGGATCGCCAATAGTATAAAACCCAAAAAAAGCCTCCTTGGTTCGCAAAAATGATTTTCTTTTCAGGATACAAGGTTCAATATTTGGTACATTGCATCTTCAAAAGATAATTCGGGATGCTAATAAATTGCACTGCAACAGATTAATTTGTAGCTGCAATCCTATCGTTCAACTATAATCTCACATCACCTTATCCTGCCACTAATAAAAACAGTTTTAATTAGCTGCTACCACGTAATTGTATCCCGAATGAATACCTGATTAATTTTAACCTCATGCACACTGCGTTTTATTAACCTAAAACGTAAACATAAGCTTGTAAACATAACACCCTCAATTCAGTTTCTTCGAAAAGAGGTGGAGCAGTATTTTTACATTTGCCCAAAATAAGCTGTATTCGGAACAAGATTTTTTATATTCTAGGATTAGGATATATCCAAGAGTTCATCCATCAACATTAGACTAGTACCAAAGCTGAGCTGTGTAGATGTTGACTAGCTACTACAACTATCGTGTAAGTGATAAACAAAAGATTGCGACTTAAAGCAGCATCAGAGAATGTCATCGCGTGCATTTTGCTAAGCCGCATTACCACAATGCATAAGAGCCCTTATACTTAGAGAAGATTAGTTACTAACTGTTAAGATGAATTATCACGGATTACAATACAATATGCGTTCTATACACTTATTATAATTAATTTATTGCATGTCAGATTACATGTGTGTAATAGAAAATAAACAGTATGGCTGTAATCATTTTTTGTAGGAAAATATAGGCAGTTTAGTTGGATTTACGACTGTCTTCTTCTTCATGTGCCATCTCCATCCCGGAGGTCGGCGACCAGTTGTCTATATATCGTCCTCTCTTCCGTCCTGCGAATAAGTGTCTCTGTACTCTTTGCCTTCAACCAGTCCCTCAAGTTTCTGGTCCATGAAGTTCTTCTTCTACCCCTTCCCCGTTTACCCTCTATTTTTCCTTCAATAATTACTCTTAATAAGTTGACTGTTGTCCAGTTTGTCTAATGGCTTGTGCGTCTAGGCCAGATGTCATGGGTTCAATTTCCACACAGGACGGATTGGTACACACGACATACATATCTGCAGTCTGTTGTTAACTCCACTAGGCTATCACTGCCTAACCGCTTGACCACTAGCGCCAATTCGCCGAATTCACTTGACCGCTCACGTTCTAAACAAAATGTCGCGCCGCCCGCTCGCCAGATGGGCGCGCTAACATAAACATTTATTGTTGATAAGTCGGTAACATGAGTAAGTTGAAGTGATGTTTTTCTTCAACCTTATAAATGACTCTTTAAGTCGTATGAATTCTTTGTTGATATTTATTTTCTAATTTATTATACTTAGCAGCGAACATTGACTTTCGTTGAAAAAAACACTTTGTGTATTTTATACAGGATTATTTTAAGAAGTAAATCGATGACATACATATTTTATGAGTTTTAACTGTAGAGGAATTCTATCTACACCGAATTAAATAAAAAAAACAAGTATCATAGTATAAAAATATTTAATTACACGCATACGATAAGCACGTAATTACTTAGCAGCGAACATTGACTATCGTTGAAAAAAACACTTTGTGTAATTTAAACAGGATTATTTTAAAAAGTAAATCGATGACATACATATTTTATGAGTTTTAACTGTAGAGGTATTCTATCTACACCGAATTAAATAAAAAAAACATGTATCATAGTATAAAAATATTTAATTACACGCATACGATAAGCACGTAATTACTTAGCAGCGATCATTGACTATCGTTGAAAAAAACACTTTGTGTATTTTAAACAGGATTATTTTAAAAAGTAAATCGATGACATACATATTTTATGAGTTTTAACTGTAGAGGGATTCTATCTACACCGAATTAAATAAAAAAAACATGTATCATTGTATAAAAGTATTTAATTACACGCATACGATAAGCACGTAATCACGGAGCGCGCGAAACAAAGAGTGGCATTTGACATTATTTTTTCGTTCCGGGTTAACGATTTTCAGACTCGCTTTGTATTTTTAGCATCAAGAAATGTTCAATGATTTGAATAGAATAGAGAAAAATAATTTAAAACATTACGTATTAGAAAGAAACAGTCAATTCAGACCGAGTATAGCGCTGTAACCAAAAAGGGAAAATAGTCACTTGTGCGCGGTCTACGGCATTTCGAAAAAGGGAGAATAGTCACTTGTGCGCGGTCAAGCGGCTAACCGTAACTATATTATAAAGCTAAAAAATTTGTTTGTTTGGTTTAACGCACCAATCTCAAGAACTAGTTGGTTCGATTTGATAATTAATTGGATAGTCCATTTAACGAGGAAGGCTATAAGATATATGACATCACGCTATGATCCACGGATGCTGAGCAGCAGCCATAATAAAGGCGAGTGTAAACGCATACACAGTTAGTAATTGCACCTATGACTCTTATGTATTCATCATCATCAGCCTTTTACAGTCCTCTGCTGGACTAGGCCTCTCCTTTGAAAGGAGGAATTGGCCTCCTATACCACGCTGGCCAAACGGGTTGGTATAGGGTTAGTATCAATTTTTCTCTTACAGTGCTGTTCTCTGCATAATATGCTTCCTATGTCGGTTCTTACGACACCCATGGCATAATTGTAAAGGAATCCTATGGACCCCAGGCTGATAAAAATTTTAGTTCTCTTACTAACTGGGTTTAAAATATCAAATTCAGCCTGCCAAGCAATTTGTTGCCAGGGTTTCCACGCCCCTCGCCCGCGCAGGAACTATGGAATTCGTCCAATTCAATTGATATTCCTCTACTGACGGCATTTACTAAACGTAAACGCTTATAATTGAATGAAAGGTGGACATCAAAATACTAAAGACAGCGATACATTAGTATTGGTTTGTCATCACAAAATCACTCTCCATATATTCATGCTTCGCATATTGGTACTTGAGTACAAAGCAGCGTATCTCAGAGACGGCAGCTCCAGAGAGACGAAGAACATGATCCAGGTATATTAGTCATATAGTATTATCGGCGCCGATTATTCCAGCGATATCCAGTGCATAGTGTTGAGCGTACAGTAACAGTCTCAGAGCTGATGTCACAAAACGCCTCCTTGCTGCAAGTCACAACATTGAAGCCCACACAAATATAGTCAATTAAAACGTATTAAGCCATCGCGCATAGTTTGCAGGGAAGCTCTCGTTACAATCGCCGCCGGGTTAGCCGCCAGGACTTATGGGATACCGCGTGACCGACAGGTGGCTCTTCTTTCGCTCTTTAAAACCTTGTCAGCTGCTCTGTACTGGCTTGTACGCAGGTTTAGACAGCGATTGTGAAAGTCCTGCATTCTACCACCTGATCGCGAACACGGAAACTCCCATCATACATCGCTCGTCTTCAAATTCATCATCAACAAGGTACGGACCACTACTAATGTTACACGCGGTTATTAATAATATAACTATGTACAATAGAGACGGAAAACTCGACATCAAACCCTATACGACTGCCTCGTTGGTCTCGCGGCATAGATGTGCGCGTGGGATCGGGAGGTCCCGGGTTCGATTCCTAGGTCGGGCAGCGTTATTGGGTATTTCTGTCACGGAATTCTCAGTAGCAGCACGGAGTCTGGATATGCGCCCGGTACGGCAATAGGCTCGCCCCTTATTACGTGGGACTAAAGTATATCTGGCGAAAAGTGGGTATAGAAATACACCTCTGCCTACCCCTTCGGGGATAAAAGGCGTGACGATATGTATGTATGTATGTAACTATGTACAATATCTCATAGAGAACTTTATATTTTAGTCAGCCTGGGATATATATGGTGTGATATAGACATGGATACACAACAGAGTTCTTAATGTTATACAGTTCATGCAATAAATTACAGTAGATTGGATAACAAACACTGCCCCGTCAAACACCACCACTACCACGTCACGCTGTCCTGGGACCCGACTAGCTCCGCCTCCTTAGACCCGACTGTCCAGTCAAACACAACCAACGCAACGCCTCTCGAATCCTTACTACCTGACAGGGTCCGTTTCTTATCGTTGATCTCTTTTTTATGATCCTCAACTATACCGCATGTGAACACTACAGTGCAAATGTTTTCTCACATTTCATGGCTATTTTTTTACTCATATGCCTGTCACATAATTCTTATAAATTTGTCAACCTCTTAGAATTTATGAGTTTACTAATTGCATAACGTTGGCGCCATCGTAGCGATAAGACAAACACATGTGGAAACAAGTATGCGACCTAAGGACTATATATCATTATTTAATTTGGTATAGCCAATAACACCATTATATAATATGGGGTGGTGACATTCCGTATTCATAATCCGTTACCTCACGGACATACTTATGTATTACTTATGTCTAATAGATAACTATATTCTGTGCCACGAGAACATAGACTTTTGTAAACAAATAATTTCTACTACATAAGTGACTTAGCGACAGTTCTGTCAAACACAAATAATGACAATTCAAATGAGCGCAACCAAGCCATAGAGCATAGATTGTAACGTAATACTACACGTATTGCGTTATAATATCTTGCAGGCGCTTAACGCCAGCTTAGCCGTTCGCAATATTACCAAATATGGTCATGTTCACTAGCCAAGGCAGTTGTGAGTCATAGGCCTATATCTATATAAGATGGGTGCGCGATCTAAGTCGATCACTTGCCCTACACACCGTCTCGCTGATGGTTGTAGTGACTATTACTACCTACTATTATTACTATCCTACTTCTACTGTCCCGCTGGGGGTAAGCATATTCTAGTTGTCTGTGTGCCTATACGTTCTGTCTGTAGTATCTGTGTCTCCTAAGCATAACAGGCGATCTAGGGACCGCCTGTTCCTGACCGGTTGTTGTGTATTCTCTATGCTGTTTCCAGTTCTTCCTACGGGCTACGTTCTTCCTACGGGCTACGTTCTTCCTACGGGCTCACTGCACCTGTCTTCTCTCTACGGGCTACAAGCCACGAGCTGCTGGCGCCGTGCCGCTACTAGCCAGCTGCCACCCAAGCCTCCGTTCCTGCCTACTAGCTCCTACAGCCAGGCCACGGACGCCTGAGCCTGACCGCTCGGCCCGAATCGGCTGCACCGCCTGAGACCCCGCTCAGCCTGAACCTCGACCACAGAGCTGCCTGCGTAGCGCACCTTGGCCAGCTCATCGGCGACTCTACGAGCAGCTACCCTGCGAGCGTTGGAGAGCAGCAGGAGTCTACACTCCAGCCCTCAGGCCAGTGCTTACCTAGTTCGGTCATACTGTATGTAAGCGGTAGTGAGACATAATAAAGAACCTGTTCAGCCTAGCAGTGTTTCTCTTGAACCCCGACATCCTACCTGAGATCCTGCGTCTCAAGATATTTATTTATAGAGATGTATTTCTTATTGGCGCTTTTAAGACAAACTTTCTGTGACCAGTGTGACCCATATTGCCGCTTGGCGGCGTGGCAGTCGCGCTGTGACAGCTGACTCTACGAGTGCAAGAGAGACGAAAGTTTCGCCTGTGTCACTTAACTACGAGAGCAAGAAAGACGAAGAACGACGCCAGCGCCGCCAACGGCGCCAACTACGTACTACACTGACAACCGTCAATACGCCAACTTTAATCGGCACACGACATCCTTAAGAAATAAGCTACTATTATGTAAAAATTTGTATTCATTGACCAAGCGCAACGGTACATAGGTACGTGTCATTGGAAACTAATATGTCAATGGATCGGGTTTTTATCGATATTATGCGCTGTCAACAGGATCTTCTAATATTTTGTGGTATTGGAACCTGGAATGCCAACATTTGGTTTTACTTCATTGAAATGTTACATTCTTGGGCTTAGCTTGCATTTATCTTAGGAGAAAAATATTTTTTTTAGATTTCAAGAAGGGGTAAGCGTAAAGTTAAATGCACGCTTATAGGATCGCAATGCTCATCCCACGGCCGACATTGCGGCAATGTGGGTGCAAATTGCAGATGGAAAACTATTATTCGCACATAAGATTCTGTACACCTAATAAAAATATATTGCATCTTTTTACACAGGTTACCCCGAATGGAAATTACCCGTAACATTTTAATGGATTTTGTTTCAGCTAGTTGTCTGTAATATATCACATTTGTGGACAATTAATTAATATTTTAGGATAGCTATGGCTTGGAGCAAATTATTTATTACCTATAATAAAATAAAATCAAAGTACATAATAGAGTACCCTGTTTGTACTCTATAATTGACATACCTACTTGAATTTACTTACGTGTTAAAAAACTCCAAAAAGTCGCCAAATTAAAGAAAATTTTCCAGGAAAATTCGACCACTCTTACACAAAATCAAATATGTTTATTTTCATTCAAATTTACGATTTTCTGGATATGATTTGAAGTCATAGATAATAATATTAACATATATAAAGTCAAATAGGTACATTAAAAAAATACCGATATAAAAGTATTAAACTACACTAAAGCATTAATGTAAGACACAACTGTTTGAAACAAAGGTTGTGAAGCCCTGAATGTGTGTTTACATAAAGTCTATCTTCTCGTGGCACCAACTATAGAGATCTTGCCCTTAGAATTAGAATTTTATGCATTCACCATAAGGTAGTTTGTAAATACGGACTACCTTATGTTTAATTCATAAAAGTCATTTTATAAATAACTAGCTAACCCGGCGAATTTCGTACCGCCATTTTTTTTATATTCGCAATTTTTTTGCGAATCTAAACCATTCTCAAGTCCTCTGGAACACACACAAAAAAAAATATCAATATCTGTCCAGCCATTTAGGAGGAGTGTGACATACACACGCAAACAAGAAAATAATATATTTTTTTATTTTTTTTTGTGGTTGTGACACTTATATTTTAGCCGTGTGGTTGACGGCATAGAATACAAGTGTCACCACCCCCTATCTTCCCGTGGGTGTCATTAGAGGCGACTAAGGGATAACACGATGCAAGCACCATCTTTGCGTAGAGACGGAAAACTCGACATCAAACCCTATACGACTGCCTCGTTGGTCTCGCGGCATAAATGTGCGCGTGGGATCGGCAGGTCCCGGGTTCGATTCCTGGGTCGGGCAGTGTTATTGGGTTTTTCTGTCACGAAATTCTCAGTAGCAGCACGGAGTCTGGAAATGTGCCCGGTACGGCAATAGGCTCGCCCCTTATTACGTGGGACTAAAGTATATTTGGCGAAAAGTGGGTATAGAAATACACCTCTGTCTACCTCTTCGGGGTTATAGGGGTGAAACTATGTATGTATGTATGTATGTAAATATTTTTGCAAAAAATGTTAAGAATAAACAAGCAATCGAATCGAACGATACTTTAAATATCATAAATCAGATTTGAGAGAAAATTAGCTCCCTTACAGAATAGCTGCCGTCTGACCTTTGCGACCCAAAGCGTTAATTGTAAACGAATTGTACCTACCTAGCATCATGCAGTAACACTTTTTAACCCAAGACGCTGACTGATAAAAATATAAGTGGTCTGTTTTTATATGAACACTGTTTTGATTCAACCCTTACCTGGGTTAAGTCAGGAGTGACCGAGCAATGTGATACTGTGCGTGTAAAATTTTGTTACAGATTAACACACAGGGACGTGTGTCTTATAGGATGGCCGTAATGGAATGGTCATCAGTACAGGACGTCGATTGACTACGAAACGGAGGTGGCGCGCTTCGACAGAGTCTAGTGACGTTCGCTAGAGTTGAAGAGGAGGGATGACGGTTGACGTTCAACGGAGCAACGACAACTATCACTTCTCTTGGAGACTCCGGGCGGGCATCAAGTACCTAGAAACTGTCACTCGTTTCGTGTGCAGTAATACAAAATAGTTATAGTCAGTTTTGTTAAATTTGATTTGGTGTGAACTTATAGCAAACTGTGATGTGAAGTGTCTATCTTCTCGTGGCACCAACTATAGAGATCTTGCCCTTAGAATTAGAATTTTATGCATTCACCATAAGGTAGTTTGTAAATACGGACTACCTTATGTTTAATTCATAAAAGTCATTTTATAAATAACTAGCTAACCCGGCGAATTTCGTACCGCCATTTTTTTTATATTCGCAATTTTTTTGCGAATCTAAACCATTCTCAAGTCCTCTGGAACACACACAAAAAAAAATATCAATATCTGTCCAGCCATTTAGGAGGAGTGTGACATACACACGCAAACAAGAAAATAATATATTTTTTTATTTTTTTTTGTGGTTGTGACACTTATATTTTAGCCGTGTGGTTGACGGCATAGAATACAAGTGTCACCACCCCCTATCTTCCCGTGGGTGTCATTAGAGGCGACTAAGGGATAACACGATGCAAGCACCATCTTTGCGTAGAGACGGAAAACTCGACATCAAACCCTATACGACTGCCTCGTTGGTCTCGCGGCATAAATGTGCGCGTGGGATCGGCAGGTCCCGGGTTCGATTCCTGGGTCGGGCAGTGTTATTGGGTTTTTCTGTCACGAAATTCTCAGTAGCAGCACGGAGTCTGGAAATGTGCCCGGTACGGCAATAGGCTCGCCCCTTATTACGTGGGACTAAAGTATATTTGGCGAAAAGTGGGTATAGAAATACACCTCTGTCTACCTCTTCGGGGTTATAGGGGTGAAACTATGTATGTATGTATGTATGTAAATATTTTTGCAAAAAATGTTAAGAATAAACAAGCAATCGAATCGAACGATACTTTAAATATCATAAATCAGATTTGAGAGAAAATTAGCTCCCTTACAGAATAGCTGCCGTCTGACCTTTGCGACCCAAAGCGTTAATTGTAAACGAATTGTACCTACCTAGCATCATGCAGTAACACTTTTTAACCCAAGACGCTGACTGATAAAAATATAAGTGGTCTGTTTTTATATATGACGGCAGATTGCTTGATTCTTGGCCGGTATCAACACTTCACATCACAGTTTGCTATAAGTTCACACCAAATCAAATTTAACAAAACTGACTATAACTATTTTGTATTACTGCACACGAAACGAGTGACAGTTTCTAGGTACTTGATGCCCGCCCGGAGTCTCCAAGAGAAGTGATAGTTGTCGTTGCTCCGTTGAACGTCAACCGTCATCCCTCCTCTTCAACTCTAGCGAACGTCACTAGACTCTGTCGAAGCGCGCCACCTCCGTTTCGTAGTCAATCGACGTCCTGTACTGATGACCATTCCATTACGGCCATCCTATAAGACACACGTCCCTGTGTGTTAATCTGTAACAAAATTTTACACGCACAGTATCACATTGCTCGGTCACTCCTGACTTAACCCAGGTAAGGGTTGAATCAAAACAGTGTTCCAATTTCCAATCAAATTTTCTACAAAATTACCTCCTACATTACATTCCTTACTATTATAGGAGCTGGATTCAGAGCAACACTGACAATACAGTCAATTACCATAGACTCACGTTATAATCAAATCAAATAACTAACGCTCTACATGTGATTCGTAACCGTCCAGTAACCTCCAGTTACTAAACCAGGCACTCAACCAGACACTCGGTTGCCCCCCATTCAGTAACCTCCAGTTACTAAGCCAGGACTTACACCAGTCACTCGGTTGCCACCCATTTATCTGCGCCAATCAAACATCAGAGTCGTATGCGTACCTACCGTGTACTCACGGACAACTGCCTTCACAGTATTCAATCAGATTTGTACTGATTTACGGCTATTACGGCTACAAATCAACCTCGGACATTTAATTACACAACCAATCAACATGTAAGCCTAGTTTTCTACTGTTTTGTCAGTATCAAGGTTCACAATTTGCTCTCTTTAAGATCGTCAGTTATGCTCTGATCCTCTGGCACAAAGTTTCAGTATCAAAATCAATAATCAGGAAACTCAAAGTAAAACTGACATTTCACTATCGCTGTATCTCTCAAGATATTATTTCAAACCAAGTAAACCATAACATTTAAGCTTTCTGCGAACCCCACATGGGAATGCCACTGAAACCCGACCTCCACCAGAGCTGACTGCAATACCGCCTACTCACGGACTACTAAGTTAGCAGACGCCGATTTCTTCCGAGCTACGGCTACAAGTCAGCGTCTGGTACGGTCCGATCCGATCATCATGTAACCTTAAACACTTTCTTCAATATCAGAACTACTTTGTTCTACCTCAATTTCGTCAGTTGTACTTTGACCTGCAGGCATTTGTCGCAACCTGTCGAGTGCGTACTTACAGTTACGCTTAGAATTATGGGCAGTGCGATTATAACGATCATCGTAAAGAACTTCTGTGACCTCAAATGGGCCTTTATACTTCAAGATATTTCAAACCAAATTAACCAAAACATTAAAGCTTCGTCTTTGGACTCTACATCTTCTAACCAAATTCCTTTAATATACCACCTTCACTTTCATTGCCAGTTTCAGCCAGATTATCACAAAATTATCACAACAACGACTAACAAAGTACCCATTTAATGAGAATAAGGTTAAGCATACAATCATCACTAACGATCACTAACCTAGTTCTACCTACGATGAAAATTAACATCTCTGAAACTGATTATCATAACGCACTACGATGATAACTCAATCATTTTCTTCTACGTCTGATAATCGAGTTCAACAGCTTCTACTAGAAACACTATCACTCTTAAACGTCCTAAGCATAACTTGGAATTGGCCAGAGAACTCGGGGCACTTGATAAAAATTCCCAGCGTATCACATGAATTTTAAAAACACACCGGTAATTTTCACACGTAAAATCATAAAATTGAATTTAATTTTAATTGTGGTGCCATCTAATAATCAGAGTAAGAAACATTTTAATGTGCCATGTTAAAAATTTATGCACACAAAGAAGCAGGTGTAATTGCAATACCGAGATCGTCTGTACAACTCAGAATTACAACGAGTAACAGTACCACTTTTTACTTAGGCTCTGATCACATTTAAATGAAAACCGTTACGTATTATCAACACCACGAGTCGATAAAATAATGGCGCTAGTAATATCTTTTGACTATGGTCAGGTTACACTTACCAACCAACCGCACTCGTCTAGACAGCACTGCAGTTCACACGTCTATTTAGGAAATAAAAGCTACAAGCTGTTCTACACAAAATCAGAAGCAATAGCTCCTCACAGTCTTACACTATGAATTTAGTATGTACGATACGATTAGTTTACCAACTTTAGCGCCGCTGCCCTGCGAAGGACAGTCTAGACCGGAGTAATTGTTCTAGATTTAGCAGAAAACCAACCAAAGCTGGGCGATGATTCTAAAACCAATATTACAACTGCAGTACAACAATAACTAGCACGTTTCACTCAAACGCACTTGCTTGGAATAATGCAAGTCGGCCTGTACGCTCACTCTCGTTACTATTACAGTCCATAAAGTAAGACCGAGACAAGATAATCTATTTGCAAGCAAGCATAATATGATCACAAGGTTCGTGAGTGCGAGCCACCCTTGCATGAAGAAATAAAATAACCAATGGCTTTCTTTTTAACTGGCGTATCAAACTCAAAACCTCCGTTCGCTATCTACGCTATAGCTAGATCACTGTGGTAGTTAGACAACCATACGCTAACTTAAAATACGGCAAAGGTCACAATTAAAATCGTTACTACCCACTTTTTTTTTGTCTTTCTACTTTAAGCTATTTAAAAAGAAGATTATTCATGAGATCATGTTATGGGCACCACGACACCGTAAAAGTTAAACGGTTCCACAACTCACTGTCTCGTGTAGGAATCGAACGTACAACAGGCGGTACGATGTGATGGCGATATCACCACAACGATTATGACATTTCCAAAGTTAAACGCGTAATGTCTTACTACTACTGCCACTAAACAAAATTGGTAGTACCGATAAAAAAAATCAGACAAAATACGCTCACCACGTTTGCAGTTGGCAGCTCAGCTGATTCACCAACATAGCAGTGTTAGTAGTCGCCCTCGCTCGCGCCTTGTGGTCGCGCTGGTCCATAATGCCACTTCTGATGACGGCAGATTGCTTGATTCTTGGCCGGTATTAACACTTCACAACACAGTTTGTTATAAGTTCACACCAAATCAAATTTAGTAAAACTGACTATAACTATTTTGTATTACTGAACACGAAACGAGTGACAGTTTCTCGATACTTGTTGCCCGCCCAGAGTCTCCAAGAGAAGTGATAGTTGACCTTTGCTCCGTTGAACGTCAACCGTCATCCCCCTCTTCAACTCTAGCGAACGTCACTAGACTCTGCCGAAGCGCGCCACCTTCGCACTTCCGTTTCGTAGTCAATCGACGTCCTGTACTGATGACCATTCCGTTATATATTTAATGCTAGCGGTACCGATGTGTCCGGTAACGGCAATAGGCTTGCCTCATATTACGTGCGTGGGACCCAAAAAATTATGGCGAAATGTGGGTGTAATATTACACCTCTGCCTACCCCTTCGGGGACACAGGCGTGAGTCTATAAAAAAATGCTAGTGATCGTTCACAATTGTATAATGTTTGCTTAAAAGCTTATGAAACAAATTTTTACCCCTTGTTTTATCTCCTGAGGGATTTTTATTTTACTGCCCTGGAAAATCAAACTTAATTACGTAGTAATTACTTACTTCACAGACAGAACTTACTACATTAGAGATAAATTATGTCAAGTTTCTAAATTCAGCAGTTAATGCTTTGTGTTGATATGTCAGCCAGGATAAGTCTATCTCATGTTCATACAGAGCAAAAATCAGACACTGAACATAGACACAACCAGGCACAAACGCCCAACAATACTATCCATTTAATTTGATATTAAACTGTATATTTGTAGATCGTAGCACCCCTGCTGGGACACCGCTATCAGTGGAGAACAAGGATCCCAACCAAGAGAGTAATTTGTCTTTCTTTACCCTAATTATGTGATGAAAATTTATCGCAGTTCAACTTTCACTCCACCGAAATTGTATACGTGGCGACTCGACCCAAAATTATGATTTACTCACTTTGAACGTTACACTGGATTCGAATGCACCTGTTTAGATGTTATTTGCAGCTTAGTTTAAGCGATCTTGCTTCTGTAGCGAGTGTCGCGAATTCGATTGCAGTGTGAGACAAAAAACTAGGTTATGGATAAATCGGTGTTATGAGCTTGTATAACAATTCGTTCAAGCCTAATGTTACTAAAGTCCGACCTATAGTTATAGGCAGTACAATTGGTTCGAATCCACGACGCGCACCAATGACTTTTCGGAGTTATGTGCGTATTGAATTGTTAATTATCGCTTGTCCCGTACCTCGGAGAGCACGTTAAGAGCGTTAACGCCGATTTTGGTCTCTTGACACAAAATACGTACTTTTCAAAGCATGCTATCTCTGTAACAATATATCTTACGAGACTATAAATTACATATTATTATAGGAAATATCTTCTTCTATAAGTTTGAGATAGGATTTTTTATACAATGAAAGTATTTGTGACATACGACCATATAAGCGAGCGTTCACACTACGCCGGACTGGCTAATTAGCCGGTCCGGCTTAATGCCCGGACGGGCGAATAACGAGCCAGTGGCAGAACAATTTGTATGAAGCTATTCACACTAAGCTGGATCCGGTCAATAAACCGGATCCGGGCATTAAGAAGGACTCGTAGAGCTGAGCTAAGAGTATGCGTTAGAATATACCGATCGTTATGGCAACGATCATATGCTATATTAGGTATAGATAGTTCTACGTCAATTGTTTGACTATCTAAATTTCATAACGAGTATAACCACCATGAAATGCCGCGCGCGGTTGGACTTTACTTTTACTTACTGTAGTTATATTTTAACGTAGCGTTTTTTGACAGCAGAATGGTTGGCCGGTGACCATTTAGATAGACATTTTGTAACATTCCAAGGCTCATTTATTTCTTCTTTTTGTATTCTTTTTTTGATATATTTATTGTTGAGTTTCCTTTACTCTTTGATAAACAATTTTACGATTTGATATATTTTTACCATTTTTATACACGTTTTGGATTTATGTAATTTTTTAAACTTTTTATGTTACATAGTACAGATAAAAATATAATTATTTTATCTGTATGTAACGGTATTACTTTTTCTATTTTTTTTTTTCACTTTTGTGCTCAATTTTATTACATTTAGCTTTTTGTTATTATAAGCACCTTTTTTGTTTAATTTTACTTTATATTTTAATTTCATTTTGATGTCTTTGTATACTTTTTATACATGTATTTTTTTTATTTCTCTTTTTTTTGTTCAATTTTAACATTTGGTAATGTTTGTGAACTTAAAAAAAAACAGCTTTTTGTGATACTATTAGATTTTTTTTCTTTTTGTTTTTTTTTTGGCGTATTCTTCACATAGTTTAATTTTATTTTAAATTTGCAATATATTTAAATTTCTTTAATCTTGCCACATTTGTTATTTGTTTAAATTTTTCTTTTTCACAATATTTGTTGTTGATTAACTTTTTGCTATTTTTGCCGTAGTTTTTGCCATCTCAATACATTTCATTATAGGTCTTGATAACAATCTTAGCATTCTTAATGGTTTAAAACTTTAAAACGAGCCTTACCAAACCACTTGCTGTTATCATTCTAGTTATGCATTAGACATATCTACGAGTAAATACTTCTTCAAATTAGATGATCGAACGATATAGATAGTTATGAAATATAGATAGTTATGACAACGTGCACAGACCCATGCCTAGTGCCGGTGACATAGTGTTACAAATTTTGTTTTTTTATTATAGAATCAAATCGGGTGTAGGTAAATGTACTTATTTTTAAATGTTGTACCAAAAACAGTTGAACTAAGCTCTCCACCAGAAACCACAAATAAAATTTTCTCTAGACACATGACACCCACTTAAATTATCTTATGTATTTCACCTCGGAAAACAATTGGTATACAAAAATAATAATTCGTTCTATTAGGTAATATGTTAAGAAAAATGCAAATTAAATGTTAATTCAACACATCAAGTAATAGAATAATAATAGATTGAACAATGTACAAATTATTTTAAAACGAACGTTGTATTCAATTTTAGGCAAATGTTGAAACCCCCAGTTTTAGTGCTAATTCTACTAAGTTGGTAACACTGATCGGAGCTGGCCTTAGAATAAGGAAAATACTATAGAGACCGCATTACAATAGCAGTCTTGTCCAATATACATAGTTACTTCATTTTGACTTATGATTTTTCTAGCGTAGAGTAAGATAAATGTCTATAAATGATTATATTATTTGATTTAGTCGTGGCTTTAACATAGCCCGGTGCATGGAAAAATAATTTTCAAACCAATATAAAAAACGCCTGGCAACGTAATAAAGCCCCGACTAAATCATCTGACTTATGTTTGTTTGTATTCTATATACATTAAACTATTATATTAAAAAATTGCATGTTGCCTCAAATACATTTTTATTCGTTTTTTCATAATTTTCTATAGCCTCGCTGCTCGCCAGCCAGGTCTGCAACTATGCCTCAAATACCTACCCAAAATTGATGCCAGCTCTCCTAGTAGGTATAAAGTAAATATCGAAGAAACATAAATATAGATCAATAAATTTTAACGTAGAAACAGACACTTGTGATTTCATTTACAAAACCTGTTCAAATTAAAACCTGCATATTATAATTATATGTCCAACCAAGTCAGGAACAAATAAACATATCGTGTTTTTAGCTGATTTCATTGTCAAACGGACATTGAAGTTCAGTAACGTCAATGTTTGGTTGCCACCAGGCACCGTGTACTTAATTTAAATGGCAATAAAATTCAAATTCAAACCCATGTCTGTGAGTTTTGGAAGTTATGTGCATTTATTAGGTAAGTATCGCTTGCTATGATCTAGGAAAAAATCGCGACTAAACATGCATAGCTTAGTAGTTGTTTGCCGAAAATGGTTTTATACATAAACTGTTATTATGAACGCGAAAGTTTTTAAGGATGTATTTGTTTCTATTTCATACAAAAACATTTAAAATAAAAGTATCGATAAAATTTCAACGTCCCTACAAATATCAGTACAATCTTTATACGCATAAGTCAAAATGTCTATGAATGAAGTTTCTAAGTTTCACATAAAGTTCTATTTAATTTTGACTAAAAGAATCTGACATTGGTGATCATGGCCACCCATGGTCACCAATGACAGATTATTTTAGTGATGACGTTGTGATGCAATACTTCCATCTATAAAGTAAAATTAATCTAGGGAGCCGGCCGTCCTCCGGCTAATTAGCCGGTCGCGGCGTAGTGTGAACACTCGCTCCAGGCCCCGGCTTCCGGCTTATTAGCCGGTCCGGCGCAGTGTGAACGCACGCTAAACAAACAGAGTTTTCGATTTTTCCCTGACAGAGCTAATTTTAAAGTTTTATATATTCGAAATCCCTTGTAAATTTCATACACAAACTCATTTATATCATTGTACATAAATCTTCAACAAAAAAGCTAGTGAGGATATATTTTTTATTTAGACCCAAACGTAAATAATCATACTTTAATCAAAGTCAAATTTACAACAAAAAGCTACTGCTAAAATCATTATTTTTACAATAATTCGTGCTTGTTTTTTCAAAATAATAAATTCATATATAGAAGAATATATTCTTTAACAAAAATCTTCAAAAAACTAATTTTATTTGGTTAAATTTTATGCAAGATATGCATTTTAAAATTACTCTAAAACTACTATAAAACCGCGCGCGTAAAACGTTTCAAATCAGTACGCCGCGAGGCCCTTCAAGGTGTAGACGTATCGCTCGGAGCTCCGCAATGACCTCTGTTGAACTCTGGCGTTGGGTACAGTTATAGTGCGACCGTGACATCTTGGTGTGATTTTGGCAAGTAAAATATATATCACCTTTATAATTATTATAATCATATTATTAATGATAATAATTTTCGAAAGAACATTTATTTTTTCAGATTCTGTTGCAATGAAATGAAATAAATAAATGCGGTTTGTTTATTACATTATTTATTACTATCCGACGTTTCGATTTCTTTGCAATAGTTTTAGTCACGGAATACTGAGGTGATATTTCTTGTATTGAATTTATAAGATATCTGAAAGTACCTGAACAACTTTTGGTGTTACTATTTACGCAGAATGAAATCACTTCTGGTGTCTTTATCTTTCTTGGGTTTCATTAGCCTCACACACAGAAGACTTTGTCGAGCGTCTGCTCCGTGTGAACATATACAACAAGAAACCAACCACTACTTGCGATTTGATGAACCACAACACTCGCAAAAGAACTCCAATGTTTATCTGTGAGGCTATTGAAATTTAAAAAGACAAATGCGAGTCGGACTCGCCTTTGAAGGGTTCCGTAATAGAGGTATCAACTTAACATACCCATTCATCATCCTCTTAGCGTTATCCCAGTTTCAATTTGGGGTCCGCTTACTAGTCTAACCGAATTTGGCTGAATATTAGCTTTTCCAAGGAGCGACTGCCTGTCTGCCCTCCGCAACCCGAAGGGATAGCGATATTCCATGGTTTAGACTAGTGTCAGTTTATTAAGAAGGTACTGACGCCCTATAACGACTGTCAAAGATCTTCATGACAACCGGGACCGACAGCTTAACGTGCTCTCCGAGGCACGGGACAAGCGATAATTAACAATTCAATACGCGCATAACTCCGAAAAGTCATTGGTGCACGCCGTGGATTCGAACCTGATACCCTCTGCATGGCAGTTTGTTGGTATCTCCACTAGACTATCGCTGCCTTAACTTAACATACACCACATCTTCACCTAATCTAATATCACTATCACTTTTTCGCCAGCAAACATAACTTTGTTTTCCATAGTGTTAGTATAAACGACAAAGTTATATATGCGGTTTTGGAAAATGTGCTGTATCTCAAAAGCTGACTACATCTCGTTCAAACGAAATTTTGATGGAAGGTTTTATTACGACAGTTATATATCTTTTTCAGATTCGTCACTTTCTAACTTTAAAAGTTAGAGGGAGGGAGACACTCGTTACCACTTTGGAGGCGTTTATCTTTCAAAAGATTGACTTTGAGAAACAATGGTATAAGAAACCTCAAAGTGTGTTTTAAACATGTATCTAAAGATACGCCGCATGTACATGAAAGACGAAAAAATAATAATGAAACTTTTTTCCAAAGAGTTTCGAAAGTCTCATTCTTCCTGAAAATTTCGAAACCGGGCTGTCTCGACATTTTTGTCCCGGGACTCGAAAAGTATCGAGATTAGGGCTTTCAGCCCTAGTATAGATGCCGCTAACTATAAAAAATACGTATTGGAATTTTGATGGCACCATCAGCCGAAAACACGATTGGTTTACCAGGTCAACTACACATTGCATACAAGCATCTGTGTCCATTGGCGGTCTGGACAGGCAAATAATTGCCCATTTAAGTTGCAAAAGTTACTCGAGACGATGAATTTTGGGCAAATGAAATGATGCCCCACCTACTATTTTATAACCGTAAGTGTCTGCTGCCTGAAATAGTTCACCCACGTTAAGTATAGATCGATGCCACTTAGAAGCGCTACCTTCTAAGCTAACCCTTTTTGTACCCTACAACGTGAAATTTAATAAAAAAATATAATTTATATTTATATGTTTTATTTTTTTAACGTACTGGAGTAACGATGAATAGCTTGTTTTATTTTTATTAGCGCAAAATTTTGTTTTATTATTGTCTGTTCTAATTTCCACTTGATAAGTACGCACATATTACTGCACATTGGTAAGGAAAGCTCCTAAAATGAATGTGATACAGGTAAAAATACTTTTCGTAAATAATAGTTTTCGGCTGTGCCCATGCAAATAATATTGATGTAAAAAAATATAATCATAATTTATTTTAATTAAATACAACTAACAGATGCCTACCCTCGCCTACCCTTAAGGCTGGTTTCAGAGTCACGCGTTTGACCGGCGCTGGCCACACGCGCGCGCTTACAATTACAATAGATTAGTAGTAGCGTTTCATAGTCACGCAGTTCAAACGCGCCGCGTGTGAGACGCGCGCGCCGGCCGCACTGCCGAAGCTTCATACATTGCAATGAGAAACGCGAACTCGTTTCACAGTGGTCCGCGCTCCAAACGCGCTGTTGAGACGCGCTGGCCGACGGCGCGTGCCGCGCGCGTCACTCTGAAACCAGCCTAACGTCGCGCGTCGCTTATGAGTTGAACGGATCAAAATGGTTTAGCTTGACTATACTCCCAAGCAACACGCTGACTCTACGCACACAGCTGCGCGTGCGTCAGTGTTAGTGAGAAAGCGCTGCATTTACCTAAACTTGGCGCCGCGGATTTGGCGTTAACGCTCTTAAGCCGTCGGTCCCGGTTGTCGTAAAGATCTTTAACAGTCGTTACAGGGCCTCAGTACCTTCTAAATAAACTGACACTAGTCTAAACCATGGAATATATCGATATTCCATTGATGGATATCGATCCATTCGGGTTGCAGAGGTCAGACAGGCAGTCACTCTGTGGAAAAGTTAATATTCAGCCAAATCCGGTTAGACTAGAAAGCAGACCCGAGATTGAAACTGGGATAACGCTAAGAGGATGATGATGACAATTGGTCTAAGGCATATCGCATAATTAACCCAACTACTATTTAACGTATAAATTCAACCATAGGCAAGTTTTAGATACATACACAGACTAACGCTTGTTGCCCGAAGTGGTAGGCAGAGACTACGGAACGCCATTTGCAACGATCCTAACATAATATATCTCTCTTGTTTCATTCACTCTCATCAAATTTCTCATGTATGCTACTCAGTTTTAGATATGTTAAATTATGCAGTGATTGCGTGTGAAACTTTTATTAGCACGATTCAATCGTGTCTACGTAAGTCCATCGGTGGCATCTAGATGACGCCATTGTTTGTGTTTCTATCATTCTACAATAGATGCCACTAGTTTTATGTTAGTACCGTACATAACCAATTTGATAAAATAATTAAAAGTATTTTAGGCACCAAACAGTTCAAGAATTTTTGATAAATTAAACTTGTCTGAAAACTGGAGAAAAAGTAAAATCAAAGTATTATAAGAAGAGTGTGCGTTTGATGTTTTAATTAAGAAACCTCTAACATGAAAATATTTATATTTTTAACACTTTTTCACCCTTACCTCTGAACTGGTTTGTGAAATTCCTGTGAAACATGGCTTTGAAGTTTGAAATAATAGTAGGAGAAATTTACTGTTTAAAATTGATTTTTTTAAATACTTAGATATTTAATTGCGTGTCAAACGTGTGCCGTGTGAATACATTTTGAAATTACGAAATGAATGATACTCCTTACGTTGTATTTCGTTTGGTCGTATGTTTTACAAAGGTACATATATTTTTTTGCTTCACAATGTTGCAACAAAATACTCGCCACATTTGAGATTCGCATCTGACCAATTAAGTTGTTAGTTCCAATTGTAAAGCGTAGCGTACCTTTGTATTTCTTTCATAGTATACGTTCACTTATTCCAATGTCAAACCGTAGCTGTTTCATATTTCCTAGTACAAGATTGTTTGAGAACAATTTTCCTACCTATAAAACAAAGTCGGCTTGACACTTAAGCCATCGATAACGGTTTATTTATGTATTTCCCATTGGCTGCTATGGGTGTCGGCAAAGTGTCACCTTACACGATATGTTGGCGGATAAGGATGAATTCGGTTAATAAAAAACAAACATACGGCCTGTTCTCTGTCTGTTTACTGATGCCCGTCTCGACGCAAACAATTAGCTCTTTTGTGTGCTTGCCCACACTTGCCACACTCCGACGAAGGTGTGACGTAGACCTTGTGATATTACTAGATACGGTAAATAAAATTAAGTAGGCACTTCAGCAAAAAATTTTGCAGTATTTTATAACCTTTCGGTCTCGTAGTAGTAGATTTTGTTTTAAATTATGAAGGCTTTCAAAATCTTATTTATCTCTGATCCGTCTGTTGAACACATTACAAAAGAAGCATGCAGCAATTCTTCGAGGCAATAAATTGTATTTTTCTGATCGTTTCATCTCGTCCATAAAAAAATTTTTTTTTTGTTAAACGTTGCCCTTTCTAAGTAACAAATTTATTTTAAAGTGTTATTTAAACAGGGTGTCATGGCCGAGAATTTAGTCTGTAATTCGAGAGCAAAGACTATTGATTAAGGTAATTACTTTAAAAGATCTCAGTTTTTTTAAAAGTGAGGCACGGCACTCACTTATCCCCGCACAATTCATTTAAATATACAACCTTAAGATTAAAGTAATCTCGGCCTTATAAGCCCAATAAACAAAGGTTTATGATTAAAGTTCAAGAGTAAGTTCAATATCGGCGGCAACTTTACACTCTTCTACTTGATTTATATCTGTGTGCTAAGATAACACTGTATGAAACACAATTAATATTTTTGTTTATTTAGGCCGCCATAATTTATGTGTGGATACCCAGCGCCTCCGGGACGCGAGACATGTATAATTGCTAGTTTAAATTGAAATTAAATGTAACTTAATGGTATTTACAGATTATGCTGGATAAGTTATTGAAGAAAATTTTCCTTAATTTACCGCTCTCGCTCTGGCTGTCATTTTCCAGATCCCTTTCGATTTCCTAATCTATGACAAAAAAAATTTACTGTTTTATAGCTATAATAAGATCTTGAGGTTCTATATTAAGTTAATTCAAATATTAAATAATTTTCTTCTTAAACAAACCGTGTTTGACTAGGTTATAATCAAATGGAGGTCTGAAATTTTGTGTGTGAACGTAATTGCTTCGACAAATACATTAGTTTTAATTACGAGTTTATCGCACTGTGTAATAACTTACATACGTATGAAATACTGGCGGTAATGAGATTAATTATAAACTTACTGTAACTGCTTTCGTATAATACAGTCAAACACATGCCGGTAATTGTATTGATCTAATAATGAATAGACTTACGCATGGCTTATCCGATAATTTTGAAGTGTAATGGATTGTTTAGTAATACTTCAAGCAATCAGTAATTTTATGAAACTTTAGACCATTTGTTTTTAGCACAACGGTAGACTGTTTATTCCAAATATAGACCTTCGCTATATGCAGCCTCCGATTGTCTTTGGTTTTGATAGAATTCTACGTTCAATATATGTGTATTTTATCTTATCTAGTAATTTCGCTGTAAGAAAGTAATATCTTAGTAAAAGTACAGTACAACTTTATATCCTGTATAGATCTTCTAGCAATAATTATGATAAACTTGGTTTTCAACAAACTTTATTGCAGAACATTCAGCCAAAATCAATTCCGTACATCTGTTTTCCACATGCACACGGTTGAAAAAGCCTGATATCGAATCTCATTCAATAGGTCAAGTATATTTACTACACAGTTTATAAACCGCCGTTTATGAAACATTGAGCTTCGGAATATATTAGCATATTTTTGCATACCACTCGAAAGTATAGATTTGAAAAGCAAAACGTCTGTTCTCTATCACCATGATAAAGTTTTTATTGAATAAGTTATATCGTGAGTTATTTTCGCTCTGATGACCTGTCTGCCAGTTTATGTTTTATAGGCAAGGAAAATTTTACATTTATTTAGATAGTTATGAAATGCGATGTGATTTCAGCATAGCCTATATCGGAATTGCTGTTCATAAAACGGAAAGTTCGCTCTATATTACGTAGATAAAAATGTCAGCGGGATAAGCTTTTTTTTACTATCGCGTTTTGGCCTTCCCGCTATAGATATTACTGGAGACAGGTATAGCTCGTAAGTTAGACGCCCTCAGTGTTAAAAACTGTGGTGCTTATCTCTTCTGAACATCAATAACTTCTTGTACTTGTCTCCAACATTGTAATGGAAAGTTATACTTACTCCGTCAATATGATTTTGATTGAATTAATTTCAACTGTTTAACTTTCCCAAGGACTTGACTAGTGCCATATTTCAATGTCTCCTATGGTCACTGCCGTTCTAACTACACGAGTGAGTCTTCATGATTAGAATGAGACTAACAATTTTCCAAAGGCTGACTCCGTCTGACTTTCGGGCATCAACGGATAGAAAGACACTAAGAGTTACTAAAGTTATTGACCATTGTAATCGTCAAATATCTTCATAACAACTGAGGCCAGTGACTTCACTAACTATTAGAGGTTGGGAAGAAGTGTCACTTATTGTGACCAGTCACCCATCTATAAACAGGACGATTAGGAAGGTGCTTTTCACTGCGTATGGTTGTACTCATGCGGTCGCCTTGCGAACTCTAAAACATTACCTTATAACCTAAAACATCAAGTTCAATTCTTGCACAGTGTCGTGTCTATAATATATAGTAATTGAACTCAATTTATGTATTCATGTCATAGCAGAATTAATTAAATTTCTCTGTACACTAAAGATTACATGGGCAGCTATGTTTGCACGAAGGTTAATCTATTATTAAAATGCAGCTGCATCCGCCGCGATCGGACTAGAGCGGCCATTGTTGTTAAGTTAAAATGTTTACTTCAACAGAATTTTATTTGTTAACGTATTATTGTACGTATGAATGTAAGTATGTTTTGCTTTGCTTTAAAATGTTCGCCTTTCTAATAAATTAATTATTCTCGTATGTACATTTTTGCTTCGAAATTAAATTGTAGCAACTGCCTAACTTTGTTTAGAAAATGTGAATGTTGCTGTTCGAAGTTACTTATTTTTTGTTACTTATTGTTGAATATGATACTTTTGTAGAAGCGTAGAAAGGTGAAGTGAAGTTGAAGATAATAAAATTATCTTATACTAACAGTTTATTATTTTAATTCGTTTTTAGTTTTCCGCATCTGCTATACCTAAACTCTATTAGTAAGCCGTCATCCGTCCATCGCTTGACAATATGACATGAACAACTTTATTGCTGCACAAATGGCGTAGTGGTTTAAACAGCAACAACACATGACAACTTTGTGTAAAGCAAAATTTCTTATATCGAGTCCATCTTTGTGTCCGTTGGTTGAATATTTGCTGCTACTATACAGGGATTTTTATCTAACCTATCCTTCACGTGTGCACACGATACGAGGCAGAAAAGTAAGTACGAGCGTCCTATTACTTACCTAAGTAATAGGATTTCTATATTACGCTTATCCTTGCTCGCCCTGTTGCTGAAAGGACAGAAGAGAAACTTCATCGGGATAAGCATATGGAGACGCAGGCTACATTATAGGCTGAAATTTTGAGTTCTTATCACATTAAAAATTCAGCATCATTAGTTCAACTTCACTTAACTTCACAATGAACATTTACAGAAATTTTAAACACGTCTTATATACTTAAACAATATGGTTATTCTAGAGAGGAAAATATCCGTAGAGCTTACCTTAGCTTTTGGCACAAAAAGTACACGACAGATTATAAAACAAAACAAGTCACGTTTTCACGTTTTTGTTGCTAAAGAAGTTACCGCGCGCGTCCCGAACACACGAGCCACTGGAATGCGGTACATTTCAGTAAATCAATGCCTTTGTGCAAGGAAAACCTATCCATGGGGTTTCTTGGAAGAATACGAAACCCTGAGTGTGGGGCATCGGTACACAGACAATGAACCACTTACTATCGTACCCTAACTGCCCAGACACATGTTCCCTTCAAGACCTTATGAACGCCTCCGAAAATGCAGAAAGGGTGACTGCATACTGGGCGAAATAAAATACGAAACTTGATCAAAATTACTCGTCATTGACACGAAAGAAGAAGAATGCTTTTATGTACCAAAACTAGAGGATGCCCGCAGCTACGCTCATTTCTGCCGATCCCATGGGAAGTTTGGAAAATCCCTTCTGGTGTGCACCCCTATGATCCCCAAGAAACATACATGCCAAATTTAAGCTTCTGGCACCTAATAGTTTTGGCTGTAGCTTGTCTTTGACTTTTATGATATGCAGATAACATTATGTGCCTTAGACAGGATGATACCAACATACTGTCATGCAGACGATATCGTGATTGAAACCGTTGGAATCCACGGCTCACACCACTGAGTTAACGAAGTTATGTACGTGTTAATTATGATTTTTACTTATCGTGCCTCAGAGAGCACGTGTTGTAGTCGTTATAGAAAGCCAATACCCTTGAACTGACTTTGGTATTAGCCATGGAATATGGTTATCCCTTTGGGTCAGACGACAGTTGGTCTGTGGGAAAGCTAAAATTCAGTCAAATCAAGTAAGAGTAAAAAGCGGATCTTCACTCTTCGAGAATTATGATTCGATGATTGGCGTACCACTATGGACATTTGTAAAGTTCAAAAATAAATTAAGTGTACTTAAAAATTAGTCTTAATCCATATATACCATTGCTATCTAAAAATTTAGATCAAGATTTTCATAGGTAAAAAACAAGATCGCATACGATGTTTACACATATATGTAGGAACATACATATGTATATCGTATCGTTATGCCTCATCTGGCTACAGACAATATTTCAGCTATTATTACGCTATTATTTAAAATTATATCTTCTATGCAACGAATAATATAGCGTTTCGGCAGACACGTTATTGGTCTTGAAAAATGTTGATTTATTTAAATGTTGCGAAAGATACACATTTAAGTTAGATTCTCATTAGGTATTCACGATTTACTACGTATTAATTAAACGCTGGGACTTTTTGATATTTGATGAATAAATGCAGACTTTCTGAATTGGTTTAGATTTATTCCCTCTTTGACAAAATTAGAAAATATCTGGATTTTGTGAATTATAATTACACTAGATTTCAAGCTCAAATTCTGAATTAAATACTGGTACCAGATAAATTAAACTTTAGATACAGCCTAATATTTTGCTAACAACATGCCATGCATAGCAAAATCTCAAGCAATAGTCATCTTAAATCTATCAACGCCAAATACGAATCGCACATTTTCTTTAATTTCAACTATCGGAATGCAAATAAATAAAACTCTGATATTATACACCGATGTTAGTATATATATATGTATATACTTACATCGGTGTCAGATACATCTAGACTTCAAATAACGATTCGCAGACCACACAAGCTACAATATACAGACATTGCACATAGTCTAGTCAAATAAATTGTAAGTTATCTACAATAAAGCTACAGCAATTCATAATGTCTGGCCACTATTCAACTATAATATTTAGCCGCTCATAAAGACCACATATCCATAATACATGTTTCCAGCTTATTATTGTTCCCCTTAGAGTAGTTTGAGAAACTTCTAGATCGTGTGTAGTACAGCATACCGAAGCAAAAGTACACTGCTCTAACGACCTATGCTTGGAACCAAGTTTTAATAGTACCACCGCACTTTTAGGTCCCGGTTAAAGACGGAATTAGGTCAGAAAAGACTGATACTTAGGTTTGGATTTAGAAGCTTGCGCTTTGGTTAAGTAGATGCGTGATGCAGTAAAGTGTTCCCTGTTTAATGTAAAAATAGGAGAGCAGTATTGTCCCTTTGAGTTGACAAAACCTATGCTTCATAACTATATGATTCAGGAGTGTTTATGAGCAATTAGGATAATTTTTGACGGCATATTTAACTAAAAACTAAATTATGCGGCCTAAAACGTAGTGGATACTCGTAGCTATTAATTTTATATATTTCACTCTCATCCTAAAAATTAGTGACAAGCCCTGGCGGTTTTTCTTTTATTCAAATACAAAACAGCGTTCAAGTTAGAAGTTAAAGTAATATTTTCCGATGGGTTACTTAATTGTTTCATGGTCAGTAACACAAAGCCACTGTAAACCAAAAGTATGATATTTTACCTTTTGAAAAGTCAACGCCCGCACGAGAAATAAATCTTGTGTCGCGGGGGACTTTACGATAATTCAAGTAACGGGTACTAAGTACACCCACATTCGAAATAAGATTTCGTGGATCATACAAAGTGCTATCAAACCACTATACCAAACGGACATAGTCTATACTTTTTTATTTAAAATAAAAAAACGTTTTATTCCTCAATACTACTGATTGACGATTCATGTGAAACTGTCTTAGTAAATAATATACAAGCTACGTTGTATATTCAGAAAATCACGTTAACAATTATTTTAAGCCGAAATCTAATTTGAAATGGAAATGCCAACATAAACTCAAAAAGAATGCGAAACATGTGACGTATCAATTACAAATGCAATACTGTTGGAACTGGCGAGCTAAAAACTGCAAACTGGAAAGAGTTAAACTCTATAATTAGCTGGGTGAGCCATGCCGAATAAAAACATAAAACTTAACAGGCGAATCGTTTAAACAAGAAAGAAATTGTTGGCTTTAAACCAAAAAGCTAGAGCATCGAGTACGGGGAGAGATAACCGCTACATCTGATCCCCCTTTAATTAGAGACAGAAGCTTGACTTGTGCCAAATTCACGGAACCCTTCCCGTGCTATTTGTAAGTGGCATGTTAGCAGCCAGTATCGCCGGTCTGTTGTAGTGTGCGAATAATCGAGCGAAGCACCTTTAATAGCAAAGCTCGTGGCAGAATGGCGTCTTAAAAAGATAAAATAATCGTTATGGCGTCGTGATTTTGAATGTATCGCCACTACAGAAATAGTAAACTGATTGGGATTGTGTGCGCGTGCTTATTTTGATAACAGCAAGCTTGCGGGCATTTCATCGTAAACGGTTTTGTAGTAAATGTGCACATTTAGCAGCTATAACAGTGTCTGCGGTTGCTTCAAAAGATACGTCATTGAAATAGTTCAATGACATATCTTTTGAATATCTTTTGATAGCAGAGCAAGGGCTTAGGACAGTATCTCTACCGCTTATAGCAGATCACTTTATAACAGCTATTTACACTTATAGTGGCAAATTGACAAATATTTAAGCATTCGAAAAAAATCTAAAGTAACAACTAAAACATTGTCACAACTGACATTCAATGCACCGCCAAAACTATTGTACGCAAGAAACATGTTCCTTGAAGAGCGTAGACGTGCACTAATTTCTCAATAATATTCTCACGGAATCGAAACGGATAAATAAAAACATTGTATTGGACTGCCTCCGTGGTCCAGTGGATAGCGTATGCGACTGCTGATCGGAGGTCCCGGGTTTGATTCCCGGGTCGGGCAAAAGTGTTATTGGTTTTTTCCGAATTCTCAGTAGCAGCACGGAATCTGGTGATGTGCCCGGTCACGGCAATAGGCTCGCCCTCTATTACGTGGGACCTTAAAATTCATGGCGAAATGTGGCTGTAATATTACACCTCAGCCTACCCTTTCGGGAATACAGGCGTGAGATTATAAATAAAAATAAATAAATTGTACGGGCGTAGCTACGGACATCCTCATATAGGAAGCGATAATTAACAATTTAATATAAACTTAACTTCAACAATTCAGTGGTGCGTGCCGTGAGTTTGCATTTGTGACCCTATGCGTAGTAGTCTATGAATCTCTCCACCAGGCTATGGCTGCGGTTTAGCTGTGAGCCTGATTAATTATAATATTTAAACAGTTTCAACGAAGATGTCACACATCGTAAGAACCTATTATTTTCATGAACCATGAACCTATCGTAGAACATTCTCGAAGCACGTTGTAAAAACTAAATTCTTAAGTAGCATGTTAGCAACCCGTTTCACCGTGCTGTTCTCGTCGGAGAACGAACAACAAACCATCGGCCTAATAGTATGGGGAACACCTTAAATAGCCTCTTTGTACCGAAATAGTTGCAAGGTGGCTGTTACGGTTCCAAATGTTTGGAAAGTACAAGATAGTGTGCAATACCACCGTGTGATATGTATGAATTGCATGCAAGTACGAGTATAGGTATTGATATAGTCAAAGTTATCTATATAATGTTCCTGTTCATCGTATTTTTGTCTTCTCACTTCTTAAATGCCTTTCGTCGTCCACTGCTGGACTTAAGCCTGTCCTTCCTTTCCCTTATTGCTTTCACAGTAGCACTGTGAGTCGATAAGAGGATTTAGTCTACAGGGTTTAATGTCTAGTTTTGCGTCCCTTAGCAAGTCACTATTCGCTTCTCCCGCGACGCCCACGGAATAAAATAGGATACTGACATTTTGTACTTAATCCGACACCACAGGGGTAACTGTTCGAAATATTGTAACTATTCAAGCTAACGGTCCAAGGAGTGGTGGTGTACGCTAGTAGTCAATCTATCGATTTTAATACGAAGATCTGAATCCCCTGACTTCACATCCAAAGAGACGGGGGGGTCTCAGGTAGGATGTCGGGGTTCGAGAGAAACACTGCTAGGCTGAACAGGTTCTTTATAATGTCTTACTACCGCTTACATACAGTATGACCGAACTAGGTAAGCACTGGCCTGAAGGCTAGAATGTAGACTCCTGCTGCTCTCAGACGCTCGCAGGGTCGCCGGTGGCCGAAGTGCAAGTTGTGTAGGCAGCTCGGTGGTGGAGGTGCAGGCTGAGCGGAGGCTCAGCTCAGGCGGTGCAGCCGATGTGGACAGGCGCCAGTGGCCTGGCTGTAGGAACTCGTAGGCAGGAGCGGATGCTTGGGCGGCGGCCGGCTAGCAGCGGCACGGCGCCAGCAGCTCGTACTTGTAGCCCGTAGGGAGAATGTCGGCCCGTAGGGAGAACACAGCCCGTGGGGAGAATCGTGGCCCGTAGGGAGAACTGGAAACAGCACAGAGAATACACAACAACCGGTCAGGAAGAGACGGTCCCTAGATCGGCTGTTATGCTTAGGAGACGCAGATACTACAGACAGAAATGAATGAATGAATGAAATGAAATGAAATGAAATGAAAATGAAATGAAATGAAATAAAATAATATTTATTGCTATCACAACCAAACAAGCATGATTATAAATATACAGTAACCGTCGTAATAACACACAAAAATACAAAAAAAGGAAGAAATACATGGATATCTGTCATGGTTAGGTCGTGACGACAATAGGACCCCGTTCAGCATGATACCAGACATGCTGGCACTGATTTTCTACGGGACCCTAATTATAGTGACTCACGAACGCGCAAAACAGTGAGTACACTGGCCAAATATGACGATACATAAAATATACATGTATATAAACTTAAAGTGTCTACACAATTAAAACAATAACAATAACATCACGTACTAGCAGCGCGGGCGCGGGGGGGCATGAGGCGGAGTCGACGTCGTACTTTAGTACTTGTATCTAGGTATATATTCTGTGACCGGAGGAAGACAGAGACAAGCGACAGACCGGACAGACCGCACGTACCGCGCGCACACGCGCTGCGCTGCAAACTTACATGATCGTCGTACAATAGCGAAAACGTTTCATTATGAACTTAACTACTAAATATAGACCGTCTATGAACTGATTGTTGATCAGCAGTTCATACCGGAGCACGATGGCCACACTCCATAGGTAAGTGTACATAAATGCTTAACAATAACTAAGTACCAAACTATAACATAAAAACAGTGAGAAATAAGTACCATGTCAGTTACAAAATCCTCTTAAAAAAAAAAAAAGAACAATTGAAAAAAAATCCATATTAAAATAAGTGTATTTAAAAAAATTCAGGTCACCCGCCCGTTTTGCAATGGGAAAGTCAACCAGACTACCAAGTGAAGTGAAAATCCAGTTTGCACAGCTACCAACACCACTCGCACCCGACTACCAGCCAGCTACATCAGCTATGTAATGCTTCCTCTACATTACTCGCGTAGTTCCTCGGCGAAGTACTCGAGAAACTTTGGCCGAAGTCCGAAGTGCGACCGAACATATAGGTGTTGTGTATGTGTGCATAGGATGTCTATGTGTGCGTGGCTGCGCCCGCGCGGTTCGGTTCAACGGCCAATAAATCAGTGTGTCAATAGCTATCACTTGTTTCACTTGTCTCCTGTATTAAATACCTAACTGTGGCGACGGGTTACCCACATCTAAAAATAAAATCCAAAGAAATTAATAGTATTGGAATTTTGTCCACGTTCGACCACAATGTGCAAGAATGGAAGTTGTACAAAGGCCGAATTACGCAATGGTTTATTGCAAACGACATCGTCCCGAGGAATGATGCAGCTGGAGCCAAGAGACGGGCGATCCTGCTCAGCGCATTGAGCGACGCTACGTATAAGTTGGCAGCGGATCTAGCCCTGCCAAAGGACATCCAGGAAGTACCGTATGACGACGTAGTGGAGCTGTTGGATGAGCATTTTCTTCCAAAGGTATGTGGCTTCAGTAAACGCTACAAATTTTAGGCGAAACGAAAGAAGCTGTTCGCGCAGGATCTCGACAAACTGTCCCTGGCTAAGGCAGTGGAGCTGGCGGAGAGCGTGCCGTGTGCGCGCGCAGGAGCTGCCGCTACTACGGCTGTCCTTGGGCAGCAGACGCCGTTGTTCAAGATCGCCAAACAAGCGAATAGTGCTAAACCCATGAGTGCCGGTAAAATAAAGTGTTCAGTGTGCGGTCGTAATAACCATGAGGCGTCCCAGTGTCGGTTCGCAAGCTACAAATGTAATAAGTGCAACACCAAGGGTCATTTGCGTAAAATGTGTAACAAGAAGGTTAATTATGTGTTGACGGGTGATGTGAGCGAGGACGACGATGGTAAGTCATTGTTTAACATACGCTCAGTCCGTGGGGAACCTATGACAGAAACAGTTTCAATTGGCGGTAAAAATTTAACATTTCAAATAAAAAGTGGATCAGCAGTGACAGTTATATCCGAAGGTACCTATAAAAACATGTTCAGTAATATTCCGTTACTAGATTCAAAGAAAACGTTTTTTAGCTACACCGGCAATATGATGAACAGTGTAGGGTACATGAACTTGCCGGTGACGTACATGCGACACATTCACCCATTGGACGTGTACGTCATCCGCAATGGCGGACCACCGTTATTAGGTAGAGATTTTATAGCAAGATTCAAACTTAAGTTAACGCCTTGTCATTATCTAAAGGGCGAGCAGAGTATGGTGGCTCAATTGCAAACGCGTTTTCCAGAAGTATTTTCGGATAAGCTTGGTGAATTTAATAAATATCGAGTTAAATTAAAATTAAAGGAGAATGCGAAACCGATATTCTGTAAAGCGCGTCCAATTGCGTTCGCGTTACGTGATAAGGTCGATAAAGAGATAACACGTTTAGTAGATCTAGGTGTTCTTAAACCGGTTGCGCACTCTGAGTATGCGTTACCTATTGTCCCCGTGCTTAAGCACAACGGGTCGGTTAGATTGTGTGCCGATTATTCAGTTACTATCAACAAACAGCTGATGATAGAACAATATCCTCTACCCACGGTGCACGAACTATTTTCAAAACTGTACGGGGGCCATCAGTTTTCAAAAATTGATTTGTCTATGGCATATAATCAATTCTTATTAGACGAGGAGTCTCAACCGGTAACATGTATCAATACGCATCGGGGTCTCTTTAATTATACTCGACTAGTTTTCGGGCTGTCTAGTGCGCCGTCGATATTACAACGCGCTATGGAAACAGTGCTTGCGGGACTGGACGGGGTTCTATGCCTGCTTGATGACATATTAACCAGTAGTGACGGGACGCCAGAGGGCCATTTGAAGAAGTTAACCCTAGTTCTGAAAAGACTTCAGGATGCAGGGTCAACGGTACAAAAAGAAAAATGCGATTTCTTTAAAAACGAAATTAAATATTTAGGTTATATAATTAACAAGGAGGGATTACAGAAAGACCCGGCAAAGGTGAAAGCTATAGCTGATGCGCCTGTTCCTACCGACGTTAATACATTGCAATCATTCTTAGGGCTTATAAACTACTATAGGAATTTCGTGCCTGGAGCATCCTGTATCCTGAGTCCTTTGTATAACCTATTAAAAAAAGGAGTTAGGTGGGTCTGGTCTACGTCACATCAACAAGCGTTTGATGAAATTAAGAAACGGTTGACGTCCGATCAGGTCTTAGCGCACTTTAATTCTAACGCCAAAATAGTTTTAACTGCCGATGCTTCCCCTTGTGGCTTGGGTGCAATCTTGTCCCAAATAGATTATGACGGTTTAGAGCGTCCGGTAGCCTTTGCGTCCCTCACGTTGAACTCAGCTGAGAAGAATTACTCACAAATAGAAAAGAGGCAACTGCGATTATATTTGGAATACGTCGATTCCATCAGTATTTATATGGTAGATCAGATCCCTTTATATTACGAACGGATCACAAGCCGTTAATTTCTATTTTCGGCCCACATAAATGTATACCGGAGGTGTCCGCTAATAGATTACAGAGATATGCGATGTTTTTAAGTGCATACAATTATATAATTGAGTATGTTCGTAGCGCCGATAACAACGCGGATTACCTGTCTCGTGCAAGTTTACAGTGTGAGTCAGGGCAGGCCCGCGTCGCGGCCGAGAGGGAGAGAGACAACGTCGGCGCACACGCCGCCGCTGCCGCTACTCCCATTGATCGCGCATCATATATCAACTTTGTTGTCGAAGGCGACATGCCGTTGACCTTGAACGAGTTTCGCAAACCTACTAACGAGGATACTTTATTGCAGTTAGTTGTAAAATATATTCAAAACGGTTGGCCTAAAAAAATAGTGAACGCGCAGTTGAAACCCTATCATTTATGTAAGACACAATTGTCATATGAAGCCGGTTGTTTAATGAGGGGTCACAAGGTTGTACTTCCTGAATCTTTGCGGTCAAAGGGTTTGTCAGAGTTAAATAGCTCACATTTAGGCATCATAAAAACGAAGTCAGAGGCTAGGTCACGGGTTTGGTTCCCAGGCATTGATGCAGCGCTAGAGAAAATGTGAAACTCGTGTGAAATATGCAAACAGCTGCGGCCTTCGCCGCCCCGGGCGCAGTTAGCCCCTTGGAAGTTTCCCTCTACACCATTCCATAGGTTACACATAGATTTCCTTAGCCCGCTTAATAATAAAATGTTCTTGGTAGTGGTAGATGCGCATACCAAATGGTTAGAAGTATACGACGTGAGTACATCTACCACCTCGGCGGCCGTTATTGAAAATCTTTATGATTTTATGTCTAAGTACGGATTACCTCACACAATTGTTAGCGATAACGGTACTGCTTTTACATCCGCGGAGTTTACAAAGTTTTGTTTACTTAATGGTATTACCCATCTTACATTACCACCTTACAATCCTGCCAGTAATGGACAAGCAGAGAGCTTTGTTAAAATAGTCAAAAAGGGCATAAAGTCAAGCGTTTTAAGTTCTCGCAATTGGCGTGAGTGTAAGCTAAATATGTTAAAATATCTGTTTGACTATCGCAATTCAGTTCATTCTGTCACGGGTTTCTCACCGGCTGAGTTGGTGTTTGTGCGAAAGCTCAGAACACGGTTAGACTTGCTTAACCCAAAGTCAACGTCGACCCCACTCACATCACTCGCTGACGATGTTAAACAAAAGCAGTGCTCGCAAATTAAGTGCTATGGCGGAAATAATAAACAAGTGTATAAGCCAGGGGATGAGGTTATGTTTAAAAATTTTTTGAACAATTGTATATTTATGTGGTGCAAAGGTACCATTATAAAAAGACTTGGTGAAGTGTTGTATTTGATTAAAGACCATGTCTCTTCTTGTGATGTGAAAAAACATAAAAATCAAATTGTTTCATATAAAGGTATGACTCAATCGGGGAAATTTGACGATTTTATGCTGGACAGCGACCCAACCCACAGCGAACCCAGGGGGTCCCAGTCATCGGATGATGGGGAGGGAGAAAGGAATGAGGCGAAAGTGTCATCTTCATCGCCTCAGAATTCGAGATGTTCCAGTAGACTATTGCGGTATATACCCAGGGTTGATTACAAACAGTTCTTTTAAAATTAGTATTTACTAATTTGTGTTTTTTTATATTTATGTTAAATAGGGGGAGGTATTGTTGTGTATGTGTGCATAGGATGTCTATGTGTGCGTGGCTGCGCCCGCGCGGTTCGATTCAACGGCCAATAAATCAGTGTGTCAATAGCTATCACTTGTTTCACTTGTCTCCCGTATTAAATACCTAACAATAGGCACACAGACAACTAAAATATGCTTACCCCCAGCGGGACAGTAGATAGGAAAGTAGTAGAATAGTACTTGGTTATCACTACAACCATCAGCAAGTCGGTGTGTAGGGCAAGAGACCGATTTAGATCGCGCACCCATCTTATATAGGCATAGACCTATGAGTCACAGACTGCCTGTGGCCCGTTTATGACTATATATGGTAATAATTGCTAGCGAAGCGCTGCTCGGGCTAGGCTCCACCTACTGCGTTAAGCGCCTGCGAGATATTATAACGCAATACGTAGAGTATTACGTTACAATTCTTAACTGTAGTCTCATCGTGCACGTCATATATCAATCAGGTAGTTTTTTCTAAGAGCAAACAAATCTATTCGTCAACGTATTCATGACGCTGTTTGCCAGTCACTTACACGAGCATTTATTACAATGAACTATTTTGTTTGTTTACACGAATATCTACACAATAACTTTTCACTAACATTATCATCATTCGCGCGTATCTTTAGTTATATGAGATTTGACATATTTTGCAGAGAAGTACCAGACTGGAATAGCATGGGAATAGCACTCAATTTCATATAATATCATTATCATCAGCCTTTTTTAATAAACTGTTCCACTGGTAGATACATTTACCACTCTGTATAATGTTAATGTAAAGAATCACTAAGAGTGCGAATGTCACTATACTTCTGCGGTCACACATGCCAGGAACCTTTCAACTCATAATAAAAGGCTTATTGGATTGACATTTGTGACCGGGTTACAGCAAGTCATGACAAAATTTACACATATTAGCCAGTCCAGCTTAGTTTAAGATCTTGACCGATGTGTACGATACTATGCTATACGAGACGAGACAAGGTGACACGTCACGGCTCGGCATGACACGACATGATACGTCACGACACGGCACGACATGATACGTCACAATATGGCACGGCACGGCACGACTCTATACGTCATGTCACGTCACGATACGTCAATGCATGACACAGCACGACATGACACGTCACGTCACGACACGGCACGACACGGCATGGCACGAAACAGTACGTCACAACAGGATAGAAATGCCACGACACGTCGCGACAGGACACGACACGATACGTCACGTCACAGCATGACACGACACGTCACGGCACGATACGTCACGGCACGACAGTGTACAACACTTTACAACACGACACGACACGTCAAGTCACATCACGGCACGGTACGACACGACTAGGCACGGCACGACACGATATGACACGTCAGGTCACGTCATGTCACAGCTGAGCATGCACTTCACGACATGATAAGAAACGCCACGACTCGTCACGACACGTAACATCATTATCACGTCACGTCACGGTACAGCGCGAAACGATACGCCACAACAAGTGACGATACGAAACGATACGTCACGTCACTTTACGTCACTTCAGGTCACGTCACATCACATCACGTCTGTGCACGACACTGCACAGCACGTCACGCCACTGCACACACGGCACGGCACGTCATGGCACGACACGACACGGTACCTCGAGGTACGGCATAGCACGGCACGGCGCGGCGCGGCACGGCACGGTATGTTACCGTATCTTACCATACCATACGGCACCGTGCTTAGGCACTTATGTATGGTAAGGTACGGTACGCTTTGAAATATATAAATAATCTTACTGTTTGAAATAGAATTAGTTTTTATTATAAGTCAAATCGATTAGATCGATTGAGTAACATTTTGTTTAGTCTATTGAAAATTTCTGACAATGGTCACACTGAACTGTCACTTCCGTTCACCCCTTTGAGAAATTACCACGTTGTCGACTCGTAAGTAAAATAAAATATCGCCTTTTGAAAAGCACATCATTGTAGCTACGCGAATAGTTGTGAAATTTATTAAATTGCCGCTTTTTTGACTCCCGGCACGGTTTGTGACATATTGAACATTTTGTGAAAAGTTATTGTGAGCACACCTTTTTGCATTTCGTGTGAATTGATTAATTGAACTAAATAGAGTAAACCGCTTTGAACGCCGCCTGATCTAGTGCTGGCAACGGTAAATTGATTGTGAACTATTGATTGATATTTGTGAAAATTGTGAATCTGGTATCGACTTCCACGTGCCAACGTGTCCTGAAAACGTCGCGTTTGAAGCTTAATAGCTAAGTATAAGATACTTCATTCATTTATTTTGGCCAATATACTTGTATGAATGTGTCTAGTTTAGCTCAAGCCTGACATCAGCAAGGATAGCGGGTAAGTGAAACACATTAATATTAAGATTACTTGTATTCGCTGTGCAACACAGTACAGTTATGTCTGAGATTTGTTGTGGCTGACAAGGGCTGATGAATAGAGTCACGCTTCCACAAATCTACTGCAATTGATCCCAGCTCCTTCTAGCCAAAATTCTAGACATAAATTTTTGGTAGCAGAGCGTAGTTAACTGCCTATATTGTAAATTTGTATCTTAGCCGTTGATTGTATCTGAACTCAGATTGGTATGAGCTTGTATCTTATCACCTTGTAGACAGTATTGTAGTGTTTGTCAGGTCAGTTATTGTCTAAAATACATAATATTTAATTGTATAAGTTGACCTAGATAATTTGAAACACATTGTCACATAACCTCAATCAGTAATTGTTGATTTGTATTGTTGAGGAATCCAACTTAAATTTGTTGTTGCATTAATAAGTCAGTTTGTTTGGATACATAACAGCTGTATGTATCAATAAATTTAGTTCATTGCATATATTCATAAACATTGTAATAATCAAACTTGACCTTGCCACTTGGGCGGGTCACATTAATAAACTTTGTTTTGTTATAATATAGATAATATTGTTAGGTAACACATATTCTGTGCTTACTTACTATTGTATATCTCAAATAACACAGCCAGTCTGTCTGTTGCAAATAACTAATTAATTAATTTGAAGTTTCAACTTTTAATTTGTTATAAGTTATAACTTTGATAACTTTGTGTTTGATTCTTCAATATATTGAAACTATTAATTTTGTTGGACAGTAGATACCTGTCACTTGCCTGCACTTGCAGTAAACAGGCTATACTTTGTTGGTTTCAAAGAATTAACAAATATTAAGTTTTGATTGTTAATATTATTTAACGCTTGTCCGGGCTCTTTTGAATTTTGATTATGTCAGCTATCAAGGACTTGCGTGCGGCTGCTGGTGCTATTGCATCAGATTTGCGCTGGTTTGCCTCGGCCAATGCTTTAGTGAACCGGCCTGATCGCCGGCAGGCCTTACTTCAGAGGTACGAGCGGATTGATGATCGCCTGGCAAGTGTGGAACAGCAATTCCGCACTTTCAGCACTTGCTGTCTTGAAGTGTCAATCAATGATTTCACCGCTGACCAGCGAAATAAGGTCAGCGAAGACTATGCCCAGGTCTTAGACCTGTATGATGCTGTCTCCAATACTGCGAGACAACTAGTTGCCGATAGGGAAGGGCAACCCGGCCTGAAGCAGGAGCTTCCTAGGTCAGCACCGGGGCTGGTGAGTAGGCTCCCTACTTTAGACCTCCCCCATTTTGATGGCTGCCTAGGAAGCTACCTGGGCTTCATTAATTTGTTCGACAGCCTAGTCAATGATAGGGCTGACCTTCGGCCGGCACAAAAGTTGGCCTATCTAATGTCGGTTCTGGATGGGGAGGCTAAGGGCCTCATCCAGCATCTGCCCGTGTCTGACGAGGCGTACCAGACGGCTCGGGACCTAATCACCCGTAGGTACCATAATAAGCGTGGCCTCGCCGACACGCACATTGAGCAGATTTTGGGCTTGCCGACGCTCATCCGGGTCTCTGGGTTGCGCACCCAACTGTTGAACCCGCTTTTGGTGGCCATCAACGCACTTAAGTGCCTTGACCTGCCCGTGGACCAATGGTCCTATCTATTGGTGCACATTGTGCTGAAGAAGCTGCCTGCCGACCTGAGGTCGCGTTTTGAACAGCGCTTTGGTGAGGATAGCGCGACCCATCTGCCCCCCTTTGCTGACCTGGAGAAGTTCCTGGAGGATGAGTGCCGGGTCTTGGACAACTCCGGTGGTGACACGCCGGCTAAATCGCAGCCGCCCAAGGTCAAGGAGCAGGCTCGCGTTCACACCCGAGCCAGTGTTGACCGGCGCCCTCCTCGCTTTGCAGTCACGCAGAGCCCAGTGGAGTGCTCCTACTGCAAGGTCACGGGGCACAGAACGGCCAGTTGTAGGGCATTCTTGGACCTGCATGTGGCCTCTCGTAGGCGCATCGCGAATGCCCGCCGCCTTTGCTTCTCTTGTTTGGGGTCTCACTACCAGCGAGACTGCCCAAATTCTCGCCCCTGTCTTCACTGTGGAGGACAGCATTTGGACATTCTCTGCATGAATGCCAGAGAGGTAGGCCGCTTGTCCAACCAGCCGACGCCGCGCACGGGCGGGTGTTTTGAAGGTGGCAGCCGAGGCTCACCGGCGCGTAGCCGAGAGTCGCCTCGCTTAATTGATCGCCGCTCACCCCGCTTGGAGAACCGTAGCGTGCGCACGCCTCCTCTCTCTCGCGCACCTGAATGTGCTGTTCAGCGTCACCAGCACCATGACTGCTGCCCCAGGTATTCCCCTCCTTTGGCGGAGCGTCCCCGCCTTGACTCGCGCCCACCTCGTTTTGGGCGGGTGCGTCACTATGACCCCCCACAGATGGCGCGCGGATCGAGTCATCGCGCCCTTGAGGACTTCAAGCCGCACCCCCATTTTGATTTGCCTGGTCCTGGCCAACGGTCGCCGCCCAGGCAACAATAGGTCATTGACCCCTGCCCTATAACGCCAACCTCCCCCATTGAGACCGTTATCCTACCAGCGGTTGCTGTTAGGGTCTGGGGACCCACGGGGACCTCTGTTGTTGTCCGTGCTATATTGGACACAGGTTCACAAGGTTGCATTGTTTCCACTTATTTGGTAGGGCAGGTTAAATTAAATATGGGTTCTTTTCCAAATTGTATACGGGGCATAGGGGACGTAGCCTCTAATGTTGAAGGGCAAGTTAAGGTTTTGTTTGGCCCTGTTGAATCTTCACACCCGAGGATTAAAACCTCGGCTATTGTGCTGAAGAATATTTTGGGTATGCATCCACAGAAGCAGCTACCTGCTGCTGTGGTGAATTTGACATCGGGATTGGAACTGGCGGACCCCAAATTTGACACACCGGGACAAATCGATTTGTTGATTGGCTCTGATGTCCTTGGTGGAATTTTGATTGGTGGAAAACGGGTCTTGGTGCCAAATGGTTTGACTGCCATCCCGACCATATTTGGATTTGCTTTGATGGGACCTGTACCTAGGGACCCCCCTCCACCTGAACTTGATAATTTGTTGGCTGTAGGCTCTGCTCTCTCTGATGCGGTTCAGAGGTTTTGGGAAGTAGAGGAGCCCCCTCAAGTTGCCCGTTTGAATCCAGAACATGAGGAGTGCGAGCTGTTCTTCCAGAACAACACTGGTCGACTCCGTTCTGGTCGGCTCATTACGAAGCTGCCTTTTCTGTCTGTTCGGCCTCCGCTTGGTGAGTCACGACCTTTAGCCGAAAAGAAATTGTTGGCTATGGAGCGTCGCATGGGTCGTGATCCGGAGCTCAGACAGAAGTATATTGAGTTCATGAGAGAATATGAACAATTGGGACACATGTCTGTGTCAAATTTGGATTGGCGTTCGGTGGAGCATTACTTTCTCCCGCATCATGCGGTATTGAAGCCATCAACTGGCAAGCTGCGCACAGTGTTTGATGGTTCTGCGCAGACTTCAACTGGCGTATCCTTGAACCAGTGCTTGCATTCTGGTCCCAAGTTGGTCAAGGACCTTTGTGACGTCATCACCAGCTTCCGACGACATCAGGTTGTCTTTGTGGCCGACATAAAATTGATGTTCAGGCAGACTATTATCCACCCTGATGACCGTCGCTTCCAGCTGATTCTTTGGAGAGAGTCTCCTCGCGATCCCATGGTCGTCTACGAGCTCAATACTAATACGTACGGGTTAAGGTCAAGCCCCTACTTGGCAATACGTTCTCTTTGGGAGCTCGCAGACCGCGAGGGCCTACGTTTCCCACGAGCCTCCGCCATCTTGAAAGACGATATTTACGTCGATGACATTTGCTCGGGCGCCCCCACAGTGGACGAGGCGATCCTCCTGCGGGACGAATTGATAGGTATTTTGGCCTCCGCTGGTTATGAGTTGCGCAAATGGATTTCCAACTCACCAGCGCTTTTGGAAGGCTTGCCAGAGGATCATCAGCAAGACCCACATTTGTTTGAGATTGTTGACAACCCCGCCATGATGGCTGTTCTCGGCGTTCAGTACAGACCAGTCCAAGACATCTTTACATATAACGCAGACTTGAAATTGCCGTGTTCTTGGACTAAACGTCTCGTATTGTCTACTGTCGCCAGAACCTTTGATCCGAACGGTTGGATCTGTCCAATTATATTTTGGGCAAAATGCTTCTTGCAGAAGCTTTGGACAGCAGGATTGACCTGGGACGAACCTCTGCACGGCACTCTTGTTGAGGAATGGACCTCCTTTGTATCCTCACTTCCTGCCGTCAACGAGATCTCCTTGCCTCGTCCCATCCTTCCTCCCGGGAAGTACAAGGCCACCCTTCACGGGTTTTGTGATGCCTCGGAACGTGGTCACGCGGCTGTGGTGTACTTGCGCACAGTCAGTGCCTCAGGTCAGGTGAGAGTTTCCCTGATCATGGCGAAGAGCAAGGTCGCACCCCTTCGGACATCTCTGACCATCCCAAAATTGGAGCTCTCGGGAGCAGCACTACTTGTACGCTTATTGAACCACGTGTCTAACACTTTGGGTAAAAGCATTTGTATTAGTGGGACCTACGCCTGGACAGACAGCCAAATTGTACTTTGTTGGTTGAAGGCTTCTGTTCACACCTTGGAGGTATTTGTCGCTAATCGCGTTTCCCAAATCCAGAAATCCGAAGTCAAACTTGTTTGGAGACACGTGCCAGGTGAGCTCAACCCCGCTGATTGTGCCTCGCGCGGATGCTTGACGCCTAGTTTGATAGGTCATTCGCTGTGGTGGGGTCCAGAATGGTTGAGTCGACCAGAAATTGATTGGCCTCGAACGCCAGTTTTGAATACTTCTGATTTGCCGGGTCTACGAACACTCGCTCTTGAGAAGGTAGAATGCGCCTTCGACCCCGATTTCCTGTTGAATCGTTACAGCTCCCTCGACAAGTTGTTAGGTGTTACTGCTTGGATAAAGCGTTTTGTTTTTAACTTTAGGCACCCACAACAGAAACGACTGACACCGTTTCTCTCACCACAGGAACGACAGGAGTCCCTCACCTTTTGGGTTCGTTCTGTGCAATTGGCGCATTTTGAAAGGGAGATTGCTATCCTCAAGTCGGGGAAATCGAAATTGTCGGGAGCTGTCTCTAAATTGAACCCCTTTTTGGACGATACGGGTCTCTTGCGCGTTGGAGGGCGTCTCAAGAACGCCAACCTCCCTTACGGAGCACGTCACCCCCTTTTGTTACCTAAGGACGGTCATTTGGTATGCTTGTTGGTAACTGACCGTCACCTTAAAAATTCGCATGCTGGTTGTAATGCGCTCTTGGCCATTTTGCAACGCGAGTTTTGGATCTTGTCTGCCCGAAGAATTATTCGGAGTGTAGCCTTTCGCTGCATCCCTTGCTATAAGCTCAAGGCTTCTACCATGCAGCCCTTGATGGGAGACTTACCGGCAGATCGCGTAACTGAGAGCAGGACGTTTGACGGTGTTGGCACGGACTTCGCTGGTCCCTTCTTGGTGAAAACGTCGACACTTCGAAACAGCAAGACTGTTAAGGCCTACTTGTGTGTTTTTGTTTGTCTTTCCACAAAGGCCGTACATTTGGAACTGGTCTCCTCGCTTACGACCGAGGCGTTTGTAGCCACATTTGACAGATTTGTATCCCGCAGAGGGCTGCCTTCCTTGATCCGTTCTGACTGCGGCACTAACTTCAAGGGCACCTATAATTATTTGAATGATGTTGTTAATTTTCTTGAAACCAACAAGGCTGATATAGGTGATAGGCTTGCCCGACGTGGGATAAATTGGTTGTTTTCCCCACCAAATTGTCCACACTGGGGTGGTATATTTGAGGCCGCCGTAAAATCGGCCAAAACACACTTGCGCAGGACAATCGGTGAATCTGTCCTTACATTTGAGGAACTCGCAACTGTGTTTTGTAAGATTGAGGCCGTTTTGAACTCTCGGCCATTGTGCCCGATCTCCTCAGATCCGAATGATTTGGAGGCCCTTACGCCGGGCCATTTTTTGATTGGTCGCCCACTTGTCGCCTTGCCTGAGTACCCCTATATTGATACGAGGCCTGGTCGTCTCTCGCGTTTTGAATTGGTACGCCAGATTACTCAGAGCTTTTGGAAACGCTGGAACTTGGAATATTTGCACATACTCCAGCAACGCGTTAAGTGGACCGACAAGACCGATCCACCCAAGATTGGTGACCTCGTTTTGATCAAGGAGGCTAACCTTCCGCCACTCAGATGGCGCAGGGGGCGCATCCTTCATTTGGTAACTGGGGCTGATGGAGTTCCCCGATTTGCTGAGGTCTTGGTGGACGGTTCGATTCTGAGGAGAGCGGTTGCAACATTGTCACGTCTACCAACCGATTAGCGGACCGGTAGGCCGGTCCGGGGCGGGTGGATGTTTGAAATAGAATTAGTTTTTATTATAAGTCAAATCGATTAGATCGATTGAGTAACATTTTGTTTAGTCTATTGAAAATTTCTGACAATGGTCACACTGAACTGTCACTTCCGTTCGCCCCTTTGAGAAATTACCACGTTGTCGACTCGTAAGTAAAATAAAATATCGCCTTTTGAAAAGCACATCATTGTAGCTACGCGAATAGTTGTGAAATTTATTAAATTGCCGCTTTTTTGACTCCCGGCACGGTTTGTGACATATTGAACATTTTGTGAAAAGTTATTGTGAGCACACCTTTTTGCATTTCGTGTGAATTGATTAATTGAACTAAATAGAGTAAACCGCTTTGAACGCCGCCTGATCTAGTGCTGGCAACGGTAAATTGATTGTGAACTATTGATTGATATTTGTGAAAATTGTGAATCTGGTATCGACTTCCACGTGCCAACGTGTCCTGAAAACGTCGCGTTTGAAGCTTAATAGCTAAGTATAAGATACTTCATTCATTTATTTTGGCCAATATACTTGTATGAATGTGTCTAATTTAGCTCAAGCCTGACATCAGCAAGGATAGCGGGTAAGTGAAACACATTAATATTAAGATTACTTGTATTCGCTGTGCAACACAGTACAGTTATGTCTGAGATTTGTTGTGGCTGACAAGGGCTGATGAATAGAGTCACGCTTCCACAAATCTACTGCAATTGATCCCAGCTCCTTCTAGCCAAAATTCTAGACACTTACTTTAAATATTTTCCAAATATTTATTTATAAAAAGTGGTATTTTCTCATCATCGGAGGAATTCCGAGCGCGATTGTGTACCTTGCCGAAGTCGTCAGACTTGGGTGGTAAATCTGCAATATCATCTACCACAGAAAGCCAGCTTAAGCTCCTTTAACAAACGTGTTTAATGTACTACGGTTTCCGCAGTATGCACACAAAACAGTTATTTCCAATCAAGTATGAAAATGAAGTCAAGTGTGACCTATGCTAACTTAGTGGGACGCGCTAATGCGCATATTAGTAGCTGTGTACAGTGAACCTACTTCAGTCATAAAACGTTGTTTACTACGAATTACACTACTATGAAAATATATCGTCGATTTTTTTGTTTCCTAGCGTTCCTAGCTATGTCTGCCGATGATGACCTGGCGGCCTGGTCATACTTTCTTGAAATTATTTCAATACAGCCTGGCTTTTATTAAGAAAAGCATAAGGCACAAATAAATTCCTTTCGATCTATCTTTTTCGTAATAGAATCTCCAACAAAAATGCCGGTAGGTAGCAGCCTGATTCGACACAAAGGTCAATCCGGAAAAATCAGTTGAGGAAAAGAAGGAAAGATTATATATATTAACACTAAAAACTAGGATCAGTATTATTGGTTTGTTGATTAGACACTTATAAAAGCATAGTACCAATTTATAAGATTGGTTTAAAAGAAAACAATGATTTACTATCGTAACATAATATTACACGCTATTACTCATATTACGACTATTTCGAATAAATATTTTGATATACGGTGCGGAAACTATTGTATATCCGTAAGCAAACCACAAGCTAACAAATTAAAACCGAGCATTTCTCTGAGGTCGGACCACTTCCGTGACGGACGAAAAACTTGACCAACAATTTAGATGCCCCAGTAATTCCTTACACAAATTATATATTAATCATACGTTAGAAGTTTTACGCATGTATTAACTTACTAAGTTGCCATTCAAAGTTGCTAACTAAAGGGTTAACAGGAGTCAAGACCTCAGTAGGTGAAGTAGCATGAAAGGGTCGCTTGGGAATCAAATGTCAAAACCACCCATCAATATTATGCCATTAAGTTGGGTTTGTTTGTTCTACGCAGAACAACTTTGACAAGCTTCAAGTGAGATGTTGACTTCGGCTGTTTAACTAGCAGATTAATCAATGGCGTTATATACCAAACATACGATATGTGCGGGATTTGATGTGTTTTATTAAAGGCAACGAGAGATGACATAGATGAAGCAAGAAAGGAGTGTGTTAGGTCTAAAAGAATAGTGAAAGAAATGGTTAAAAGGACAAAAGAGGAAAAGAAAGATGAGTTTAATAGTAGATTATCTGACGACTTTCGGAGAAACATTAAGTTTTTCTGGAAGTCCGTTCGTGCAGTTCGAGGAAAAACTCAATCCTCAGAATACACAGCAATCAGAGACAAGAATGGAAAGATACTGAATGGTGAATCGTGTGTGCTGAAGAGATGGAAAGAGTATTTTGAAGGATTATTTGAAAGAACGACGACAGAGACATCAACAGGTGAAATGAATGGTAATGATAGCAATGATGAAAGCGATATTGGCGTGGATGAAATTTTGAAGGCACTGGCCAGTATGAAATTAGGTAAGGCTGCAGGGTATGACAGGATTACAGTCGAAATGCTGAAGGCTGGACAGGGCATCATAGTTAGTCAGCTGCATCGTTTATTCAACTTGTGCTGGAGCACCGGCCGAGTACCTGATGACTGGGCCACAGCAGTAGTTGTGCCTCTTTATACAGGAAAAGGCTCGCAACAAGACTGCAAAAACTATAGAGGCATTAGCCTTCTCAGCATTGTTGGCAAATTGTATGCGAAGGTACTGATTGAAAGAGTTATGAAAGTAACCGACAAGAAAATATGGGATGTACAAGCGGGATTCCGAAAGGGTATGGGGTGTACGGATCAAGTTTTTTCCTTGCGATGCATAGCCGAGAAATTTTTGGCCCAAGGTCGAAAGGTCTACTGCGCATTCGTGGATTTGGAAAAGGCTTACGATAAAGTGGTGAGGAATGAAATGTGGTCGGTACTGTCGATGTATGGGGTGAACAGCAGCCTCATTCGAGCTCTGAAATCCCTTTATGAGGATTATAGAGCTAGTGTGAGGATAAACGGGGCATACACTGACTGGTTTACCATCAACACAGATGTTAGACAGGGATGTGAAGCGTAGCCGTGGCTGTTCAACCTCTTCATGGACAGTTGTTTGCAAGACTTGAAACATAGTGATTGTGGAATAAGGATGAATGAGTTACTTGTCAAATGCCTCCTTTATACTGATGATCAGGTTATACTTGCGTCTTCAGCGGAGGAGTTGCAGGAGATGGTAACAATCATGCATGTTGCGTTAGAGAGGAAAGGAATGAAAGTGAATGTAAGTAAAACGAAAGTTATGGTTTTTGAAAAGGAGGAATGCGTTACGGCTTGTAATGTTATGATCGATGGACAGCGAGTGGAGCAAGTGAATGAGTTTGTATATTTAGGTACGCTGTTTACAAGAGATGGTAAGAATGTAGAAGATATTGAAAGAAGAGTTAATGCAGGTAATAAAGTGAATGGAGCTCTGAATGCGTTTATGAATAGCCAAAACGTGTCCAAAAAGGCACGTTTGGCTGTGCATAGAGGGGTGTTAGTACCTACTTTTATGTATGGTAGTAATAGTTGGGTATGGCAGAAAAGTCATGAAAGTAGAATAAATGCTGTAGAAATGAGAGCACTGAGAAGTATGTGTGGTGTCTCTCTGACTGACAGAGTAAAGAATTGTGTGATAAGAGAGTGTTGTGGGGTAAAAGAAGATGTAGTGACAAGCATCGAGAAAGGTATGCTAAGATAGTTTGGGCACGTGGAGAGGATGGATGACGAAAGACTGACCAAGCAGATATATAAGGCAAGTGTGGAAGGGACAGGACGAAGGGGAAGACCTAGGCGGACGTTCTCTGATCAGATTGGAGACATCCTAAAAACAGGACAGGTGAGAAGTACCCTGAACAGAAGAGCATGCATGAGGAATCTGATGGGAGTGAATGAAGCAAGAGAGATATGTCTGGATCGTTGCAAATGGCGTTCCGTAGTCTCTGCCTACCCCTCCGGGAAACAGGCGTGAGTCTATGTATGTATGTATGTATTAAAGCTTTCGGCTTCGGACATGGCTAATAAATACTAAAAACATAAACTAAGCTGAAAAATAATTGTCAAGTAAATCTTTACATTTTCGGTGAAGTTAAAACTATTTGCGACCGCCATACGAAAAAAGGAATGCTAATACCTAATATACCGTGCATCACGACTTTAGGTTGTTATCTATGGCAATGGTCATACCACTATCGGACCGGACTGACTTCTACCTTATAGCTTCTAAGAATGCAAATTGTGTAAACGAGTAACTAAAATACTTAATATGCTTTCCTTTTCATTTAATAATAATATTTTATTAATTTTGCTCTTTGTGAAGCATATTACATAGAATAAGGCAATTGTTTAATCTGAAAGCAACTTTATGTCTATAATTACATTTACAATCTTGTGGTTATTATACTTAGCACCTTTCATAACATTTATTGCAAAAAATACTTATCCAATCTATACAGGCAATCTTCAAATTTATTTGCTACGTAATTGTCGAATTTTATCATTAGTTATGAGTCTAATATGAAGTAAAATGAATGAACTGGACCTATCGTTATCTGACATGTAATCTGTAACATTAAAATATTATCTAAGTAAAATCTAATTTTAGGATCATTAAAAACGAACAATATACTCATTAGGACTTATAATGAAATCCAATATCATCTAATACTTTTATATAGTAATATACTAATCTATTAGGAATTAACAAGGCAGTGATAACTTAGGAGAAAACACCAAGAGATACCAAGCATGGCATACACCACTGACTTTTCAAAGTTCATCCTCTTAGCGTTATCTCAGTTTCCATCTGGGGCCCGCATACTAGTCTAACCGGATTTGAATGAATATTAGCTTTTTCACGGAGCGACTGCCTGTCTGCCCTCCGCAACCCGAAGGGATAACGATATTCCATGGTTTAGACTAGTGTCAGTTTATTTAGAAGGTACTGACGCCCTATAACGATTGTCAAAGATCTTCATGACAACCGGGATCGACGGCTTAACGTGCTCTCCTAGGCACGGGACTATCGATAATTTACAATTCAATATGCACATAACTCCGAAAAGTCATTGGTGCGCGCCGTGGATTCGAACCCGATACCCTCTGCTTGGCAGTCTGTTGGTATCTCCACTAGGCTTTCGCTGCCTTTTCAAAGTTATACGCGTAATAATAGTTAATTATCGAGAGCACATTATGTCTTCTGGCACTGGCATAGGTGGATGGCAAGGAAGATCAGCACTGAGATGGTCCGTCGTGACCTTCGCAGTGTTTGCTGATTGTCAGCCGCAATTGTAACACACGACGTATAGTTCATTACTTTTGTTGTTATATTTTGTTTATATATTATATTAATTAGAATACGTGGCAAAGCACGTGGTGCCACGTAACAATAATCATGACATTCATGACTTTAATGACAACTGACATGTCAATGTAGCTGACAGTTAACAGTTACGTATCTGTCATACGTTTTATTTTTGCTTTGCCAATTAGCATAAGAACTCTTATATATTTTTTTTAATTTTAATTTTAGGTTAAGCAAAACTGTACTTATTTTGACTGTGCGGCGTGTTTTACAATAATAGCATTTTTCTTCTTTTCTTTCTTTTTTCTTTCTTCGTCACACTTGTCATGAAAATCTTTGACAGTTGCGATGCGAAGTCAGTGCCCGTGCCTTGGAGTATCACTATTCCTTTGTGTTGCGAAGGTCAGACAGTAGTACGCTCTTAAAAACTTCTGTTAAACCTGATTAGACTAGAAATCAGACCCCGGACTGCAAGGGAAAATCTAGATTGCAACCAACGCTGGGACGATGAGATGATGACACCTACTTATTAGCAAATGTTTAATGACGATATTATTCAAGTCATGTTTCAAAATGTTATCTAAGAAAAACAAGCTCTTTCTGAGTAAATTCTTCGCAAACATTGAAATTACGAGCACCTAGTCCGGACACAATTTGTAGAGTATTAATGTTGGTCCCAAGTGGGGATTGGACTTACATTACTCGGCTCGCTGACGTTGTAACAAGATGAGCACTTAAACCACGCTGGCATCGTGGCATTCTCACTCTATCGCGAATTTAACTGTGCTAGGAGCATCACCCCTGCGGAAATTTCTATTATTTTGTATTAAATTTAATAATATATAATTAAGATTTTCATTTCATGTATATTAACCAAATAATAAGGCTTGAAAAACACCGAGCAAATTAAATAAATCTTCAAAAAGCTATTGCTTCTTTGTGTACAAATTATATTGTTAATTTTCGCCCAAAACCAACAAGCAATTTTTATATACAAAAGTTATTGTACCTATTTTAACAAATTAATTGCCGCAGTATGTATAAAACGGACACTTCGCGTTTCATTTTAAATATTTAAAAGTACCGAGACAAAGTAAAACATGCCGCCATATTCGTAAATGTAGGCAAATATTACATGTTGAATAGTGATGACCATCTCTTATATTCATCGATAGTAGATTGTTTATTCTCATTTGTATACATCTGATACAGATTTAGTAGTCTGTACATCAGCAATCACTTACGCTTTAGCAGTCAACTGCTGTACAGATGGCATGCCTTTGAAAGTTTGTTTTGGACGATTTGATTTTGGGATTCGTGTCAAATTTTCTTTCTCATAGCCATGTCGTTATTTGCGTAGTTTGCCCCCTCTATCGACGCTTACGACAACCACGCTATGACATGCGTTGGGGATACGTCGCATTTTTGTTAAATATATTAAATGTGATGGTAATACTTCGTCTTCTCAGCTTAATAATATGCAGTGTCACCATATACTCCGTATTCTTAACCCGTCACTCAAAATGCAAATTTACTAGATATTACCATATACAATAATAAGATAGTAAATAAAACAAAATCAATATGTATTATACAAATATTCGCATGGATATTTTATACAATTTGATATGTTTTAATTTTGAGCACAATATTATATTTCTACTAGCTGACATATATTTTTTTTAATATTCGCAATTCTTTTTTCAATCTAAACCATTCTCAAGACCCCTTGAAAACGCGCAAAAAATTTAATCAACATCGGTCTAGTCGTTTAGGAAGAGTTCGATAACATACACACGCACAAAAGAAATATATATAACTAGCTTTTGCCCGCGGCTTCACTCGCGTAAATTCGGCGTTCTCTAGTTATGGGAAATACATAGCTAAATTCAATAGTCATCATACCATTAAAAACTTTAGTAAACAGTCCACTGCTAGACTTAAGACCTCTCCTAATGTGCTTCACCGTTTCAATATGAGTAACTAGAGGATGCCCGCGGTTACATCCGTGTTATTTAAGGCTACTGCTCTGCTCTTGTTGCTCATAGCGTGATGATATATAGCCCATAGCCTTCCTCAATAAATGGGGTATCTAACACTGAAATAGTTTTTCAAATCGGACTAGTAGTTCCTGAGATTAGCGCGTTCAACCAAACAAATAAACAAACTCTTCTGCTTTATACAGTCGCGAGATTTGTATAGTCCTAAGGGAACGTGCTCCCCGATATGCAGAGGGAAGACTACTTATCTTGCGTAGCTGCGGTGGCCAGAAAGGGCCGTCCATCGCCGTATATTAGTATAAGATAGGCGATTTAGCCTACTATACCACGCTGCGCTGGCTAGATGGATGGACTATTGGCTCGTGCCGCCGGCTTTTGTCGTGCGTTGGTGCCGCCGTCATCGGCCGCAGAAAGCCGCCGGGCATTATTCCAGTTGTATAGAACGACCACACACAAGTAGCAAGTAGCAACCCGCGCAGACCGCCGGCCTACCCAGGCGGCCATGCCGACGGCTCTTTCGTGCGGCTTGGCCGGTGGCTTTGCATTGTGCCACCGGCACTGTGTGTAGGAGCCTTAATATTGTCAATTCTATAAAGTGTGTTGGATTGTTCCTCATCTATTCATCGACGGTGTTCTTAGTAAGTGAAGAGCATGATCTATGTTTATTAAGCAGGACACCCCGTACTAGAAATAGAGGCAGCAGTGCAACGCTATAAATGAGGGTTTGCAGTGAACTTTACAGAGTCGTTCAATTTTAGTCTGCCGTAAATATAGGCGCTTGCCACCTTCATCCACCTAACGTTATCCCAGTAGCAATCTGGGGTCCGCTTACTAGTCTAACCAGATTTGAGTGAAGATCAGATTTTCTACAGAGCGACTGTCTGTCTGACCTCTGCACCAATTGCTTGTCACCTTATTTATATGATACTAGATGAGCTCACGGTAACACCCGTGTTTATTACAATGATATAAAATAACAATTGTTTAAACCATTTCGTATCTGAATATCAATCTAGTCGTATTCTTGATCGATATTCAGACGCCATTTTAAACATCAAAGTGATAATGTAAAGTAAACATTAAAATTAAAATCAATAAAGGAAGACGATCCATTTACCGTTACACCAAAATTAAGTGAACATAATCTTCCAATTTAGATTCGAGATAGCGCCAAGTGTAATTAGTAACTTATAAAATAAATTGCAATATCCTATTGAATCACCAAAAGTTAAGGAATTAAATAATAAAGCACTTTCCCTATTTTGAGTTTCAAATAAAACAGATTATTGTGGATTTTTATGAGTTTTCACGTGGATATGGGATTTAGATTTTCTTGTTGTAATTTTGAAATAAGTAGACCAGTGCAGATACGTTAGAAAACGGTAAAAAGTAAAATAAAATTATAGGAGGATGAAACCCATTGGAGAAGGAAGAGGATATAACAAAAATTAAAGGAAAAATAAATTACGGGTGATCTGCGGTCGAGAAGTGGATGGGGTTGCAATTTTAAGGGTAAAAAAGGGATTTTCTCGTTTGCCGGAGAAACTACAAGTCCTAGAGAAAATAAACCGGTCAAGTGCGAGTTGGACTCGCACACCGAGAGTTCCGTACAAACCTGTAGGTATATATTATAACTTTTTTTTTAAATATGTGATGTAACTAAATATTTAAGGTTTTCGAATTTTTGCCTATGTGCTATAAAACGTTGCTTTATGCCAAATTTCAAGATTCTAGATCGACTGGCAGTACCCTTTAGTTTTGACTTGAGCATTTGATATGAATTTCAATTTTATACCTCTGCGGATTCATGAGGAAAGGGGTAGTACTACCCCTTTCCTCATGAATCCGCAGAGGTATAAAATAATTAAAAGAGCTTTAAAATTATTAAAAATATTTTAATTATATGATGAAACTAACAATTTACGGTTTTCGCAATTTATCCTTTATCTGTGCTATTAGCCGTTGTTTCGTGCCAAATTTCAAGGTTTTTGAGTTCACGGGAAGTACCCTGTAGGTTTTGATTCGCTTGCGAGTAGTTACGAGTTTGAAAATATGCTTATTTTGCTGTTTATGTCGATTGCGTTGACGTAGAAGTTTGATTTTATTACAGCTTAACGATGTTATAGACTTGAGTATTTGATATGAATTTCAATTTAATAACTCTACGCTGAGGAGACCGTTTCAGTATTGAACGGGACGGGGGACGTAGATAGTTCGGAGCTGTTGAGCAAAGATATGACGGGGAGAGTAGATGGGGAAAAGTGATAAACAAGTAATTCCAAAGCTCAAAACTCCGTGACCACCACCGGCAAGTCGTTCCAGACGTACTCGTAAACCAGTTGTAAGATTCCAACCAGAATAACTATCTAAATATTATGTGTTTAAAGGAGTTATTATATTATGTTATTGAGTCTGTCGCTATGTTGGAATTATATGTATTTGTATGTTATGTTGTTATGTTATACTTATCATCAAGGTAATTAGTAGATTAAGTGGTGAGGTGTAATGTATGTGTATTGCGTCGGTACTATGATAATAAATATAATAAATAATTATGTGGGTATACCTACTATAGTTCTCTAAGTTAGGCTAACGTTTTATTGTAAAATCAGTCCGAATATACGTGTAACAGTGTGAAGGTGTTTTACTGCTCATTCCCGATATCCTGGCTATCCCTGCGTTCCTGATATCTCACATTCTTAAAATGGCTGTGAAAAAAAAACTAGTAACAACAACATCGTTTGTCTGCAGTAATTTCACAATCACAGTTAACTTGTTAAATCTCCAACCTTTTGTTAAATTACGCACTGCAGGGAGTCCCTTTTAGACAGTTAGTTTTGATAGATAAAATACGATTTTGAGAACCTTTTACCATTCACAGAAAGCATCTTTAGACCAGGGTAGATAATTTTTTAAACGAAATAAAATTATAGTAGAATGAAACCCATTGGAAAAGGAAGATAATATACACAAAATTAAAGGAAAAATAAATTACGGGCGATCTGAGGTCTGGAAAAGCTTTAAATTATAGCGTAGACTCCTATTTATTGCTATTTTCAGATAATGTAGATACCTGAGTGACCCACAGACAATTTTAGTCCATCAATAGTTATTTAATAGAGAAGTCGGGAAGGGCTAGGTGGATCCCAGTCCTGATATGTATTTTTCCGAACAACGTTGTTCACTGTTCTGTATTTTGAATACTGACTAACTGTTTTTACAGCTGATACGAAATAACAGGTAGTAAGACTACTAGATCTACTAGATCCACCTAGCCCTTCACTTTTCACATAAATTTTGACGTTATGTGAATAAAGTGTATACTTATACAAAAGTTGTAGATCTTTTCATTACCTACAACTTTGTCATTTACGTTTTTAGGGTTCCGTAACTCGAAATGAAAAAAACGGAACCCTTATAGGATCACTTTGTTGTCCGTCCGTCTGTCAAGACCCTTTTTCTCTGAAACGCGTGGAGGTATCAAACTGAAATTTATACCAAATAGTTAAGTTTACTGTCCCTTGAAGCTGTGAAAATATCAAACTTCTAAGCCAACGCAATCAAAATATACAGCCGTTTATGCTGCAAATTTCCGCAATTTTCGAAACTCGCAAGGGAACCAAAACCTAACTCAGATTCTTGAAATTTCGTACGAAGCAATGTCTTATAGCACTGATAAAGGAAAAATTGCGAAACCCATACATTTTTGGTAACATCATATCATAAAAACATTTTTAATAATTTTAACGTTATTACTATTTTCTCCTGAACGCATAGAGATATTTAATTGAAATTCATATCAACTACTCAAATCTAATAATACCTTTAAGCTGTAACAAAATCAAACTTCTATGTCAACGCAATAAAAGGAAAAGCCGCATATTTACTCGCAACTACTCGCAAGGGAATCAAAACCTACAGGGTACTTCCCGTGAACTCAGAATCTTTAAATTTGGTATAAAGCAATGTTTTATAGCACAGATAAAGGGAAAATTGCGAAAACCGTAAATTTTTAGTTACATCAGGGGTAGTACTACCCCTTTCCTCATGAATCCGCAGAGGTATAAAATAATTAAAAGAGCTTTAAAATTATTAAAAATATTTTAATTATATGATGAAACTAACAATTTACGGTTTTCGCAATTTATCCTTTATCTGTGCTATTAGCCGTTGTTTCGTGCCAAATTTCAAGGTTTTGAGTTCACGGGAAGTACCCTGTAGGTTTTGATTCGCTTGCGAGTAGTTACGAGTTTGAAAATATGCTTATTTTGCTGTTTATGTCGATTGCGTTGACGTAGAAGTTTGATTTTATTACAGCTTAACGGTGTTATAGACTTGAGTATTTGATATGAATTTCAATTTAATAACTCTACGCATTCATGAGGAAAGAGGTAGTAACTTTAAAAAAAAAGTTTTTATTATATGATGTAACTAAACAATTAATTTTTCCTTAATCTGTTCTATAAGAAGTTGCCTCGTACCAAATTTCAAGCTTCTTAGTTTACGGGAAGTACCCTGTAGGTTTCGATTCCTTTGAAAGTTTCGAAAATTTGCGAGAATTTGCGGCATAAACAGCTGTATCTTTTGATTGCGTTGGCTTAAAAGTTTGATTTTGTTACAGCTTAAAGATATTATAGACTTGAGTATATGATATGAATTTCAATTTAATACCTCTACGCGTTCATGAGGAAAGAATTTGATGATTTGAATGATTTGAAGAATGAAATTATTTTTTATATGATGTAACTAAAAATTTACGGTTTTCGCAATTTTCCCTTTATCTGTGCTATAAAACATTGCTTTATACCAAATTTAAAGATTCTGAGTTCACGGGAAGTACCCTGTAGGTTTTGATTCCCTTGCGAGTAGTTGCGAGTAAATATGCGGCTTTTCCTTTTATTGCGTTGACATAGAAGTTTGATTTTGTTACAGCTTAAAGGTATTATTAGATTTGAGTAGTTGATATGAATTTCAATTAAATATATCTATGCGTTCAGGAGAAAATAGTAATAACGTTAAAATTATTAAAAATGTTTTTATGATATGATGTTACCAAAAATGTATGGGTTTCGCAATTTTTCCTTTATCAGTGCTATAAGACATTGCTTCGTACGAAATTTCAAGAATCTGAGTTAGGTTTTGGTTCCCTTGCGAGTTTCGAAAATTGCGGAAATTTGCAGCATAAACGGCTGTATATTTTGATTGCGTTGGCTTAGAAGTTTGATATTTTCACAGCTTCAAGGAACAGTAAACTTAACTATTTGGTATAAATTTCAGTTTGATACCTCCACGCGTTTCAGAGAAAAAGGGTCTTGACAGACGGACGGACAACAAAGTGATCCTATAAGGGTTCCGTTTTTTTCATTTCGAGTTACGGAACCCTAAAAACGTAAATGACAAAGTTGTAGGTAATGAAAAGATCTACAACTTTTGTATAAGTATACACTTTATTCACATAACGTCAAAATTTATGTGAAAAGTGAAGGGCTAGGTGGATCTAGTAGATCTAGTAGTCTTACTACCTGTTATTTCGTATCAGCTGTAAAAACAGTTAGTCAGTATTCAAAATACAGAACAGTGAACAACGTTGTTCGGAAAAATACATATCAGGACTGGGATCCACCTAGCCCTTCCCGACTTCTCTATTAAATAACTATTGATGGACTAAAATTGTCTGTGGGTCACTCAGGTATCTACATTATCTGAAAATAGCAATAAATAGGAGTCTACGCTATAATTTAAAGCTTTTCCAGACCTCAGATCGCCCGTAATTTATTTTTCCTTTAATTTTGTGTATATTATCTTCCTTTTCCAATGGGTTTCATTCTACTATAATTTTATTTCGTTTAAAAAATTATCTACCCTGGTCTAAAGATGCTTTCTGTGAATGGTAAAAGGTTCTCAAAATCGTATTTTATCTATCAAAACTAACTGTCTAAAAGGGACTCCCTGCAGTGCGTAATTTAACAAAAGGTTGGAGATTTAACAAGTTAACTGTGATTGTGAAATTACTGCAGACAAACGATGTTGTTGTTACTAGTTTTTTTTTCACAGCCATTTTAAGAATGTGAGATATCAGGAACGCAGGGATAGCCAGGATATCGGGAATGAGCAGTAAAACACCTTCACACTGTTACACGTATATTCGGACTGATTTTACAATAAAACGTTAGCCTAACTTAGAGAACTATAGTAGGTATACCCACATAATTATTTATTATATTTATTATCATAGTACCGACGCAATACACATACATTACACCTCACCACTTAATCTACTAATTACCTTGATGATAAGTATAACATAACAACATAACATACAAATACATATAATTCCAACATAGCGACAGACTCAATAACATAATATAATAACTCCTTTAAACACATAATATTTAGATAGTTATTCTGGTTGGAATCTTACAACTGGTTTACGAGTACGTCTGGAACGACTTGCCGGTGGTGGTCACGGAGTTTTGAGCTTTGGAATTACTTGTTTATCACTTTCCCCATCTACTCTCCCCGTCATATCTTTGCTCAACAGCTCCGAACTATCTACGTCCCCCGTCCCGTTCAATACTGAAACGGTCTCCTCAGCCGTTGAAACATGGGCTGGGTTATGTGGCAAAGTATCTGAGATAGTACTATCAGAACCCATGAAATCAGACAATCGGGATCTCCGTTTTATGTGATCTATATGCTTCCTAGTTAGTCGACCGTCTCCGTTATCTATTAAATTTCTATTACGCCTTTAAGCCTAGTCCACACCGCATCTTGGGGGGCCAACTCGCGTAAGACCCCGCCCGAATTTCGCATTTGACGTTCTTGTGCTGTCCGCACCCTGTCCACTAATGTGCGGTCCGCACGTAACAGATCTAAGCGACTGCGCAATGAACACCGCTGTAATAACATTGCTGGTGACTCGCCCGTTATACTTTGAGCTGAGTTTCTGTAATTTAGCAAAAACGTTTGTAAGGCTATATCTATATCTTTGTTTTCTCTATACGCTTTTTTTGTAACGGATTTGCATAATTTCACGGCATTTTCTGCGGCCCCATTTGACGATGGGAGGTACGTCAGTGAAAAACATTGGCGTATACCATTATTTTTCAAAAAATGCCTAAATTCTCCGCTCGTGAACGGGGGTCCCTGATCTGATACTAATTCTAACGGTAGACCAAAACGAGCAAAGATGTCACGGAGAACCTTTATTACCTGCCTTGCGTTAGTTCTCGACATTTCCCAAATTTCTAACCATTTTGAACTTGCATCAATCAAAACCATGTACGTATTGCCATGAAAGGGTCCTAAGAAATCTATGTGTACTCTGCTCCACGGTTGAGTTGAGAAAGGCCACGGCTGTGGAGGTGCTCGTGGTGGTGCCGCGCCTTCTACCGCACACGTTTCACAGCTTTGACATAACATTTCTACGTCACTATCTATGTTCGGCCACCACACATAACTACGAGCCACCGCCTTGGTTTTGACTATGCCCATATGGCTAATATGTTATTGTTTTAGTATCTGTCTTCGCAATGTCTGCGGTATCACTATCCGATAACCCCACATTACACACCCACAATCTACGTACAGTTCATTACGCCTAACAAAATATGGTTTAATTTGTTGATCCGGACACGTTAACGGCCAACCCTATTGTATTATAAGAGAATTCTGCTCAACACGTTATCTTTCTCTGTTTGTTTCCTAACCTCAGTATTAGTCACAGGTAGAAAATTTTCCACAAAATTTAAATACGTGATTTCGTTATTCACGTTTGTTTGTATACCCTGTGGTAGCCTTGATAAGGCATCCGCACAATTTTTCTTTGATGGTACATATTCTATTTCGTAATGGTAACCTGACAATAATATTGCCCACCTTTGCAACCTTGAGGCTGCCATAATGGGTATCCCTACCTTATTACTGAAAATATGGGTCAACGGCCGATGATCTGTCCTAAGTAAATACTTCCTTCCATACAGATATTGGTGGTATTTTCTTATACCAAAAACTATAGCTAATGCTTCCCTATCAATCTGCGAGTAAGCGCGCTCTACCGTGTTGAGGGAACGCGACGCGTACGCTATCGGGCGCTCGCCTGCGGGAGTCACATAAGATATCACCGCACCGATACCGACGTTGCTCGCATCGGCCGTCAGCACTAACGGTAAATCAGGTGAATAATGTATCAACACTTCACTTGAAACTAACAGATGTTTTACGCGCCTAAACGCCGCTTCGCACTCACTACACCAGTCAAAATGTACATCCACCCTAAGCAGCCTATATAGCGGTGCTAGAAGGGTACTTACGTTCTTTATGAACTTGGCATAGTAGGTACATGGTCAATAAATGTCCTCAACTCTGATATGTTGGAGGGAGCCGGTGTATCAATGATATCTGTAACGTATGTGCGGTACTTACCGCGTTTGCGTCACAGTACCGCCCATACGCTCGGCCAATCAGAGAAAGCCATCGTCCGCGCTCGCAAAGCCTGACCAAATATGGTCATAAACGGATTTTCACCCTGATGGAGGGCCCGGTATATAAAGGGGCCGACAGAGAGGCCGGCACCGCTACTCTAACGTCGCTTCTACTACCTACCTACTCTAACTAAGCGTACCTACTGACCCTACGTCGTATCTACGTGTATCCTGGTCCCAGCTACGGGTAAGCACTACATTTACTGCGTTAGCGTACTGCCCATCTCTCTACCTGCTAGCTGAGGCCGGCTGACGCCGCCTGCCTGATTCTATTGGTTGTGGCTCTCCTAATGCTGCTTCCTTCAGGTTCCAGGTTCACCTTAAGACTCCGGCTACGCTCCTAGACCGCTACACTTCCTGCATCGCCTTCGGCGTCACCTCTGCCGAAGAGTCTGGCCTGCCCTGCTCATCGTACTCGCACCGCCAGCGTCTGCTAGCTGAACCAACGGCCTGCGAGGACCTACCGCAACGCGCAGCCTTCGAGCAGCCTGCCTACACACTACCGGAGGGAACAGCGTGGGAGACTGCAGCCTTAGTGTTCAGGCCAGTGTCGTGTTGTTGGTCGGTCATACTCGTGCAAGGGAAGTGAGACAATACTCTGCAATAAACGCATCTAGAACCTCTACTGCGTTTCTATACTAGAACCCGTTACAATCTTTTACCTTATCGGGCCATGTTTGTATGCCATCTTTACTTATTACGTAACCCAGGTATGTTATTTTCTTGGCAAAGAAACTACCTTTCTCCTTTTTTACCCTTATGCCATAAGACTGTAGACGATCAAAAACCTTGTACAAATTCATAATGTGATCCTTGGTTGTTGATCCTGTGACAACAATATCGTCCAAGAATACTCCCACATTAGGCAAATCCGCAAACAACTGTTCTAGACGTCTCTGAAAAATGCCGGGACTAGATGATAAACCATATACTAATCTATTAAACATGAACAGGCCCTTGTGTGTGTTAATTACTGTATATTTCCTCGATTCATCTAGTTCGAATTGTGCGTAAGCCTGCGATAAGTCTATTTTACTGAAACGTTCTCCTCCATGAAGCCTAGCTAACAGACCTTCTACTCGCGGTAAAGGAGTTATCCTTTACCGCGAGTAGAAGGTCTGTTGTCGACTTCCAAGAATTTATTAAAAGTTATCTTGTAATCTGCACAGATTCTAATAGTACCATCTTTTTTAGGGTTCCGTAGTCCACAAGGAACCCTAAGGGCCTGTTCACGAGATCGGTCTAAGCGGCGAGCGGCGCGGCAGGGGCGATGTGCATGGCGCGTTTATTCTGGCGGCGCGCGGCCGCAATGGAGTAACGCGCGCTATGTACATCGAAAACGCTCGCCGCTGCCGCCCGCCGCTGTAGGTCGTGACAGGGCCGTCATAGTTTCGTCATGTCCGTCCGCAGCCTAGCTCAAAGACGCCTGGTGCTAGAAAGCTGATATTTGACATAAATATAGACATAAGATATTGCAACAAAACTGTAGAATAAAATTTAGGAAAATATTTTTTTAAGGGTATCTCCCCTACATATATAGTGGGGTTGAATATTTTTAGGTTGAGTACCCCATCAAGTGGGGTATCATTGGATAGGTTTTAAAAGAATGTTATTAGTTTGCTCAAATCATTTTTCGATCAAGTGATTGGTTTGTCATATATCAAGCTTTGAAGTGAAAAAAATTGTTAGACTCAAGTGAACCCCCCCCTCGCCTCTGCCGGCTAAACTATTAATTTGGAAGAGGTGAAAAAAATCACAAATGTAGTACATATTACGAATTTAAAAGAAAAACTATCACAGCTAATTTATTTATTTATTTGGGAAACAAACAGATATCACAAAAAGAGAATACAGTTAAAGATATATAGTTCCAACTTAATCTAAAACAGTTTCCACAAGTTACTTATGCTTGTTTAAGTATGGTAACATCTGACAATTATGTAAACAATTTGTGTACATTAATTTTGAATTGATGTAAAGAAAGGTGAAGGATGTCTATATTGTTGTTTACAGCGATCTTGTTGTACAAACTACAGGTTCTTTTAATAAACATATTTTTACCACAATTGGTTCGTGAAAATCTAACATAAAAAAGAAATTTCCTTCTACTACTTCGTGGACATTCGAAACAAATCTTATTTAGCAAATACGGGGAATCTATTTGACCTCTTATTATTTTATAAATAAATATTATATCACGCTCCGCACGACGCGCCTCCAGAGTTTGCAAGAAATCCATGTCAGAGCTTATTCTAAATCGCCATTTAATATAACTACAAAATTTATTTTGCAATCTCTGAAGTTGATTGATGTAAATATAATACTGTGGGTTCCAAACTGTTGAGGCGTATTCAATTATTGGTCTCACAAGTGATTTATACAGAAGCACTAATGTGGATAAATTTCTAAAATCTCTACCAATTCTAAGCACAAATCCTAACAAACGAAATGCTTTACCAATACGAGGGTCAAACTGAAAGTTCTTAGAACTGGCCACTTATAAACAATATAATAAAAAAAATATTCCAAAATTTGAAAATAGAACTCTTTGCCAATATTACTGAGTATATATTTCATTCATTTGTCATTTGTTTTACGATTTGGCGGCAAATTGAAAATTGTCTGTGTCACGTCAACATGAATTTAACACGAGAAAATTTTCGTGCAATGATTTTTTATGACTTTCGATGTCATTTAAGTCAACAAGAAAGTTATGATAGACTACGATTGGCCTTTCACGATGAAGCCCCATCTCGTGCGACTGTTTACAACTGGTTTAATGAGTTTAAACGTGGTCGCACTAATCTCACTGATGATGTACGTGAGGGACGGCCTTCTACGGCGACGACTGAAAATAACATCTGTGTTGTGCGGCGTATGATAGAGACTGACAAAAGAGTGACCTATCAGCAGATTCGGACAAGCTTAGGCATTGGTATGAGTCAAGTGCACAAAATCCTCCACGAACATTTAGCGGTCAGGAAGCTTTGCGCCCGGTGGATACCTCATAATTTGACTAAGGCTCAAAAACTCCATCGTGTGGATTGGTGCCGTAAAATGATTGAAAGATTTAACGGAGGTGACTCAAATGCTGTGTTCGACATACTAACAGGTGACGAAAGCTGGATTTACTGTTATGATCCTGAAACCAAAAGACAATCTGCTCAGTGGGTGTTTCCTTTCGAGGAGTTGCCAACTAAAGTGAAGAGAGATCGAAGTGCGGGAAAAAAATGGTGGCCTCGTTCTTTGGAAGGATAGGTCATTTCGCAACAATTGTGTTAGAGGATCAAAAAACAGTTTCTGCAGAATGGTACACTACCAATTGTTTGCCACTTGTCTTGGAAAAAGTTCGAGAGAAACGACCTCGCAGTAGGATCCTCCTTCACCACGACAACGCCTCGTCGCACACCGCCAAGCGAACGATCGACTATTTGGCGACATCAAACGTTGAATTACTGGGTCACCCGCCGTATAGCCCCGACCTCGCGCCTTGTGATTTTTATTTATTTCCAAAAATTAAAGAAAAACTTAAAGGAAAGCGGTTTATGAATGCTGAAGAAGCGGTGGCTGCGTATCGCGATGCCATTGAAGAGACCCCTAAGGACGAGTGGGCAAAGTGCTTTTCCCAGTGGTTCCATCGCATGCAGCGGTGTATTGACGTCAATGGACAATATTTTGAAAAGATATAATAAAACTAATAACTGGCTAATGTAATCAGTTTTTGATTTTCTAAGAACTTTCAGTTTGACCCTCGTAATGCTTGAAATATGTGAATCAAAAATTAATTTACTGTCGATTAGCACACCAAGATCTCGCACCTCAGATAATCTATTTAGTTCTACATGATTAATATAATATTTAAAGGTCACTGGATTTTTCTTTTTGGTAAAAGATATAACATTACATTTATTTATATTAAGGAACAAAGAGTTCTCTTTGCAATAACAATTTAAATTATTTAAATCTTTTTGAAGTGCCATGCAATCTTCTGTTTTGGTTATAATCTTATATATTTTACTATCGTCTGCGTAAAAGATGAATTTTGATTTACTGAAAACTTTGGATATATCGTATATATATAAATTGAACAACAAAGGTCCCAGGTGCGAGCTCTGTGGCACGCCGGAGGTAATGGGAAGAAACGAGGAACAAAACCCTTTGACAGTTACAGCCTGCGATCTGTCTCTTAGATATGATTCAATCCATCGAAGCAGATCGCCGTGTATACCTAGGCACTCGAATTTGCTAATAAGTATTTTATGAGAAATTTTGTCAAAAGCCTTTGAATAGTCGGTATACACGACGTCTACCTGATGTCCGTCATCCATCGCTGTAGTTATATAGTCCAAAAATTCAGACAAGTTAGTCTCGGTAGATTTTTTACTTACAAAGCCATGCTGTTCGGCAAAAATTACCGGTTTTAAAACCGGTGTTATTATGTCGCAAACAATTTGTTCAAAGAGTTTAGGTATAACATTCAATTTTGAAATTGGACGGTAATTAGCAATATTATGCTGGTCACCATTTTTAAAAATGGGAATTACATAACAGCGCTTCCATAATTTGGGCATGGTGCCAGACCGTATGGATGCATTAAATAGCATGTATAATGGCACTGCGATGTTTCTATGGCATTTCTGTATAAATATTGGAGGTATACCATCCGGCCCACTACCTTTATTTATATCCAAGCGTTTAATATACTTGGTAATTGTATTAAACGGGATGTATACAGAGCTGATGTTTACATCACTAAGATTGGCATGTGAAAAAGGGATGGAGGGTGACGCAGATAAGTCCTGCCGTTCAAAAACAGAATTAAAATAAGAATTAAATTGATCACTGATCGATTTACCATTAGAACACTGAATATTACCGAAAAACATATTTCTGGTAAGTTATTTAAAGCCTTTTTTGATTTAACAAATGACCAAAATCGTTTACTATTATGTGATATTTTGTGCTCTGATTTTTCTATGAAAGAGTCATAAAATTGCCTGCAAACCTTCTTCTGCCTATCCCTTAATAGTGAAAATCTACGATAATCTACATAATTACCGTAACGTTTCCATCTAGAATGATATTTATTCTTATCTTTTATAATTTTTATAAAAGATAAGAATAAATAAGCTAAGTAGATATCACTAGTTTACGAGTAATCGTCGGTTAACTTATAAATACCTATTTCTGTGAGTTTACATTGGGCGCGCTGGCTTAATCTTAAAGATATACGTACTTTGGTACGTAATGTACTACGGTACTACGTATGTATAGTAGTAGAATATCTTGGAAACCACATTTTATGTTTACAATACATAACTGGATACATACCTAGTATTTTTCTAAACAAAACTTAGGTTCTTATAATAGTGTTATTAAAATTATTTTTTCAGCAAAATAAACAGTCGGATTTGTTGTACATTAATACCCTTTGCAGCAAGTCATTATGGGCAACTACGGAACCCTACATTGCGCGTGGCCCGACACGCACTTGGCCGGTTTTTTACCACGGGCACGATAGGCGTAGCCCAGTCCGAGCGTTCCACCGGCGTGAGGATACCGTCCCGCATGAGCTGGTCCAGCGCGCGGCTCGCGCAGCGCATACGCCAGCGGGCGCGCGCGCATGAACACGGGCCGCGCCCCGGGCTTCACGTGTATGTTCACCGCACCACCGGTGAATCGTCCCAGACCGTCTTCGAACACCTTACAGTATCTGGAACTGAAATCACATATATTAAATTCCTCGTCACTCGTTACCTTGTTAACTGGCACTATATTGCTATTGAGATCCAAATATAACTGTATTTTTAACTCGGCCATCCATTGTCGACCCACTAACAAAGTTTTACCATTCTGAATAATATATAAATCTAATACTTTACAAATGCTTTTAAATCTAACCTCTGGTCAAATAACCCCCACAGGATTTACGGTTTCTCCTGTATAATACCTTAAAATTAAGTTACATGATTCTATCGGAAAATCATTAAACAAACGTTTGTAAGTTCTGTAATCAATACAAGATACGGCGCTCCCCGTATCACACTCCATACTGATATCTCTACCGTTTATTTTTAATTGTACATAAATTGGCGGGCATTCCGCTATTGCTAAATTATTTATTTCGACAGTGATTACCTCGTCATTTCCTTCACTCTCCGATGTGCTGGACACTGGTCGAAGCCCCGCTAAATGATGTTGACCCACTATCAATGGGCAGTAGATGACCTTTCTTATTGCATACGCGGCATACGTATTGCGAAAACTTGCACCCTGCCGTGTCGTGGATCCACCCACAGACATTGCACTGCTGGTCCCGCCGAGCCCGCTCCGCCGGCACCTGCGTGTCCGCCGAAGTATGACGCGTGCTGTGACCGCCGCCGCGCCGATGGCCGCTCGGTATCGCACGCGCTGCCACCTTTCGTCTCTCGCCTCGCGCGGCCGCCGCCGGCGCCGCTCCGCGAGTACCCGCGCCGCTATGATTCATCGATGTCGACTAAAGCTGCGCGTCCATTGCATCGGAATCGGAGCGTACGGAGCGGACGGAGCGTCGTCATTTACAAAATGCCGATGGGGTGCGTCCACTGCATTCGGATTCAGCATCGGCAATTTAGGTATTTTTAAAGCAGGAGGATAGTGACGAGGATATTGTTGTAATTAGATTAATTTTCAGAGAATGTCATACATTATATTCTGATTTATTAGAAGATCAAAATAGAATTTATTTGCCCAATTTCGTCCCAAATATTGTCTCTCCTAAGTTGATTATGTTAATGTTTATGTTTTAGATTATAAAGTTCTTCATACCTTTCCACTAAAATAATTAAGAAATCGTCGTTCATCGTGAATAAGTATTTTTGCCTACAGTTTAACGTCGCAAACACGTCAGAACTTGAAACGCTCGGAATCCGTATGATGCGTTCACTGCGGATGACGTCATCAGCACAAATACCGGTCTCAGGCGCAGAAATGCCGATCCAGTGCACGCAGTTTCATAGAAATTAATACAAAGCAACAAATCCTTCCGCTCCGTACGCCCCGATTCCGATCCGGTGGACGCGCAGCTTTAAAACTATTTGCACTCTCAACAACGGCCGCATTTTTCTCGGCCGCTTCCATGCTCGTAGCCATACTATAAGCCTTGGAATAATCTAACGTGTCCTCCGCGAATAAACGTTGTCGTATTACTTCGCTACTGATTCCACAGACAAATTGCTCACTGATACTTTCCTCTAGCCACGTACCAAAAACACAAGACTTCGACATTTTCTTTAAAACCGCCATGTACTGTGCTACACCTTCGCCCTCGTTTTGTTTCCGTTGACAAAATTTATAGCGTTCGGCTAAGACACTCGGTTTCGGTTGCAAATGTTTTTCCATGATGGCCGTTAGAAATTCAAATGTCTTCGTGTTGGGTTTATCTGGTGTACACAAATTGACCAGTAACTCGTAGCTCTCCGCTCCAATGACTGTTATTAACGTTGGCACACACAGCTCTTTCTTGATGTCGTTAACCACGAAGTAATTCTCGAGACGTTCAACATACAACTTCCAATCATCTGACTGCACTTTGAACTCTCCAATTTTACCGATCGCCATACTATTGATACGTATGACTACTATATATACTGCACACGTATGTCCTTGTAATTCTCGTCGACACTGATATATCACGAACGCAGGGATAGCCAGGATATCGGGAATAAGCAGTAAAACACCTTCGCACTGTTACACGTATATTCGGACTTATTTTACAATAAAGATGCGCGTCCACTGGATCGGAATCAGAGCGTACGGAGCGGACGGAGCTTCGTCATTTACAAAATGCCGATGGGGTGCGTCTACTGCATTCGGATTCAGCATCGGCAATTTAGGTATTTTTTAAAGTAGGAGGATAGTGACGAGGATATTGTTGTAATTAGATTAATTTTCGGAGAATATAATACATTATATTCTGATTTATTAGAAGATGAAAATAGATTTTATTTGCCCAATTTCGTCCCAAATATTGTCTCACCTAAGTTGATTATGTTAATGTTCATGTTTTAAATCATAAAGTTCTTCATACCTTTCCACTAAAGTAATTAAAACATCGTCGTTCATCGTGAATAAGTATTTTTGCCTACAGTTTAACGTCGCAAACACGTCAGAACTTGAAAAACTCGGAATCCGTATGATGCGTTCACTGCGGATGACGTCATCAGCACAAATACCGGTCTCAGGCGCAGAAATGCCGATCCAGTGCACGCAGTTTCATAGAAATTAATACAAAGCAATAAATCCTCCCGCTCCGTACGCTCCGATTCCGTTCCGGTAACTTAGAGAACTATAGTAGGTATACCCACATAATTATTTATTTTCTTTATTATCAAAGTACCGACGCAATACACATACATTACAGAATGTATATTCTTTTGGACTGTAGGTACTGTATACTCACAGTTGTAGACAGAATGGGGTAAGTAGGAATGAATCCCCGTTGTCAACGTCAAAGATGTCAGACATCTGTTGTCTGTATGTTGCTTGCGTAGGAAGCATAATTGCACAGATTTGCCTATAAACTCTATTAACTGCACGTATGGTGTTTTGGTTTAAGCAGGTAACTTGCCTATTAGGTACGAGTATCAGGTAAATGTCCACATGGGATAATACTTGGTTTGATACACAAATTGTTGTTTCGGGTCAAGTTGTTCTTTATCTGTTGGCTTCATGTTTGTATAGTATCCCATGAACCAGTTGCTTCTTCTTTTTTTTGTACATACACACGCCTGAATCCTAAAAGGGACTAGGTAATAATTACACCCACATTTTGTCATTTTATGTTTTAGGTCCCACGTAATATGGGGCGAGCCCATTGCCATTACCGGGCAATCGACAGACTCCGTGCTACTACTGAGAATACGAAAAAACTCAGTAACACTTTTGTCTAACCCGGGAATCGAACATCGTAGCGAGAGTGTAAACGACTGCAACGTAAAAGGTCGTGGGTTAGATTCCCGCTCAAGTCAAACATTTGTGTGCGTGAATGGGTGTTCCGATGTACCATTAGTATGTATTTACAAAAGAAAAAGTATACATGTATGTTTGTCCACTATCGAGTAACCCACAGTACAAGCTTGCAGAGCTTGCAGTGCAGATAAATAGAGTTTATAGGCAAATCTCTGAAATTATGCTTCCTACGCAAGCAACATACAGACAACAGATGTCTGACATCTTTGACGTTGACAACGGGGATTCATTCCTACTTACCCATTCTATCTACAACTATGAGCATACAGTACCTACAGTCTAAAAGGATATATATTCTTAAAATGGCTGTGTAAGAAAATCTAATAACAACAACATCGTTTGTCGGCAGTAATTTCACTATCACAGTTAACTTGTTAAATCTCCAACCTTTTGTTAAATTACGCACTGTAGGGAGTCCCTTTTAGACAGACGTTTTGATAGATAAAATACGATTTTGAGAACCTTTTATCATTCACAGAAAGCATCTTTAGACCAGGGTAGATAATTTTTGAAACGAAATAAAGTGATAGTAGAATGAAACCCAATGGGTTTCATTCTACTATCATTTTATTTCGTTATTTCGTTATTTATTTTATTAAAGTTATTTATTACGTTAAAAGGAAGATAATATATACAAAATTAAAGGAAAAATAAATTACGGGCGATCTGAGGTCTGGAAGTGGATGGGGTTGCGATTTTAAGGGTAAAAAGGGTTTTTCTCGATTGCCGGCAAAACTACAAGTCCTACGGAAAAAACGTAAACGGCAAAGTTGTAGGTAATAAGAAGATCTACAACTTTTGTATTTACGCTGTATTTACATAACGTCAAAATTTATGTGAAAAATTGATATAACCAAGTTTTTGGTTTTTTATATTTATCTTTTACAAAAGATTTTTCTTTTTCACGAAATTTGGTGAATACTTTTTTTTTACGTTCCAAACTCAATGAAAATGTTTTTTATTTAAAAAAAATATTTTTATGCTAAGCCTTAAGCGCCGATAGCCCAGTGGTGTACGTAATGGACTGGCGAGATTCTGGTCTCGGGTTCGACCCCTAGCTACCCCGGGCACCTCTCATTTTGAACACACATTTCGACGCACATCACATTTCGAAGTTATGTGTGTATTAAAAATGTTAATTATCGCTTGCTTAACAATGTGCCCGGTAGATGGCAATAGGCTCGCCCCCTATTACATTGGGTCTGAAACATAACTGGCGAAGTGTGAGTGTGTAAAACACCTCTGCCTTCGGGGATAAACGGCGTGAAGTTATGTTTATTTTTACGCCTTATTTTAACTTAATATCGAAAAAAAGCCTAATTTTCAATTGAAAATTCTCACGTCAAAATATTAGCTTTTTTTAAAACGTTGGTTTTCATTTTGTTCGTTGAAATCTCTACTTTCTTGTGTAAGTAAAATATACATAACTACGGTAAACTTTCTCAGAAAATGCTATGAAATGAAACAACCTCGAGAACAATTTTTTTTTTATCATCATGTACAATGTTGAGTTATTTATTAAAATGAACACTTCAATTATTCGGAAAACGTTAGAAAATAATATGCTACATTGATTATAAAGAACTTGCAAATCGAAATATACAACTAAAATAAACAACCAAATAAGTTAACTTTTGATATGACATCTGCAATATTTTGAGAAAGTTATAGAATCTGTTTAAATTATAGCGTAGACTCCTATTTATTGCTATTTTAAGATAATGTATATACCTGAGTGACCCACAGACAATTTTAGTCCATCAATAGTTATTTAATAGAGAAGTGGGGAAGGACTAGGTGGATCCCAGTCCTGATATGTATTTTTCCGTACAATGTTGTTCACTGTTCTGTATTTCGAATACTGACTACCTGTTTTTACAGCTGATACGAAATAACAGGTAGTAAGACCCAGATCCACCTAACCCTTCACTTTTCACATAAATTTTGACGTTATGTGAATAAAAAGTATACTTATACAAAAGTTGTAGATCTTTTCATTACCTACATCTTTGTCATCTTTGTTTGTTTTTCCGTAGGACTTGTAGTTTTTCCGGCAAACGAGAAAATCCCATTTTTACCCTTAAAATCGCAACCCCATCCACTTCTCGACCTCAGATCGCCCGTTATTTATTTTTCCTTTAATTTTTGTTATATCCTCTTCCTTCTCCAGTGGATCTCTTCTCCATCCTCCAATAATTTTATTTCACTTTTTACCGTTTTCTAACGTATCTGCACTGGTCTACTTATTCCAAAATTACAACAAGAAAATCACAATCCCAGGTCCACCTGAAAACTTAATAAAATCCACGATAATCTGTTTTATTTGAAACTCAAAATAAGGAAAGGGCTTTATTATTTAATTCCTTAACTTTTGGTGATTCAATACGATAATGCAATTTATTTTATAAGTTACTAATTACACTCGGCGCTATCTCGAATCTAAATTGAAAGATCATGTTCACTCAATTTTGGTGTAACGGTAAATGGATCGTCTTCTTTTATTGATTTTAATTTTAATATTTACTTTATATTATCACTTTGATGTTTAAATGGCGTCTGAATATTGATCAAGAATACGACTAGATCAATATTCAGATACGAAATGGTTTATACAATTGTTATATTGTATCATTGTTAAAAACACGGGTGTTACCTTGAGCTCATATAGTATCATATAAATAACGTGGCAAGCAATTGTTGCGGAGGTCAGACAGACAGACGCTATGTAGAAAATCTGATCTTCAGTCAAATCTGGTTAGACTAGTAAGCGGACCCCAGATTGCTACTGGGATGAGGCGCAGGGACCGAGCTTTCCGCAAGTTCAAGCGGGATCGTTGCGATGAAAATTGGGTTCTCTACAAAGTTGCTAGGAATCGTTGTAATCAAATGATACGAAATGCTAAACGAAGCCACATTTTCAACAACATTTCCTCCTCTTCCCCTACCGATATCTGGAAGTTCCTAAGGACTCTGGGTATCGGTAGAGTTAGCCGTGTGGATCCACCGCCGGTGCTTAGTCTTGACGATATTAACATTTATTTTATCTCCACTCGAAAGTTTGATCGTCAGACTATGAGTCGAACGGTGGACTACATAGATAGCTTAGCTCGACCAAGCATAAATCCTTTTCGCTTTTCTCCAGTTGCTGAGGCTGCGATCAAAAAGATTATCCTTTCAATCAAATCTAAAGCGGTTGGTTGCGATGAAGTCAGCCGCTTTATGATTATCACTATCCTGGACCACCTCCTCCCTGCTATTACCCACATAATAAACCATTCCCTTGACTCTGGGCAATTCCCTAAAATTTGGCGGAAAGCATATGTTTGGCCACTGCCCAAAGTCACTAATTCTGTCGCTCCTATTCACTTCCGGCCCATTTCCATCCTCCCTTTCCTTTCCAAAGTCTTTGAGGCTTGTGTTCATAAGCAGCTGTCCCAGTTTGTGTATGAACACAATGTCCTCAGTCCCTACCAGTCCGGCTTTAGACCTGGGCATAGCACAGTCTCAGCTATGCTCAAAGTGACTGGCGATGTGAGGGCGGGTGTGGAGGACACTAAGATCACTGTGCTGGTCCTGGTTGACTTCTCAAACGCCTTCAACACCGTCAGTCACGATATCCTACTATCCATTCTATCCTATCTTATGATCTCCTCCGAAGCACTGGAATGGTTCTCTTCATATCTTCGTGGACGTCAGCAGTCTGTCAGAGTTGATGAGGCTACATCGCACAAAAGTGGCATACTCTCACCTCTTTTATTTTCTCTGTTTATAAATCTCATTACCCTTGATCTTCAGTGTTCGTATCATTTGTACGCTGATGACCTACAACTTTACTCGCAGGCTAAAATTGAGGATCTGCCGGATGCAATCGATGATGTGAACCGGGACTTGGCAAGAATTCGAGATTGGTCCGAGAGGTACGGCTTATGCGTCAATCCTGTGAAATGCCAAGCTATCATCATTGGAAACTCTAGAATTATAAACAGGCTGGACTTGGCATCGCTTCCACCGGTAACATTTAATGGAACCAATATATCTCTGAGTCCTTCCGTTAAAGATCTCGGTTTACACATCCACGCTACACTTAGCTGGCAACCCCAGATTACAAGCGTTTGCCAAAAGGTTACCGGTGTCCTGCGTTCTCTCGATCGCCTGAAGAATTTCCTTCCTGTCAAGACAAAGACAATGCTTGTGCAGACCTTGGTTTTTCCTATAATCGACTATGGTGATGTGCGTTATCTCGACCTGCATGCAGATCTACTCAATAAACTTGACCGACTTCTCAACAATTGCATTCGGTTCATTTTTAATCTCCGTAAATATGACCATGTGTCCTCATATCGTAAACAGCTGTCATTGTTACCTATACGTCAGCGTCGTAATATGCGCGCGTTGACTACTCTTTTCACTTTTCTTCATTCATCTAATAGCCCCAGCTACCTAGCTCCTTACTTTCAATACCGCTGCTCCAACCATGACAGAAATCTTCGGTCTTCTAATAATTCTCTTCTTTCGTGTCCTTCTCATAGCTCAAGCCTTGTACATTCTTCTTTCATTATACAATCTGTACTTCTCTGGAATGCGCTCCCTCTCGAGATTAGGATGGCGACGAATCGTTTCACGTTTAGGGCTAAGGTGTGCCAGTTTTACATCAAACTGTCATTTGAAAGACCATAGAAACATCATCTCTTACAAATGTAAGTTTACACTGTGTATTAAATATACGTATGTATATGTATATATTCTTTTTATATAGTATTTATAGCTATGTATTATTTATATATGAATGTATTATCATAATATTTATATATAATATAAAAAGTAGTTTAATGTTGGATTACTATTTCAATCTTTGTAGTTTATACACCTGCCACAATCATCTCTGCACCACGCTAAGGTAGACTGGCCGAAAATGCTATATATAGCATTAAGTCCGCCTTTGCATTAAAAATGCAGGAAGTGTAAAAATAAATAAATAACGCTAGGTGGATGAAAGTGGCAAGCGCTTATAATTACGGCAGACTAAAATTGAACGACTCTATAAAGTTCACTGCAAATCCTCATTTATAGCGTTGCACTGCTGCCGCTATTTCTAGTACGGGCGTTGTTGCCTGCTTAATAAACATAGATCATGCCCTTCACTTCCTAAGAACACCATCGCTGAATAGATGAGGAACAATCCAACACACTTTATAGAATTGACAATATTAAGGCTCCTACACACAGTGCCGATGGCACAATGCAAAGCCGCCGTAGGCCGGCGGTCCGCGCGGGTTGCAACTTGCTACTTGTGTGTGGTCGTTCTATACAACTGGAATGATGCCCGGCGGCTTACTGCGGCCGATGACGGCGGCACCGACGCCCGACAAAAGCCAGCAGCGCGAGCCAATAATCCATCCATCTAGCCAGCGCAGCGTGGTAAAGTAGGCTAAATCGCCTATCTTATACAAATATACGGCGATGGACGGCCCTTTCTGGCCGCCGCAGCTACGCAAGATAAGTCGTCTTCCCTCTGCATATCCGGGAGCACGTTCCCTTAGGACTATAAAAATCTCGCGACTGTATAAAGCTGAAGAGTTTGTTTGTTTGTTTGGTTGAACGCGCTAATCTCAGGAACTACTAGTCCGATTTGAATAATTATTTCAGTGTTAGATAGCCCATTTATCGTGGCAGGCTATAGGCTATATAACATCACGCTATGAGCGACGGGCGCAGAGCAGTAGCCTTAAATAACGCGGATGTAACCTCGGGCATCCTCTAGTTACTCATAATGCTACGGTGAAACACATTGGGAGAGGCTTAAGTCTAGCAGTGGACTGCTAAAGTTGTTAGTAGTATGATAATTATTGCATTTAGATATGCTATTTCCTAGAACATTTCGTATCACTGTTGAGCAGTGATGCACAATGAAATGTGAAACACATGACAATATCGGAGAGGACTAAATGACTGGCAGGCCTTTGACACTGAAGTAACCGGCTAGATCAAACAATCTGTGAGATTGACCAGTGGAAGCGAGGTTATATCAATTTCCAAAATATTTTTATTAGACATTGCTTTAGTGTAAATAAACAATCTCAAATGGAGGCCACGCTGTGGCTGGGCAAACGAAGTGTTTGGACCCCCTCCGGCCAGATGAACTCATGACGTGAGGAGAGTACCTGATGGTGACAAAATGGTGAAAATGGGATAGTGAGTCTGTTGGCGTACCTTGATACCTACGATCAATAGTGAACTGCAATAGGCAGATGTAATGTTGTAATACAAAAATCTAGTCTGCGTGAATAACTAGGAAACATCCATAAATCTTTCCATCCATATCCATAAACTTTCTTATTTTAAAAAAGTAGTACAGATAATTTCATACTGATGATGACTGATGAACAAAACTTTGTTCATCAGTCGATGAACAAAACTTGTAGTACCTAAGTGTAAAACTTCTCTTTATCACAAAAATTATATGTATACTAGAGGACGCCAGCAGCTACGCCTGCATTTTTTTTAAATTTACCCGTTTTGGCCGATCCCGTGGGAATTTCGGGAAATCCCTTCTTAGTGCACCCCTACGGTCCCCAAGGAACATACATCACAAATTTCAGCTTCCTGCGCCCAATAGTTTCGGCTGTAGCGTGTCTGTCAGTCAGTCAGTAACGCAAGGATTTTATATATTAAGATGTGTGTCAAAGTGTATAATAAAATACCCCAATGTATAAGAAAATTACCTACATTACGGTTAAAGAAATGACTTACAGAACAATGTTTCTACTACATCCAAGATTTTTTTGTGTACAAATCCTAATAAAAATGAGTGTAATTACATTATTGTGTCCTTATATTATGTAAATGTACCTAGCTATAATGATTTAAAATTATTGTACGTCCTGAAGTCCTTGAAAGGCTGATTGATGTACCAATTTAAAACCTGCTAACAACTGTATTTACTGATTCAAAGACAATAAATATTTACTTTACTTTACTTTGCTAATAGTTCGAAAATATTAAATATTCAAACGTTTTTTAAACATCGATCTGAGACCACATTCAAGATGTTGAATGGTGTATAAGAATTAAACAATAAGAAAACTGTAGTGAAATATTTAACTATCACAATTTATATTGTATGTATATATAAAACTTGTACTTTACTCTTACTTTGTATACTAATGAGCTCAAATAAAAATATTATTTAAGAACATAGCTTATTAAAAACATTCCAAAGTAATCATCTGCCAAATAAAACGATCTTACCAAAAATCCCCAGTATTTAATTAATCCCAAGGATTCTAAATATTTAGCAAGACAAATCACATGAAATTTTTACCGCCTTGGCAAATCCTTTGTGATATGAATTAAGTATCATAAAGCTTACGATTATGGCAAGTAAAGGAAGATATTATTTCATACAATAAACCGCTTAAGGCGAGGTTGCAGTACAGTGCGTAGCTCGACCTCACCCCCCGCAAAAACAAAAACATGGCGGTGGCGTCAGCGAGTGAGCGGGGGGAGTGGAGGGGGGGGTTTCGTGTGTGCGTGTGCCACAGCGCAGCGTAAAAAAACCGTAGATGAGTTATGCGAACTTCAAAGTGGCACATTAAAAACTGACAAATTCATGATAAACTTTTTTTTTCTAAATGTCTCATTTTGCTTTAGTCGCGTACGCGCTGCGGTCGGAAGCGCTCGCTCTTTTACTCGCGTGTGTGTACGTTACATTTGAAAATGCCGTCGTGTGTAATGAGATTTTGCTAAAGGAGTTAAACTATAGTAGGAAAATGACTAAAAGTTGTGGAATCACTTCTCATTCATGAGTATTACAATATTACAACGTTTTATTTTCAATTTATAATAAATTCACAACAAATAATAGAGTGAATAAAAAATTGGCATTTAGCGAGTGTAAAAGAGAAGCAGTATTGTGCGTGTTCAAAGACTAAAAAACAAAGTATCCAGATGGGACATTAGTAATAATAAAATACTGATGTGTGTTTTTGTCAAGTAATAAAAGTGATTTGAGGCTGAATCAACACAATATATTATTATTATAGAAATACAAAATCATAGTTACGTAAGTTACAAACATTGACGGATGATCAAAGTCCATTCACTTGTTCTTGTTTTTCTCCTTTTAGTATTAAACAACTAAGTAGATTGTACTGCACAGTTTTCGCTGCCGACCCACCGTACCCCTGGCAGTACCCCTGGGGGTATGGTGGGTCTTTCAAAGCTTAACCGTACTCCCAGATAATATTGTTGTGTAATTAGTTTATTAATTTCAGTTCGTTAATTTCAAGTTCTACTATTTTGTGGAATCATTCCCAGTATAGTAGTAGTATTGAACAATTCTATGATAGAACTGTCCTTATTCTATTAGCACAACTTGATGAGGAGAACAGAACTAATGGGATAAGTAATAGGAAATGTCGCAGTCTAGTTCTATGTATGTTTTTACAAGGGTATTCAATAGAACTACTGGGAACGATCCGTAGTGTCACGACATCGCGCTCATATATCCGAATAAATATGTTTTGTAGACGTTCATTTGTTTATAGTGTAAAACAAATGAACGTCAACAAAACAAATGAACGCCTACAAAACAAATGAACGTCTACAAAACAAATGACTTACAGAAAGTGATCAGCTATCGATAGTGATTGCAGAAAACAGGTGCATGCGATTTTCAACCTAATTAAAATTAGTCAGAATTTATAATTTTATTACCCTAATATTGCCAGAAAGCGAGAAAAAACAAAAAAAAAGTTTGTCATGAATTGTCAATAAGGTCAAAAATCGCATGCATCTGTTTTTTTGCAATCACTATCGATAGCTGATCACTTTCTGGTAGTCATTTGTTTTGTAGACGTTCAATTGTTTTGTAGACGTTCATTCGTTTAACACATTTTTATAAATACATATTTATTCGGATTTGTGAGCGCGATGTTGTGACACTACCCTTGTAAAACATACATAGAACTAGTGGTAAATTTCCTATAACTGTTTCCCATTAGTTCTATTCTTCTCATCAAGTTGTGCTAATAGAACTAGTGGGAAAAAAAGTATCACTAGTTCTATCATAGAACTGTTCAATAGAACTAGTGGGAATGATTCGACAGCGCAAGGATGATGATGATGACGGGTCTTCAACAGTACCACAGATTATACCTATAATATACAAAGCATTATAACCATTAGCAGCATACCTAAACGTTTTATTCTCTAATTTATCTTCTTTTTGCACTATATCATCGTACTAGCGCTTATCTTCGCTTGTCTAAAAATACAAAAACGTAAGTAGTAAGTCATTATCATACGAGAGATAACACTGTTCAGTTTAATGTCCACGTAGCACGCTGGTATAACACTACGAGCATTTCAGCCAGGAGTACGGTTAAGCTTTAAAAGACCCACCATACCCCCAGGGGTATTGCCAGGGCTACGGTGGGTCCGCAGCGCACAGTTTTTATATTAACGTACTGTTTTAGGTTTCCATTGAATGAAATGTACTTTTTTAATAAATGTTATAAATAAATCATATCGACTTTTTATTTCCCTACCTTAAATGAATTAATCAAATTTACTTTGAGGCGAATTGAATTTACTCAAGACAGACAAAGTGATCATGTCGCATCTGAGTCAAATTATTGTTTGTGAAACGGTCAGCATGATGTCACAATGCGCTTCGGTCCAGACAGTATATGTTTATCTCTATTTCGCGCTTGCGATTAGATGTGATATCTCACTTACACTTCTTATCTAATTCTTAGTGTGTCGTTTTGACATATTTATATTAGTGTGCGTACGCTTTTTGCGATGCGTGCCACTCGTAAGCTCCGTCATGTTACCTTGTCAGTAACCTGTCTACGGTTTCTTACTAGTATGTCTATGGTTTGAACGATTGAGTTTGGAATACGAATTACTTTGTACTTTTGCGAAAACGTACATGCGGGGGTGGAGGGGGATTTTGCGGAGCAACGACGTACGTCCGCCCTCAATCACGCCTAGACAGGCACTGATGAACGGCCGGCGAGCGATATAATGCCAACATTTTGACTATTTTTTTTCTTGGAGAAAAATGATAACGAAATTACGAAATCTGTTTTTACCATTTATTTTAAAATAAAGAGCTGTTTCTATTGATAATACTTTCATATAAATTCATTATGGAATCTCTAAGCAGTACACGTTTAAAATTGTGATTTAGTGCCATGTTTAACAATTTTTTTTATCGAACCAATAATTCCAAATCGTGTTTCTATCTTTACGATTTACTAGAATATATGTTCAACTTTTATACTTTAATTTTTATTCATTAAAAATATCGTAGTTCATGGGACTTTCAGACGTTCAAAAATCTTAAAAAGTACTGCAACCTCGTCTTAATGAACCGACGGCGAAGAGAATCGTGGCCCTTACTTTTGTGATATGTAGAAACATAATAATTATATCGAATGGTGTAATCGATAAAGCTGGTATTGACATTTACTTGAGAACTTTAATTAATAATGTAATCGTGTTTCGAACTAAAATTGATTTGTTGGGGATATGAATAGGGTTGATGGTGATAAAGTTGCAATAAGTGTCGTCATTTATTTTTGAACACATATTACTATATAAGTCTAATGACGTATTTTGCGAACATACTTATTGCGTGCAAATTCAAGGAGATATTTCATTTACGTCAAAGAATATTGGTACCTTATTCAGTGGCGTTGAGTCAGGTGACTTGATTCAATCGCAGGTATAAATTGACATCTCGACATCTAAAACTACGTTAAGAATTAATTTGTTGGAACTAAAAGTGTGTTTTCTGTGTTTCCATATCCTTCTAATTTTATCGAAGAGACAGAGATAGCAATATACAAAATTTTCGCCAAACAAAAAAACAAAGTCACAAGGATTATCAATAAGTTTAGAATTTTTAATATACCTCAACTTTTGCAGTTTGCAATTTAAACTTACAAAATAGCAGTATCATTTTTGTTTGTCATGTAAACTGTAGCTACTAACTAGTAACTTTTTCATTTAGTCCATATAAGATAGAGTTAGTATCAATAATCCCATTTGCTAATACTAATCTTAAAAAATATCCCACTATTTATACAAAGATTAATGGGTTTACAGATCCTGTAGTTGACTACCTACGTGGTCCAGCGGATGCGACTGCTGATCGGAGTTCCATTCCCGGGTCGGGCAAATGTTACTGGGTTTTTTAAATTCTCAGTAGCTGTACGGAGTCTGGTGATGTGCCCGGTAACGGCAATAGGCTCGCCCATGGGACATGGGACCTAAAAAATCATGGCAAAATATGGGTGTAATATTACGCCTCTGCCTACCCCTTCGGGGATACAGGCGTGAGTCTATAAATCTTTAGTTGAAATTAGTAAAAGTTAAAAGTTTCGTTAGCATATGTCAACCCAGGTACTTAGGTAGTTGTGGTACAAAGAAAATCGAACAATACTTTATATGAAAGTTGTTCATGGACCCAACGAGTATTTTTTTCAATGACTTGGTATTTTCCTTCCACCCAGAGGCCTCAGACATGGTCTGAAGATTCTTGTTCTAAAAAAATAACCGGACAAGAATGACACACAAGGTCATCCCTCCTAATCGCGACCTGTGCGAGCGTTCCTTAACTTTGCCGAACTATTAAGAATGGAACGCCAAGTCATGCCAGGAGCGCTACCTTTAGTAAGGGCAATGATCATAGTGCCTACAACGTTCAAATAACAAGGTTACTGTTAAACTCAACGGTGCGGAACAGTTCGGGAAGTTCTCATCAAATCTCGGGCGAATCCACGCGGTTGACCTAGTCTGAGCGCCGCCGCTTTGATAACATTTGCTCTCGACGAACCGTACACTGAATTTGAATAAATCAAATTTGCTGTAATTTAAACTATATCCTGAAGAAAATGTACACCTAAGCTTACATCATCTATATCCAAAAACAGAGCTTAAATGAACAGAGTAATACCTGTTTAATATTATCTTACAAAGTAATGTCTGTAATAACATTTTTCGATCAAAATGACGGCAAAGTTGGCATCTGTACAATATTAAATCCGATACAGTCTGCTTTTTGTGTGTACCTGTATGATTTCTATTGAGTTTCATGCGAGATTTTCTTGAGATATTACACGAATGCTTTTGTGCAAATTGGTGTATTAGAGCAGACTATTTCACGGAATCGCTGTGCTAGAAATAGTTATATATAGTATTCAAAATGAATATATAAAGATAAATACATACATGAAACACTTAAATGCTTAACACTTAAAATTACCAAAACGATAGACAGCAGCTGTACTAGCTTCAAATCTTGTGGGAAATTGCTAACCCATCGTGGGTTAACAAAGAAATCAAGACCGAGACTTTGGCTTCGATTTTCGAACTCGACGCCCGTCTAAAAAAACATAACTGACCATAACGATATCTCCAATCAAAACAACACCTTGTGTGATTCATTACTTTATTCGTTGTGTGTACTTTGGGCACTTTGGGTATGTTGAGTGTCTGTTTATTCCTACCTTCGCGACGCGCCACGCAAGTTTTACTGTCTCGTCGAGAGTTATGTTGCGCGCGGTGATCTAGACTCAAACATTGTTTTATCCTAATATAATTGTAGTGGATTTTAAATAATTAATGTTATTTATTTTAATCTTGCTCTTATATTTACAGAATAAGCTCAAGTTGTTCCATTATTGATGATCATGATGTTGAACGATTTTTTTTAACCTCTTCTTAATGAAAAATAATAATAAGAGTCTCGATTTTTCTGGCATATCTATACTATAATAAAACTGTAGAGGTGAAAAATTCTGTACATTAAAGATATTTTGGCGAAAATTAGCTGAAAAATCTAGGAAAATGCTAAAAAGCAATACTTGATAATTTTTAGAATTTATGTCTGTCTGTCTGTCCGACGTCTTTCCCTATGTTGCTAAAGATCTCTAAAATTGCGAAATTGATTTCAATAAAACATACACTCATGTACAAAGGATACTCAAACCTATAAAATAGTATATGTTACATCACAATCGGTTGAGTGGTTTTCGGTGTACAGCTTGACCTCTCCTTTGTACGTAGTCCCAAACAAAACAGGGATCATCCAAAACTGGTTATCTATGTGGTGCCATCTATGATCATTATAAATTTGTTAGTAAAAGTATAGTTAGTCTAAATAGGTACCTTCAAAGTATTTTATGGCTATTAACCCGACTTTAAAAAAGGAGGCGATTCTTAATTTCGTCAGTATATTTTTATGTATTTTCGATGAATAAATTACTGGAACCGAGCATATTTATAGTTATCCTTCCGACCGATAGTGTCACTATTTTCAAATAATTTTCTAGCAAAATAAATGTTTCTTGCAAAAAAGACAATAATTATGTGTCTTCTTCTTCTTTAATTTTTTTTTTGTTTTGTTTAATTCTTAATCTTTCTGTTATTAAAAAAATAAAAGAGTACAATATTCGGCACTTTCATAAACAAAAGATCTCTGTGTCAAAATTTATTACAATGTCCACCGGTCAATCTCATTTATTTCAAATTATTATGTTTATATAATAGTTATTTAATCATTTTATTTTATTTTAAATGATAAAATCAACGACTATAGATCCTTTTTTCAATAAATTGTCGATTAGTCCATATTATTTTCTATCTCGGTCGGTTTGTATATGTAAACATAGATGGCGTTTTCTGTAGTGTTAAGATTCTCCGTGGATTGATGAGGTTCTCGGTTAATTTTCGTTCGTTTTCGTCGGATCGGTGTCTTAGTCGTTTCTTTTGAATAATTTCGTTCGTTCGTGTTCTGTACTTATACAGGTGTCTCATTACACCCTAATTCCCACACCTCACGTACGTAGGAATCCGTGGGTGGGAGACTGAGGCCTGAATTCAGATACCTCTTGAGTAACTCAACGGGGCTATCATACATTCGGCAGGGCTGGATATTTGTTGCCCTGTGTGTATTTTCAAAATAAATCGCAGGGACAGACTTGAAACAGCTGGAATCGACCCGCGAACATTTTGTTTTTCACATGGTCAGTTATATGTGGCATGTTCACGAGTAAGCGGTAAAAATAATTTACATGTTCTATATGAAGGTGGTAAAATAGTTAGATAATGTTGTGTATAAAGAAAGTCTCTAATGATATCCCTTCTATCCCTACTTCCTACTAATATTATAAATGCGAAAATTTGTGAAGATGTATGCATGGATGTTTGTTACTCTTTCAAGCAAAAACTACTGAACGAATTTGGATGAAACGGACTGAACGGATTTTACAGTTATATAGTTTATACATCAGAATAACACATAGCACATAGGGTTCCCACTAAGAACTTAGGGTCCCAAGCCAACCTCACCTGCAAGTGGTGCACCTGCCAATCAACGGACGAGGCTCTGGCAAATAAAATATCCCGATAAGCGGCAATAGGCTCGCCACCTATTACGTGGGATCAAAACACTGGCGAAAAGTAGGCGTTTAATACGCCTCTGCCTACCCCTTCGGGGAAACAGGCGTGAGTCTATGTATGTATGTATGTAATAACACATGGGCTACAATTTATAAAGATTTTGTGTCATCATCAGCCTTTGATAGTCCACTGCTGGACTAGGCCTCTCCTTTGAAAGGAGGAATTGGCGTACTATACCACGCTGGCCAAGCGGGTTGGTATAGCGTTTGTATCAAGTTTTCCTTCTCTTACAGTGCTGTTCTCTGCATAATATGCTCCCTCTGTCGGCTCTTACGACATCCATGGGATGATATGAGGTGGTGACAATTCGTATTCTTAATCCGTCACCCCACGGACAAGATTTTGTTTAATGTTGCCATAATATATGGAAAATTATCAATTAAGTCAGTAAAAATCCTGAGCTCTGAAACCTATCTTCGCGTGCATGAAGATAATGTACGGTGATATTGTCTATCTTAATGCTCGCTGTACACATTGGCCCAACATGCTGGCCCAACGTATTGGCCCAATGTGTAGAGAGCTACTTGGCGCTATGTTGGCTTAATGTACCGCTGTACACATTGGCCCAACATGCTGGCCCAACGTATTGGCCCAATGTGTAGAGAGCTACTTGGCGCTATGTTGGCTTAATTGGTGTAGTTGGCGCCGACGTTGGCCGGCCAGCCGAATAGTGTCGGTTTTTTGTGCACACATCAAAGGATCTTGGCGCGCTCCGCCAACAGCGTTCACACGTTGGACTACCCCGACAGCGGAGACAGTACTGTTGCGCGTGAATATATTTACGTTCCCAAGTTAATATATATATTAGTAGTAGGTCGTTACGTGTTTTGCTCGTAATCGGCTGTAAGTAGTTTTGTGAGTACGCATAATCGGTTCCAAAAGTGATTATTTCTGTAACTATTTATTTCTAAAAAGACAACTCCCGCATTAGGACTAAATCCTGTGTCACGGGGGACTTTACAAACATACATCTAACGAGGACAATTAACACCCAGAATCGAAACAACAATTTATGGATCACACAAAGTGATATCTCGTGTGGGAATCGAAACCTCGCTTAAACCACTACGCCAACCGTGCAGTCAGACAGTTCAATGCAGTCTCGATACGGTATACCAAGAAACATTACTGTAGAATTATGCTAAATAGTTACTTCACAAGTAAGAACCATATATCTATTTTCATATTGTAATAAAGATTGCCCATTACTTTTAAAGGTAAACATAATTTCATTGTTTACGTATTAAATGAACTTTCCTTCATACTTTAGCCAGGCTTAGGACTGGCTGCACAACTTATTTTTTATATGAATTTACGTATTAAATGGATATTGAGAAATTGCACACATTGATCATACCACTACTATTTTAAACCAATAATTTATACAAACATAGCAAATTATCGTTCTGATTTACATAAGGTGCATTCTCATTTGAAATATCCCAAAAGTGTTATCTGATTATTTATTTTTATTTAAGCATCGAGTTGTACATAAGACAATGACGATACGATGTGCATTACGAAATTATTACGCACACTATGACACAGCCCAGCGCATCAAGCTCGGACGAACTCTGGTATAATCATATAGTTTCGTGACAGTAATATAATCTAACAGTATTGTAACTCGGCCGCCTTCGTGAGTTATATACCTACCAGACGCGCCGCATGCGAGCTGCGGCACGATCGCGGCTGTGGGTACTCTTGGCACAGTCCGCACAGTCTAATGGGTACTCTGCTCGAGGCGCGTAAGTATAACTCGAGTTTCGTGCGTTTGTATGGAGTTACAATACTGTTAGATATTATTACCGTGGTTTCGTGTAATGAGCTGTCGTGCAGGCGCACCGCGCGCCGAGCATCGCGCGCGCGATACATACCTACATACAGAGCTGGAACCATAGATTATACACATACTGGTAGCTGGAACCGCTTACGAAAAGTAACTAGTTAAATCAGCCACGAAACTACTTACGCGGTTACGTGTATACGTAGGTACGCAGTTTTATGAATCGATTACGTTAAATAACGCCCACTCCTAATAGGTACATATATAACGAGTGCGGCGGCATAGGACAGCAATGGTGTTTTACAATTTATAGTAATTGTACCGAAAATGAACAATAAAATATATCTTTTTACTAATTTTTATGTTGTTTTTTAATTAATTTTTGTAAAATTAAAAACGAAGTAACTTGAAAAACATATTTTTCTTAAATACCACATTGATATCTTCTAGGCTTGATAGTTGGGGTAGGTTTTTAACCAACATTTCTTTTATTAATAATAAGCTACCTATTTTATATTTGAGGTAAATGAAGCGTGGAGCTGTATGGCGGATAAAATTGAATATTAATTTTATCCGCCATAAGTCTCCACGCCACTATTAACGAAAGCAAAAACAAAAAAATAATCATTAATGACAACATGTAAAATGCATCACATTCTACTTTAGTACACATGTACGCGCAGGTAATAATTAAACGCACTGTATAAATAAATAGCCGTGGCTGCAAGTGCTTCTACGTCCATCTTTGTCTAAGCACCAATGCAGAATGATCCGTCAGCCAATGTGTAAATAGCAATCTTGGCATCGCACACTGGCGAATATTACCAAAAAGATGGCCAAAATATTTTAATAATAAATATGCATTAAATAAACCTATTGAAATTAAATGTAAACCTTTTGATTTATGAATAATTTTTATTTTACGAAAAGAAGCCGTTGTTCCGAACAGCGCGAATATAAAGACTGACTTTAAGATATTGATAGTTTTAAAAGAATAGAAGGATAATAGTTAGTATATGTACATATATATATGATAGAGAATAACAAGAATTTAACCATCGCAAATTGTTTTATAATTAATAATATTCATAACTAAGAAACATAAATGATCAGAGATACACAAACTATATGGTATCCAATATTGATACCTAACTTTGTTAAAAAAAATCAATACTCTACTTCAGGTTCTTTCAACAGTTAAAAATTGCATCCAGGGCAACTGCGTATTGGACTTTCTGGACGTTTTACGTGAACTTGAGATATAAGGAACGGAAGAAACGCAAAAACTTTGAAATAAATGTCTCATTTGTAGTTTAAATACGGGGCGTTTTTCTTGTAAAGTCTCTGCGATATTTATTTATATCCTTATTTCTTGATTCTTGGGCATCTTTAGATAGATATCAACTTTTTTAAAACCACTCATTAAAATAATGAACTCAAGTTAAAGACCTCAAAATATTCAACGACAAAATGTACGCGGTAATGCCGGGACTTACAGCTAATAAAAACTAATCATTAGGCAGATATCGATAGCCAAATCTAAAACAAACTAAATACTAGCATTATTATGCTTCAATTTAAAACAGCTTATTTCTCGGAATACAGAAGAATATCGTACTATTTCCTTATTCTTCCGTAAGTAAATAATACTATCAATTTCTAGGCAAAGGTATCGGTGTTAGGATTTATTTTAGAAAGTAGTAATATCTGACAGCAATTATAAATACCTCTTGAAATAGAATCCATAACAGAAAAACACTTGTAAAAACAACGAGCGACAACATGCGACTTGAGAATCATCGATACGATATTTTTGATCAGCTTCTTAGACAGATAGATGATTATAGAATTTTACCATATAAAATATATAAAAAAATGCTCAAAAGTTGCGTCATTTATTAAGGTTTAAGCTAAGTGTTATAAAAGTGTTCTATCGACAATATTTTAAAGTCATTTATTGTCCAGGTTTTAGCAAATATTCGCCAGTGTGCGTCGTATCATGTTGGCCCAACATGCTGGGCCAGCTAGTTGGGCCAATGTGTACAGGGGCTTTAAGAAGTTCTAAATAAAAGTACGCGGCAGCATATACCTACCTTTTATCTAGAAGCCAATATACACAAAAAAAGTGTCCGTAAAAATAATCAAATTTGATACTTTTTTACAATGCTCATTCTAGAGAAGTTATCAAATTGTTTTCAAAATTGATTAATTTATTGTCTTCAGTATTTAATGTAGATAAACTGTGTCCTTTACAGTAAGTAGTTTGGGTGAATAGTTTAAAAGTTATCACGATATAATTGACCTATGCGCACCGTTATTAAAAGCGCTTACTATGAGTTGGCGCGCTTAAGCGCAGCGGTGCGGAGGGGGCGGTCTGATTATGTACTTTGTGGTAACGTTTTCAGTTTTTTTTTTGTTGCTATTCTCTTCAGTAAGTATATAAAGCTCTTCAATAACTTTAATAATATACTTACATACTAATTTTTACCTGACGTTTGATGGCTCATCATTGTCTTGCCCTGGTCCCAATTTATTTGGGGTCGGCGCAGTATGTCCTTCGCTTCCATACTTCTCTGTCACCCGATCCAATCGTTTACCCCTTTCTCTTTCATATCCATCCTTACACAGTCCATCCATCTTTTCCTTGGCCGTCCTCTCCCTTTTCGTCCTTCTACATGCATATTCATCACTGTTTTAACTACATACATGATTATCATCTCTTCGCATAACATGTCCATACCAGGCCAGTTGACTCCCTTTTACCTTTTCATCAATGGGCGCCACTTTCATACTACCTCTAACGTAATCATTCCTTAATTTTAAGTATTCTCTGTTTACATGTATGCTACACGGCTAATGTGCAGATCCGTTTGTGATGAAATTTGTTATGGATAGTCTGAATCCTGGGGAAGTACAAAAGCCACTCTTTCACTCTTTTAAAATTTCATGCGGGCGAAGCCGCGGGCGAAAGCTAGTCACTAAATATAAACGCAACCAGCACTATGTGTAAAGCAGTTAAATTTATAATTAAAAGAAGATGCATTGGCGTGTTTAAACACGTCAATGCACTACGGTTGATCGACAAGCAAACAGATTAAGAACATTAATTCGCTTCTATATTTTACTTAGTGAATAATGGTTCCCACTTTATTTGCAAAATAAAATGTGTATGTTCAAAATATGACTTTTCTTTTATTACTATCATTACTTTTACAGATACAGTCTTGCCCACTGTCTGGATTATACGTGCCACATGTTACACACGACAAACCGCTGATTTTATATAGTTACCTGTCTTTTTTAGGGTAACTACATAAAATGTAATAATAATTAAACATTTAAGAATAACTCAGAGTAAGAGTAAACATATAGCGGCGGTAGGTGATAAACTAAAAATAAATCCTTTCTGTCTATGGATATTATATTATCTACCGTAGATGTTCAAGGCCAATCCGCTATGCAGTTTCATGGTGTGTGGACAATAGTACGCATGCTTCAAAGTTACAATAATGCTAGCTATATTAGGATTACCGTTACGAGATATAGAACTTTCCTATAAGCAGTCTAAGGCGCCCCACATGCAATCAATAAAAAAAATCTTATCGGCGACGAGATATCGGGGTGTGTTGCGTCGCAGCCCGGCCACAGTCGTTTTTCTCATTTATAGACTTAATAATGAATAAATGTTCTTAAATTGATCTTGCAGTACCAGTGAATAGATTAAATGTACCACAAATATTTCTTGTAAAAAAAGCGCTTGTTTGTGGCCGGGCAGTACCGTATACGTTGCAGCCCGGCCACGCGTATATTTTCTCGTAAGATGCTCAGAATGTTTTAAAATATAAAGCAAATAAATGTTCCTTTATTGTTCTTTGTTTTTTTAATGAAATATACCAAAAGAAACGCTTATATAAACAAACAAATATTTTTAAATAAGAATTTGCACCAAGCGCCTGTAGAACTAAAATAGCACGTCTGCTCATTTGCACAAATTTGCTAACGCATATATTTAGGAGCAACACCTGGCTTCAGCTGCTTATTGAAGTGCTGTCATTCCTTTTTCCGATAAAATGAGTAAGTTTATAGGCATGTATGAGGATTTCCGCTCGACATGATTCTGGATACAGCTGTTGCCACTGCATATTTATTTCGATGTGACACAAGAAAAATCATCATTTATTAATATCCGCAGACAGCACTTTAAGAAGCAGCTGAATCGATGCTTAACCTTAATAGTAATGTAAGTTGCAATATAGTGAAGAATGGAATGAGATGTATAGGTAAACTAGTAATAAGTTAGAATTTGACACATTTATTGATTTTTCAGTTGGATGACATTGCAGAAAAAGTTGATTTAAATATTATTCCAAGCAATTGACTCTTACAAGGAAAATAATTTAATTTATTAGCAGTGATCGAGTACGTTGATAATATTCGTCAATATGTTACCCATTTTAGGCGAAAACATTACAGATGGCAGTGTTTAGATGATCTGAGTAGTATAATTTCGTGAACAAAAAATACAGTTATATTTGTTCATTGTATGTTCTACACAGTTTTGTAATAAATTAGTTCTAATAGGTACGTTGATTAGACTCCATAAGTTACAATTTGTTTTTATTAGGTTTGTCTTTAAACGCTAATAATTTCTATTCACGACTTTCAATAATTGTATCATAATAATGTTCCTTGTTACATTGAGGTAATATGTACCTAAATGCCTTCATTATCCTCCTAGCGTTATCCCAGTTTGAACCCGGGGTCCGCTTTCTAGTCTAACCGGATATCTTTAGGAGCAAGGCCTGTAGGACTAAAATAACAATGTATGTATGTAAACAAATACACAATAACAAGGCATTAAGGTACACAAGGCAGCGATAGCCTAGTGGAGATACCAACAGACTGCCATGCAGAGGGTATCGGGTTCGAATCCACGGCGTGTGCGTATTGAATTGTTAATTATCGCTTGTCCCGTGCCTCGGAGAGCACGTTAAGCCGTCGGTCCCGGTTGTCATGAAGATCTTTGACAGTCGTTATAGTGCGTCAGTACCTCTAAAATAAACCGACACTAGTCTAAACCATGGAATATCGTTATCCCAAATCCGGTTAGACTAGAAAGCGGACCCCGGGTTCAAACTGGGATAACGCTAGGAGGATAATGAAGGCATTGAAGTACATATTACCTCAATGTAACAAGGAACATTATTATGATACAATTATTGAAAGCCGTGAATAGAAATTATTTGCATTTAAAGACAAACCTAATAAAAACAAATTGTAACTTATGGAGTCTAATAAACGTACCTATTAGAACTCATTTATTACAAAACTGTGTAGAACATACAATGAACAAATATAACTGTATTTTTTGTCCACGAAATTATACTACTCAGATCATCTAAACAATGCCGTCTGTAATGTTTTCGCCTAAAATGGGTAACATATTGACGAATATTATCAACGTACTCGATCACTGCTAATAAATTAAATTATTTTTCTTGTAAGAGTAAATTGCTTGGAATAATATTTAAATCAACTTTTTCTGCAATTTCATTCAACTGAAAAATCAATAAATGTGTCAAATTCTAACTTATTACTAGTTTACCTATACATCTCATTCCATTCTTCACTATATTGCAACTTACATTACTATTAAGGTTAAGCATCGATTCAGCTGCTTCTTAAAGTGCTGTCTGCGGATATTAATAAATGATGATTTTTCTTGTGTCACATCGAAATAAATATGCAGTGGCAACAGCTGTATCCAGAATCATGTCGAGCGGAAATCCTCATACATGCCTATAAACTTACTCATTTTATCGGCAAAAGGAATGACAGCACTTCAAGAAGCAGCTGAAGCCAGGCGTTGCTCCTAAAGATATGCGTTAGCAAATTTGTACAAATAAGCAGACGTGCTATTTTAGTTCTACAGGCGCTTGGTGCAAATTCTTATTTAAAAATATTTGTTTGTTTATAAAAGCGTTTCTTTTGGTATATTTCATTAAAAAAATAAAGAACAATAAAGGAACATTTATTTGCTTTATATTTTAGAACATTCTGAGCATCTTACGAGAAAATATACGCGTGGCCGGGCTGTAACGTATACGGTACGGTACGGCCCGGCCACAAACAAGCGCTTTTTTTACAAGATATATTTGTGGTACATTTAATCTATTCACTGGTACTGCAAGAACAATTAAGAAACCGCAATAATAATTATGTTTTGATACCTACTCCGCATTTTGAAATCTACTGCCTATCTATTGTATTCTGCTACTTCCAGACAATTGAAACGAAATCTAGCAAACTAAGTAGCAAAAATATTTGAATACGAACAAAAATGTGCATATTTAAAAATCCTGCACATTGACAACTACTGCATACTTAATATGTTATGCTACCTACAAAAGTAAAGTACATAACAACAAAAACGCCGTCACCGGGTCGCACGAAGCCGCCTAACACTTAAGTCTCTTCAGAGAGATAAATTAAATGAACGATTTTATTCTTCATTTAACTCGATTCGCTTGACGTTTCTTTTTATTATTTTCTGTTTCAATTGCTTTTTATTACGCGACCCTTCAAGAAGTGCAGTGTAATAGGGTTGTGTTGACGGGAATGGATATAAAAAATATACGCTTCATTATAAAATAGATGATAAAGTTTATGATATTTCCTTATTAGTTTTATTACTGTTTGCATGCATAATACTTACGATAACTCTGTCTCAACACCACACAAAGTGTAGCTTATTAGGTAGCGAGATGGGATAATTGATGGATTACCTGTAGTTTTTCAGAAATAGAATATTATTCGTAATAATATGTTTGTAATATATTCGTTATTTCAGTTTCAATCGGCTACACGCTTTAAAAAAGAATTGTACGTATTATTATAATTTAAATAATAGAGCAGTTCACTAAAATTATATTAATATTTTTGTGGCTGGTGCGTTATTGATATTATCTGCTATATTTTATAAAAGAAAATTCCAATCATGTTATAAAGCTTTGCTACGGACAATGGTTATGTTTATCATCTCCGTGGAATGTGCCAATCTTCTGGTGAAGCATCGATCATACTTTTTGAAACTTTTCTGTATAGAGAGTGAGTACTTGGGTCCTTGGTCTGTAAACAAATGGCACAAAAATACAATCTCTGTAATCAAAAACTAAATCAATCTATATCATAGCATTATCTCTTTTTATTCGTCCACCCCTTTTTGTAATGAATCTCAACAAGTGAAAATCTAATAAGTTGTTGGTAATGAATTCATAACTCCGTTTATAATGTCAGAACTAGTGATTTCATTTCAATAAGAGCTCTAAGACCTCAAACGGTACCACAATATTTAATGAAAATCACTTTAATACTTCTCGTACATTAAAGCTCATATTAAATAATAAAGGAGTGTTTACGATGGCGGAACGGCGTATACTTTATTTGAAGCAATATGAAATATGAATGACTTTGAGGAAGGTTTTCCATGCCAAAATAATTATTCGCAAATGATGTCTTAGATTTTAACACGAGCTTACCTCTTGTTAGCTTATAGCTATCTATCAAGCATGACGCTGCGTCACAAGTTTTAAACGAAAAAATGTTTCACACCGATATCGAACCGTAAACCTCACATGAAAATCTCAATTTCGCCAATTATACTTAAAACGTGCGTTACCTTGACGAAGCATCCGTCAACTCTTGAAAGTTATGTTTTGCATTTTTACATGTCAAAATAATTATGCACTAGCAGTTAAAAAAAAAATGATACACGCCCAGACAGAGGTTATGTGAATATTACACCCACATTTCGCCGTGGGGCGAGTCTATAATTATTGAGTCCATGCTGCTGCTGAGAATTCAGGAAAACTCTGTAACACTTTTGGCTTATACAGGGATCTAATCCGGGACCATCAGATCAACAGACGTACACGTTACCCAGTGGACTACGGAGGCAGTCTAGTCCTTAGCACAGTATAACACTATGAAATCAGTTATCTCTATTAATAAGTGTTTGCAGGGCTATATTGTATCGTGTACATTTTGATTTAACAGCCTGAACTTTTACATAACAGAAGTAAAAATCGCCATGAAAAGATAAAGATCACTTTGTCAAATATAACTTACATCGCACCGAGTAATTACATTTCGCTTACAATGCAGCAGCAATCTACTGAACAATTTCACTCATAAAAAAGTATCCAACAAGATAAATAGTTACAAAGTCTTGCGTTACGGTAAAATAGAATCACGTAAAATATGATTTTGTCGAACGTGTCCCGGCGTATGGAATACAGTGTAAGGTACCTGTGCCTGCAAGTGAAGTGCGCCAACCGCAAGCACGTATACACAATCCGTAGCGATAACGATACCTCGAAAAAATGTCGCACGCTCCATATTTGCCGTCTTGGAACTCGATGTAGCTTGAAGAATGTACAAAATATTTATATGTGTCATCGAAATATTTAAAGGCTGGAAAAAGAGTTGTAAAATATTTTGGAGGCACACCTGTTGTTAATTTTAATAAAGTCAATACTTGTGATTTTTTTTAATCTATATAAAATTACATCTATGACACCGAAAGTCCAATTATCTTTCGTTTCCCGGTATCTTCTTCAGTCATCTATTTGCTTCCTTCCAGCAGTTTCTAGTTTCTAGCTTGCTTCCTATCAGGTACTGGGTAATTTTTGAGACCAATAGATGTGTTGAGCTTCATATTGTGATTGTTGTGTGGTGATCGGAATCATCGCGCCTGAAAAATCTACACAATTTTTGGTTTATTTCGTGAACCAATAGCTAAAAGAAGTATTTCTATAAATATTTCCGTGTAATATTCAGCTACAGCGTATTCTTACTGCACGTTATAAAATCGATAATGCGCTCGTGAGCTATGGTGACAGCGCTGCGGCGTTCGTGGACTGCTAAAGATGCGAATAGGCAAGTTAACCTTGGGATTATTTAGGTAACATTTTAATGGCAGATGTCTCTCAGGTAAGAAAATAATACGGTTAATGATTCTATTAAGAAACTAGATTTTGGCTACATTTGTATATTGCTAGCGTCGAGAAATGTGTTTATCCTTATTTTACCCTTTAATTGTGGCATTAAAAAAGCATAATTAGTGAGTGTCTACGTCATGAATACAGTGAACCCACTTGGGGAACCCCCCAATGTCCAAGTTTCTAGCTTTATTATTTTATGTTTATATGCATGTATTACTTTCAACAAATGTAAGAAAGGAGAAACAAAAATAAATGTCATATGCTTTCACTGTACGCTTACGCTTCAAAATTTATTTTCTTTTTAGCACAGGTGAGTTTTTTTGCCATCAGCAAAGTTCCTGCTTTTTTATCATTTTATTTTATCAAAATCTGGTTCAACACTACATTCTTCAATAATCCTACTCAAGTTTATTGTATTTAAAAAATGAAACAGATAAATAAAAAAAATTGGGCAAGTGCGAGTCGGACTTGCGCATGAAGGGTTCCGTACCATCATCTATAAAAAAAAATCACGTTTGTTGTATGTATACGTAAATATTTTTTAAATTGCCACCTGTTTATTAAGATCGAGTAACAAATTGCTTAAAAGTTACGTTTGTTGAATGGGATTTTGGCCTTTATTATTTACTTTTTTTTAATTTAATTATTTATTTTGGAAGGTAATATACAATTACATATTCTGTGAAAATTTTAAGCGTCTACCTGTTACCGTTAGTAATTTTGAGCAAAAAATACGAAAAAAAAACACGTTTATTGTATGGGACCTCCCCTTAATATTTTCATTTTTAGTATTTGTTGTTATAGCGGCAACCGAAATACATAATTTGTGAAAATTTCAGCTCTCTAGCTATCACGGTTTATGAGATACAGCCTGGTGACAGACAGACGGACAGACAGACAGACAGACAGCGGAGGCTTAGTAATAGGGTTCCGTTTTTTACCTTTTAGGTACGGAACCCTAAAAACGAATAGAAATTAAATTGGAATAGTTCAAAGAAAAAGATCTGATCGAAATTCCCAGACACGGTAGGTACTTAACCGAAATCGGAGACATTTCCAAATTTGATAGTAATAAACATTACAAAGACTTCATTTGGCGGTCATAATGGCGTCTTGAGTTGAAACCCGTAAGTGTTAAGGCTATTGACAACTTTAACTAACTTTGGGACTCGCAAAGAAAAATACTTGAAAGATAAAAACAGAGGACTCCACACTGATTGAATTGTACAGCTGTTGGAAGTCCTTGACGAAATTATTTCTATTGGAACATTTTGTTCGGCGACAAAGTTAAATTGGATTTCTTATGGTGGAAGTGTCTCGTGAAAGTGGCAAGCGAGCGGTTGGTTTTATTCAGCTTGAGCTGTTTTAGGTGTATTATGACAATAGGCACTTTTTACCGCCTGCCCGACACCCCAACTTAGACTTATATTATTTCGTGAAATTTCTTTTGTACGGATTCTGGTAAGATTATATTCGTAGTATATTTGTGATTTATTTGTACCATTCGTGATTTTAGATCGGTGTTTATTAAATTATTCTAGACTATTTATGTTTTCGATTTCAGTCTGGCTCTATAAAGTTATTGTAAGATCGCAGACGGCATTGTTTGCACGTGTGACGGCGTAGTTGAAATGGGCATTTCGCTACTATGGGGGTCGACTAGTAAATTATACCAGCTTTTGCACTAATCATGTCTGGGTGTGCTTGAAATTATATTTATGAAATTATTGACGTTGCAGGTATTAGTCTGGCTGTATAGGTTTACTTTGTCGACCATGGTAAAGATTTGATTTTAATAATTTTAAACAAAACAATATTTCTAGTGTATTAATTATGAATATAAGTAGTTAATAATTAATGAATATTAGTATATTGTTGAAATAAAATGAAATTATAATGTTTTTTAATTCGGTAAGATATTTTTCCTACCACTAGACAGACAAATAAGCGGACGTCTGTTGCACTTCTTGAGGTACAGAACCCAAAAATATTAAAGAGTAACTGGAAACATTGAATAAGAATTTCAATTTTAATATACTCGTACATAAAAATAGTAGCGGAAAGATACCGATGTAATCTTTGTTAGACGCCACATTCGCACAAATCCCATGAAAAGTGAGTTATGACAATTTAAAGTCCACTGAAGCGAACGTATGAGATAACACAGTGTTAGAAGGGCAACTGAACCACGGTAATATAATCTAGCAGTATTGTAACTCAGCCGTCTCCACGAGTCATAATTATGCCTACAGACGCGCCGGGCGCAAAAAAGCGATAGGGCTGCTTGCCTCAAGTATTTTAACTACATCTACCTACTTGAAGCTTTTTTCGGTTTTGTGATAATAAATACTTATTCAAACCAACAAAAATCATGTAGGTATGTAAGCACCCAAGGAAATGACCTATTGATTACACAAAGTAGACTAAGCAGTGACCTACACAAAGCAGATTAATATCCGCTTCCCAACGGTGGGATCTCCACCTTGTCGTGGTGAGGGGGCTCAGTAACCGTGGCTTGGACACCCACGGTGAAGCTAAGCGGGATCCCGGGAGTGGACGCTCCGCGCGGCCTTGGAGGGGGCCTGCGCAGGATGCGTCCAAGGGTCCGCACCCGCATCCCCGTGCGGGGGACAAGAAACGACAAGGGAAGGATGGAAGGAACTAGGCTCACGCATTTTGTTTTAATTTAACAGTTTCTTTCCAATCCCGTGAGAATTTCAGCAAATCCTAGGGGGTCACTAAGAAACATACATGCCAAATTTCATCTTCCTGCGCCCAATATTTTTGGCTGTGCGTTATTCAGAAGCTGAAATTCAAATATTTGACCAAGGTGTTTTAGGTCAGCGCTAAACCTAGTTTTTAATATTAATCCGAACAAAAGAAGAGTAAAATGTATAACTTATTCATGTGCTAACATTTCATTTGAAAAGGAATTAAACTGCAGTATTGATGGCGTCGCAGTCTCTATTTATCTTGCTTCTACGCCAAATTTCATGTCGCCTATGTGCTTAGCTCCGCGCGATACTTAATAAACTAAAATCCTGCATAAGTGCATAGTGGCGTATTGTATGTCACTGACATTATGTACTGTTTACTCAAGAAGATAAAATAGATACAAATAGTTATTTGAAGTGATTTTATATTTAAAAAAGTTCCACAAGGCTCCAATAACCGAAAATAACCTTTTGAAATGTGTACATGTGTGTCAGCCAAATTTAATACTAAATTACCTATAAGTCGATGACTTTCAAATTTATGGAGAAAAAAATATACTAGATATATCCACTTAGAGAAAAAAAATACTGCAAAGTAATTTAAGGCTTATAAACGTACAAAAAGCTTTTATTTTTTATTAACTTTATAACCATTTAAATTATTTTAGTTACATTGTTATCATTTCACTATACAACTAAATAGACGATCGCTTTAATATTGATTGTCTGTGTAAAAATTCTGTCATTACGCGGCGTAATGCAAATGAAAATTAAAATGGGTAAGTAGAGAACTTAATCAAAAATGTTCAAACTAAACACGAGGAAAGCGACCTAAAATATACGGAGAAGTAATTAAAAGCATTTCGCTGACGTTTATTTAATTCCACTCAATAGTTGGACAAATAATAAAGTACAGGGTCAGCGCATACGAGTATGTAGACGCCGCACCGACAAACGTTCGATAAATTGTTTTAGACAAACTTCCTATGGAACAGCTAAATTCACAAATTTTGTTGCTTGCTGTACTTGACAAGTAAATACATGAGAAACAAAAGTCATTCGTGAAATTCCATTTCAGAAATTCTAATTAAATTACGAGCTCACAGGGCAGATACAGCTCACTACAGCCGCCCTTTATCTAAAGTTGCAGAGTTATTTCGACAAATCTGAAGTATTTGTTGGAAAGTCAACCGGATTGTATTAATGCCAGGACATGCGCTCAATTTATACAGATTATACTGTACATATTTTCGCACAAAGCTGCTACAAAGGTTTGTGTGATATTTCGTAATTTACATACCATGTATTAAATGAATCCAATCAGTTGAATATATTTATCAAATACTTACATATCTATGTGAAATGACAGGTTATTGTATTGCCATAGCTTATGCTTGTATGATAGTAGCCACGTCGGTACTTAACTTAATTAACTTACAAGTTTCACTGCAAGGTAATTTTCCTCTTATTACCTGGCTTGTTCTTTAATTATCCGTAGGACATCCATATTAAAAATTCAAAATGAAAAGTCCCTCCAGTTTACGGACTGTATTTACAACTCAAGAAACTTTCACTAATTGGCAAAATAACAAATAAACATTTCTATACATCTTAGCTGAGTTCAGCTTGACACGGCGTTATATAATTCACTGCACAACAAAATTGAACTGTTTTTTTTTGTTGTTTTAGATTTTTTACCTGTTGTTTACTAATTTAGGCTCGCTTATTTTAAATCTACACTCAGATTTTTTCTAGCAGCTCTAGTTTAGGAGATACAGGTACCCCCTTAAAATGTACTCTCCGTTTAAGTGTTGATATCGCTATCATCAATATCTTACTAGTTTTTGTTTCGTTTTTGCAATGGTTTCATCTAGAAGGATTTGTGTAAACAATCCAAATAGATTTTGTTACATTTGAGTCAAATACACATTTAAAAAATCAGTTTAAATGTATCAGACTTCGTAAAAATGCCTGCATGGAGTACTTTCAACGGAAACAAACAACAAGGCCTGGGCACCGAATATAGCGTGTGTAAAACGTGTGTGAAGTCTTTACGGTTATGGAAAAATAACAAGATGGATCCCGTAAACCTATGTTTAGACGTGAACCGTCGAACCCCCACGACGACTGTTATTTCTGCGTTGTAAACATAACAGGAATTTACCGCCAAAATCAATCCAAATGGGTTTATCCTACTGTGCCGTCAGTTACTAAGACCTGTCCTGCGTTCAACTGATACATTAGAACTTCAACGCGGACGTACCTGAGATGTACTTGCATCTCAGGTACGTCCACGAAATTGTTCAACGAATGGAGGAAAGTGACACAAGCTGCAAAGATCGTTCCCAAAATTACGTCCCAAAAAACTTATTAACATAAGTTAAAAGCTGGAATTTTCGATGGACCACAAAACAGAAAATTAATAAATAATGTATATTTTACTGAAAGTATGACAACTCCAGAAAGAAATACCGGTTATGAGTTTGTTTGGCTCTTAAAAATCTTTTTAAGAAATAAGAATTCTGTCGACTCTCCTGACCACGTCAAGCAGTTTTACACTTTCAGCAACTTGGATGCAACATGAGCATTAAGATGCATTTCCTTCATGGCTATTTCGATCGATTTTCTGAAAATCTTGAATATTTAAGCGAGGAGCAGAGAGAACACTTTCATCAGGATATTCGCACTATGGAGGAGCGCTACCAGGGCTATTGGAGTGAAAGAATGATGGCTGACTACTGTTGGATTATCCAGAATAGTAGTAAAACTCCAACTCATTCAAGAAAGTCACATAAAATAAAGTTTGTTCTAATTAGATAGATAAATAAATTGTTATATGCCGGGAATCCATGTATTTCTTTCAAAAATAGCTACCCTTCGTATCTCAAAAAGTAGAGCTGCTAGCAAAAATCTGAATACATATTTGGAATCAGGGTAGAAAATGCAGCTAGATCCATAAAAAACAATCCATGCAACAAAAATGATCTAAAGTTGTGTAATAATTTATCGTTCTTACAGATGTTTTTACAAATATTTGAGTTTAGCATTAAAAGCAGTGGCGCGACAAAGCCACACGGCTAAAGAGTTAAATCTAAGGGACCGAAATCTGTTAACAATTATAAATTTTATGACGAAAATTTGAGAATATCTCGCCGAATTGTATAGAATAATTACATCATCGTTTTAAATTCTATATAATGATATTTGGTATTGCTAACCGAGAGAAATATAGCTTAAATATTTGGACATATTTGTTACCTGTCAACTCGAGGATATTGCTTGGAATTTATTCTATTTTTAGGCGAGTTGGCTTCAGTTACTGTAATGAGCTCTAAGTCAATACTAACAGATACCTGTTGCTTGGGAAAAATATTGTCAGGTAACTAAAGCTATCAGTCAATATTAAATGCTTAGTAATTAGCAGGTAAAGTAAATTAGTTCTGAAATTAATTACTATTCTTAAAAACGCATCTTGTTAACAAAATGCATAAGAATTCCAATTGTTGCCCGCTACCTTTGTTACTTAATTAATTACTGTACATAATATATTGTGTATAATAAAAAAAAAATACTGACACATTGCACTAAGTTTTATTAACAATAATGACTTGAGAAATTCCTACTGAACCTTGTTGCCAAAAGACATTGTGCTATGTTATGTGCCGGTAAGTTCCGTGATTGAAGAATGGTCGGAGCGACGTCACGACAACCTTGCCTTCCGGCTAACTCAAATCCGCACCGGCCATGGCTGTTTTGGTCGGTATTTGTGGACGATAGGATGGGAGGAAACGCCCGGATGCCATCATTGTGGCAGCAACTGCGACTCTGTTGAGGACACGGGGCTGCTTTTGCTTTTGTTGAAGCTTAGATGATAAAAAGATAAAAATGTAAATAATGTATAATTTTTTAACGATGGAGGAGCGGCTATAGACTTTCAAAATTATTAAAAAGAGCTGTTACAATAAAAATGTAGTAATATTTTTCTGTCGTAGTTGTTTTATACTCTTTTCTTTGATAAATAATTATGTTACTATTACACCTTTACACCAATATGCAAATTTCTGAGGATGTAATTAGGAACGTTCCTAACTCTTTCATACAAATGACGTTTTGTTGCAATATAGCCTTTTCCCGATAACTAACTCCATGCAGGCAAAGCACCAGGTATTAGTTGCAGGTATTAGTCTGGCTGTATAGGTTTACTTTGTCGACCATGGTAAAGATTTGATTTTAATAATTTTAAACAAAACAATATTTCTAGTGTATTAATTATGAATATAAGTAGTTAATAATTAATGAATATTAGTATATTGTTGAAATAAAATGAAATTATAATGTTTTTTAATTCGGTAAGATATTTTTCCTACCACTAGACAGACAAATAAGCGGACGTCTGTTGCACTTCTTGAGGTAAATATTAAAGAATAACTGGAAACATTGAATAAGAATTTCAATTTTAATATACTCGTACATAAAAATAGTAGCGGAAAGATACCGATGTAATCTTTGTTAGACGCCACATTCGCACAAATCCCATGAAAAGTGAGTTATGACAATTTAAAGTCCACTGAAGCGAACGTATGAGATAACACAGTGTTAGAAGGGCAACTGAACCACGGTAATATAATCTAGCAGTATTGTAACTCAGCCGTCTCCACGAGTCATAATTATGCCTACAGACGCGCCGGGCGCAAAAAAGCGATAGGGCTGCTTGCCTCAAGTATTTTAACTACATCTAACTTCTTGAAGCTTTTTTCGGTTTTGTGATAATAAATACTTATTCAAACCAACAAAAATCATGTAGGTATGTAAGCACCCAAGGAAATGACCTATTGATTACACAAAGTAGACTAAGCAGTGACCTACACAAAGCAGATTAATATCCGCTTCCCAACGGTGGGATCTCCACCTTGTCGTGGTGAGGGGGCTCAGTAACCGTGGCTTGGACACCCACGGTGAAGCTAAGCGGGATCCCGGGAGTGGACGCTCCGCGCGGCCTTGGAGGGGGCCTGCGCAGGATGCATCCAAGGGTCCGCACCCGCATCCCCGTGCGGGGGACAAGAAACGACAAGGGAAGGATGGAAGGAACTAGGCTCACGCATTTTGTTTTAATTTAACAGTTTCTTTCCAATCCCGTGAGAATTTCAGCAAATCCTAGGGGGTCACTAAGAAACATACATGCCAAATTTTATCTTCCTGCGCCCAATATTTTTGGCTGTGCGTTATTCAGAAGCTGAAATTCAAATATTTGACCAAGGTGTTTTCGGTCAGCGGTAAACCTAGTTTTTAATATTAATCCGAACAAAAGAAGAGTAAAATGTATAACTTAATCATGTGCTAACATTTCATTTGAAAAGGAATTAAACTGCAGTATTGATGGCGTCCCAGTCTCTATTTATCTTGCTTCTACGCCAAATTTCATGTCGCCTATGTGCTTAGCTCCGCGCGATACTTAATAAACTAAAATCCTGCATAAGTGCATAGTGGCGTATTGTATGTCACTGACATTATGTACTGTTTACTCAAGAAGATAAAATAGATACAAATAGTTATTTGAAGTGATTTTATATTTAAAAAAGTTCCACAAGGCTCCAATAACCGAAAATAACCTTTTGAAATGTGTACATGTGTGTCAGCCAAATTTAATACTAAATTACCTAAAAGTCGATGACTTTCAAATTTATGGAGAAAAAAATATACTAGATATATCCACTTAGAGAAAAAAAATACTGCAAAGTAATTTAAGGCTTATAAACGTACAAAAAGCTTTTATTTTTTATTAACTTTATAACCATTTAAATTATTTTAGTTACATTGTTATCATTTCACTATACAACTAAATAGACGATCGCTTTAATATTGATTGTCTGTGTAAAAATTCTGTCATTACGCGGCGTAATGCAAATGAAAATTAAAATGGGTAAGTAGAGAACTTAATCAAAAATGTTCAAACTAAACACGAGGAAAGCGACCTAAAATATACGGAGAAGTAATTAAAAGCATTTCGCTGACGTTTATTTAATTCCACTCAATAGTTGGACAAATAATAAAGTACAGGGTCAGCGCATACGAGTATGTAGACGCCGCACCGACAAACGTTCGATAAATTGTTTTAGACAAACTTCCTATGGAACAGCTAAATTCACAAATTTTGTTGCTTGCTGTACTTGACAAGTAAATACATGAGAAACAAAAGTCATTCGTGAAATTCCATTTCAGAAATTCTAATTAAATTCCGAGCTCACAGGGCAGATACAGCTCGCTACAGCCGCCCTTTATCTAAAGTTGCAGAGTTATTTCGACAAATCTGAAGTATTTGTTGGAAAGTCAACCGGATTGTATTAATGCCAGGACATGCGCTCAATTTATACAGATTATACTGTACATATTTTCGCACAAAGCTGCTACAAAGGTTTGTGTGATATTTCGTAATTTACATACCATGTATTAAATGAATCCAATCAGTTGAATATATTTATCAAATACTTACATATCTATGTGAAATGACAGGTTATTGTATTGCCATAGCTTATGCTTGTATGATAGTAGCCACGTCGGTACTTAACTTAATTAACTTACAAGTTTCACTGCAAGGTAATTTTCCTCTTATTACCTGGCTTGTTCTTTAATTATCCGTAGGACATCCATATTAAAAATTCAAAATGAAAAGTCCCTCCAGTTTACGGACTGTATTTACAACTCAAGAAACTTTCACTAATTGGCAAAATAACAAATAAACATTTCTCTGCATCTTAGCTGAGTTCAGCTTGACACGGCGTTATATAATTCACTGCACAACAAAATTGAACTGTTTTTTTTTGTTGTTTTAGATTTTTTACCTGTTGTTTACTAATTTAGGCTCGCTTATTTTAAATCTACACTCAGATTTTTTCTAGCAGCTCTAGTTTAGGAGATACAGGTACCCCCTTAAAATGTACTCTCCGTTTAAGTGTTGATATCGCTATCATCAATATCTTACTAGTTTTTGTTTCGTTTTTGCAATGGTTTCATCTAGAAGGATTTGTGTAAACAATCCAAATAGATTTTGTTACATTTGAGTCAAATACACATTTAAAAAATCAGTTTAAATGTATCAGACTTCGTAAAAATGCCTGCATGGAGTACTTTCAACGGAAACAAACAACAAGGCCTGGGCACCGAATATAGCGTGTGTAAAACGTGTGTGAAGTCTTTACGGTTATGGAAAAATAACAAGATGGATCCCGTAAACCTATGTTTAGACGTGAACCGTCGAACTCCCACGACGACTGTTATTTCTGCGTTGTAAACATAACAGGAATTTACCGCCAAAATCAATCCAAATGGGTTTATCCTACTGTGCCGTCAGTTACTAAGACCTGTCCTGCGTTCAACTGATACATTAGAACTTCAACGCGGACGTACCTGAGATGTACTTGCATCTCAGGTACGTCCACGAAATTGTTCAACGAATGGAGGAAAGTGACACAAGCTGCAAAGATCGTTCCCAAAATTACGTCCCAAAAAACTTATTAACATAAGTTAAAAGCTGGAATTTTCGATGGACCACAAAACAGAAAATTAATAAATAATGTATATTTTACTGAAAGTATGACAACTCCAGAAAGAAATACCGGTTATGAGTTTGTTTGGCTCTTAAAAATCTTTTTAAGAAATAAGAATTCTGTCGACTCTCCTGACCACGTCAAGCAGTTTTACACTTTCAGCAACTTGGATGCAACATGAGCATTAAGATGCATTTCCTTCATGGCTCTTTCGATCGATTTTCTGAAAATCTTGAATATTTAAGCGAGGAGCAGAGAGAACACTTTCATCAGGATATTCGCACTATGGAGGAGCGCTACCAGGGCTATTGGAGTGAAAGAATGATGGCTGACTACTGTTGGATTATCCAGAATAGTAGTAAAACTCCAACTCATTCAAGAAAGTCACATAAAATAAAGTTTGTTCTAATTAGATAGATAAATAAATTGTTATATGCCGGGAATCCATGTATTTCTTTCAAAATTAGCTACCCTTCGTATCTCAAAAAGTAGAGCTGCTAGCAAAAATCTGAGTTCATATTTGGAATCAGGGTAGAAAATGCAGCTAGATCCATAAAAAACAATCCATGCAACAAAAATGATCTAAAGTTGTGTAATAATTTATCGTTCTTACAGATGTTTTTACAAATATTTGAGTTTAGCATTAAAAGCAGTGGCGCGACAAAGCCACACGGCTAAAGAGTTAAATCTAAGGGACCGAAATCTGTTAACAATTATAAATTTTATGACGAGAATTTGAGAATATCTCGCCGAATTGTATAGAATAATTACATCATCGTTTTAAATTCTATATAATGATATTTGGTATTGCTAACCGAGAGAAATATAGCTTAAATATTTGGACATATTTGTTACCTGTCATCTCGAGGATATTGCTTGGAATTTATTCTATTTTTAGGCGAGTTGGCTTCAGTTACTGTAATGAGCTCTAAGTCAATACTAACAGATACCTGTTGCTTGGGAAAAATATTGTCAGGTAACTAAAGCTATCAGTCAATATTAAATGCTTAGTAATTAGCAGGTAAAGTAAATTAGTTCTGAAATTAATTACTATTCTTAAAAACGCATCTTGTTAACAAGATGCATAAGAATTCCAATTGTTGCCCGCTACCTTTGTTACTTAATTAATTACTGTACATAATATATTGTGTATAATAAAAAAAAAATACTGACACATTGCACTAAGTTTTATTAACAATAATGACTTGAGAAATTCCTACTGAACCTTGTTGCCAAAAGACATTGTGCTATGTTATGTGCCGGTAAGTTCCGTGATTGAAGAATGGTCGGAGCGACGTCACGACAACCTCGCCTTCCGGCTAACTCAAATCCGCACCGGCCATGGCTGTTTTGGTCGGTATTTGTGGACGATAGGATGGGAGGAAACGCCCGGATGCCATCATTGTGGCAGCAACTGCGACTCTGTTGAGGACACGGGGCTGCTTTTGCTTTTGTTGAAGCTTAGATGATAAAAAGATAAAAATGTAAATAATGTATAATTTTTTAACGATGGAGGAGCGGCTATAGACTTTCAAAATTATTAAAAAGAGCTGTTACAATAAAAATGTAGTAATATTTTTCTGTCGTAGTTGTTTTATACTCTTTTCTTTGATAAATAATTATGTTACTATTACACCTTTACACCAATATGCAAATTTCTGAGGATGTAATTAGGAACGTTCCTAACTCTTTCATACAAATGACGTTTTGTTGCAATATAGCCTTTTCCCGATAACTAACTCCATGCAGGCAAAGCACCAGGTATTAGTTGCAGGTATTAGTCTGGCTGTATAGGTTTACTTTGTCGACCATGGTAAAGATTTGATTTTAATAATTTTAAACAAAACAATATTTCTAGTGTATTAATTATGAATATAAGTAGTTAATAATTAATGAATATTAGTATATTGTTGAAATAAAATGAAATTATAATGTTTTTTAATTCGGTAAGATATTTTTCCTACCACTAGACAGACAAATAAGCGGACGTCTGTTGCACTTCTTGAGGTAAATATTAAAGAATAACTGGAAACATTGAATAAGAATTTCAATTTTAATATACTCGTACATAAAAATAGTAGCGGAAAGATACCGATGTAATCTTTGTTAGACGCCACATTCGCACAAATCCCATGAAAAGTGAGTTATGACAATTTAAAGTCCACTGAAGCGAACGTATGAGATAACACAGTGTTAGAAGGGCAACTGAACCACGGTAATATAATCTAGCAGTATTGTAACTCAGCCGTCTCCACGAGTCATAATTATGCCTACAGACGCGCCGGGCGCAAAAAAGCGATAGGGCTGCTTGCCTCAAGTATTTTAACTACATCTAACTTCTTGAAGCTTTTTTCGGTTTTGTGATAATAAATACTTATTCAAACCAACAAAAATCATGTAGGTATGTAAGCACCCAAGGAAATGACCTATTGATTACACAAAGTAGACTAAGCAGTGACCTACACAAAGCAGATTAATATCCGCTTCCCAACGGTGGGATCTCCACCTTGTCGTGGTGAGGGGGCTCAGTAACCGTGGCTTGGACACCCACGGTGAAGCTAAGCGGGATCCCGGGAGTGGACGCTCCGCGCGGCCTTGGAGGGGGCCTGCGCAGGATGCATCCAAGGGTCCGCACCCGCATCCCCGTGCGGGGGACAAGAAACGACAAGGGAAGGATGGAAGGAACTAGGCTCACGCATTTTGTTTTAATTTAACAGTTTCTTTCCAATCCCGTGAGAATTTCAGCAAATCCTAGGGGGTCACTAAGAAACATACATGCCAAATTTTATCTTCCTGCGCCCAATATTTTTGGCTGTGCGTTATTCAGAAGCTGAAATTCAAATATTTGACCAAGGTGTTTTCGGTCAGCGGTAAACCTAGTTTTTAATATTAATCCGAACAAAAGAAGAGTAAAATGTATAACTTAATCATGTGCTAACATTTCATTTGAAAAGGAATTAAACTGCAGTATTGATGGCGTCCCAGTCTCTATTTATCTTGCTTCTACGCCAAATTTCATGTCGCCTATGTGCTTAGCTCCGCGCGATACTTAATAAACTAAAATCCTGCATAAGTGCATAGTGGCGTATTGTATGTCACTGACATTATGTACTGTTTACTCAAGAAGATAAAATAGATACAAATAGTTATTTGAAGTGATTTTATATTTAAAAAAGTTCCACAAGGCTCCAATAACCGAAAATAACCTTTTGAAATGTGTACATGTGTGTCAGCCAAATTTAATACTAAATTACCTAAAAGTCGATGACTTTCAAATTTATGGAGAAAAAAATATACTAGATATATCCACTTAGAGAAAAAAAATACTGCAAAGTAATTTAAGGCTTATAAACGTACAAAAAGCTTTTATTTTTTATTAACTTTATAACCATTTAAATTATTTTAGTTACATTGTTATCATTTCACTATACAACTAAATAGACGATCGCTTTAATATTGATTGTCTGTGTAAAAATTCTGTCATTACGCGGCGTAATGCAAATGAAAATTAAAATGGGTAAGTAGAGAACTTAATCAAAAATGTTCAAACTAAACACGAGGAAAGCGACCTAAAATATACGGAGAAGTAATTAAAAGCATTTCGCTGACGTTTATTTAATTCCACTCAATAGTTGGACAAATAATAAAGTACAGGGTCAGCGCATACGAGTATGTAGACGCCGCACCGACAAACGTTCGATAAATTGTTTTAGACAAACTTCCTATGGAACAGCTAAATTCACAAATTTTGTTGCTTGCTGTACTTGACAAGTAAATACATGAGAAACAAAAGTCATTCGTGAAATTCCATTTCAGAAATTCTAATTAAATTCCGAGCTCACAGGGCAGATACAGCTCGCTACAGCCGCCCTTTATCTAAAGTTGCAGAGTTATTTCGACAAATCTGAAGTATTTGTTGGAAAGTCAACCGGATTGTATTAATGCCAGGACATGCGCTCAATTTATACAGATTATACTGTACATATTTTCGCACAAAGCTGCTACAAAGGTTTGTGTGATATTTCGTAATTTACATACCATGTATTAAATGAATCCAATCAGTTGAATATATTTATCAAATACTTACATATCTATGTGAAATGACAGGTTATTGTATTGCCATAGCTTATGCTTGTATGATAGTAGCCACGTCGGTACTTAACTTAATTAACTTACAAGTTTCACTGCAAGGTAATTTTCCTCTTATTACCTGGCTTGTTCTTTAATTATCCGTAGGACATCCATATTAAAAATTCAAAATGAAAAGTCCCTCCAGTTTACGGACTGTATTTACAACTCAAGAAACTTTCACTAATTGGCAAAATAACAAATAAACATTTCTCTACATCTTAGCTGAGTTCAGCTTGACACGGCGTTATATAATTCACTGCACAACAAAATTGAACTGTTTTTTTTTGTTGTTTTAGATTTTTTACCTGTTGTTTACTAATTTAGGCTCGCTTATTTTAAATCTACACTCAGATTTTTTCTAGCAGCTCTAGTTTAGGAGATACAGGTACCCCCTTAAAATGTACTCTCCGTTTAAGTGTTGATATCGCTATCATCAATATCTTACTAGTTTTTGTTTCGTTTTTGCAATGGTTTCATCTAGAAGGATTTGTGTAAACAATCCAAATAGATTTTGTTACATTTGAGTCAAATACACATTTAAAAAATCAGTTTAAATGTATCAGACTTCGTAAAAATGCCTGCATGGAGTACTTTCAACGGAAACAAACAACAAGGCCTGGGCACCGAATATAGCGTGTGTAAAACGTGTGTGAAGTCTTTACGGTTATGGAAAAATAACAAGATGGATCCCGTAAACCTATGTTTAGACGTGAACCGTCGAACTCCCACGACGACTGTTATTTCTGCGTTGTAAACATAACAGGAATTTACCGCCAAAATCAATCCAAATGGGTTTATCCTACTGTGCCGTCAGTTACTAAGACCTGTCCTGCGTTCAACTGATACATTAGAACTTCAACGCGGACGTACCTGAGATGTACTTGCATCTCAGGTACGTCCACGAAATTGTTCAACGAATGGAGGAAAGTGACACAAGCTGCAAAGATCGTTCCCAAAATTACGTCCCAAAAAACTTATTAACATAAGTTAAAAGCTGGAATTTTCGATGGACCACAAAACAGAAAATTAATAAATAATGTATATTTTACTGAAAGTATGACAACTCCAGAAAGAAATACCGGTTATGAGTTTGTTTGGCTCTTAAAAATCTTTTTAAGAAATAAGAATTCTGTCGACTCTCCTGACCACGTCAAGCAGTTTTACACTTTCAGCAACTTGGATGCAACATGAGCATTAAGATGCATTTCCTTCATGGCTCTTTCGATCGATTTTCTGAAAATCTTGAATATTTAAGCGAGGAGCAGAGAGAACACTTTCATCAGGATATTCGCACTATGGAGGAGCGCTACCAGGGCTATTGGAGTGAAAGAATGATGGCTGACTACTGTTGGATTATCCAGAATAGTAGTAAAACTCCAACTCATTCAAGAAAGTCACATAAAATAAAGTTTGTTCTAATTAGATAGATAAATAAATTGTTATATGCCGGGAATCCATGTATTTCTTTCAAAAATAGCTACCCTTCGTATCTCAAAAAGTAGAGCTGCTAGCAAAAATCTGAGTTCATATTTGGAATCAGGGTAGAAAATGCAGCTAGATCCATAAAAAACAATCCATGCAACAAAAATGATCTAAAGTTGTGTAATAATTTATCGTTCTTACAGATGTTTTTACAAATATTTGAGTTTAGCATTAAAAGCAGTGGCGCGACAAAGCCACACGGCTAAAGAGTTAAATCTAAGGGACCGAAATCTGTTAACAATTATAAATTTTATGACGAGAATTTGAGAATATCTCGCCGAATTGTATAGAATAATTACATCATCGTTTTAAATTCTATATAATGATATTTGGTATTGCTAACCGAGAGAAATATAGCTTAAATATTTGGACATATTTGTTACCTGTCATCTCGAGGATATTGCTTGGAATTTATTCTATTTTTAGGCGAGTTGGCTTCAGTTACTGTAATGAGCTCTAAGTCAATACTAACAGATACCTGTTGCTTGGGAAAAATATTGTCAGGTAACTAAAGCTATCAGTCAATATTAAATGCTTAGTAATTAGCAGGTAAAGTAAATTAGTTCTGAAATTAATTACTATTCTTAAAAACGCATCTTGTTAACAAGATGCATAAGAATTCCAATTGTTGCCCGCTACCTTTGTTACTTAATTAATTACTGTACATAATATATTGTGTATAATAAAAAAAAAATACTGACACATTGCACTAAGTTTTATTAACAATAATGACTTGAGAAATTCCTACTGAACCTTGTTGCCAAAAGACATTGTGCTATGTTATGTGCCGGTAAGTTCCGTGATTGAAGAATGGTCGGAGCGACGTCACGACAACCTCGCCTTCCGGCTAACTCAAATCCGCACCGGCCATGGCTGTTTTGGTCGGTATTTGTGGACGATAGGATGGGAGGAAACGCCCGGATGCCATCATTGTGGCAGCAACTGCGACTCTGTTGAGGACACGGGGCTGCTTTTGCTTTTGTTGAAGCTTAGATGATAAAAAGATAAAAATGTAAATAATGTATAATTTTTTAACGATGGAGGAGCGGCTATAGACTTTCAAAATTATTAAAAAGAGCTGTTACAATAAAAATGTAGTAATATTTTTCTGTCGTAGTTGTTTTATACTCTTTTCTTTGATAAATAATTATGTTACTATTACACCTTTACACCAATATGCAAATTTCTGAGGATGTAATTAGGAACGTTCCTAACTCTTTCATACAAATGACGTTTTGTTGCAATATAGCCTTATCCCGATAACTAACTCCATGCAGGCAAAGCACCAGGTATTAGTTGCAGGTATTAGTCTGGCTGTATAGGTTTACTTTGTCGACCATGGTAAAGATTTGATTTTAATAATTTTAAACAAAACAATATTTCTAGTGTATTAATTATGAATATAAGTAGTTAATAATTAATGAATATTAGTATATTGTTGAAATAAAATGAAATTATAATGTTTTTTAATTCGGTAAGATATTTTTCCTACCACTAGACAGACAAATAAGCGGACGTCTGTTGCACTTCTTGAGGTAAATATTAAAGAATAACTGGAAACATTGAATAAGAATTTCAATTTTAATATACTCGTACATAAAAATAGTAGCGGAAAGATACCGATGTAATCTTTGTTAGACGCCACATTCGCACAAATCCCATGAAAAGTGAGTTATGACAATTTAAAGTCCACTGAAGCGAACGTATGAGATAACACAGTGTTAGAAGGGCAACTGAACCACGGTAATATAATCTAGCAGTATTGTAACTCAGCCGTCTCCACGAGTCATAATTATGCCTACAGACGCGCCGGGCGCAAAAAAGCGATAGGGCTGCTTGCCTCAAGTATTTTAACTACATCTAACTTCTTGAAGCTTTTTTCGGTTTTGTGATAATAAATACTTATTCAAACCAACAAAAATCATGTAGGTATGTAAGCACCCAAGGAAATGACCTATTGATTACACAAAGTAGACTAAGCAGTGACCTACACAAAGCAGATTAATATCCGCTTCCCAACGGTGGGATCTCCACCTTGTCGTGGTGAGGGGGCTCAGTAACCGTGGCTTGGACACCCACGGTGAAGCTAAGCGGGATCCCGGGAGTGGACGCTCCGCGCGGCCTTGGAGGGGGCCTGCGCAGGATGCATCCAAGGGTCCGCACCCGCATCCCCGTGCGGGGGACAAGAAACGACAAGGGAAGGATGGAAGGAACTAGGCTCACGCATTTTGTTTTAATTTAACAGTTTCTTTCCAATCCCGTGAGAATTTCAGCAAATCCTAGGGGGTCACTAAGAAACATACATGCCAAATTTTATCTTCCTGCGCCCAATATTTTTGGCTGTGCGTTATTCAGAAGCTGAAATTCAAATATTTGACCAAGGTGTTTTCGGTCAGCGGTAAACCTAGTTTTTAATATTAATCCGAACAAAAGAAGAGTAAAATGTATAACTTAATCATGTGCTAACATTTCATTTGAAAAGGAATTAAACTGCAGTATTGATGGCGTCCCAGTCTCTATTTATCTTGCTTCTACGCCAAATTTCATGTCGCCTATGTGCTTAGCTCCGCGCGATACTTAATAAACTAAAATCCTGCATAAGTGCATAGTGGCGTATTGTATGTCACTGACATTATGTACTGTTTACTCAAGAAGATAAAATAGATACAAATAGTTATTTGAAGTGATTTTATATTTAAAAAAGTTCCACAAGGCTCCAATAACCGAAAATAACCTTTTGAAATGTGTACATGTGTGTCAGCCAAATTTAATACTAAATTACCTAAAAGTCGATGACTTTCAAATTTATGCAGAAAAAAATATACTAGATATATCCACTTAGAGAAAAAAAATACTGCAAAGTAATTTAAGGCTTATAAACGTACAAAAAGTTTTTATTTTTTATTAACTTTATAACCATTTAAATTATTTTAGTTACATTGTTATCATTTCACTATACAACTAAATAGACGATCGCTTTAATATTGATTGTCTGTGTAAAAATTCTGTCATTACGCGGCGTAATGCAAATGAAAATTAAAATGGGTTAGTAGAGAACTTAATCAAAAATGTTCAAACTAAACACGAGGAAAGCGACCTAAAATATACGGAGAAGTAATTAAAAGCATTTCGCTGACGTTTATTTAATTCCACTCAATAGTTGGACAAATAATAAAGTACAGGGTCAGCGCATACGAGTATGTAGACGCCGCACCGACAAACGTTCGATAAATTGTTTTAGACAAACTTCCTATGGAACAGCTAAATTCACAAATTTTGTTGCTTGCTGTACTTGACAAGTAAATACATGAGAAACAAAAGTCATTCGTGAAATTCCATTTCAGAAATTCTAATTAAATTACGAGCTCACAGGGCAGATACAGCTCACTACAGCCGCCCTTTATCTAAAGTTGCAGAGTTATTTCGACAAATCTGTTGGTAAAAAAAAAATAAAAATACAAATTCAAGTATTTGTTGGAAAGTCAACCGGATTGTATGAATGCCAGGACATGCGCTCAATTTATACAGATTATACTGTACATATTTTCGCACAAAGCTGCTACAAAGGTTTGTGTGATATTTCGTAATTTACATACCATGTATTAAATGAATCCAATCAGTTGAATATATTTATCAAATACTTACATATCTATGTGAAATGACAGGTTATTGTATTGCCATAGCTTATGCTTGTATGATAGTAGCCACGTCGGTACTTAACTTAATTAACTTACAAGTTTCACTGCAAGGTAATTTTCCTCTTATTACCTGGCTTGTTCTTTAATTATCCGTAGGACATCCGTATTAAAAATTCAAAATGAAAAGTCCCTCCAGTTTACGGACTGTATTTACAACTCAAGAAACTTTCACTAATTGGCAAAATAACAAATAAACTTTTCTCTGCATCTTAGCTGAGTTCAGCTTGACACGGCGTTATATAATTCACTGCACAACAAAATTGAACTGTTTTTTTTGTTGTTTTAGATTTTTTACCTGTTGTTTACTAATTTAGGCTCGCTTATTTTAAATCTACACTCAGATTTTTTCTAGCAGCTCTAGTTTAGGAGATACAGGTACCCCCTTAAAATGTACTCTCCGTTTAAGTGTTGATATCGCTATCATCAATATCTTACTAGTTTTTGTTTCGTTTTTGCAATGGTTTCATCTAGAAGGATTTGTGTAAACAATCCAAATAGATTTTGTTACATTTGAGTCAAATACACATTTAAAAAATCAGTTTAAATGTATCAGACTTCGTAAAAATGCCTGCATGGAGTACTTTCAACGGAAACAAACAACAAGGCCTGGACACCGAATATAGCGTGTGTAAAACGTGTGTGAAGTCTTTACGGTTATGGAAAAATAACAAGATGGATCCCGTAAACCTATGTTTAGACGTGAACCGTCGAACCACCACGACGACTGTTATTTCTGCGTTGTAAACATAACAGGAATTTACCGCCAAAATCAATCCAAATGGGTTTATCCTACTGTGCCGTCAGTTACTAAGACCTGTCCTGCGTTCAACTGATACATTAGAACTTCAACGCGGACGTACCTGAGATGTACTTGCATCTCAGGTACGTCCACGAAATTGTTCAACGAATGGAGGAAAGTGACACAAGCTGCAAAGATCGTTCCCAAAATTACGTCCCAAAAAACTTATTAACATAAGTTAAAAGCTGGAATTTTCGATGGACCACAAAACAGAAAATTAATAAATAATGTATATTTTACTGAAAGTATGACAACTCCAGAAAGAAATACCGGTTATGAGTTTGTTTGGCTCTTAAAAATCTTTTTAAGAAATAAGAATTCTGTCGACTCTCCTGACCACGTCAAGCAGTTTCACACTTTCAGCAACTTGGATGCAACATGAGCATTAAGATGCATTTCCTTCATGGCTATTTCGATCGATTTTCTGAAAATCTTGAATATTTAAGTGAGGAGCAGAGAGAACACTTTCATCAGGATATTCGCACTATGGAGGAGCGCTACCAGGGCTATTGGAGTGAAAGAATGATGGCTGACTACTGTTGGATTATCCAGAATAGTAGTAAAACTCCAACTCATTCAAGAAAGTCACATAAAATAAAGTTTGTTCTAATTAGATAGATAAATAAATTGTTATATGCCGGGAATCCATGTATTTCTTTCAAAAATAGCTACCCTTCGTATCTCAAAAAGTAGAGCTGCTAGCAAAAATCTGAGTACATATTTGGAATCAGGGTAGAAAATGCAGCTAGATCCATAAAAAACAATCCATGCAACAAAAATGATCTAAAGTTGTGTAATAATTTATCGTTCTTACAGATGTTTTTACAAATATTTGAGTTTAGCATTAAAAGCAGTGGCGCGACAAAGCCACACGGCTAAAGAGTTAAATCTAAGGGACCGAAATCTGTTAACAATTATAAATTTTATGACGAGAATTTGAGAATATCTCGCCGAATTGTGTAGAATAATTACATCATCGTTTTAAATTCTATATAATGATATTTGGTATTGCAAACCGAGAGAAATATAGCTTAAATATTTGGACATATTTGTTACCTGTCATCTCGAGGATATTGCTTGGAATTTATTCTATTTTTAGGCGAGTTGGCTTCAGTTACTGTAATGAGCTCTAAGTCAATACTAACAGATACCTGTTGCTTGGGAAAAATATTGTCAGGTAACTAAAGCTATCAGTCAATATTAAATGCTTAGTAATTAGCAGGTAAAGTAAATTAGTTCTGAAATTAATTACTATTCTTAAAAACGCATCTTGTTAACAAGATGCATAAGAATTCCAATTGTTGCCCGCTACCTTTGTTACTTAATTAATTACTGTACATAATATATTGTGTATAATAAAAAAATACTGACACATTGCACTAAGTTTTATTAACAATAATGACTTGAGAAATTCCTACTGAACCTTGTTGCCAAAAGACATTGTGCTATGTTATGTGCCGGTAAGTTCCGTGATTGAAGAATGGTCGGAGCGACGTCACGACAACCTCGCCTTCCGGCTAACTCAAATCCGCACCGGCCATGGCTGTTTTGGTCGGTATTTGTGGACGATAGGATGGGAGGAAACGCCCGGATGCCATCATTGTGGCAGCAACTGCGACTCTGTTGAGGACACGGGGCTGCTTTTGCTTTTGTTGAAGCTTAGATGATAAAAAGATAAAAATGTAAATAATAATAAAAATGTAAAAAATAATACGGCTATAGACTTTCAAAATTATTAAAAAGAGCTGTTACAATAAAAATGTAGTAATATTTTTCTGTCGTAGTTGTTTTATACTCTTTTCTTTGATAAATAATTATGTTACTATTACACCTTTACACCAATATGCAAATTTCTGAGGATGTAATTAGGAACGTTCCTAACTCTTTCATACAAATGACGTTTTGTTGCAATATAGCCTTTTCCCGATAACTAACTCCATGCAGGCAAAGCACCGGACAGAAGCTAGTTTAAATTAAAACCGCTCAAGTGCACGTATAATGCCGAGTTGCGTAATTGTGCTTAGAGTGGCTCTATCACGGCATTAATTTAAACATCGACTAAAATTAGTTAAAGTTAATCGGTTATTCCTTGTTAATCAGTAAAACAAAATTAGCTGTAAAGATAATTATTCACGCACACGCAAATACAACATAATTAATTATTTTTGCTTTGTGCTAAATATTTTACAAACGAATTTCTGAATAGAATAAGTTTATAGGAAAACCCTTTATGTTTTTGTCTTATTTACTGATACTCTGTACAAACATCAACAAAATGTTCCTTCGGAGGAGATATGCATGAATAGTTTGATATTTATAAAATGCTTTTCTATTTTGTGGATGAGGTAAGAATAAACAATCTAGTATTTCAGCTCTTTAGTACCTATGTATAGACACCGAATTAATTACAGACAATGTGACGAAAAACGGAGAGCAAACCAAATTCTGTACTAAATAATCTTCTTTTTTTAGCCCTGCGTTTAACCAAATAAATATCTTGACTGCTAAATAGTTGCTTATGATGCACAAGCAGCGGCAACAACAAAAGACTTATGGCGCTGATACACTTGAGCATCCACATGTAATGAGCATTTGTGCGTTACAAAGCAAAAAAAAAACAAACGCGTGTGTATTATATATGTAGTATTATTATATACTGAATACAAGACTTTCTTTTCATTTAGTCTGCTAAATGAAAAGAAAGCCTTGTATCCAGTTACATCGTTATTAAGTATGTAGTATAATGCGGACATACAAGGTCCTCCACGCTGGGCGGGGAATTGTCCAAGAGAAATATGCTGGCTTTTTATAGTACTTGTGTGATAAACTTATGTGGGAGTATGGGCATGTTTCTGTGTGCGTACATATCTATTCGACCATATCCTTGGAATATAACATAACATAACATAAACATATCTTCACGCCTTTTATCCCCGAAGGGGTAGGCAGAGGTGCATTACTCACCCACACTTCGCCAGATATGTTTCGGTCCCAATGTAATAGGGGGCGAGCCTATTGCCATCTACCGGGCACATTTTTAAGCGAGCGATAATTAATATTTTTATTTTAATACACACATAACTTCGAAAAGTCATAGGTGTGTGCCCGGGGTAACTGGGGATCGAACCCGAGACCATCGTCTCGGCAGTCCGTTACGTACACCACTGGGCTATCGCCGCCTTTATCCTTGGAATATTTCAAGTAAATAACCTGATAAGACTATCGGGGTAGCTTATAAAACCTTTTGACGTGACAACGTCTTATAAATTGGTTTGCCGGGTGACACTTCAAGAAACTGCGTTACGCTCCGCTCACGTTATGTGCTCACAATGAGAGCGAGTGAGAGGCACGCGTCCCGCCTAAGAGCGAGAGAGACAGACATAAAAAGTGAAAGGCACGCGTCTTTCATCCTTCTTCCTACTATACGAATGAATATTCACATTACATTAAAATTATTTTACCACTCAAAGTCGTTGTCACGTAAAACTTTCGCCCGTATACCGACTTTACAGGCAACCAATTTTTTAGGTAGTTAGTGTGCTGCACATTTGGGTAGCAGCAATAGGTTCAACCGATGTCTAAGAAGAAAGCGTTCAGCTTAGATATACAATTGGAAGCTTCCATATAAAATAACGCTCCTCATCAACTGTTCCTGACATTGTTTTGGTACGAACAATTTTACATAAGGATATTTTTATGAAAAGTTCAGTACACAAGTACAGAATTTGATACCTGATGCTCGATGAAAACTCATAGAACCGTTTTTAGCTCCATTTTTATAAGACATCATAAAATATAAATCATATTTTAACTTCAGTTAAGATACCAAAGTTAAAATGCACACCTAGTTTTGACAATAATGTTTGTAAATTATTTAGCATTTCACAACATTGCGTTCGTAATTCCATACATTTCGCGACAACTAATTATTCCACTGCATTATTTCATAAGGCATGAAGCCATTACAAGAAAAATTAAGCAGTACAAAGAAACAAACCTGCCTACGTCATTGTATACAGTACTGCGAGTAATTTTCCTTGAGCTCCGTGCCACTTAGTTCGGTCATCACGTAAGGTATAAATGCATAGAAGCACGCGTCGACTGCCCGACTACCTATTGCCAATTTTTACGACTCTACTTCAAGTACTCGTCGCCTATTCTATAGCCTAATGGCGCGGATACACCTGAGCATTCTCTTGTAACAGAACAGCGAGCATTCGCCGTTTTCCGTTTTGTCGAACTTAACATCTTCACGATCATTCTAGCGAACACTCAACACTCTAAATTCAAATAGTCCATAGAATATAGAAAATATAGAAATCGCAGTACAACAGCAGTTTTATCCAATATGTTTACTTTAGTTGCACTTATGAATTATTCCTAGAGTAAGAGTAAGATACATAAACAAATGACATTTCTAAATAATAATAATTCTTTATTGACATAAAATACACGTTTACAATATTTTAGAATTCTCTGACTCCCGCACTAGTAATAACTGTGTCGCAGGAGACAGTGTCTTCCCAAATTTAATCCAGGCACAGATCATTTATGTCTCAAGAAAAACAAAAAAGAATAAAAATAAAAATGAAAGCATAACAATAAAAACAAGAAAAGGACTAAAAGGTTACAAAATATTCAGTGCAAGTTAAATTTAATGTAAGAGATTGCTGTGAACGCGTGTGTGTGTGCGTCTGTGTGTGTGTGTGTGTGTGTGTGTGTGTGTGTGTGTGTGTGTGTGTGTGTGCGTGTGTGTGTGTGTGTGTGTGTGTGTGTGTGTGTGTATGTGTGTGTGTGTGTGTGTGTGTGTATTCTTTAAATTAGTCTGACCTGATGGGCCCTACTACGATGTCTTGGGATCGGAAAATCAGATGTCCACCAGTCAGATCTATTTGAAATAGTGTTACGATATGATTCTAAGTAAATTCTCAACAATAGTATAGTCCATCGTGTTTAGCCATTCAATTACAACTTTTTTAAATTGGTTATCATTAAGGGTTTTTATATCATTAATAATGGGTTTTTATCTCATAGTACACATTTTGTTGTATATATAGGGGGCTAGAAAATTAACGTGTTTCTGACCTAGGGCAGTTTTAAAAAAATGCAGATTTTAATTTGTCGACTGGTTGGTGCAGCGGTAGTGTAAGCGACTGCCACACCGAAGGTCGCGGCAGTCACCTTGATTATATTTTTTGATCTCTAGATGGAAACCCTATTACAGGCCATCTTATTCGCCACTTATTATGACTGACGAAGGAGGTGTGTGAGACTCTTCTCTAACGAATCAAAGGGCCCTACTCCCTACAACCACCACGGTGCTCTCAACGTTCCGTAGTAGCGGAGCCACGCTTTCCAAATAATTACATAATTGTTTGTCTGGCGATCGAATCATCAAAAATCTGCTTGGCATATCAAAAGAAAATATTTTCCGTATATTGTGTACATGAGAGGTGCTACAACATATTTGGTTACCTCATCCATTTCGTCCTATTAAGTATTATACCAAATAATCTTAACATTTCTGGAGTATAAAAAGATACGAATGTGTTAAATTTATTTATGTGTTATTTTTAAATTTCATTGGCACTCGCCCGATCATTAACTTTTAAAATACAAACGCCGAGTGCTGTGCGTTCGATGTCCACATGACACAACGCGATTCATAAATATAATAAAATTGTTGTTACGAGTCTGTATTTTCATTGTGTCCGTTGGCTGCATGTTTGTAAGATAGTGTAGGAGTTGTTTAAAAAATAATTAGAGGATCTACGCCCGCATATTTTAATTTAACAGTTTTTTTTAGATCCTCTGGGAATTTCGGACAATCCTTTCTTAACGCACGCCTGCGGTCTCCAAGAAACATACATGCCAAATTTCAGCTTCCTGTGCCCAATAGTTTTTCTTTGCGTTATCTGTCAGTTAGTCAGTAACTCAACAATTTTATATTTACAGACATACATTAAAACATTTGCTGAGCCCGAATTGTAAATGCTCGTTCGATACATAAATCTTGTTTGTAATGCATCATAAAAAAATCAAGCGCAATAAGAGTAAAATGTATAACTTACTCATGTGCTAACATTTCATTTTGAAAAGGAATTAAACTGCAGTATTGATGGTGTCGCAGTGTCTATCTATCTTGCTTCCACGCCAAATTTCATGTCGCCTATGTGCTTAGTTCTAAATTAATTGACCAAGAGCAGCACACAATTTTAGCCGAGCGACACTGTATAAACTAAAATCCTGCATAAGTGCATAGTGGCGTAGTGTATGTCACTCACATTATGTACTGGTTTTTCAAGCAAATGAGAAAAGAGGCGAATAGTTATATAAAGTCGTTATAAATTAAGAGATGTTTTGCAAGACTCATAAAACCGAAAACAAGCTTTTACTTTGTCTCTATCTGCCTTTCTGTCGAGAATAATCTACTAAACTGCTGGACTCATTTTCAGATAGATATCACTACATAGTATAAAACAAAATCTGTCTTCAGTCTGTCAGTCCCTACGTATGCTTCAATCTTAAAAACTACGCAACAGATTTGAATGCGGTTTTTTTAATAGGTATAATGATTCTAGAGGAATGTTTGTAATTATGTATAATTGACGCGGGCGAAGCTGCTGGCGACGTCTAGTATTTTATAAATAAATTAATGCTGCATTTTTTTTCGAATATCGCGTAAAACAAAATCCAAGTCAATTGAGCTAACTAAAATGTACGTTCTGCATAATATGATTTTTACCTTGGTCATTTTAAACATAATAACTGCTATCTCAACGTAATTAATGTTATTAAAATGAGTTACGTTTCAAAGAAGCAGACAAAATAAAATTCTTTGACGAAATAATGAAGCATTGTTTTATTGCTGACTACGCTGTGATGTTTACTGAAATGATTATGTTAAAAATATAAGATGACTTTTCACTTTATGGAGAAATATTTTTATCAAGAATATTAAAACTTGATATCTATTTACAGAAATATATAATAGAAAACTTTAAAGACTTTTAAAAGTATAAAATGTAGTTATATTTTTATTCAATTTATATATAACCACCCATTTAAATTCTTTTAGTCGAATTGTAATCGATTCGCTGTGCAACTAAATAGACGATTGCTTTAATATTGACGACAGTGTAGAAAATTCTCTCATTACTCGGCGTAATGCAAATGAAAATTAAAATGAGTAAGTAGAGAACTTAATCGAAAATTTTAAAATGAAACACGAGCAAAGTGACCTTAAATATACGGAGAAGTAATTAAAAGTTGAAGCATTTCGCTGACGTTTATTTAATTCAACTCAATAGTCGAACAAATAATAAAGTACAGGGTCAGCGCATATGTAGACGCGGCGCCAAATCAAATATACATCTATTGCGTAATTAATGCATAAAAACCCACGAATAACACTAAATACAAAACCAAAAGAGTCAGGTAAAAGAAAATACTTAATTCATTAAAAGTAAGAACAAAATAAACGATATGTTAATTTGCATTTGCAAAATATTTTAATTACATACATACATGCATATACTCACGCCTTTTTCCCGTCGGGGTAGGCAGAGACAACAGAACGCCACTTGCTCCTATCCTTAAAAACCTCACGCGCTTCCTCTACACTCATTAATCTTTTCATACATGCTCGCCGGTTTCGGGTACTTCGGATATTTCCTTTTCTTAGGATGTCTCCAATTTGGTCGACGAATGTCCGCCGAGATCTGCTGCGACCGACTTGCCCACACACATTTACCTTATATAACTGATTCGTCATTCTTTCTTCACTCATTCGCTCCACGTGTCTAAACCACCTAAGCATTCCTTTCTCAATCCTTGTCACCACATCATCTTTCAGTCCACTGCTCTTTCGTATAGTTGCATTCGGAATTCTATCATTATTTTAATTATACCATATATATTCACCTAAAATTATTTCAAACAGTGTGCGATGATATAAATCCCTCTTTTTATTAAATGTTACTTAGATAATAACAAGAAGGCCAATTCTCGTATTTCATATGACATTGAAATTGTATTTTGAACGAAATGAGATCAGATTTTAAATTGACTCAGAGTTGATATTGTTCTAGTTTAAATGTCATTATAATTTAATTTAACCTTTATTGTTCGAGGTTGACACATTGTTTAATTAACAGCAGGCAGCGATAGACTACTGGAGATACCAACGGACTGCTATGCAGAGGGTTTGTCGGGTTCGAATCCACGGTGCGCACCACTGACTTTTCGAAGTTAAATGCGTATTAATTATCGCTTATCCCTTGCCTCGGAGAGCACGCTGAACCGTGTTCCGGTTTTCATGAAGATCTTTGAAAGTCGTTACGGGGAGTCAGTACCCTCAAATAAACTGATACTGGTCCAAGCCATGGCATATCGCTATCCCTTTGGGTTACAGAGGTCAAACGACAGTCGCTCTATGGAAAAGCTAATATTCTGTCATATCTGGTTGGACTAGTAATCGGACCTTGGGCTCCAAGGCGTAAGTAACTTCTTTGTGATACAAAAATAGCTTTATAGAGTCTGATTGTGTACTTAAATATAAGTATGAATATCTGTAAAGTCTCAAACTCTCAATAAACTGTGTCTTTTAGAGGCATTGACCGCGCCTTTGGGAATCTACAATATTAATTTTGCTGCCATATTCTAACTTCAAATAACACACCATCACAGTTAGTGCGCTGGTCCTGTAAGTCATATCTCATAATGTTTCACAGCCTAACACGATGAATACAAACACTATAATTATGTACAGTGCAAAAATAATGATGGCAATCGGACTGGTAGTTCCAGGGATTATTGTATTCAACCAAACTAATAAAGTCTTCAGCTTTATAATTATCACGGTCTATTAATCCATAGTCCTTAGACGAACGTATCTAGACAGGTCAATCGTACGGGAAGAGCGAGCCCGAATAGCCGTGTCGCCGTGTTCAGTTATTCTAGACATGTTTTTGGAGCTGACGCGTGGTCTTTTTTTGTTTGTTACCTTTTTATTAGCTTTATAGCACACTTCGCATAAAAACGTATGTGACCTGTGCTGTGAGACATTGCAAATTTTTATCTTGCATGAATAAGGAGTAGGTAAATGAAGAGATGGCGTATGCCATCTCTTCATTTACCGCATACCCAAAAAGAAAATTTAATTGATTATCTATATTATTTTTCAATGTATATATAAACATTTAACGTACACAATATCTCATGTGTGGCTAAATCACATACTATAGTAACTGTACGTAAACAAAACGGCAGACGTTAAAATAATGTGCGTTGTAAAAAATGTTAGTTCCTAACAGAAAACTTCACCACACTGGACAACTACTGCTTAACCGTCAAGGATGTATATGGTATATGCAGATGGGCTCTTTTAGTTCCTCATCAGATGTTTCAGATCTTACATTTTTATAAGACAACAGAAAATGCTCATCAGACTGAACAACTTTTGCTAAAACGTCAAGTCTGTACATGTGATAGTGTGATAGTTATAGCCTATATGTTGCCTAGACCTAATAGCAATATAACAAAAAAATTTTTTTTTAAATACCAGGTCCAATAACTTCGGAGATTAGCGTGTATAAAGAGACAAACTATATAGATAGGTATACATACAGAAAGATTTTTTTTTAATTCTTGCTCCTTTACTGTTACTTAGACTCTCTGATTTTTTATTTTAATATATTCTATGTACCTACCGAAATACTTCTTTTACTGTTTTATTATATGTTTCAAGGCGCCATATTAGGTAAATTATAAAGTGGTCCGTTTCCGTCAGTCTCGCCCAGCCCCTGTTTGACCGCGATACTATACTAACCAGTAACCACTAGATTCCAGATGTATTGACCAACACGTTAGTTTAATACGCAATACATAAATAAAGTTACAGCAACTTTACATATTTATAAAAAAATACGTTGAGAAAGAAAATACGGATCAAGAGGCGTTAGCCGCGCTATAAACGTTTTGGAATGCAATATTTACGTAAAATGGCGGACGCGGACATAGCATCGCGCTTTGAGCTTTATAGGTCTTTTAAAAAAAAAAAAAAATTAGAAACGAAAAGTTTAGATTCCAATTTTTTTATATAACTTGTTGATGTATATATCTTTTTAACAATCACCGTAGTTTTTTAGATATAAATGCAAATATGCGGGCTAAAATTAAGCAAAATGCACTGTTTTGATCTCCGATTTTCTTGAAAGTTATGAATGGAAGCACAATTTATTTTTTAAGCAATCGCTTGTAATGCAATAACTTCGGCTTGAACAGTTCACATTTACAGAATTATAGAACGATAAGTTTTCATAGCACTAGCGACCATTAATGTTGACCTAAGCTACAGAAATGACGAAAATGAGTTTTTTAAATCCATCCGTTTTAAAATATTTACTATAGTAACCCAAATATTTTCCTTTGGCACTCTCGGAACTTTCATATTTTCTATATCTTTTACATTAGTTGTTATTTATCCGTGACATAATAGAACAATAAAAACCCGCAAAATCGCCTCCGACGGAATAAACGCTCTTAATTCACAAATTTTGTTGCTTGCTGTACTTGACAAGGTAATACATCAGAAACTACCGATCAATATTACACATCAATGTGAAATGTCTAGTCTATTTTATTGTGAGAGCATATGCGTGTACGATAGTGGCCACAGTCGGTACTTAACGCTAGAAATACCCACATATGATACGATTTCCTTATAGACATTCGCCGTTCGCAAAGCACATATTGGCACATCGCGGCAATCGTTAACACGTCCCATTGTAGTTGATTCCGCACAATCGTGACGGGCCCGTAGTCACTCGTCGAGACTAGATGATACGGCACGACTCTGGCCGCGCCTCCACTCTGACACTCCGTTAAGGAAGATGGATGTTTCGGACGAATATCACTGCACTTACTATAATGTAACGTGAATCGTAATTAAATTCCAACTATTCTATCGTTTCAGTAAGCTAATTGGTAATTTAAATGAACACGTGAATGGAAAATAAAAGAAATTAAAACACTTTAGGAAAATTCAAATTTTCACAAACGAAAACGTTGATTAATATAACAAAGAGACATTGTTACTTACTAGATAACTCGTTTTACATAAACATTTCGAGCCCCATGATCAAATTGCGTTTCAAAGTGAGGTAGAAGTTTCACTTCAAGCGAATTTTCCTCTTATTACCTGGCTTGTTCTTTAATTATCCGTAGGACATCCGTATTAAAAATTCAAAATGAAAAGTCCCTCCAGTTTCCGGACTGTATTTAGTCTATTCTGAAGTAAAACTCAAGAAACTTTTCACTAATTGGCCAAATAACAAATAGGCAGTATAAGTTAAACATGGCTCTGCATCTTAGCTGAGTTCAGTTTGATACGGTCTTAGATAATAATTTATCGTTCTTACAGATGTTTTTACAAATATTTGAGTTTAGAATTAAAAGCAGTGGCGCGACAAAGTCACACAGCAAAAGGGTTAACTTAAATCTGAGGGACCGAAATCTGTTAACAATTATTTATTTTATGACGAGAATTTGGGAATATCTCGACGAATTGTGTAGAATAATTACATCATCGCATCGCTTTAAATTCTATGTAATAATATTTAGGATTGCAATCCGAGAGCAAACTAGCTTAAATATTTGGACATATTTGTTACCTGTCATCTCGGCGATATTGCTTAGAATTGAATTCTATTTTTAGGCGAGTGGGCTTCAGTAATGAGCTCTAAGTCAATACTAACAGATACCTGTTGCTTGGGGAAAATATTGCCAGTTACCTAAAGCTATTTGTCAATATGAAATGCCGAGTAATTAGCAGGTAAAATAAATTAGTTCAGAAATTAATTACCACACATTTACCAGGAAATGTAAGATTTGTTGCATTATAAAAGGCATCTTGGTAACAAGATGCGTAACAATTTCATTTGTTATCCGCTAACTTTGTTATTTTAATTATTACAAAAAGACTGACAAAAGGCTGCCAGCCTTAAATGGAACTGGGCGGGCCATGTCAGCCGTATGCATGAGGATCGTTGGGCGAAAATTTCGATACTGTGGGTGCCAGAAAACGGACGTCGTCGCCGGGGTCGGCCCCGAAATCGGTGGCGAGATGACCTAGACGCCTACCTATGGCTTGAGATCGCAGATGATAAGAGAGCGTGGAAAGATTTGGGGGACGCCTTTGCCCAGCCATGGGACAGTATAGGCTAAAGAAAAAAAAATTGTACTGACACATTTTAAGGTTATGACTTGAGAAATTCCTACTGGAGCTTGTTGCCAAAAGAGTTCTGGTAACATACCGCTGTCACGCGGTATGTTACCAGAACTTTTAAAATATCACATTTGACATCGGGTGGGTTGTACTCTGTAACATTTTTTACAAGCAACGCACGACACAAATGTTGTACATGTAACTTTACAAAAGTGTACGACTTCTATATAACTTAATGAACAAAAACAATCAATACTACAATGATATTATACAGTATACAATGTTACCAAAATTATAAGAAGCAATACTTTATTTTATAAGTCTTTATAATTAGTCTTTATAATAATGTCCCTTGACACCTAATACCAAACATATTCGTCATAAAAATTATATCCGAGATTTTCCAGTGTCCTTTTAAACGGAGACCGAAGGAATAAAAAATAAGTAAGGAACATGACCAATTTATATTCAAGGATGTTTGTGTTGTAAAGTGAGACTTGGCGTAGATTTTACTGTTTTCTTTGTTGCATCCAACGTTATAAGGATTGGTCCACTTAATTTTTCATCTGCAGCCTTAATAGCGGGATTTTATAGATGCTTGTTTATATTGGAAATAAATGCAATTGTTGTTCAGTTTTATACGACGAAAATATATTTTGTATTGTAGATGCAAATTATCTCATTGGAATAATATTTTGCGGTATATTTTGTTTTTTTTTTACTATCTATATTTAATCTGCTATGTATTAAGGCGGCCACACACTTTAATAAGCTTAACCTTCGACTCCAAGATCAGTAATATCGTAAGCACGCCTTGGGTGGATTGGTAGAATCGTCGGAGCTAGATAGAGAGCTAGGATAAGGTACTAGAGTATGCCCGCAGCTTCGTCGCGCATTTTATTTTAATTTAACCGTCTCTACCCAATCCCGGGGAAATTTTGGGCACTATAAATAGGTAAATAAATCTAATAATAATAATAATAAGCCCCCAAATCCAACCATGCGTCCGAGTCGACCATCAGATTCACGTGGGGGGCGGACACGCGACTTATATGTTACTGGCGCGGCCTACATGGCACTGGAAACCCATTCATCATGGAGACACGTTCGAAAAGAAAATTGAGAGGACCACTTCCCGGGGGCAATCGCCGGGGCACACTTGGAGCTGACGCTGGGTGTCACAGCATGCAAGCCGTCAGTGGTGAGGAGCTGAGCAGGCGGGCTGCCACCGGGTCACCCGAAGAGACTTCAGCCGACCAAGACCATTCTGACAGACAGACTGACTTTATTACAAATAGTCTGATTGAACCTTATAGTCCTAGCACCATTTCGTATACACCATCCTTGCAATCGTTACCTTCGTCGACCAGTTCATCACCACCTAGAATTAATTTAAGCGATCCACTACCAGTCTTGGATGTTGCGCGGGAGGCGAGGGCGAGGGACCTTTTTACCCGCGTCCACCAAAGCTGGCAAACCAAGAGTGCGCATGTCTTGAAGCAAAGATGTCAATATATTTATCATGCGTACTTATTATTATATTACGAAATTAGAAACTGATATGACAACGTACAGGAAACGATTGCACGAACTATTCTCACGACAGTACCCACAAATTACAATTTCCGAACAACGCGTATCAGACCAAATGAGAACAATAGTGAGAAATAAGCGACTTTCGCAATACACATTAGATCAAATAAAGGAAGAAGTACGTAGAAGTCTAGAAGAAGAAACCATAGAAGATTTAAGCCCCATAAATCCATCAGAACATGCACACAACATTCATTCACAATCACTTCACCAATCCCAGTCTCAACAATTACATCCATTAAATCTAGAAAAAATCTCACTGACTGCATTAGACACCAGTCCAAATTCATATACAAATATATAACACATATCAGGTACACAGTACAATACATTCAGTCAACATGCATCCACTCAAACAAACCTCTCTACCGAAACCATATCACAACAGACACTGATCACACAGCCCCGAGAAATAACAGAGGCAGACACAACTACACATGAATTAATAAACCAACAGGAAACTGCTCTTATTAAACACACAGGCATAGACCCCACAACACGCCCTAAGCTACCAAAATTGAGAAAAATAAGAAACTGTATGGATTGATTGATATTCTTAACAGAAATATACTGGACCGATTTTATTCTATAGATTCAGATTTAGTTTCTATACACATACTCATATATTGCAGTGCATACGTCATATGTCAAAATTTAGGATATAAAATACGAACTCATAACCCAGCCTCTCAAAGTAAAATTCGTAAAAATCACAAACCTGCTTGGAAAATAAGACTCGAAATAGATATAAAAAATTTAAGAGCTGATATAGGTAGAGTGACACAATACATAAACTACAATAGATCTAGAAAGGTAGTGAATGCAGTTGAAGCTATATTAAAAAAAAACAAAAGTACATACTATTCATGAACCAAATAATACCAGGCTGGTAGAATATTTAGACACCTAAAAGCAAAAATTGACTTTAAAATCCCAACGATTAACAAGATACTTAAAAGCGCTACAGAGAAAAGAAGATAATAAGTTATTCACAACAAATGAGATGATTCTTTATAGGTCATGTAGAAATAATAGAATAGAGAATGATAACAGCAACACAATGCCTGAACCAAGTGAACTCAAAAACTACTGGGCTGCTTTATGAACGATAATGCAAAATAGATAGATGAAGAAAGAAATAGAATTACCAAAATAGATGAAATGAAATTCACTGATATCACTCCAGAAGATGTAGCAATAGTCACTAGAAGATTTAAAAAATGGAAGGCAGCAGGCATAGACAACATTCACAAATTTTGGTATAAAAAGTTCTTCACATTACATCGTACATTAGCTAAAAAAATCACAGAACTTATTGCAGGTGAACAACCGTTACCCAACTTTATTACAAAAAGAGTTACTTACATGCTCCTTAAAAGTAGTGATACACCAAATCCGCCTCAATACCATCCCATTACATGCCTACCAAAAGTCTACAAACTTATTACTTCACCGATTACACGAAATATTAATAGCCACCTTCATCGAAACAATATCATGTCAGAAGAACAGAAAGGATGTAGGCAAAATCATAAAGGATGTAAAGAACAACTTATAATAGACTCGACGGTTTTAAAATGTGCTCATACACAAAAGAGAAACTTATGTATATCATATATAGATTACCAAAAAGCTTTCGATAGCGTTCCCCATTCCTGGTTACTTAGAATCTTACAAGTATATAAAATAAACCCTGTCATCATAAACTTCTTGAAAAATGCTATGGCTGAGTGGAGAACGACACTACCCTACCTTAATAATGGTACAATTTATATTAAGAATGGTATTTTTCAAGGAGATTCTCTCAGTCCTCTATGGTTTTGCCTTGCCTTGAATCCCTTATCTAACCAACTCAAAAATACAGCAAATGGTTTTAAATTAAATTCCGAAACAGCCATAACGCATTTCATGTAAATGGATGATCTAGAACAGCCACGTATCGATATAGACGCCTCAAATGCATGGTTGAAATTAGGTTCACTGTTTACAGAGACCGAAGGCTTCATGATTTCCATACAAGACCAGGTAATTAATACAAAAAATTACAAAAAACACATTCTTAAGGATCCTACCGTTCAGAATGATAAATGCAGGAAATTTCATCGCGCATCCGAAACTATTCAACACATCACCAGTGCCTGTCCAAACTTAGCACAAACCGATTACACCTACAGGCACAATCAAGTAACCCATATTATCCATCAGAAGTTAGCTATAAAACTTAACCTTTTACGACCTAAAATTCTACCCTATTATCAATATGTTCCCAAACCGGTGTTGGAGAATCAGAATTACAAAATATATTACGACAGAGCAATACTAACTGATAAAACGATACACAACAATAGACCGGATATAACCATGATAGATAAACAAAATAAAAACGCATACATTATTGACATAGCAGTCCCTAACACACACAACCTACAAAAGACAATCACAGAAAAAAAACATAAATACACAGATTTAAAAGAGGAAATATTTAGAATCTGGAAGATGGACAGAGTAAATATTGTGCCTCTGGTGCTATCTAGCAAGGGTATAATACCGACACACCTTCATCATTACCTACATCAACTTGAATTGCCAACAAATACATATATAACCATGCAAAAAGCCGCCATATTAAACACGTGTAGAATAGTTCGAAATTTTTTACAAGAAGATACAAATATTGACCCATCACCCCTAAATGAATCTCACTTGGCCTAGGCCCGTGGTTTCATTAGAATACCAGCACTCTTAAAATGCTGAGAAAACAAAATTTCGCTCATAATAATAATAATAACCTCTTTATTTGCTGAACAAAGGTATTGTGTAAAGATGTTACAATATTGTGATAATGTTCGCTTTGCTCCACCATATTGGTATGCAAACATATTTAAATAATAAGATATTTTTGATTTCATACCATTCACAAAAAATATTCATAAAAAAAACTAAAGAAAACATCAAATAAAGTAAAATATACAATACAATTTAAAATAATTACATAAGAGAATGTCAATATAGTAATAATGTTACAATGTCAATGCAATAATAATGGTAGAATTAATACAGTAATAATGGTAAAATGTCAATACATAATGATAACTAGTGAGTATTACTTTCCACCCAAAAAATCATGAACGGTATAATAGGCTTTAGATACCAAAAAATCTTTAAGACGCTGTTTAAACAAGTGCATGTTTAGGCTTTTTATGTTATTGGGCAGTTTATTATAAAGTATAGGTGCTATACAGAATATGCTGTTATGTACAGTATTGGCTATACGTATCCTAAGCCTATCAGCATTATTTAACCTTCTATTGCGTGTAACCGTATCTGATAGCTTTTCAAACAGTTGAGGATTAGTTTTAATAAAGTTTGCTGTGTCATAAATGTATAACGAAGGGACAGTTAATATTTTGTACTGTTTAAAATATGTCTCACAGCTGTCAGTTGGTTTTAAATTAAATATTGCTCTAATACATATTTTCTGGGCCTTAAACACCATGTCTTTATTTGTTGAGTTGCCCCAGAAAATGATCCCACATCGCAATTTTGAAGCAGTTAATCCATGATATGCCATGAGTAATGTGTCATGGTTCAGGGTTGATCTAAGTTTGTACAATGCGTACGCTGTACAATTAATCTTTTTACATAAGTCTTCGGTATGATTTTCCAATTTAATCTACTATCTATTATTAATCCTAAAAATTTTGTATCGTCAACTTCATTTATTTTAATGTCTTTATAATTTATGTCTAAATTAATCATGTTATGTCTTTGCGAAAATTGAATCATCTTAGTTTTGTCAATATTCATTTTTAAATCATTTGATTACTTAATGTAACGTTTAAGCCTCGTATTCATTAGGGGACATTTGTCCCGCGACCTTGTCGCCCGACACGAATTCTACGTGTTGAGCGACGTCGCGGGGGACATCGCCCGACATCGCAGGCGACATCTACGTGTCGGAGAACAAGTCGCTTGTCGACGGTCCGATAGCGTCGACCTTGCGCGACTTCGTGTCCCTCGACAGTTTCCGACGGCATTTGACTTGTGAGGACGTGTGTTGCTATTTGTTCCGCGACTACCCGCGATTATAGCACACTTCGTTGGTCCACACTAACAACGAAACTGTGTTAACACTTAGGCGACATCTTGATCACAATGCCGGTATGTGGACGAGCGAAATGTCGGTCGACATTGTCGCGGGACAGTCGCACGTAAATGTCCTGCGACTGTTCGCGATAAGTCGAGCGACTTTGTCCCCTAGTGAATACATGGCTTTATTGTATACATTTTAAGTACACCTCTACGCACGGTTCCTGAGGAACTTACATGCCAAATTTCTGATCTGATCTGTAGTTTGTCATAAAAGCCCGTTACAAGAATATTTATATAACATATATTTAAATTGTGCACAATTAATTAAAATAATTATTTTATTCAGATTCGAAAGACAATTAATTCTCTTTTCGACATTAAATACCAATTTAATCCTTTTTAAATATAAAATTCTCTTTGTGTGAGGCTTGCTGAGGCAGCAGAAAATCAACCACAAGTGGCGAACAGTGAATCAAAATGGTCAAGCGTGAGAAGGGCGTGTAATTACCGGTTTAAGGAAGAATAGGGGAAATTCTCTCAGAATATTTCTGTAAAATTGAATTTACCAGGCATCTATTAAAATATTACTTATAACCAAGATGCAAAAAAAGATAGAAAAGGGTTAATGAAAAGTATTTCTTTAAATATATTGTTGAGTTTCACAGTATTCGTAAACTACTCTGAAGAGTCCCTCCTCGACTACGACCGGTGCAAGACGGACGAAACTACGGAAAGAAATATGTATACCTTAAATAAATAATTTTTACACAATTTTAGGATCCGCTAAATAATTTTGTATGATGTATACCAATCACGAAAGTTTAAAATCGATTATTTAGAAGAAATTGTTGCGTAAGAAAAGCTTTTGTACTTTGCCCACCGTTTTCAGGAACATACACAAAAAAGTATTACTAAATTGGGCCCTAGATAACCTAGTGGATGTCGTCATAGCTATGCCACAACGATTTAAAAAAAATTTAAAGTATAATTTTGCCCGCGATTCGTGCGCGTGGTTTACACTTGTATGTTGACACAGGTACCACAGTATTTGGTACCAACCCTCCCCTCCCCTCCCCCAGCTTGCCCTACGGTGCGGGCCTGGTTAGTTGCACTACTGTAACGAACTTTATACAAGATATGAGTTAATAGCTGGCGATAGTTTCTTTGTACCTTTACCTTTGTCTTATTCCAATATAGCAAATTATTTGTGCACGTGCGGCCGATTAGGGTGCTTTTAACTTGAATATCAATCCAGTAGCAATAATACTTGCTATTAATATGACTTTACTATAAACTTAGAATATGCTGTGAGGTATATATTGATAGAAACTAATACCAATGTAGAAGTTCCTTCTATGTAACTTACACGTAAAGACATTGAGAGTTTGCGACGTTAACGCCTGAGTCACCTCGGGACTATAGATATTTGAAAGCTTGCGATAACCGTTGAGACACGATTAAATTGTGTTTTGGCGTAAGTGTAAAACTAGCTATTTTAATAGTATAATAGACATTACATAATAAGACTTCAAATTGTTTATCCATTGATAAGGAAAATACAAAAAATATTACGTTACAACATAACTGTAAATCAAAACAGCGACGTGTCGCCGATACCCCAAGATATCGGGCAACATAAAACCTCAAAATCCGCCCCTAAACTCTAGCCTATCAACATAACACATAACGTAATTACGCGCATGCTAGTTTGTTATTTATAGCAAACAGCTGTCCCGTCCCCTTATCTCGAGCAGTAAGATATACGTGCCTATCCCCGGAGAAAAATCGCTGGCCCTGTCACATCGCCACGGGGGTACCATTTCTCAACGCGGCCACACAGCCACATAGGGGATATTAGAAGGGTGTAGACACGGCTTAACTTGAGACTCGTTAACTATAATTCCGTTCATCTACTTCTGGTAATTTGGGTTACTGGTTTCTTTGATCAAGGTTTTAGTTTGAGTTTGCTTAAGGACATGTTGGTTCGAATACTTAACTGAAGTTGACACGGTGTACGGCGTTGCATCTATCTTGTTAGAAATAACTGAACGGATTTAAATGTTTATTTACTTATGTAGAGTAGGTAATATAAATATAGTTAAAATGTTATTTAAACTAATATATATATATAAGTTCAAATAGCAGCGATAGCCTACTGGAGGGAGAGACCGACAGACTGCTACGCAGAGGGTGCGGGTTCGAATTCACGGCGTGCACCGATGATTTTCGGAGTTATGTGTGTATTGAATTGTTAATTATCGAATGCTAAACGTTGAAGGAAAACATCGTGAGGCAACCTGCATGTCTGAGAGTTCTTCATAAAGTTCTCGAAAGACATGTGGAGTCTGTCAACCCGCACTTGGCCAGCGTGGTTGACTATGGCCTTATCCTTCTCATAATAGGAAGAGGCCCGTGCTCAGCAGTGGGACAGTATAAAGGGCTGATGATGATGTTATTTAAACACATATTAGTAGAGAGTTAAAAGTTGATAATTAATTATTTATTGGTTATAAAAAATATATGGTGTTGGCTCGGTTTTCAGATGAATTAGAATGTAAATCTTTTTACTCAGAAGTATTAAAACCATTAGAGAGATGTCAGTTAATACCTATCCCATTGAGTCGGCTTTATAATACTAGCAAAATTCTATACATCTCGAAACATAACAAAGTGTGTTTGACGTTTATCCAACACGTAATAATAACTAAATTATTTTATATGAGCTACAATATTATGTGTTTTCAATTGCCGCCCAACTCTGACATGTGTGAGTAAACACAACACTTAAAACGAACAGACAACTTGAAACTTAGTTCATAAGTTTCGACATATAAAATCCCTTGAGATATAATTCTGTAATAATTCGACGGTAGTAGCTCTCTAGTAGATTTACTTATAATTTAACTGACTGATGTAGTTTGAAGGTTGAATATCTAGCGGGCGAGGTTCGCGATCGTGCCTTATCTTCCCTACAAAGCGGGTATTTCGTCTATTATTATATATTCTAGGTAATTTATTACATCTATTATGAATTTGCTAAACATTCCTCGTTAAAACATTCAGCAAACGTTCACGCAAGCGAGCAGACGAAACAAAAACTTAAGGAGTTAAAAAAGCGCTTTAATTGTATTGTTTTGGTAACAAGAGAGAATTATAGACTTGACTAGTTGAATCGAAGCTGATAACGTACAGACAAAGAGAAAAGTTTATCTTAAGTTTATCGCGGAGGCCTTTCCTTACTGATAGCAGTGATAGGTCGTCTGTAGGACAAATATAATAAACAAGGTCTGTAGGTATTTGTAGTAGATAGAGAGATTTTAGTCGCCTAAAGAATAGAGATTATTCGGCGAAGTATTTATAAAGGAAGCAGTGATGAAGTCATTATTTTATAGCGTTATTTAAACTGAAAATTATGAAGTACTAGATGTGATTCGTGTCTCCAAACGCTCCTTCATATAGCAACGCAAACATAATACCATGTACTTTTCGGATATTCTGTGGGATTTGCGAGTTCTCCGCCAAATCATGTTCAAACCGATATGGGACATTGATCGTTCTGATAGCACAGTCGGTGATGACGCGTTACCCGTTTTGTCACGATTTTGGGACGTTTATTATTTACGAGTATTAGCGTACGGCTTTGTTCTGCGTCGATCAGTGTTGCCGCTGTCTGTAGTGTGATGATAATGTGGTGGGCAGCATGGGAGCTGTAAATGCGGATAGTCGGTCTATAGCAGGTCTGACGAAGTGACATAGCTCCAGCTCATTCTTGTGTAGATTATGGACGTAAACATTTATCTCTGAATTATGTATAACATAACGATTTCTATTGGTAAATTATACACTCTATGGATGCAAGGTTTAGAGGTAAGTGCCCCTGTACTAAGGATCTTGTAACCGATTCCCACACAGAACATCTTTTAGTCTTCTTCTTATTTTCGTGTGAGCGTGTGGCCAGCTCTAGTGTTGGAGTTTTCAGTCCGACTTAAGGCCTGCGACATGGCCTGACGATTTTTTTTAGTGATAAATACTCTTATTTGTTCTGTGTATGTGTGTAATTTATCTATGATATTATGAAGGTATATTTAAGTATCTTTTTCAGTGACCTTCTTGCTGTAATAAAGTTCTGCATAGATTTTGATCTAAAAATCTTGGGTTAATCGTCTTAAGATACTGTTTTTAGCAGACTCGTAACAGCTATTTATAAATACATATATTGAGCCACGGGTGTCGGGGAATATGGAAATAAAAGAAGATATGTCCTTCACAGAATTACGGTTATATTATTCAAGGTTGGTATACAAAACATGCGACCCGCTCGCAGCCCGACAATCCCGTGACTGGCGAGAGAGTGCATAATGACGATGCAACATACATAGGTAGGATACGTACAATAGTGTGTATACATAATTACATGTGTTCCCACATCATCCTCCCTTCTCATAAAATTTTATTTTATTGGGTGTACAATACAATAAGATAAAATAGTACGTGTTGCTCAATTTGGTACAAACACAAACCAGTTAATACGAATTACAAAATGTTACCAAATTAATTTGGAATAAAAGAACTTTAGATTTTTTATCTAATACAAACCAAGTAGATACCTTTAATCATTACTTACGAGAATATTATCGTAAACATAATTATAATACATATAACATTTGATATGCAAAGGCTAACTTTGCAGTTGCAGGTGGCCGCTAGTTACAATAACAAAACGATCAGATTTCATTACAGGAATTCAACATAGATATCTAACATTGAAGAACTTTATACTCGTCAACTTGCTCAATCGACAATTTGCACTAAGATTATACAACTTACATGCTACGACGTCACTTGCCACTGGTTTTTTATTTATTTACGATCACAAAACACTTTCAAGCGTAATCGACCCGTGAAGCACATGGTGTATTGCCTGGTGGTTGAGCGGACTTGAGCATCTTTGCTATCTGCTTGCGAATCCACTCTTTCAATCCAATATGCAATTTCTTATAGATGCAATACGCTATAGTTACTGACAATAGCACAAATAACACCATAGTGATTAATGCAAACTTATCTAGCTTCCCTTTCCACTGGGAAATATTTCCTCCACTTTGGGCAATAACGACGTGTTTATGGGCGCAAATTAATATATAATGATTATATTGCTACGAAAATGTTAATAATATTTAAGATTGATATTTAAATAACTATTTGTGAACACAGAACTGAGAACTTCACTACTTTACAATATTAGACACTGTATTGGCTGCTTAACTGTTTTATAAAGATTGGGTATTTAATTTATCGCTTAGTTATTAAGATAACTCCAGAAACTTTCAAAGTAAAATCAATTAGTATTAAATAACATTATTCTGATACTTATTTTTACGGTAATAAATAACATGCGTTTATATTTGCATCCTGTTGATAGCGCCATCTGTTGACAATGTTGTAAAGCAGCGTTTGGTTAATAAAATAAATTTGTTATTCGTGTAAAATAAATCATTTGGTGTTGTGCAAAATTCATTACAATATTAATGTCGATTTTTGATTAGTTTATAATTAATTGTACAGTAATTTCAATTATATGTTGAAAAGGAAGTGGCAGTTGTTAAACATTTAAATGTAATGACGGTTAGTGTATAAAAAGGACTGTAGGTCACATTTTAAATCAGTTCTGTGCTAGAAATCGTCTGAAAATAAACCAAGTAATATTACGTGAGTTTTTTTATTATAATGGAGTCTGGACACCATAACCCTGGCGTATCGCCGACAGCAGCGTTGGGATAAACACCCCCTAAGAGACTTCGGGATCTACGGTTGGCGCGAGAGTGATGGGTCTCTTGGCTTGGCCGCCATTACCAATGATGACTTGAAGACTGATGCGACAAGCGCTTGGAAGCCGTTTTCGGCGCTAGTCAACCCTGATCGGAGAGCGCACGGTGTGGCGGAGTTATGGCGAGCAAGTCTACACTTCACGTGAGGCCACGTGCGAGCGAGAGCGACAGAGCGACTACGACGGGGTGCACGCACCGGGGTGTGCTGTGGTGTGAACGCTGTGCTACCAGAAGTTGCAGATGCGGGTTGTTGATGCACTGACCAGAGTTATTTATCCAGAGCTGATTTGATTAGAGTTTTTGAGAAACATCCTAATTTTATAAATTATGGTGCTTACACGATTACCTACTGTCCCCGTAAGGATTACCAGATAAACATTATACAGTCAAAATTACGAACGTTACACCCCAAATAGAACTTATAGGTAACTGTTGTTTATCCACGTTTGGTATATAGCAGCAGTGCTACTGTGCTTGTAGTCATGTTATACCTTCGGCTGGGGCTCTTGTCTTATGTCTGTTTATTAATCGTTAGGCCATGTCGGAAACTTTCTGTAAAACTTACTCATCTACACAAGAAAGACAAAATAGCTTTGTTATGTGGTTCTACGAGTACTAATGTAATTATTAGTAAAGGTCAGTATAACTGCCCTTTTCAAGTTGAAGCTCTGATATAGATCCATTGTATAAATTGTCTGATTTGCTTTCAGTTTATAAGCTAATCGATGTGCTGAATATGAATTCAATTGGTAGTCAATAGGTTATCCCAATAGTAAAACATTAAAGGAATCAAAACATTATTTATAGCCCTTGGTTACACATTACATAAAGCTTACTAACTGCATTACTTATGGCTAGTGCTCACGGCACGATTATATGAAGCCTCTCTTGATAAATGACTATCCACCACAAAAACAATTATTTACATAAAACCAGTAGTTTCACAGATAAGTGCATTCAACAAAACAAACTTCAGTTTTATTATATTAGTACAGATATATATCAGGAGTTAGATATAAAAATAAATTTGTGATACACATTTTTAAAGCTAATATTTGTAAAGTTACAAAATAGGTTTTATTATATATTTGTGGACTCTGTAGGTACCTAAATGATTTCATTTTAACATTATGTTGAAATTATTACTGTCAACTTCCAGCTCAAGTTATCTTTATATTTGTCGTTTAATTTTATACCTGTATAGAATGATTTGTTCCGACCATGATAAGTCCTTGCTTAACCCAAACTACTGAAGCTAGAAACATGAGATCTGGACAGTAGATTTGTTTATGGACATAGGAACTCCCTTAGGTTCTATAATAGTCCACCTCTAAGCATTTTAGGTTGAAAGTCTTAAGGCAGGTCACTGCTAATCTTGTATAAATTATACCAAGCCTTAGTGTTTTTCTTGGTATATACAATTTATTTTATTTGTGAGTTCATTTGCAAAGTTAGTTGCGTCTATATTCAAGATGACAACCAGTGATAAACCAATAAAATTTAGTGCCAACCTTATTGCTTAGCTCTTGTGGGATACAAGACGGTTAGGAATATGATTATTAGGATAATGATAAGTGGGTTTAAAGAACATGATGTGAAAATCCATATTATCTTTTTTTTCCCATTTAGCAGTATTTATTCTTAGCCTATAAAAGTAATTGTATGGACTACTCACGCTTTATTTCTAAGTCAGTTGTGCTTAGTCAGTTTTAAGTTTATTTATTCAGATAAACAATTATTAATTGTGTATGAATAAATAAGATTTACATTAGCACCACATGTTAACAGTTTAAAATAAATATAAACATTATTTAGAAAATTCCCTTAAATATAAAGTCAAATAAAACTATTGATATAAACTCACCACCATATTAACTAAACAAACTGAGTGGAATCATTTTTAGAAATAAGACTGCACTACTCTTGCTTTGTAATATTGGTAGCTTGTAAATTTCTCTTTTATAGCTCAGTTGTCAAACAGTTCAACAATTTCACAGCTTGCACTGTGCCTAAAAATATTCAATATTGGATTAAATATGTTCTTACATGAATAATAATTATAGCACTAGTATTTTCTAAATCCTTGGATCTGTATGGTTTGAAATCATTTCATATTTATCACCAACAGTCCGACTGTTCACGGCTGAACATAGGCCTCTCTTTGTTCTTGCCATTTTGTTTTCCTGTTTGATGTGGATAAAACTTATTTTGAATATATTGGGTTTTAACTGTTTTATCAGGACTGCAAAATATGGGTATCCTGATAACTTTATATTTGATTATCTAAAATGGCACTGTCAGAAAGAAACTGAGAAAATTCAGTGTCTTTTGTATTTTACCTTATGCGTAAAATATTGGCTCCAACACTGTTGTAGCAAAGATAACTATAGACCAATGCACAGGTTGAACATGCCTGATATATAGAAATAGCTTAATAGACCGGACCACTTTGTAAGAGTAGAATTTTATTTCATCTACAGTTACGAAGGTTCATGGAACTAATATTTGGGTAGGAACTGTTGCCCACCACCTGTCTTTTGAGTGTTGCACGTTGATGATGACATCCTAGCAGATGACCTGACCTCAGTGTGAAGAGAGGATGGACGAGCGGTCCTTTACTGATTGGTATGTATGGATGACGGTGGCCCGCCCTTTTGACGTCAGTGGTTTTGTGTGTGGGCTACGCGCACACATGCCGCATGAGTGCTGTACTGAACTGGAGTCAAGCATTGTTTGCTAACCTTTGTTGATCAACATCAACAACTGTATGAGCAGCTTGACCGTATGGGCGGAGGATTCGTCAGATACCGATTTACGTGAGGGGTCCTCTACCTCCTCCACTGTCGTTGTCAGACCTAGGTAATTGCATTGTATTGATATAACTGATCATGACGAACGATGATGATTATTTTATGTATATGCATTGATGTGTTTATGAGGCAAATTTTGCATTTGTGTTTGAGTGAAATTTTATTTTTCCTATCCAACATCCTTCCCAAAACGCTGGCTGGCCACCATGCGTATCCTTGATCCTGGTCTTGTTGGCTAGATCCCGTGATGGGTGATGCCGTGTGTTGGCTAGATTCCGTGATGGGTGATGCCGTGTGTTGGCTAGATCCCGTGATGGGTGATGCCGTGTATTGGCTAGATCCCGTGATGGGTGATGCCGTGTGTTGGGTAGATCCCGTGATGGGTGATGCCGTGTGTTGGCTAGATCCCGTGATGGGTGATGTCGCGTGGGCTAGATCCCTATGTGGGTGATACCTGTATGCGCTAGATCCCGTAATCGGTGATGCCGTAATCGGCTTAGCCATGGGTGAAGCATTGTTTGTTAGATCCCGTGATGGGTGACGCATGCCTCAGGCTAAGATCCTATGACTAGGTGAAGCCTTGTAAATAACTTTTAGTTCATTCTGTATGATAAACGCTTATTTATGTAATTTTTATATTCCTTATTTTTGTTTGTTATGCTGTTTATTCTGTAACCGTTAAATAATCAGCGCGAGGAGCGCGCTGGGTCAGAATGGCCGTATGGACGCAAATTAATATATAATGATTATATTGTTACGAAAATGTCAGTAATATTTAAGATTGATATTTAAATAACTATTTGTGAACACACAACTGAGAACTTCACTACTTTACAATATTAGACACTGTATTGGCTGCTTAACTGTTTTATAAAGATTGGGTATTTAATTTATCGCTTAGTTATTAAGATAACTCCAGAAACTTTCAAAGTAAAATCAATTAGTATTAAATAACATTATTCTGATACTTATTTTTACGGTAATAAATAACATGCGTTTATATTTGCATCCTGTTGATAGCGCCATCTGTTGACAATGTTGTAAAGCAGCGTTTGGTTAATAAAATAAATTTGTTATTCGTGTAAAATAAATCATTTGGTAATGTGCAAAATTCATTACAATATTAATGTCGATTTTTGATTAGTTTATAATTAAGTGTACAGTAATTTCAATTATATGTTGAAAAGGAAGTGGCAGTTGTTAAACATTTAAATGTAATGACGGTTAGTGTATAAAAAGGACTGTAGGTCACATTTTAAATCAGTTCTGTGCTAGAAATCGTCTGAAAATAAACCAAGTAATATTACATGAGTGTTTTTATCATAATCAGACACCATAACCCTAGCGTATCGCCGACATGTTCGTTAACTTGCTCTTTACTGATATTCTTTCCCATGGTAACGTTTACGTAAAGTATTCGATAAATAAAAAATCAGTGACTGTAATGACAACGTAATAAAATGAACAAGACTTATATGGTTACATCTTAACCTACATTTGAGAAAATTGCATTAAATGCGCAAAAATATCGTGCGCTCACTATATAAAATTAGTTTTTAAAAGTATGCATGTGTATACAATTGTTAAAAACTCTCAATACAACGTGTTATCTAGCCCTGCGACATTTTAGTCTTGGGATCGGTACCAAATACTGGTCCACTAGATAAAAACAACTACATGGTTATAGTTATAGAATAACACATTAAAAACATAAACACAAAAATCATAAACATTTTGGTAAACAAACGAAGTAGCGGTAGGAAAATAGTGTTGCTATTTATAGCCTATATCGCAAAGGTTGCTTAGTCGTCCTTCCTCTGCGTGTGGTATAAGTGTTAGGCATACAGCGATTAGAAATATCAGTAGTTGACTCTGTTGGTGCGTCACTGTTATCGTTAATATAATGGGCTTGTTTCAGCCGATCTATGGAAATACTTACCTTTCTCCCAGCCAATTGAATAATGTATACCTTATTATTCCGCTGTAATACGCGAAAAGGTCCATCGTACGTAGGCTGTAAAGGTTTGCGAACAGCATCATGCCGTACAAACACATAATTGCATTTTTCTAAATCTGGGTGAATAAACAGACATTTATCAATATTTTTCCGCGTTTCTAAAGATTGAAATGTTTTAATAATGTCTCTTAACTGACTAACATAATCGCAATTATCATCGATAATAGTACTAGACTTTCCATCATAATAATCTGCTGGTAAACGTAACGTGGTACCATAAGTCATTTCCGCTGCGCTTATGCCATTATCGCTTCTCACTCCTGTTCTAAGACCGAGTAACGTAGCCGGTAATTCACTAACCCAAGAGGATGATGATGTATTACATAAGCGAGCGGTAAGCGCTGCTTTAAGCGATCTAAGCCACCGTTCCACTACTCCATTGCTCTGAGGATGGTAAGGCGTAGTTCGTGACTTATTAATACCTAACATTTTCATTAGTGAATTAAATAACTGACTTTCAAATTGGCGTCCTTGGTGGCTGGTGAGCTTTTTCGGACAACCAAAACGAGATATCCAGCCTTCAAAAACTATTCGTGATACGGTTTCCGCTGTCATATCTTTCGTTGGGAAACATTCTGGCCATCGCGTACTCCTATCCACTATGGTCAGACAATACCTAAACCCTTCTGCCGACGTTGGTAAAGGTCCTATCAAGGAGGCGGAAGTAGGTCTAACTCACATTTTTATTTATCAATGACTTAGACATACTTCTACTCTCTGCATCTGCGTCCGATGCAGAGTTTGGCGAATGGTCATAGGTGTAGCGCAGGTCGTGCAGATCCCTAAGACAAGGCTGGTGGACTATCCTTCCCGAGGTTGCCGCCCGTTGTTGGTCTGGTTCCATAAGAAACAGACGTAACCAAAACCTCCAGCCGCCACACACACACAGCGTGCAGACACACACAAAAACACGCGCGCATGCAGACACATTCACCTATACCCACACACATATACACGCACAGTAACACACACATACACACCTACACACTGTTACATGGACGCACACACACACGCACCTAAACACCACTTCAAACACTCACACACGTACAGAAACACATACTCAACACAGACTCATACCAAAACAGTCATGGAAGTGAAACAAAACAGTAGCGTACCCCAGGAGGGTACCAGCGTCCGTAACGCTGGAGAATCCCTCCCTGCACCATCGTGTGCAGGCTGCCCCACGTATTCTGGGGGGGCAATGTTTCACGCTCTCAAGACAGCTTAAATCTGCACGACCTGGCCAACGCCATGCCTCGTGCAATTCATACCTCATCCACTTCCTGGAACATCGCTCCGCGTCGAGCTAACGCACGCCAAAAGGCGGACGTTGACTCCGCGTCGACTGCGAATCCAGGTAGTCGTAGACGAGGCGGTAAACGCTACCGCCGTTACAAACGCTCACGTGAGCAAACAACACAGGCGGGTGATAGCGTATCGAACAATTCGGCTAGCGCACTCCCGATTGCAACCACGACGGCTGGTAGAAACAATCAGCGCGGCGACCAAACCTCGACCGGTGGAGCGGACGGTCCGCCCGGACGACGCAGCTAGACGGTTGTGTTGCGCCGCTGACGGCAAAGAGCGCAACTGCAGTAACAGTCAGCGCACTCCCGCCTGCACACGGCGCACCAACTGCGGCTGCTCCCGGGGCGCCCCGTCGCGCTCCTCCGGTGGGGATTGGTAACGCTGTGCAGCCGTCGTGTGGAAACAAGGAGCCGCACCGCAAACGCGGCCCAAAAAGACGCGGTCCGGCGCCACCAGGACGGCCCACTCCGACACCAAAACGAAGAGGGATCGTCCTGAAGACTCCACACCACCCAGCGCCGGGTCGAAACGGGCGAAAACAGACGCCACACCGAAGAGCGGTAGGAGCTACGCAGAGGTGACAAACTCGCACCTGATGGTAGCCATCGCTACTACCCCTGCCACGGACCTGACGGTGGAACAGGCGAAGCAGCTCGAACGCTCAATTGAAGAGAGCATAGTCGAGACAGCCTTCGCCACACCGCCGAATAACGGGCCGGCACTCGCACCTTCCTTTAGGGGCAAACCTCTTGCAGTGGAGGGTATCCTGAAGCTATGGTGCGAGAATGAAGACTCTTTAACGTGGCTCAAAACCACTGTAGCCAAAACAAGATCGCCGATTGAGGGAACTAGGCTGGTCGTCATCAGGCAGTCAGACATGACGAAGCGCGTACGCGCAGCGCTATGGCTGCCGAAGACGATCACACTGGAGCTACCCAAGATCCACCATCTCCTGATTGCCAAAAACCCCTGGTACGCCGTACAAACGTGGCAATTATACGGTGCATCAGTGCAGGAGCACGGAGTCTACCTCACCTTGCTCCTCACCGAGCTCGGCGGCTGTAGGGCCCGAGGAAACGCCGAATCAAGGTAAGAACACAGCGGGACGAGCTGTACCAGCCATCCCAAGCACCTCGGGCATAGCCCGTATTACACCGGCGCCCGCAGCGACTACACAAACACCCACCGCTGCGATGGACGCAAAAGACGAGCATGACTCGTCTGACGGGGAGTCTATGGACAGCAATGTTCTCGACTCTTCATCAGACTAGAGTCATACAAACTAACCTCCAGCATAAGCAAATTGCAACGGCTACCCTACGCAGGCTGCTGGAGGTTAATCAGCAGACAATAGCCCTAATCCAGGAGTCGTGGATTAGAGGCGACAAAATATGTGGTTTAAACAACATCGGAGGTAAGCTACTGCACAACTGCTCGGTCATTAAACCGAGAACATGCATATACATTCCCCGAACAATACCAGCACTGCTGCTAACCAACTTCTGTTCTAGAGACCTCACTGCCGTAGGACTCCAAACAGGGCCCATCAAACAGATGTTGCACATTACATGCCTGGCGATGAGGATATCCCATCTAAAGAGCTGGCCGAGCTGGTGCAGCACTGTGAGGACCACGGCTGGCAGGTAATCATCTCAGCGGACGCGAACGCGCACCATCCGCTGTGGGGAAGCCCCGATGCTAACAGACGAGGTGAGATCTTGACTGAATATATCTTTTCAACAAATCTATCCGTAGTTAACAACGGTTCGGCGCCCACCTTTGTTAGCTCCAGATATCAAACCATAGTAGACATCACGCTAGCATCGGATGGGGCCGCGGAACTTGTCACAAATTGGCATGTGTCCGCTGAGCCATCCTTTGCAGACCACAGACGAATCTGCTATGACATACGTGTGCAAGAGAACGTCCCACAACCTAAGCGCAACCCTTGCAGAACAAACATCGCGAAATACAAGACGCTTCTCGCATCACAGGTTGACAGGTCCTATTTCAAGGACATGTCAACCAGCACTGACAACATAGAGCATAACACCAACTTACTAACAGAATGTATACAAACAAGTTACCAGCAAGCCTTTGCACCCACACTCCCAAAGTCGTCTAGTAAAACCCAGTGGTGGGGAAGAGAACTAGAGGAGCTCAGGCAAAACCCGAGGAAACTCTTTAACAGGGCTAAAAACACGAGAATGGAAGCAGACTGGCTCAAATACAAAGAAGCCCAGTCACACTACAAGAAACGCATAAGATTCCGCAGAGGCGAGTCCTGGCGGCGTTTCTGCAGCGGCATTAACACCACGAATGAAGCAGCCAGGGTGAAAAAGATCTTGTCTCAGGACAGCAACAAAACCCTTGGCGCCATTAAAAAGCAAGATAAAACCTACGCAACTACGGACGCTGAAATTAGCCAAGTGCTAATTGAAACTCACTTCCCAGGTTGTGAAGTAACCAATGACCGTCTGTGGGACGAGTCAGACTACAGACCACCGACCCAAACAGACTGGCTGGTAGCCGAAAATGTGGTTACCACAGACCGGCTGAAATGGGCAATCAACAGCTTCCAGGCATTCAAATCCGCAGGCCTGGATGAAATCATACCAGCATTCCTACAATAGGGATGCACAACGATTGTGCCGCACCTGCTCGACATCTACAGGGCCTCAATAGCACATAGATACATACCTTGCAGGTGGAAGGAAGTTAAAGTCATATTCCTCCCAAAACCTGGCAAAACTGACTACTCACAAGCGAAAGCATATAGACCAATCAACTTGACCTCCTTCTTACTGAAAACGCTGGAGAGACTTACGGACCGACACTTCCGTGAGGGCGCATTACTGCGCAAGCCATTACACCCACATCAACACGCCTATAGAAGTGGCTGGTCAACTGAATCGGCGCTGCATTCCGTTGTGGGAACCATTGAAACAGCGCTTACCAACAAGTTATTGACACTGGGTCCTTCATCGATATAGAAAGTGCCTTCGACAAAACTAAGTTCAACAGTATCAGCCGGGCCCTCGAAAAGTTCGGAGTTGAGCAAACCCTTAGTGGCTGGATCGATCAACTGCTGAAACAGAGGGCAATACAATTCACGGTAAACTCCACCACGAGGGGCATAGTTGCAAAAGGCTGCCCTCAGGGAGGTGTACTCTCACCCCTGTTATGGAACATTGTGGTGGACGATCTGTTACGGAACTTAAACGACAGACGATTCTACACGGTCGGCTATGCAGACGACATTACCATCCTGATCAAAGGTGACTCAGAAGACACGATCCGCAATCGGATGCAAGCAGCCATCAGGATCATGGAGGAATGGTGCAACCAACATCAACTGACGGTTAACCCCAACAAAACGGAGCTAGTACTTTTCACCAACAAAAGGAAAACCCATATGTGCAAAACACCAAAACTCTTTGGAACGCAGCTTACCCTATCGAATGAAGTCAAGTACTTGGGCGTAATACTTGACCATAAGCTAAACTGGGGTAAGCACATCAGCACTAAAACAACAAAAGCATGCACAATCTTTTGGCAATGTCGGAGAATCATAGGTAAGAAATGGGGTCTCAAACCATCTATCACCCTGTGGATCTACACTGCCATTATACGTCCCATGCTTACAAATGGTGCAGTAGTGTGGTGGCCACGCACACAACTAAGCACAATCACAAAAAAGCTACAGAGCCTTCAACGCCTAGCCTGCTTGGCCACATCAGGCTGCATGAAGACCACCCCAACAGCCGCTTTGGAGATACTACTGGACCTAAGACCGCTGCACCTAATGATCCAGCAGGAAGCTGGTGCTGCAGCAATCCGTCTAGACAAGCTCAGGCTGTGGAGAAAGGATGATCGAATAACCCACGCACGCCTAAAAGGGACCTTAACCAAAGAGATCCCGATGCTAGAGGCCGCTTGCGATCTCATCCCTAAAACCTTTGTCTTTGACAAAAAATATCGCATCCAATTACAGGAGGAACACAAAGACAGCTCTGGTATACACGAAGTCAGAGTATACACAGGCGGCTCAAAAACTAAGCGTGGGACAGGTGCGGACGTATTCTACCATGACTTAAATATCAACATCTCAACATCCCTTGGCACTCTTAACACCATATTCCAAGCCGAGTGCGTTGGGATAACAAGAGCCGCAACAGCAATCGCGTCTAAGAACGTAAGTGACCTATCTATACGCATTATCACGGACAGTGTCTCTGTACTACAAGCTCTCGGCAGCAACTGCTTTAACAGCGGCCTCATCATGGAATGCCACCTAGAGCTGCAAAAGATTGCAGAGAAGAATCGGGTTACGCTGCAATGGATTAAAGGCCAAAGCAACTCCGGAGGCAATGACGCCGCAGACCAACTGGCACGGCAAGGATCGGACACAATGATAATGGGACCCGAGCCGATTGTACCGATACCGGCAAGCCAACTCAAAACATGGCTACGCGAGAGAACCGCACATGAACATGAAAAACAGTGGGCAGACATAAAAGAATGCTTAAATTCATTTGGTGTACAATAAAGATTATTATTATTATTATTATAATGCAGACAAACAAAAGATGCTATCCCCCGCTTGAACAAGCGACTCTTGCACAAGCTGCTGCATTCTAACAGAAAAACTCTTAAGCATCAGACAGGCATAATAACCGGCCACTGTCCACTCAACAAGCACCTATTCAACATAGGCGTTACGGACAGCCCACTGTGCAGGGGCTGCATGGAAACCGAAGAAACACCCGCTCCCGTCATTCTGCACTGCACAAACGTGAGCGATCAACGGGCAAAGCTGCTGAACAACCCCAGAACTATGTGTGAGGCTTTGAACGACATCAGCCAACTAATGGCTTTCTGGAAGGAGCTAAGGTGGTATGAGTAGTCGGCGTCAATCAAGTCGCCACTTACGCACAATGGCCCAAATAAGTGGCTAAGTGCGGAAAACCCACGTCCAACTAAACTAAACTAAACTAAACTAAAGGTCCTATCAAGTCGACATGAATATGTTCAAATCTATCACAAGGTGGAAACGAACCTAAAGCTGACGTTGTATGACGACTAACTTTAGAACGTTGGCATTGTATACACGTTTTAGCCCACTGTCCTACGTCCCTGTTCATGTTAGGCCAATAAAAACGATCCTGTACCAATTTTCGAGTAATCCTAATTCCAGGATGACTAAGATTATGTACGGAGTCGAAAGCCAAACGTCGATACTTTTCAGTCAGATACGGCCTGATTTTATCATTCACTATATTACATAAAATTAATTTAGTACTACCAGGTAACATTACTTTTTTAAAATTATCTTTAGCGTTCTCGGAATTTAATAACTGCGATAAGGTGTCATCGTATTCTTGGTCGCGAGCGAGTTCCTCGTAATCAATTGCCGTTGGACAATGTATTGTGGCGACGCGCGATAACGCGTCTGCGACAATATTATTCTGCCCACTAAAATGCCTTATGTCCGTGGTGAACTCACTGATAAAAATTAAACGGCGAGTACGTCTAGGAAGCTCTTTTTTGCTATTGACTTTGGAAAAAGCGTAAGTGAGAGGTTTGTGGTCGGTATATATAACTAGCTGCCGTCCTTCGATCATAATCCGAAAATGACGAATAGCTAAATAAACCGCTAGCAACTCTCTGTCATACGTACTATATTTCCGTTCCGTAATCGACATATTTTTCGAGATCACTTCATTGGCTTGAAAAACGCTTAAACTAAGACACTGGTAAAACAGATATGTTCGCACCCGTATCCACTAAAAAACTTAAACCACTTTTCCTATCTTTAACACACAGGCGTTTATTCGAACTAATCGTACAGGTGTCCGCCTTCACCGGTACCACATATAGTTTTTTTCTGAGCCGTTATTCTTGTTCTTCTGCCATGCGCACGGTTGTATGCATTTTGAAGCCCTTTCCTTGTACCGGAAGTGATAGAAGCAAATCAATTACGGGTTTCTACGCTTCGAGAACCGCGATCGGGAATTAGAACGAGATCTACCGTTTCCGGGCACATTTATGCCGCAAGACCAACGAGGCAGTCATATAGGGTTTGATGTCGAGTTTTCCGTCTCTACGCAAAGATGGTATTTGCATCGTGTTATCCCTTAGTCGCCTCTTACGATACCCACGGGAAGATAGGGGGTGGTGACACTTGTATTCTATGCCGTCAACCAACCAACACGGCTGATGGCATATGGCACGGCTATTTATAAATACAACGTCTAAACTTATGAAAAACAAATTTTGTGTAAAGATTTCTCGCTATTCGGCAGACTAACAACAGTGAGACGAATCGTAAGGGAGAGGGTGGTTGAGCATTTAAAAATATAACAACTTTGTCTAGATAATCTAAAGTAAGTAAATTATGGATATTATCGTATTCAAAGTAGCAAGCCACCTAAAAGTTTTTTCAGATACGAAAATTGAACTGCATGCATACCATTTAGTCATTTTACTAGTAGTACAATGACCACTACATTTTCCGTACAAACAGTGGTTCGAATTTATAAATTACTCAATAAAACGATTGGTAAGACGAAATAATAAATACTCGTATTGAAATAGCACCTGTCCATATTTTTTTTACTGCTTAACCAAACAAAATTCAACAGGTAATCCAAAAAAATCACACAAGCAAATCGTAAAAGCAATATTTTGTTTAATTCAGTTAGTCGTATTTCGTCTAACGAATGTGTTTACATAAAATTAAACAAGCAGACCAAAAACACACATAAGTCAAAAAGGTTTTTCAATGTAGGCAAGCCGATTTGAACACATTTTGATTAAAATTTAATCAAACTTCGTCGTTATATTTTCTGTACACAGGGTGTTGAAAAATCACAGGCAGGTAAACCGGGTCCGGTCGCGGTGGGTCTGTGACGGGGCAGGCATGGCCGACGGGAACACATAAAAACAAATTTAATTACAGCGCGACGTAATTCCCTTGTATTGAAATTCGTATCAAACATTAACGTGACCTGCTTTACACTTATTACTGAATGCTTACATTTGCAATTACTTGCTGTTACCTGTATGCGCTTGGTGTTTGACAAAAGTCGCTTAATTCCTGATATTGTTGTTAAATCTGTCAATGTGTTAAACTAATACTTCAGCTATCTTCTGTCTATATAAAATTCTTGCGTTACTGACTGGCAGACACTGCACAGCTGAAACTATTTAGGGCGAGAAGCTCAAAGTAGATACATATGTAGATATAACATGGGCAACAAAAAATACTTTTTGGAAATTCGGTTTTAGCTCACCTGGAAATTGATTCATCTGGGAAATTAAAAAGGAATTTTAAAAAGTTGTCATTCATTACATCTGTCTTTTAAAAGTTCTACCTACCGTTCTCGGGGTTTTAAGATTCGGGTAACAAAATTCCGAGATTTCAATAGGTTACCGTACATCGAGCGTAGTTCGAAATTCGCAGAGGATCGGGCAAAAAAAGTTAAATTAAAATAAAAGGTGCAGGCATCAGATTGAAATGGATATTTTTTAAATCTTTCTTTAAATAAGTTTTTAAAAACTATCAAAAACAGTAAACAAATTGACTTTATGTAAAGAACAGATATCTTCATAGATTGTCTTCATGTTACGTCAGAATGCCATTACGATTGAAATAAAAGAGATTCTGATACAGTCCATGTTGTGACAAATTGCTCAGTTAATTATTTAGCAAAGATTGTCTGTCTGAAGGCTTATTAAAAAGGGATTGTAGGCGATTCCGTGTTCTGATAGAATATTAAATGAGATGTCAAACCTAAACAGGATTCAGCGATACTTGAGTATTTTATGTAACATCTGTATAACAGCATGACTGCAATGAATAAATGAATATGAATAAAATAATTCCGCTAATAAAGTTTATTTTGGTTAATTATAATTATTTTTATTTCCATGATATATCATATTTTATAGGCATACGTTTTGTCATAAGTTTGCGGAACTGATTATCTTTGGTTCAGTTTGATTCGAATAATGAATAACTGAATTAATTGCGCAATGATTTTAAACCGCCCCGTCCTCATTGTGTGTCGATTTTGAGTATTTTGGATCTTTGTATCACTATGTATGATATCTTCGCACTCGATGATAACCTTTTCATGGTCATGATCCGAAGCGGGAGTGCTTCAAGTAGTAGAGAGGAACACAAATAAGGGGGCGTTTCATTACGTAAAAAAAATAAACAAGATATTTTTTCTACTATTACTTTATTAAATAAATAAAATATAAGAGGAAAGATACCAATGTTATCTTTGTTAGACGCCACATTCGCACAAACCCTATGAAAAGTGAGTTATAACAATTTAAATTCCACTGAAGCGAACGTATGAGACAACACCACAGAAATAAATAGTAATAGAATGGTGAATGTCACGTCATCGCGTACATTTCGCGCGTGCCACATTTCAGCAAGCCGCGCCCACAGTGACGTATAGATAATGAGGGGACACTAAGGAATTATTATCGATGTGTGTGTGTGATGTAGCTGTGGAAAATAAAATTATGTTATTGTTTATATAAAAACTGACCATTGCTGATTGTCAGGCAGAATAGTGTTGTACAACATGTGTAAACACATGCGCTATAGTGCAATAGTTTGACACGCGCACCACGCCCATGTCACCGTTCTATTACTATTTATTTCTGTGAATAACACAACGTTAGAAGGACAACTGAACATTTGCTGTTCACTCACGTACGCTCTAACAAATTTTATTATAATTAACTCTTACTTTATAACGCTGCTGTCTATTATTGACAATTAACTAGATTTAATATATTTGTAATAACAGAAAGGAGAATTTTTGGGCTTTGAGGTTAACTGTTTTCATTTAGCAGACGTGTGGCAACGTAATTGTATAATGGCGGACATACAAGGTCTCTTCCTCGCCGGTCGGGGAATTGTCCAAGAAAAATATGCTTGCCGTGTCATAGTATAAGGCCCTCTTTCACCATGTCCGAGTAAAGTGTCGTTCAACTAATTCGCAATTAACGTAAACTAGCGAAGTTTTATTGAACGAATGTAACGTACGATTTGTCACATAGTTCACTTAACCAGTAAATTGTTACTCGAAGCTTGATTTTCGTTTGTGAAATTGACAAAATATACTCGTAACTTTTACTCGCCAGTTCACGTTAATTGCGAATTAGTTGAACGACACTTTACTCGGAGATGGTGAAAAAGGCCCTTAGTGTTTTAAACTTATGTGTGACATGTGTCACAATAGGGTATTACACCATTTTTTGAAAACTGTCTCAAGATGATCCTATGACTTTAAGAAAGTGGTAGAAAAATTACAAAAAATATATTTAGTTGATAAGTATTTTTTAAACAACTTTTAAATTTACATTTTAAATGTTCGCGGTTTATCAGACAAGAACGTTGGAAGCCATCTTCCTTACGCAACATGTTAGTAAACAACGTAGGTACTTGTTGAGAGCTGGAGCCGCTGACACTAATAGGGATGCAACATCGCAAATAACATCAACATGAGGATATCGATATTTATGTAAAAAATATAAAACATCGACACATCGATGTTTTAAAAAAAGAACTCTAAGTTTAATGAAGATTTAAGTATGATTACAAAAATCTAATTATTATTTACTTTGCAATATCGAATTCAGAAAGAACAGTTTTGAGGGCTTTTTGCTTTTGAACAGATTTTGATCAAAGTTTCCAGTAATATAGCATATACATCAGAATAACACATGAGCTACAAAAAGGCTCAATAGGCTGCGGTCTTGAAGAGATACAGAAAATAACGCGGGTGAAGCCGAGGGGAAAACAAATCGTTCATAAATAATATACCATAGATGTTATACCGTAGAAGTTGTAAATAAAATAGTGTTGTGTTGATGGGCCTTTAGTTGTTTGACATTTTTGTTTATGAACGATACCTAGGAACATCGATATTTACATTTTTTTAAACATCGATGTTTTTTGTATGCCCTATGCCAATATGACGCTACTAAGTTTACATACATACATACATATCGTCACGCCTTTTATCCCCGAAGGGGTAGGCAGAGGTGTATTTCTACACCCACTTTTCGCCAGATATACTTTAGTCCCACGTAATAAGGGGCGAGCCTATTGCCGTACCGGGCACATTTCCAGACTCCGTGCTGCTACTGAAAATTTCGTGACAGAAAAACCCAATAACACCGCCCGACCCAGGAATCGAACCCGGGACCTCCCGATCCCACGCGCACATTTATGCTGCGAGACCAACGAGGTAGTCGTGTAGGGTTTGATGTCGAGTTCTCCGTCTCTACGCATAGATGGTATTTGCATCGTGTTATCCCTTAGTCGCCTCTTACGACACCCACGAGAAGATAGGGGTTGGTGACACTTGTATTCTATGCCGTCAACCACACGGCTACTAAGTTTATTACGTCATTTGACGTTTTAATGACATTTGTCATGACGACTGCCGTTTTGCGTAATTAAATCACAGATTTCTTTAAAATGCTTTTAAAATTCTATTTATTCATTTTATGAGCTGTGCCTAATGTATTCCGTATGTTTTCCGGTAATACTATCTTAAATATACGTTTTTTTTTACATGGTGTAAAATACCCTATTACATTACTTATTACACTCATACTATTCGGCCATTTCCTCCTTTTGGCGTACTTCAAGATAATATTATGAATAGTGTCTAGAATTACCGCAGGCAGGCAGGTATTTTCAGGGTGCGCAGTGGAAGATGTAATACATCTACCTGACCATGATAGACAAGGATCCAGACACAATGCACTGCGTTGCACAGCGAATACAAGTACTAAGTAGGTACATGAAAATTTTACCTTATATCTCCTGGTGATGTTCTTGAGTGGAGTCCTGGAGGCAAGCTAGATACACACGAGACTAAAATTGGCCAATATTAGCAAGTGAATTATCTTTACTTTACCAGACTCCAACGCAGCGTCTTCAATGCACGATGCAAGTTCACAGGATTCACAATTCACAATTACAGTTTTGCAAATGTCAATGTTCAACTCAACTTTTGCCGGGCAAACCAAAGGCGGCAGGGTAAGAATTCACAAACAAATTCGCGAAGCTGGTTTATGTGCTTTCAAAAGGGCGATCAATTTATTCCAACACGCAAAAATACAAATTTCAGTATTGTAAATTTGGGGGGCGCAAGGCGCAAAAAATCGTGGGCGCAAGAAATTCGTGTCTTCCAAGCAACTTTTTCAGAACAGGAAGTGAATGACAGTTCAGTGTGACCATTGTCAGAAATCTTCAATAGACTAAACAAAATGTTAGTTAATCGATATAATCGATTTGACTTATAATAAAAACTAATTCTATTTCAAATATCCACCCGCCCCGGACCGGCCTACCGGTCCGCTAATCGATTGGTAAACGTGACAATGTTGCAACCGCTCTCCTCAGAATCGAACCGTCCACCAAGACCTCAGCAAATCGGGGAACTCCATCAGCCCCAGTTACCAAATGAAGGATGCGCCCCCTGCGCCATCTGAGTGGCGGAAGGTTAGCCTCCTTGATCAAAACGAGGTCTCCAATCTTGGGTGGATCGGTCTTGTCGGTCCACTTAACGCGTTGCTGGAGTATGTGCAAATATTCCAAATTCCAGCGTTTCCAAAAGCTCTGAGTAATCTGGCGTACCAATTCAAAACGCGAGAGACGACCAGGTCTCGTATCAATATAGGGGTACTCAGGCAAGGCGACAAGTGGGCGGCCAATCAAAAAATGGCCCGGCGTAAGGGCCTCCAAATCATTCGGATCTGAGGAGATCGGGCACAATGGCCGAGAGTTCAAAACGGCCTCAATCTTACAAAACACAGTTGCGAGTTCCTCAAATGTAAGGACAGACTCACCGATTGTCCTGCGCAAGTATGTTTTGGCCGATTTTACGGCGGCCTCAAATATACCACCCCAGTGTGGACAATTTGGTGGGGAAAACAACCAATTTATCCCACGTCGGGCAAGCCTATCACCTATATCAGCTTTGTTGGTTTCAAGGCAATTAACAACATCATTCAAATAATTATAAGTGCCCTTGAAGTTAGTGCCGCAGTCAGAACGGATCAAGGAAGGCAGCCCTCTGCGGGATACAAATCTGTCAAATGTGGCTACAAACGCCTCGGTCGTAAGCGAGGAGACTAGTTCTACGTGTACGGCCTTTGTGGAGAGACAAACAAAAACGCACAAGTAGGCCTTGACAGTCTTGCTGTTTCGAAGTGTCGACGTTTTTACCAAAAAGGGACCAGCGAAGTCCGTGCCAACACCGTCAAAAGTTACGCGATCAGCCGGTAAGTCCCCCATCAAGGGCTGCATGGTAGAAGCCTTGAGCTTATAGCAAGGGATGCAGCAAAAGACTACACTCCGAATAATTCTTCGGGCAGACAAGATCCAAAACTCGCGTTGCAAAATGGCCAACAAAGCATTACAACCAGCATGCGAATTTTTAAGGTGACGGTCAGTTACCAACAAGCGTACCAAATGACCGTCCTTAGGTAACAAAAGGGGGTGACGAGCCCCGTAAGGGAGGTTGGCGTTCTTGAGACGCCCTCCAACGCGCAAGAGACCCGTATCGTCCAAAAAGGGGTTCGATTTAGATACAGCTCCCGATAGTTTCGATCTCCCTGACTTAAGGATAGCAATCTCCTTCTCAAACACACAGAACGAACCCAAAAGGTGAGGGACTCCTGTCGTTCCTGTGGTGAAAGAAACGGTGTCAGACGTTTTTGTTGTGGGTGCCTAAAGTTAAAAACAAAACGCTTTATCCAAGCAGTAACACCTAATAACTTGTCAAGGGAGCTGTAACGATTCAACAAAAAATCGGGGTCGAAGGCGCATTCCACCTTCTCAAGAGCGAGTGTTCGTAGACCCGGCAAATTAGAAGTATTCAAAACTGGCGTTCGAGGCCAATCAATTTCTGGTCGACTCAACCATTCCGAACCCCACCACAGCGAATGACCTATCAAACTAGGCGTCAAGCATCCGCGCGAGGCACAATCAGCGGGGTTGAGCTCACCTGGCACGTGTCTCCAAACAAGCTTGACTTCAGATTTCTGGATTTGGGAAACGCGATTAGCGACAAATACCTCCAAGGTGTGGACAGAAGCCTTCAACCAATAAAGAACAATTTGGCTGTCTGTCCAGGCGTAAGTCCCATTAATACAAATGCTTTTACCCAAAGTGTTAGACACGTGGTTCAATAATCGTACAAGTAGTGCTGCTCCCGAAAGCTCCAATTTTGGGATGGTCAGAGATGTCCGAAGGGGTGCAACCTTGCTCTTCGCCATGATCAGGGAAACTCTCACCTGACCTGAGGCACTGACTGCGCAAGTACACCACGGCCGCGTGACCACGTTCCGAGGCATCACAAAACCCGTGAAGGGTGGCCTTGTACTTCCCGGGAGGAAGGATGGGACGAGGCAAGGAGATCTCATTGACGGCAGGAAGTGAGGATACAAAAGAGGTCCATTCCTCAACAAGAGTACCGTGTAGAGGTTCGTCCCAGGTCAATCCTGCTGTCCAAAGCTAATGCAAGAAGCATTTTGCCCAAAATATGATAGGACAAATCCAACCGTTCGGATCAAAGGTTCTGGCGACAGTAGACAACACGAGACGTTTAGTCCAAGAACACGGCAATTTCAAGTCTACGTTATATGTAAAGATGTCTTGGACTGGTCTGTACTGAACGCCGAGAACAGCCATCATGGCGGCGTTGTCAACAATCTCAAATAGAGGTGGATCTTGCTGATGATCCTCTGGCAAGCCTTCCAAAAGCGCTGGTGAGTTGGAAATCCATTTGCGCAACTCATAACCAGCGGAGGCCAAAATACCTATCAATTCGTCCCGCAGGAGGATCGCCTCGTCCGCTGTGGAGGCGCCCGAGCAAATGTCATCGACGTAAATATCGTCTTTCAAGATGGCGGAGGCTCGTGGGAAACGTAGGCCCTCGCTGTCTGCGAGCTCCCAAAGAGAACGTATTGCCAAGTAGGGGCTTGACCTTAACCCGTACGTATTAGTATTGAGCTCGTAGACGACCATGGGATCGCGAGGAGACTCTCTCCAAAGGATCAGCTGGAAGCGACGGTCATCAGGGTGGATAATAGTCTGCCTGAACATCATTTTTATGTCGGCCACAAAGACAACCTGATGTCGTCGGAAGCTGGTGATGACGTCACAAAGGTCCTTGACCAACTTGGGATCAGAATGTAGGTCGTGACTCACCAAGCGGAGGCCGAACAGACAGAAATGGTAGCCTCGTAATGATCCGACCAGAACGGAGACGACCAGTGTTATTCTGGAAGAACAGCGCGCACTCCTCATGTTCTGGATTCAAACGAGCAGCTTGAGGAGGCTCCTCTATCTCCCAAAACCTCTGAACTGCATCAGAGAGAGCAGAGCCTACAGCCAACAAATTATCAAGTTCGGGTGGAGGGGGGTCCCTAGGTACAGGTCCCATCAAAGCAAATCTAAATATGGTTGGGATGGCAGTCAAACCATTTGGCACCAAGACCCGTTTCCCACCAATCAAAATTCCACCGAGGACATCAGAGCCAATCAACAAGTCGATTTGTCCCGGTGTGTCAAATTTGGGGTCTGCCAGTTCCAATCCCGATGTCAAATTCACCACAGCAGTAGGTAGCTGCTTCTGTGGGTGCATACCCAAAATATTCTTCAACACAATAGCCGAGGTTTTAATCCTCGGGTGTGAAGATTCAACAGGGCCAAACAAAACCTTAACTTGCCCTTCAACATTAGAGGCTACGTCACCTATGCCCCGTATACAATTTGGAAATAAACCCATATTTAATTTAACCTGCCCTACCAAATAAGTGGAAACAATGCAACCTTGTGAACCTGTGTCCAATATAGCACGGACAACAACAGAGGTCCCCGTGGGTCCCCAGACCCTAACAGCAACTGTTGGTAGGATAACGGTCTCAATGGGGGAGGTTGGCGTTATAGGGCAGGAGTCAATGACCTATTGTTGCCTGGGCGGCGACCGTTGGCCAGGACCAGGCAAGTCAAAACGAGGGTGCGGCTTGAAGTCCTCAAAGGCGCGATGACTTGATCCGCGCGCCATCTGTGGGGGGTCATAATGACGCACCCGCCCAAAACGAGGTGGGCGCGAGTCAAGGCGGGGACGCTCCGCCAAAGGAGGGGAATACCTGGGGCAGCAGTCATGGTGCTGGTGACGCTGAACAGCACATTCAGGTGCACGAGAGAGAGGAGGCGTGCTCACGCTACGGTTCTCCAAGCGGGACGAGTGGCGATCAATTGAGCGAGGCGACTCTCGGCTACGCGCCGGTGAGCCTCGGCTGCCACCTTCAAAACACTCGCCCGTGCGCGGCGTCGGCTGGCTGGACAAGCGGCCTACCTCTCTGGCATTCATGCAGAGAATGTCCAAACGCTGTCCTCCACAGTGAGGACAGGGGCGAGAGTTTGGGCAGTCTCGCTGGTAGTGGGACCCCAAGCAAGAGAAGCAAAGGCGGCGGGCATTCGCGATGTCGGCATTCGGATTCTACTAGAGGCGACATGAAGGTCCAAAAATGCCCTGCAACTGGCCGTTCTGTGCCCCGTGACCTTGCAGTAGGAGCACTCCGCTGGGCTCTGCGTGACCGCAAAGCGAGGAGGGCGCCGGTCAACATTGGCTCGGGTGTGAACGCGAGCCTGCTCCTTGACCTTGGGCGGCTGCGACTTAGCCGGCGTGTCACCAACGGAGTTGTCCAAGACCCGGCACTCATCCTCCAGGAACTTCTCCAGGTCAGCAAAGGGGGGCAGATGGGTCGCGCTATCCCCACCAAAGCGCTGTTCAAAACGCGACCTTAGGTCGGCAGGCAGCTTTTTCAGCACAATGTGCACCAATAGATAGGACCATTGGTCCACGGGCAGGTCAAGGCACTTAAGTGCGTTGATGGCCACCAAAAGCGGGTTCAAAAGTTGGGTGCGCAACCCAGAGACCCGGGTGAGCGTCGGCAAACCCAAAATCTGCTCGATGTGCGTGTCGGCGAGGCCACGCTTATTATGGTACCTACGGGTAATTAGGTCCCGAGCCGTCTGGTACGCCTCGTCAGACACGGGCAGATGCTGGATGAGGCCCTTGGCCTCCCCATCCAGAACCGACATTAAATATGCCAATTTTTGTGCTGGCCGAAGGTCAGCCCTGTCATTGACCAAGCTGTCGAACAAATTAACGAAGCCCAGGTAGCTTCCTAGGCTGCCATCAAAATGGGGGAGGTCCAAAGTAGGGAGCCTACTCACCAGCCCTGGTGCTGACCTAGGAAGCTCCTGCTTCAGGCCGGGTTGCCCTTCCCTATCGGCAACTAGTTGTCTCGCACTATTGGAGACAGCATCATACAGGTCTAAGACCTGGGCATAGTCTTCGCTGACCTTATTTCGCTGGTCAGCGGTGAATTCATTTACTGACACTTCAAGACAGCAAGTGCTGAAAGTGCGGAATTGCTGTTCCACACTTGCCAGGCGATCGTCAATCCGCTCGTACCTTTGTAGTAAGGCCTGCTGGCGATCAGGCCGGTTCACTAAGGCACTGGCCGAGGCAAACCAGCGCAAATCTGATGCTATAGCACCAGCAGCCGCATGCAAGTCCTTGATAGCTGACATAATCAAAATTCAAAAGAGCCCGGACAAGCGTTAAATAATATTAACAATCAAAACTTAATTTTTCTTAATTCTTTGAAACCAACAAAATATTAGCCTGTTTACTGCAAGTGCAGGCAAGTGACAGGTATCTACTGTCCAACAAAATTAATAGTTTCAATATATTGAAACAAACACAAAAGTTATCAAAGTTGTAACTTATAACAAATTTAAAGTTGAAAATTCAAATAGAGTTAATTAAAGTTAAATATTCAAATAAATTAACTAATTACTTGCAACAGACAGACTGGCTGTGTTATTTGAGATATACAATAGTAAGTAAACACAGAATATGTGTTACCTAGCAATATTATCTATATGTTATAACAAGACTTAACAATGTAAGGTTCAAACTTAATATATCAATATATGCAATAAACTAAATCAATTGATACATATAACTGATATGTATCCAATCAAAGTGACTTATTAATAGTAACAGCAACAAATCTATGCTAGATTTCAACAATTTAAATCAAACAATTACTGATTGAGGTTATGTATGACATGTGTTTCAAATTATAGATAATTTGAAACAAATTGTATAAGTTGACCTAGAGGTCAACTTATACAATTAAATATTATGTATTTTAGACAATACTGACCTGAGAACACTACAACACTGTTAACCTGTTAAGAAATGAGATGCTTAGCTCAGATACAAGTTTACAATATAGGCACAGTTAACCACGCTCTGCTACCAAAATTTATGTCTAGAATTACCGCAGGCAGGCAGGTATTTTCAGGGTGTGCAGTGGAAGATGTAATACATCTACCTGACCACGATAGACAAGGATCCAGACACAATGCACTGCGTTGCACAGCGAATACAAGTACTAAGTAGGTACATGAAAATTTTACCTTATATCTCCTGGTGATGTTCTTGAGTGGAGTCCTGGAGGCAAGCTAGATACACACAAGACTAAAATTGGCCAATATTAGCAAGTGAATTATCTTTACTTTACCAGACTCCAACGCAGCGTCTTCAATGCACGATGCAAGTTCACAGGATTCACAATTCACAATTACAGTTTTGCAAATGTCAATGTTCAACTCAACTTTTGCCGGGCAAACCAAAGGCGGCAGGGTAAGAATTCACAAACAAATTCGCGAAGCTGGTTTATGTGCTTTCAAAAGGGCGATCAATTTATTCCAACACGCAAAAATACAAATTTACAATACTGCGTGGGCGCAAGAAATTCGTGTCTTCCAAGCAACTTTTTCAGAACAGGAAGTGAATGACAGTTCAGTGTGACCATTGTCAGAAATCTTCAATAGAGTAAACAAAATGTTACTTAATCGATATAATCGATTTGACTTATAATAAAAACTAATTCTATTTCAAACAAATAGACACCAGCGAACTCATGAACCTCATTAATACTAGTATAGAATCTGATATGTTATGGTCGATGAAAACTTATACAACCACTTGTTTAGCTTCAATTTAAAAAAAAGACATTGCATCTAAATCATGTCTTAAAATTAGGAAAAAATACGAAAGTTAAAACGCAAGAACATGTTTTGACGATAACGTTCCCTTACCTCACGATAAAATTCCCTTGCATTTCACAACAGAGCATGTTCCGAGACGACTAATAAACCACTCCTGCACTGCTTTATTCCATAAGCTATGAAGCCATTACAAGAAAAATTAAGCGGTACAAAAAAATAAACGTGCCTTAAGTCATTGTATACAGTACGGCGAGTATATTTTCTTGAGCTCCGAGCCGCTAAGCTGTAGAATCACGTAAGGTATAAATGCATAGAAGCACGCGCCGACGGCCCAACTATCTACTATTTTTACGACTTTGCTTCACGTATTCGCCTGTTCTATAGTAGGTATATTATACATTTGGATACTGTTCAAGAGGATGAGGAGTCAGTAACCTTAAATTTTTTTGTAAGTATGCTCGAAACTACGCCCATACATTTTATTTTAATTTAACAGTATTTTCCAATCCCGTGACAATTTCAGCAAATCCTAGGGAGTCACCAAGAAACATAAATGCCAAATTTCATCTTCCTGCGCCCAATATTTTTGGCTGTGCGTTGTATGTCAGTCAGTCAGTACCTAATGCAAGAATTTTATATATTCATCATCATCATCATCAGCCCTGTATATAAACTGACCCATTGCTAGACCCGGGCCTCTTCTCACTATGAGAAGGGTAAGGCCATAGTCCACCACGCTGGCCTAGTGCGGGTTGGCAGACTTCACATGTCTTTCAAGAACATTATAGAGAACTTTCAGACATGCAGGTTTCCTCAGCATGTTTACCTTCACCGTTTAGCAAGCGATAATTAACAATTTAAGATGCACATAAGTCCGAAGAAAGAAAAGTCATTGGTGCGTGCCGTGGATTCGCACCCGGACCCTTTGCGTAGCAGTCTGTTGGTCTCTCCACTGGGCTATCGCTGCCAGATATATATTCAAAAGATGAAATTCAAATATTTGACGAAGGTGTTTTTGGTAAGCGGTAAATCTAGTTTTTAATTAATCCGAACAAAAGAAGAGTTAAATGTATAACTTATTCATGTGCTAACATTTGAAAAGGAATTAAACTGCAGTATTGATGGTGTCACAGTGTCTATTTATCTTGCTTCCACGCCAAATTTCATGTCGCCTATGTGCTTAGCTCCGAATTACGGCCATTTTCAGTATTCGATCCATACATGGATTTTGAGATTCGAGATTCGTGTTTGACATATTTTGTATGGAGCTTATGTCAAAAACGAATCTAAAATGTACAGATCTATCTATAGATCGAATATTGAATTCCGTAGTTAATTGACCAAGAGCAGCACAGAATTTTAGCCGCGCGACACTGGATAAACTAAAATCCTGCATAAGTCCATAGTGGCGTATTGTATGTCACTGACATTATGTTCTGATTACCCAAGAAGATAAAAAAGATACAAATAGTTATTTAAAGTGATTTTATATTTACAAAAGTTCCACAAGGCTCCAATAACCGAAAATAACCTTTTGCAATGTGTACATGAGTGTCAGCCAAATTTAATACTAAATTACCTGAAAGTTGATGACTTTCAAATTTATGGAGAAGAAGTAATACTAGATATATCCACTTAGAGAAAAAAAAAACTGCAAAGTAATTTAAGGCTTATAAACGTACAAAAAGATTTTATTTTTTATTAATTTTATAACCATTCAAATTCTTTTAGTTACATTGTTATCATTTCACTATACAACTATATAGACGATTGCTTTAATATTGACGACAGTGTAAAAATTCTTTCATTACGCGGTGTAATGCAAATGAAAATTAAAATGAGTAAGTAGAGAACTTAATCGAAAATTTTAAAATTAAACACGTGCACAGCTTAAATATACGGAGAAGTAATTAAAAGAAGAATTTCGCTGAGGTTTATTTAATTCCACCCAACAGTCGAACAAATAATAAATTACAGGGTCAGCGCATATGTAAACGCCGCACCGACAAACGTTCGATAAATTGTTTTAGACAAACTTCCTATGTAACAGCTAAATACACAACTTTTGTTGCTTGCTGTACTTGACAAATAAATACATGAGAAACAAAAGTCATTCGTGAAATTCCATTTCAGAAATTCTAATTAAATTACGAGCTCACAGGGCAGATACAGCTAACTACAGCAGCCCTTTATGTCAAGTTGCAGAGTTATTTCGACAAATCTGAAGTATTTGTTGGAAAGTCAACGGGATTGTATTAATGCCGGGACATGCGCTCAATTTATACAGATTACACTGTACATACTTTCGCCGAAAGCTGCTACAAAGGTTTGTGTGATATTGAAATTAAACTACAGTTTACGGATTTTATCGCGTTATATTGGTTTCACTAGTTATTACATTTAAACCGAATGATCTAGAAACTACATTTTTATTACTAGCCGTTTGTGTGATATTTCGTTAATGTCATACCATGTATTAAATGAATCAAATAAGTTGAACATATTGTAAAATACCAGTCAATATTACACATCAATGTGAAATATCAGTCTGTTTCATTGTAAGAGCATATGCTTGTACGATAGTGGCCACGTCGGTACTTAACACTGGCAATAACCACATATGATACGATTTCCTTATAGGCATTCACCGTTCACAAAGCACATATTGGCACATCGTGGCTATCGTTAACACGCCCCATTGCAGTTGATTCCGCACAATCGTGACGGGCCCTTAGTCACTCGTCGAGACTAAATGTGGTAGACACTCGAACCGGGTCAGATAGCGCCGCGATACGGCACGACTCAGGCCGCGCCTACACTATGACACTCCGTTAAGAAAGATGGATGTTTCGGACGAATATCACTGCACTTACTATAATGTAACGTGAATCGTAATTAAATTCCAACAATTATATTATTTTACAACACGTGTAAAATAAAAGAAATTAAAAAACTTTGGGAAAATTCAAATTTTCACAAACGAAAACGTTGATTAATATAACAAAGAGACATTGTTACGTACTAGACAACTCGTTTTACATAAACATTCCGAGGCCCTGATCAAATTGCGTTTCGAAGTGAGGTACAAGTTTCACTTCAAGGTAAATTTCCTCTTATTACCTGCCTTGTTCTTTAATTATCCGTAGGACATCCAAAAAAATTCAAAATGAAAAGTCCCTCCAGTATCCGGACTGTATTTAGTCTGTTCTGAAGTAAAACTCAAGAAACATTCACTAATTGGCAAATTAACAAATTGGCAGTATAAATTAAACATTGCTCTGCATCTTAGCTGAGTTCAGCTTGACACGGCGTTAGATAATAATTTATCGTTCTTACAGATGTTTTTACAAATATTTGAGTTTAGCATTAAAAGCAGTGGCGCGACAAAGCCACACGGCTAAACGGTTCAATCTGAAGGACCGAAATCTGTTAACAATTATAAATTTTATGACGAGAATTTGGAAACTCTCGCCGAATTGTGTAGAATAATTACATCATTGTTTTAAATTCAGTGTAATAATATTTGGGATTGCAATCCGAGAGCCAAATAGCTTAAATATTTGGACATATTGGTTACCTGTCATCTCAGCGATATTGCTTGGAATTGAATTCTATTTTAGGCGAGTTGCCTTCAGTAATGAGCTCTAAGTCAATACTAACAGATACCTGTTGCTTGGGGAATATATTGTCAGTTACCTGAAGCTATCAGTCAATATCAAATGCTGAGTAAATTAGTTCATAAATTAATTACCACGCATTTACTGAAAAATTTAAGATTTGTTGCTTTATAAAACGCATATTGTTAACAAGATGCATAACAAGCCCATTTTTTACCGCTACCTTTGTTACTTAATTAATTATTTAAACTGAAAGAAAAATTGTGCTGACACATTGCACTTAACTTAATTAAAATTAATGACTAAAGAGGTTCCTACAAGAGCTCATTGTCATGAGACATTCTGCTATGTATTTTACTGCGGTGTGTTACCAGACCTCTTAAATGAGAATTTGTGCTATTGGGGTTGGCCTTACTCTTTAGCACTTTTTTGCTATATGTTGTACCTTTACACAAGTGTATGTGTCTAAAATATTATTGTCGAAGGTTTGACCCAGACCTCGATAGATGGCGATATCCCGGCCGGCTGAATCGCGCTATGGTTTCGTTACCTGGACAGGTATAAATACTGGGCGATGCTAAATATTTTGTGTCGGAAACCTAGTGAGCAAAAAGTGAAATTAAGTATAAGTCGTTGTGAATATATCAAGTTTATCTGCATCCGGGTGTTTTATTCAAAAAGCGCTGTAAATCCGTGTTTATGGTCCTTCGGAGTCGGATGGACATTGGAAGACAGCGCTATTTTTGGTAGCTCTTCGGTGGTGATATCGGTATCACCCGCCTTGTTAGGTACTGGTCTGTGGATCGCAGATCAGAGCAACAATTCCCTACAGCGGGCACAAGGGAAGTGTCGAGCGCTGGAGGAGCGATTGATTGGCGTCAAGCAAGCCTTGTCCTAAAGTTTGCTAGCCGTCTGGTAAAGGCAGAAGGAGCGACATCGTGCGGAGATTTGCAGTACTGGGAGAGGTCTAGAAAACTATATACATATAACGACGCAGCATCAAAGACCGACCAATAGAGGGCTGGATTGGGAATTTAATAACGGTTTGTGTGGTGTAAAACTGTGAGTACATTTTGAACTTTATTCCTAAGAAGATTCTAACTTGTGAAAATATTTGAAGTTTAGAGACTCCAGTGACTTGTAAGTTTGTAAAATATTTATTAAGATTTGTGTGTTTTATTAGAAATTGTTATTTGAAATTTGTAATAATTTTGCCTTAAATTGCAAAAAGCTTTGTTCTGGTCACTTGTATAGTGCGTTCATTCTTATCTGGCAAAAATGGTAAACAAATATGGCGGACAGATAAGTACGTCCGTAAGACTAGTGATGGGAAACATTGCATGAACTAAATCAAGTTTCACTTAAAATTCATTCAGTGAATGAAATAAAACATAGTAGAGATAGAGATTTTAAACTTTAATTTTTTCGATGAGAGTCGAAATACAAATGGTATTTAGTTCATGTAAAAGGTTTTATTTTTTTAAAGGTACAAATATTATATCAGATCGTCAGTGTCGAGAGACGTTGTGGCACGGTAATATAATCTAACAGTATTGTAACTCGGCCGTCTTCGTGAGTTATATACCTACCAGACGCGCCGCATGCGAGCTGCGGCACGATAGCGGCTGCGGGTACTGTAGGCACAGTCCGCCCAGTCTAATGGGTACTCTACTCGAGGCGCGTAGGTATAACTCGAGTTTCGTGCGTTTGTATGGAGTTACAATACTGTTAGATATTATTACCGTGGTTGTGGTTTCATAAGAACTTGTTTCTGATATGACGTTAATTATGAATCTGCGGGTTACTCCACCCGTCGCATCATCAATAAACCCATTGAGTATCATATTATTTTCCCGTTTGATAACATATTCGATGCATTTTTTGCACGATTCAGCATCAATTTTGGCAATGCTCTCTTTTGTTAAATATTTTATTTCTCCCATCTTAAAAGTTTTATTATTGCAGCCAACATGCGATTTTATTTGTGCCCATATTAATTCTATTAGGTTTAGTTCGCAATGATAAGGCGGAAGGCGAACAACAATAATATTTTCTTGGCTGCCATTTCATCAACCACTTTTATATTGAAATCGTATCTGAATTTAAGGCAAAATGCGTTTATAACTTAATACTGGTAAGTGAATGTAAACACTATTTGTCATTATAATGACTTCAACAATTAGCGTTAGCGGCATCTATCGCCCGCCCCCCATATATCATGTAATCGTGGTTACGATTTCTGACTGCAATCAGAGAATGGATACTTTTTCGATTACTTTCGGTAAATGTTTTCATGATTGATGGTTACAAATTACATTTTGCCCATCTCTGACTAGAAAATGGAGAGGACTTTGCCTGGCAAATGGGGCACAAAATACATATTTTTAAAAAGAAACTTAGTCAATTCTATCGGAGTAATTCTATTTTTAAATGTCGCTGTTATATACATGGAGATTTTTTAACCCATATTTTACTTTTCCATCCATTTTTAAATGTTTTCATTCATACAAACACAACAAAAATGAATTAGCTAAATCGGTGCAGCAGTTATGTCTATCTGAGTTTGATTTTTATTTATTAAGATTAATTGTCCTAATATAAAAACTATACTTACTTACACTTACTTTTATCTCTCGGTTAGTTACAAGAGTCCAATCAGTTGCAATCTTAAAGTTCTTTGTACGTAGCCCGGTTGTCGATCAAGATAAATAATAGTCGGAATGAAAAGCTCATACAAATCCACAAGCAAGCCCGGTCGGTCATAAGCATATTATTATTATATTTATCGACTTATCAGTTTTTATCCATATTGTCTGCAGTGAAAAACTTTTAGTTTAGATCCTTATGAAAATTGACCTCAGTTTAGTTAATGAAATTATTTTATACGGATCTGAATGTTCTTTACGTTTACCATAAAAGGATTACAATATATTAATACTTTTTCTATAATCATTCAATTTTATCATTCACTTCATCCCATCTCTACAGTCAAACGTCATATTGACAAGACATTGTAATAATCTGTGGTTTGAAGTGTCATCACAATTACGATTTTCTTTAAATTAATATGTTTTAAAAGAGAAATATGAAGCTATTTTAGGTGGAAAATAATGTGTTGGTATTTGAACAACATTGTAAATATTTTCTTGTAGCATATATTACGTGATTCGGCCACAATCTTGAGATTTGTGATGAAGGTATGTTTGTTTACTAGTTGTGCCAGGTAAAGATGAACGCATTATAATTATTATAAAATTAAATATGGAAGCGTTCGATATTCTTCAGGAGGACATTAAAGAAAAAATGCTCAAGGCAATTAGTAATTACAAAAAGTCCCCTAAAGAGCGGCGAACCATTGCATATTTGGAAACAAGGCTTGATAATTTTGAAAAGCAGTGGGCCATGTTTTGTGATAATCTCCGTATTATGGTTCGGCAAGTCAAAAAGGCAGAATTTTATAGTTCTAATTATCATAAAAATTGTGTTTACGATGATGTCGAAGAATTATACGTAGAGCATAAAACTGAACTGAAAGAAATGTTGTCAAATCTGACATCTACTTTTTCTGCTTCACAAAATATGGCATCTGACGGTCAACCAAAATGGTTTAACACTAGGGTCAAGTTACCTGAAATTAAGATACCTATATTTTCTGGAAAGTACTCGGTATGGCAAACATTCAGGGATTTATTTTTAGGGTTGGTTCACAATAATAGCGATTTAGATGAGTCACAAAAATTTTATTATTTGAAAGGTCATCTAACGGGCGAAGCAGAGCAATTGCTTCGAAACATAAAGGTTACGTGTGACAATTATAAATTGGCGTGGTCAAAATTAGATAGCACCTATAATAATAAAAAGTTTTTGGCAAAAGGCATACTGAAACGGTTGCTCACTCAAAAAACGCTATTTAATGAATCAGCTCTCGGAATTAAATATCTATTAAATACTACTGAATGTTTGGAGTCAATAAGAAATTTAGGTGTCGATATTTCCTCTTGGGACATTATTGTCATATATATCATTATCGAGAAATTAGACAATGATACAACAAAGGCGTGGGAATTAAAAATTTCTGAGGACTCCAACGAGGACTTACCTACTTTCGCGGAATTCTCTCGATTTCTTACGGGTCGATTGTAGCGCTCGTAGCGAGACTTGGCTTGCCGTTCGTAACAGATCGGCAAAGTTAAGCAACGCTTGCACAGGTTACCACTTGGATGGGTGACCGTGTGTGGCATTTACATCTGAGCGCTACCGTGCTTCGGAGGGCACGTAAAGCTGTCGGTCCCGGTTCTTGTCCAAGGATAAGGATCGTTAGGCCATGTCGGAGGCCTTCGGGCGGTCTACAAAACTCCGACACCAGAGTTGGCCACACGCTCACACGAAATACAAACAAAAACGGGTCGATTTAGGTGTTTTGAGGGAATAGAGGTAAAGTCTAAAATGCCAAAGAATACTCAACAAAATACGCAATCTTTCCTATCCTTAAAAGAAAAAGGATCCAACGATATAGGATGTGCCTTTTGTTCAGGAAGTCATAAAATAGGAAATTGCAAAGAGTTCATTAAGAATTCTGTAGCAAACCGGCGTGAATTTGTTCAGGAGCATGGCTTTTGTTTTATCTGCCTAAACAGCAATCATACTGCCAGAGTTTGTAAAATTCCAATCCGATGTCAGACGTGTAAACGGCGTCATCATTCAGTGTTACACCAGGACATTGAAGATACAGTTCAGATTGTTGAAAATGTTAGTGATTCTCACACGGGAGCTTCGTCTTCATCTATGAAGGAATGTGACACGCAAGGGTCAGATTCTAGCAAGGCAATGGTGTCCTGCCTTTCAACCGGGAATAGCAAAACGGTTTTGCTAACTACGGCTTTGGTAAAGGCCGAGTCGAAAGCTGGGACATTTAGGGTAATTAGGGCATTGCTAGACCAGGGGTCACAGGATTCCTTCATAACGGAGTCTATGGTCCAATATTTAGGATTAAAAAGAACTGCCACGAAGAACACCGTGTTAGGTGTCGGTGGTGGAAAAAGTGTCACGTCCAACCACACTGTCATTGTCAAGATAAAGTCTAGGAAGGATTCTACACTTCACATAAATGTTAATGCCTATTTGTTGAAATCGGTGACTTCCCTCCTACCAGTTACGAAAGTAACCCAAGTAGGATGGCTAAACTTGACAGAGGATGACTTAGCTGACCCTGGATACTACAGACCCAACAAAATTGATATTTTGCTGGGTGCTGAGGTTTACAGCCGGGTTATACAACCAGGCATGAAGCGTGATTTGAGTGGCTTATTAGCACAAGATACAACACTTGGCTGGATAGTGTCGGGTGTATCGGATGTTGATAATACGTCTTATCTGTCGTCACACATTACGGTTATGCATGCGAATATCGAAACGGACGATTTATTAAAACGTTTTTGGGAACATGAAAATAAGCCGTCTGAAACTACTAACATGCTTACATATTATGAAGAAATGAAATGCAAGTTCTTCACTGCAACTACAACTCGAGATGAGAGCGGTCGGTATATTGTGCGCTTACCGTTTCGCGATATAGGCGTGATGCGTCAGATAAATGAATCAAAGGCTATCGCTAAAAAATGGTTGAAGGGTTTAGAAACAAGGTTAGGTAAAAATCGAAGTAAAACAAATACAGTCCAATCGAAGGCGGGATCCCATTTACAAAAATAGAACGGTAAAAGCAAGAAACTATTGGCTAAATTAGAAAACCGAGATAAAGTCAAAGAGGGAGAAAAGAAAATCAAGGTGGGTACCCAAGATTGTACCCACGTTTCGTCCAAACAAAATCCCGCGGTTTGTGCTTCGCGTGGGGTAGCCCCAAGTGAACTACACAAAATGACACTTTGGTTTAATGGTCCTGAATTCTTGCGTGATACAATAATTGCTTATAAAAAACCAAAGCATTTGATAACTGACTTAGAGGAAGTAAAGGTGCATGCGGGAATACTTGATCAGTCCTTTTGGAAAAAATATTCTTCATTGCAAAAATTGGTTAGCTTACTGTAGGCGGTTTTTTAAATATACTAGATCTCGAGAGAACAGTTTGAAGCAACGAGATATTTCTTTAACTCAAATGGAACTGGATGAAGCAATAAAGATATGTATTAAGAAGTGCCAAGTGGAATGCTTTCTTGAGGAAATTAAAGAATTGGAGTCTTCTTATTTGCAGCTAAATACTAAAGGTAAATTTAAATCATTAAATTTATTCTTGGACTCAGAAGGAGTCATAAGGGTGGAGGGTCGATTGGAAATATTACAATTGGAGTTTAATCGGAAACATCCAATTCTCATACACAAAGATTCTTTTCTCACGAAGCTGTTAATAGCTGATGCCGATATAAAGACGATGCATGGAGGACCTCAAGCCATGATATTATACTTGAAGTCTTATTACTGGGTTGTACGAGTTAAGTTACTCGTGAAGGCTTGTTATCGAAGTTGTGTTGTTTGCATTAGATATGCGGGCAAAACTAGGAACCAATTGATGGGTCAACTTTCCTTGCCGCGAGTATCTATGAATAAGGCATTTTTAAACACTGGAGTTGATCACGCGGGTCCTATAAATATTAGGGTATCACCAGGTCGTGGTAATAAATCTTACAAGGGCTATATTGCTCTTTTCGTTTGTATGTGTACACGGGCTATTCATCTGGAGGCTGTCAGTGACATGACATCTAAAGGCTTTTTAGCCGCATTTAAAAGATTCGTAGCTCGACGGGGCCGCTGTACTCGGTTGTACAGTGACAATGGCATGAATTTTGTGGGAGCTGTGCGTGAGTTAGCTGAATTATTTGACGAGGAGAAGTCAAGGTTTATACTGGAAATATCGGAGAGTCTAGCTATTAATGGCACTCAGTGGACTTTCATCGCTCCACATGCCCCTAATCAGGGTGGACTTTGGGAGTCAGGCATAAAGTCTACCAAGTACCATCTCAGACGAGTAGTCGGTAATTCAACTTTGACATTTGAGGAGTTAACGACAGTTCTAGCTCAAATCGAGGCATGTCTCAATTCGAGACCGCTCTCTTATGTGGAAGATCAAAAAGAGCTAGAAGTTCTAACTCCTGGTCATTTTCTAGTTGGAGAGCCTTTGATATTAGTGCCTGATAGTAGTAACTATGAAAGTTGTAATATATCTAACCTTAGATGATGGCAACTCACCCAAAAAATAACCCAAGATTTTTGGCGGCGTTGGTCTCAAGACTATTTAAATCAATTTTTTCAAAGGCATAAATGGACCCACCAAATACCAGAACCCGCTATTGGCGATGTCGTTTTAATAAAGGAGGACGAGTTACCTCGTGGTAGATGGTTGCTGGGACGCATAGAACATAAGCATCCTGGGCCTGACGGTATTACGCGCGTAGTTACACTTCGCACCAAACACTCTTTTATAAAACGACCGGTTTCCAAGGTGTCTGTCCTTCCGGTATGTACTTAGTTAAAGTGATTTATGTTAGTTTTAGAAATAAAGATTTTGGTTTGGTTCTATTTCATCATTTCTATCAGTTTTAGCTTAGAAATAATAATTGTTTAGGTGTTAAGTTAATAAATGATACGCGTTAAATAAACGCATTGTTCGTATCAACGTGGTATTATGTATAAATATGTCAAGCTATTTTTATTGTAATTTAATTTAATTTAATGTACTTTCAGTTGTGTCAATGGTATTTTTTCGGGAATTGTTGTTAATAGAATTATGATAATAATAATTGTGAACCACTAATGACAAATGCAATTTTACCGGTTTAAGCTGTTGCATGGTGGGCGGTTAACCCCAATTGTTATTTAAGGACACTCTGCAATGTGTCCTTGGTGGGCGGTATGTCTAAAATATTATTGTCGAAGGTTTGACCCAGACATCGATAGATGGCGATATCCCGGCCGGCTGAATCGCGCTATGGTATCGTTACCTGCACAGGTATAAATACTGGGCGATGCTAAATATTTTGTGTCGGAAACCTAGTGAGCAAAAAGTGAAATTAAGTATAAGTCGTTGTGAATATATCAAGTTTATCTGCATCCGGGTGTTTTATTCAAAAAGCGCTGTAAATCCGTGTTTAGTATGAATTCTATATAACTAAATTAACAAAAACAATCAATACTACGATCATATTAACTGTATACAGCATGCGATACAACCGAAATTATTTAAGAAGCTATGATTTATTTAAAAGTCGTTATAATAATGTCTCTTGACACCTCATTCCAAATATACTTTTCGCTGGACGTTGTCGAGTAAAACGTCATAAAAAGTATATCCGACATTTTCCAGTGTCCTTTTATACGGAGACCGAAAGAATAGAAAATTAAGTAAGGAACATGACCAATTTGTATTCAAGGATGTTTGTGTAGTAAAGCGAGACTCGTACATTAGACTGTTTTCTTTGTTGCATCCAACGTTATAAGGATTGATCCACTTAATTTTTCATCTGCAGCCTAAATAGCTGGATTTTATAGATGCTTGTTTATATTGGGAATAAATGCAATTGTTGTTCAGTTTAATACGACTGGGTGCATAGGGTTCCCACCAAGAACTTGGGTTCCAAGCCAACTTCACCTGCAAGTGGTGCACCTGCCGATCAACGGACGAGGCTCTGGCAAACAAAATGTCCCAATAAGCGGCAATAGGCTCGCCACCTATTACGTGGGATCAAAACACTGGCGAAAAGTGGGCGTTTAATATGCCTCTGCCTACCCCTTCGGGGAAACAGGCGTGAGTCTATGTATGTATGTATGTATGTATGTATTTTACACGACTAAAAAAATCTTTTGTATTGTAGATGCAAATTATCTCATTAAATCAAACTATAGGGTCACTACACTTATTACTATCAATATTGTTATTATTATTTCTATTTGGAGATAAGAGATACATATTTGACATATTTTATATGGAGCTTGTATCAATTTTTTTATATCTAATCAGATATTGGAACTAGCCGTTATACCACTTTAATTTTCTAAATACATTAATATAGAATCAGAAAAGTAAAACAAATACTTACAGATTAATCTGCTATATATTAAGGCGGCCACACACTTCAATAAGCCTAAACTTCAACTACAAGATCAGTAATACCGTAAGCACGGCTTATAACCAATGCCGTATCGTCGGAGCTAGATAGAAAGCTAGGATAAGATGCTAGAGAATGCCCGCAGCTTCGTCGCGCATTTTATTTGAATTTAAACGTCTCTACCCAATCCCGGGGAAATTTTGGGCACTAGAAATAGGTTAATATATCTATTTCAGTTCATTAAACCGATGGGCCTCCTACATAATATATTTTTAAATTATGGCATTACGCATAATCAGTTAAAATCATGGTTAAAATAATGATACAGCCATGGTATGATTCGAACGATAATTTATTCCGTTTTCGACATTGAATACACCAGTTTAATCGTCTTTAAATATAAAATTCACTTTGTGTGAGGCTTGCTGAGGCAGCAGAAAATCAACCACAAGTGGCGAACAGTGAATGAAAATGGTCAAGCGTGAGAAGGACCTGTAATTACCGGTTTAATGAAGAAGAGGGAAAATTCTCTCAGGTTGTTTTTGTAAAATTAAATTTAACAGTCAGCTATTCAAATATTACTAATAAACGAGATGAAAAAAATATACAAAAGGGTTAATGAACAGAAGTTATGTATCGCTGAATTTCACTCAGAATTCGTAAACTACTTTGAAGAGTAAGTACCTACCCTAAGCCACCACAACCGGTGCAAGACGGACGAAATGTCGGCAACACATACGTATTTATAACTAAAATGAATTAATTTTACACGATTAAGAGCCGCTTCATAATTTAAATTATAAAGATAAGGATTATTTTGCGTATCTATTTATATAAACATCAGTTTTTTTAAGAACATTCGTAATAGAATTCTTATGTTCCGAATGCCTTGACAAAAAATTTTAATAACACAGGTATTGTTTGGCATAAAATGTGTGCCACCTCGTAAAAAGACTTCAAATTGTTTATCCATTGATAAGGAAAATACAAAGAAAATTACGTTACAACATAACTGTAAATCAAAACAGCGACGTGTCGCCGATACCCCAAGATATCGGGCATCATAAAACCTCAAAATCCGCCCCTAAACTCTAACCTATCAACATAACACATAACGTAATTACGCGCATGCTAGTCTGTTATCTAGAGCAAACAGCTGTCCCGTCCTCTTATCTCGAGCAGTAAGATATACGTGCTTATCCCCGGAGAAAAATCGCTGGCTCTGTCACATTGCCACGGGGGTACCATTTCTCAACGCGGCCACACAGGGGATATTAGAAGGGTGTTGACACGGCTTAACTTGAGACCTTCATAATACTCGTTAACTATAATTCCGTTCATCTACTTCTGGTAATTTGGGTTACTGGTTTCTTTGATCAAGGTTTTAGTTTGAGTTTGCTTAAGGACATGTTGGTTCGAATACTTAACTGAAGTTGACACGGTGTACGGCGTTGCATCTATCTTGTTAGAAATAACTGAACGTATTTTAATGTTTATTTACTTAGGTAGAATAGGTAATATGAGTATAGTTCAAATGTTATTTAAACTAATAAATATATATATATAATTTCAAATAGTAGCGATAGCCTAGTGGAGGGAGAGACCGACAGACTGCTACGCAGAGGGTCCGGGTTCGAATCTCCACGGCGCGCACCGATGACTTTTCGGAGTTATGTGGGTATTAATTTTTTAATTATCGCTTGCTAAACGGTGAAGGAAAACATCGTGAGGAAACCTGCATGTCTGAGACTTCGCCATAATGTTCTCGAAAGACATTTGGAGTCTGCCAACCCGCACTTGGCCAGCGTGGTTGACTATGGCCTTATCCTTCTCATAATAGGAAGAGGCCCGTGCTCAGCAGTGGGACAGTATAAAGGGCTGATGATTATGTTATTTAAACACATTACTAGAGAGTTAAAAGTTGATAATTAATTATTTATTGGTTATGAAATGGGAAGTGTTGGCTCGTTTTTCAGATGAATTAGAATGTAAATCTTTTTATCTATTGCTAACTTAAGATCTTGGTCTTCTCTTACGTATGTTGTAAGTAACTCAGAAGACTTTATATCAGAAGTATTAAAACCATTATAGATATGTCAGTTAATACCTATCCCATTGAGTCGGCTTAATAATACTAGCAAAATTCTATACCCTATGTTTTTTTATTACCTAAATAAAACATCAAACGTTATAAAGTCGTTTAACTGAAACATAACAAAGTGTGTTTTACGTTTATCCAACACGTAATAATAACTAAATTATATTATATGAGCTACAATATTATGTGTTTTCAATTGCCGCCCAACTCTGACATGTGTGAGTAAACACAACACTTAAAACGAACAGACAACTTGAAACTTAATTCATAAGTTTCGACATATTATATTCCTTGAGAACTAATTCTGTAATAATTCGACGGTAGTAGCTCTCTTGTAGATTTACTTATATTTTAACTAACTGTTGTAGTTTGAAGGTTGAATATCTAGCAGGTGAGGTTCGCGATCGTGTCTTATCTTCCCTACAAAGCTGGTATTTCGTCTATTATTATATATTTCAGGTAATTTATTACAGCTATTATGAATTTGTTAAACATGCCTCGTTAAATCATTCAGCAGACGTTAGCGCAAGCGAACAGACGAAACAAAAACTTAAGGAGTTAAAAAGCGTTTTAATTGTATTGTTTTGGTAACGAGAGAGAATTATAGACTTGACTAGTTGAATCGAAGCTGATAACGTACAGACGAAGAGAAAAGGTTATCTTAAGTTAATCGCGGAGGCATTTCCTTACTGATGGCTGTGATAGGTCGTCTGTAGGACAAATATAATAAACAAGGTCTGTAAATATTTGTAGTAGATAGAGAGATTTTACTCGCCTAAAGAATTGAGATTATTCGGAGAAGTATTGATAAAGGGAGCAGTGATGAAGTCATTATTTTACCTATAGCGTAATTTAAACAGAAAATTATAAAGTACTAGATGTGATTCATGTCTCCAAACGCTCCTTCATATGGCAATGCAAGCATAATACTTTTCGGATATTCCGTGGGATTTGCGAGTTCCCTGCCAAATCATGTTCGAACCGATGTCGGACATTGATCGTTCTGATAGCACAGTCGGTGATGACGCGTTACCCGTTTTGTCACGATTACGGGACGTTTATTATTTACGAGTATTAGCGTACGGCTTTGTACTGCGTCGATCAGTGTTACCGCTGTCTGGAGTGAGATAATAATGTGGTGGGAAGCATGGGAGCTGTAAATACGGATAGTCGGTCTATAGCAGATCTGACGAAGTGACATAGCTCCAGCTGATTCTTGAATAGATTATGGATGTAAACATTTATGTCTGAATTATGTATAACATAACGATTTCTATAGGTAAATTATACACTCCATTGATGCAAGGTTTAGAGGTAAGTGCCCCTGTACTAAGGATCTTTTAACCGATTCCCATACAGAACATCTTTTAGTCTTCTTCTTCTTTTCGTGTGAGCGTGTGGCCAGCTCTAGTGTCGGAGTTTTCAGACCGCCTAAAGGCCTGCGACATGGCTTGACGATTTTTTTAGTGATAAATACTCTTATTTGTTCTGTGTATGTGTGTTATTTATCTATGATATTATGAAGGTATGTGTCAGTAAGTTTTTCAGTGACCTTCTTGCCGTAATAAAGTTCTGCTAAGATTTTGATCTAAAAACCTTGGGTTTATCGTCTTAAGATACTATATTTAGCAGACTCGAATTTATAAATACAACGTTTAAACTTATAAAAAACAAATTTTGTGTAAAGATTTCTTGCTATTCGGCGGACTAACAACAGTGAGACGGATCGTAAGGGAGAGGGTGGTTGAGCATTTAAAAATATAACAACTTTGCCTAGATAATCTCTAGTAAGTAAATTATGGATATAAGCGTATTAAAAGTAGCAAGTCACCTTAAAGTTTTTTCAGATACGAAAATTGAACTGCATGCATACCATTTAGTCATTTTACTATAAGTACAATGACCACTACATTTTGCGTACAAACAGTGGTTCGAATTCATAAATTACTCAATTGCAAATGAAACGATTGGTAAGACGAAATAATTAAAACTCGTAATGAAATAGCACCTGTCCATATTTTTTTTACTGCTTAACTAAACAAAATTCAACAGGTAATCCAAAAAATCACACAAGCAAATCGTAAAAGCAATATTTTGTTTAATTCATTTAGTCGTATTTCGTCTAACGAATGTGTTTACATAAAATTAAACAAGCAGACCAAAAATACACATAAGTCAAAAAGGTTTTTCAATGTGGGCAAGCCGATTTGAACACATTTTGATTAAAATTTAATCAAACTTCGTCGTTATATTTTCTGTATACAGGGTTTTGAAAAATCACAGGCAGGTAAACCGGGTCCGGTCGCGGTGGGTCTGTGACGGGGCAGGCATGGCCGACGGGAACGCAAAAAAAAAACAAATTTAATTACAGCGCGACGTAATTCCCTTGTATTGAAATTCGTATCAAACATTATCGTGACCTGCTTTACACTTATTACTGAATGTTTACATTTGCAATTACTTGCTGTTACCTGGGTGCGCTTGGTGTTTGACAAAAGTCGCTTAAGGCGCTGTTATACCTCAAACGCCGTGAAACACCAAATTTTTCGTCGCGCATCTAGCCATAACGGTACATATTACAAACTAGCAAAAAATAGAGCTTAAAGTCAAAAATCTGAACAAAAGACTTTTGAAAGATTTTTTTATATATGTAAAATAGAATCACGGTAAAAAAATCACAAAATCGAGGCAGAAAATAATCTTTCGTCTCACTGTTTGCAATATTTTGATCGTAAGCTGTCATATTTTATTTGATAATATTGTAGGAAATCTAATGAACTAAAGAATTACTCTATTTGTTTTCATATTATACGTGTATATTTTGTAAAATTAAATAAAATCTGCCAAACTCTCTATGATTTTGACGCTCGGTAGATCCCATCAATATCAAACGCTTCAGTAATTTAAACCTTATTAGCATAAGCGGTGTACTGAGTGTCAGTTGCTAGTTTACGCCCCGCCCAGACCTCATCATTCGGCTATGAGCCCTGTGAGAGATAGGTCATGTCGCTTGCGTCTCCGCTGCACGAAATTTTACGTAAACCTGTTTGTTATTATAATACGCCGATTTGAGTTCGTAATTTCATGTTTTATGTAATAGACTGAATACTTTGAATCAAATAGGCTTTTCATGTAACTATGGGCACATATAATTAGGGCCTAAGTTAATACTCTTGGTGCGTTTAATGTGTTATTGTTTCTGTACTTATAAATATATAATTAGAAGAATAAAATATGGACAATTAGAGAAATGAAGTTCTACGAAGGATTTGTACAAGAAAGCGTCGTAATAAAATAGAAATTCATCCATGGCATTTTTACACAAATTATTTTCATAAGAGTCTTTTATGAGTAACTATGTTATAAGATTATCGATTATGTATAATATAATTATATAAATTATTCTCACAATACATAGCTGCCACAGTTTTCAATTTTTGAAAGAGTAGTACCTATATTGGAAATTCATTAGCTTGTCAGAGCGCCTGGAGCGCTAAGATATCGCCACGGCGAACAATAAACAGCGCTAATATGGCGCTCCGCAATCCGCACACAAGCGGTAACGAATGTTGTATTATTGTATTGTGAACATAAACCTATTTTGGTACATCGGGTAAAACTTTGATTATTCATAAACTATTAGGTATGTCTCAGTACATCTAATACCGTTTTAATTTCTAAAATCAATCATTTATAAGTTAGAAGGTGACTTCTCTGTTTGCTATAACACAAGATATAGTATTTTTTTAATAATAAAGTACGTAACTAATTATCTTTATTGTAATTACAGTGAAGTTAAAGATAACAGTCCTGCAACGTATAACACACATTTAACTGCAGTCATTCCTAACACAATCTGTTCAAGAGCTAGCTAAGAAATGCCAAACAAGTTTTTTAACAAATTTGACTCAAATTACGTAGTGATAAGCAAAAATTACAAGAGGGATAGCAGTGACTAGTTCGAATTGCGTAAGAATATGTTGACGGGTTTAAATTTTGGTATAGTGGTAAAAAGAAGAGATAACAGCAGTAAAGACAACTTGGTAAAAAATATTTTGTACAAATAAAATATTTGCAATGTAAAATCAGTTACGCATGGAATCTAAAATGAACAACTGGCTTTGCAACAACTGGCGAAGCAAGAAAATGTAACAATCGAGCCTTGTGGATTATCCGTTTTTTGGTGCCACGGTGCCACGCCAGATGGATTAATAGGTCCAAACACGATTGTGGAAATTTAATGTTCTATAGTTGCCTATAACAATTGCCTGGAGAATAGTATAAGAGCAAATAAAATACAAATATGGAAATATGATAAAAAAGTGAACTGACTAGGCTAAACAAATATTGTAATTGTTATTACCAAATTCAGGGGCAACGCCGTTACACGCAAACAAAAGTGTTTATTTGCTGTGTGGAGTGGCGAAAGTATACCACTAAAAATAGAAATTATAGAAAGAGATGATGTTTTCTGGGAGAAGAAAAGCTTGTGGCGTTTTATATGAATTGGCAGTTGCCTGAAATTGTTGATTCTCGTCAAGCTCAAGGGATGGCATTGCGAGATCACGGAGAGGAAAATGTTTCATCAGTGTTTGAAATTTCTACAATACCAAGCCGTAAAAGGAAAGTAAATGAAACTGTGGCTCGTGAACACCAGCAAATAATAAGTATTGAAGCCTTATCACCTCACACACTGCCTTTAACATTCGATGAGAATAAAGAAAACCTGCCGGGTTGTAGCAGACAGCTAACTTTTGATGAGCTGTAAAGTCTGTATTTCGTTAATAAATGATAAATGAATATAAATAAATATCTTTTAATATTTATTTTCTTTGAAACAACACATATTTGAAGCGAAAGAATTTTTTTATATTTTCCATACAAACATGTAGGTATGAGGAGAGCTAACGAAAAAGCAGTAACTCAAATTATAATTCTATAATTTTCTAAGCGACATAGCAGTATCTCATGAATAAGGTATATCCATATATATTTTTGATGTTTCGTTTATTTTGAAAAATAATAATGGGAGGGGTTTCGTAACGAGTCGCCTGAATTTGAGGGTATTGGTAGTGTAGGGGGCTTAAAGGAGTTCGTTTTAATCCCCTAAAAGTAATTTTGGCTGCCGGAGTTGCGTCTAAATATGTTTAAACAATTTCCAAAATTTCATAAATACTTCGGCAATTATGCAAAACGGAACGTAGTTTTATACTTAAGTACAGTTTTACAAATGTCATTTTTAGGTTTTATGTGAAAAACGTGAAACGAAACGCAAAACTGCCATCTTGGAATGATCATATTGACAGCTAATGTCAAATTTGTGCGTCATTGCTTTCGAGTGCCTAGGCTTAGGTGCGACTGTAATAAATAACTAAATAGGTTATGTTAGGTTCTCTTTTGACCCTTAATCCGAAAATAGGAGCTCTTCGCAGGGCTCCGTCAACCTTAGTTTTTTAAACTAATGTGATGAATGTGGAAGTTGGCAGTGCCATACACACCGATGTTTGGAGATTTTTTTCAGAGGAATCCAAGTATTTCCGGCAAGTGAAAATGGTGAGGGGGGTTTCAAGACCTCCCCTCCTCCCTCTCCAATCACTCACAAACCCTAAAAACGGCGACGTATTTTGAAACCTTTACCATAATAATTATACCTATAATAACAATAAACATCCATAAATAAATAAAAGAAATCAACTTTTACTAAACTTCAATTATCTCGTAACTCGCTTTAGTTGAGATACGGCTTTTGCGCTTAGTAGAGCAGTATTGTGTTTTTTAGGGTACCGTAGCCAAAAATTGTAAAAACGGAACCCTTATAGATTCGCAATGTCTGTCTGTCTGTCCGCCCGTATGTCACAGCCAATTTATTGCAAAACAAATTTGAAAACTGGCAGGAATGGAATTAGATTTAGGTATTCTATGAACTGCTTCACTATTTTTTTACAAAAACAAAACAAACATAATAATGGCCTCTCCAAACATGGAACAGACTTAATTATTTTTATCATCTTACGGCACGTAGGTATTTACCTACTTTCGTCAACTATTAATACCTATAACGTCTAATATAAACCAGTTCTGCTCATGGCTGCACTGAGAACAAAAATTGCGCTATGCCTATATTGTAAAAACAGATTGATGTATGTAATATAAATTTTAATATTAGTATCTCAATTCAATATGCTAAAACGTTTTACTTGCGATTTTGAAATATTGGAATACGGATGTCGCCAGAATACGGCCGCACGCGACGAGAATGAAGGGGGGCGCCCCACAGTAGACGGAGCTAAGCTCCCTTCACCTCCCCTGCTTCAACCCCTCATTTACCAAAACAGTCGCTTAGGACAGCGCCTTAATTCCTGATATTGTTGTTAAATCTGTCTATGTATTAAACTAATACTTCAGCTATCTTCCGTCTATATAAAATTCTTGCGTTACTGACTGGCAGACACTGCACAGCTGAAACTATTTAGGGCGAGAAGCTCAAAGTAGATACATAATATTATCTGTATATATAAAATCCTTGCGTTACTGACTGACTGACAGACAAGCTACAGCCTAAACTATTAGACGCAGGTAGCTGAAATTTGGCATGTATGTTCCTTGGGGACTGTAGGGGTGCACTAAGAAGGGATTTTCCGAAATTCCCACGGAATCGGGCAAAACGGGTAAATGTGCAGGAATAGCTGCGGGCGTCCACTAGTGTAGATATAACATGGGAAACAAAAAAATACTTTTTGGAAATTCGGTTTTAGCTCACCTGGAAATTAATTCATTTGGGAAATTAAAATGGAATTTTAAAAAGTTGTCATTCATTACATCTGTCTTTTAAAAACCTACCGTTTTCGGAGTTTTAAGATTCGGGTAACAAAAATCCGAGATTTCAATAGGTTACCGTACATCGAGCGTAATTCTAAATTCGTAGAGCATCGGGCAAAAAAGGTTAAATTAAAGTAAAAGGTGCAGGCATCAGATTGAAATGGACATTTTTAAATCTTTCTTTAAATAAGTTTTTAAAAACTATCAAAAACAGTAAACAAATCGACTTTATGTAAAGTATAGATAACTACATAGATTGTCTTCATGTTACGTCAGAATGCCATTACGATTGAAATAAAAGAGAATTTCTGATACAGTCCATGTTGTGACAAATTGCTCAGTTAATTATTTAGCAAAGATAGTCTGACTGAAGGGTTATTTGAAACGGATTGTAGGTGATTCCGTGTTCTGATAGAATATAAAATGAGATGTCAAACCTAAACAGGATTCAGCGATGAAGTTATTTGAGACAAAGTAGCATTGTGAGTTATAAGTGTTAAGTCAGTTTGTAAGGAAGCATCCCCATTTATTTCCCTTAGCTAAAGAGCAACGCACATGTAAACAAAATCTTAGAAATCCAAAGAAACTAGCTTAACCAAATTCTACACTAGCAACTTACCATTCAGGACCTCTTGTAATGTGCATAAAGGTAAACTACCCAATGAAATTAAAAACTCAAGAAACGAAGGCTTTAGGAAAGCCTTACAAACATTTCTAATGAATAAATGTTACTATAGTAAGAGAGTATTTAGATGACAAATTTTAATAAATTATGAAAATATTACTTATGATGGTTTTAATAAATTATGATATATAAATTCTCATAAATTATGACATATAATTTTTTTATAAATTATGCTTTAATAAATTGTGAGATATTAAAATAATAATACTTACGATAGTTTATCTGAATTATATACTTAGATTAAATTATAAACTTAGTGAATTAATATTATGTGCAATCATATTATTATAATTTTTTTTATTTCCAATGTCAAATTATCATATTTTAGTGCAAATTGTAATAGCTGATTATTATAAAATGTTATTATGTAAGTTGGTAAAATATACCTAATTTTAGAAATTCTTGCTGTGCCCTAACAGGGTTCATGTTTAATACTTGAGTATTTTATGTAACATCTGTATAATAACATGACTGCAATGAATATGAATAAGATAATCCCGCTAAAAAAGTTTACTTTGGTAATGTATAATAATTTTTATTTCAATGATATATCATATTTTATTGGCATACGTTTTGTCATAAGTTTGCGGAACTGATTATCTATGGTTCAGTTTGATTCGAATAATGAATAACTGAATTAATTTAAACCGTCCCGCAATGATTTTAAACCACAATAAATATTTTGGATCTTTGTATCACTATGTATGATATCTTCGCACTCAATGATAACCTTTTCATGGTCATGGTCCTTTTTTTTTTGTTGTCGGGTTGGAAAATCCTCATGGAGTCCCTCCGCCCTTAGGGGATGGGCGAAGGGGACTGTCAGACTCTTACTTACTAAAAACCAACCCGTGTGCCTCATGTACCCGTTTGTCGGAGGGTCGGGTTTCGCCCAAGCATACGTCGCAACCCCCCGACGGGTATTGGCCCGCCAGATGGTCCGGCGAGCCCCGAACAAAACCCCCTTGGCGGCGGATGAAGGTGTTGGGCTCCGCCGCCAAAACACCAAGCGGTCGCAGAGGATAGGGAGGACGGCAACGCTACACCGCATCTCCTCTTCCTCTGCGGCCCCACCGCGACGCATCGAATGGTGCGCCCCCATTTGGTCGCGGGAGATAGGGCGCGCGGCAACGCAACACCGACACGCCTCTCCTCCCGCGACCACGCCTGACTGCGAGGGACAGACAGAACTGTCCCCCGCACCCGCAACGTTGGACGCATCCTGCGCAGGCCCCGTCAAGCCCACGCGGAGCGTCCCCTCCTGGATCCCTCTTAGCTTCACCGCGGGTAACCAATCCACGGTTACTGAGCCCCCCCACCACGACAACGTGGAGATCCCACGGGGGGGATGGTCATGGCCCTAAGCGGGAGTGCTTCAAGTGGTGGAGAGGAACACAAATAAGGGGGCGTTTCATTACGTAAAAAATATACACAAGATATTTTTTTCTACTATTATTTTTATTAAATAAATAAAATATAAGCGGAAAGATACCAATGTTATCTTTGTTAGACGCCACATTCGCACTAACCCTATGTAAAGTGAGTTATAACAATTTAAAGTCCACTGAAGCGAACGTATGAGATAACACAACGTTAGAAGGACAACTGAACATTCGCTGTTCACTCATGTACGCTCTAACTAATTATAATTAACTGTTGCTTTATAACGCTGCTGTCTATTATTGGCAATTTACTAGATTTAGTATATTTGTACTAACAGAAAGGAGAATTTTTGGGCTTTGAGGTTATCTTAATAATACCAGCTCTATTTCAGTCCCCCCGCGGGATCTCCACCTTGTCGTGGTGGGAGGCTCAGTAACCGTGGGTTTCAGCTACACCCACGGTGAAGCTAAGCGGGATCTCGGGAGGGGACGCTCCACGTGGGCTTGGGTGGGGCCAGCGTAGGATGCGTCCCAAGGTGCGGGTGCGGGGGAAAGTTCTGTCTGTCCCTCGCCCGACACCTTCATCCGCCGCCAAGGAGACGTGTGGCAACGTAATTGTATAATGGCGGACATACAAGGTCTCTTCTTCGCTGGTCGGGGAATTGTCCAAGAGAAATATGCTTGCTGTGTCATAGTATTAGTGTTTTAAACTTATGTGTGACATGTGTCACAATAGGGTATTACACAATTTTTTGAAAAGTGCCTAAGTAGAAAAATTACAAAAAATATATTCAGTTGATAAGTATTTTTTTAAAAACTTTTAAATTAACATTTTAAATGTTCGCGGTTTATCAGACAAAAACGTTGGAAGCCATCTTGCTTACGCAACATATTAGTAAACAACGTAGCTACTTGTTGAGAGCTGTAGCCGCTGACATTAATAGGGATGCAACATCGCAAATAACATCAACGTGAGGATATCGATATGTAAAAAATATAAAACATCGACGTCAAAAACATAGACATAGCCAAATTTCATCTTCCTGCGCCCAATATTTTTGGCTGTGCGTTGTCTGTCAGTCAGTCAGTAACTAACGCAAGAATTTTATATATTCATCATCATCATCATCATCATCAGCCCTGTATATAAACTGTCCCATTGCTGGACACGGGCCTCTTCTCACTATCAGAAGGGTAAGGCCATAGTCCACCACGCTGGTCTAGTGCGGGTTCGGACTTCACATGTCTTTCAAGAACATTATGGAGAACTTTCAGACATGCAGGTTTCCTCACCATGTTTACCTTCATCGTTTAGCAAGCGATAATTAACAATTTAATATGCACATAACTCCGAAAAGCCATTGGTGCGTGCCGCGGATTCGCACTCGGACCCTTTGCGTAGCAGTCTGTTGGTCTCTCCACTGGGCCTCAAGTCTGGTATTACAATAGTGCCAAAATGGTCGATCACTGACTTCATAATTGTTGATTTTGACAAGTTTGGTAGTCTACTGTTACAATGGTGTCATTATGATTTTCCGATGATCAACCACTGACACTCCATTGAAAGACATGGCATAGATTGGTAGTCTCGTACATAATGACAAATCAATGACTGACGTATGCGGTAGTCTGGTAATATTTTGACAGTTCCTTTGATCCGTGACCTACCATCGTAACGCCATCGTGCAATCATTGCTTTTGACGAGTGTTTGCTTGTGAAACATAGTGACAGACAATCAAAGATTTAATGTACTACGAAAAGGGGACAATGTATTCACTGCGAACTAATATTCTCGAGCTAACTAACGAGCCCGTCGCTCAACGAGGATGACTACAAACTCTTTTACGGATATTCCCGAGGCGGAATTTGTAAAAACGATTCACTTTAGAAAGTATTCAGTAAGGGAGTTAATTCAACAACTCATTCCCCTTAAGGCCTAACCGCGTTAAAACGATAGCGTATCGGCAGAAATGAAGGTGAGAAAACTGAAGTTAATATTGATTTAGGAATAGAATAATTCCTATAAACAGGAAATGAGTTGATAAATAATATATTATTATTGCAGATTCTGGTAGCACTCATTTTACGCAGGATCTTACCAGACCTTGATTGGACAGGGTGCCTTCCATGACATTTCGCCAATTACTGTGTCGCGGTCCATTACAGAAGTTACAGAGGCATTATATAAAATATACCATCAATATATTAAAAGGAAAGGATTATTATAGTTCGCCAAGTTCAGTTTGTGGTTTTCCAAATTGGATGTTCAAGTAGACTGTACATGTACATTCTGCCTTCCGAAATATACATCAAAGCTAAATACTCATATTCCAAACATAAGAAACAGAAAATTCAATAATATTTTTAATGGTAAGTTTGTAACTGTGCTTTTAACCCAACTATGGCGGAGCTCAGATGAACTAAGTTCATCTGAGTGGCGGAGCTAAAAAGAAAGGGTAATGTTTTTACACATTGGGAATGGAAGTGATACATAATGATGACTATAGATAGTGACTAGCAGTGGCTTGTTACTTAAGTAAATGATAATGTCATACCTATGTGATACTTTGAAGTATTAGTACAATAAAAATCTTCCTGATCTTTTTTTAATATTGCCATAGGTACCTACCTGACAGGAACGGTAATGTTTTTACACATGGGGAATGAAAGTATTAGGATAATAATAACTATGTAGTGACCTGGCTATATATAGACACTGTTCCTAATTTATCAATATATTCTACATTTTATGGAGTCTTGTAAAGAATGTACATAATTCATTCAATAATGTCTGAATTATAATGAAAAGTGTTTTTAAATGAATTGCATAGTATAGAAGATCTTAGTAAGTATATAAGAATATGATGTAATGAGTGATGTGTTTATAAATATTTACTTATCTCTCTTACAGATACAAAATTCAACCAAATGGGCAACTTCTTTATGAGTTTGGTGACCACTCATATTCATGTTTGAGACATACATTTGAGGATTCTGCAAAGCCAGTATAAAGAAAGTTGCTTTGCTAGTAGATGCAAAAGTGAAGCTTGATAATTAATATAAATTTATGATAGATAGTATATGAGAATAGTGTTCGATTTTTGTGTCTATAATCTGGAACCAACAATTCTTAATAAATTCATGTACAGAAATTATATATCTTTAATAAAACAACACATGAAACACAATTAATATTTTAATTGTAATAGTAATGGTAAGTAACTGTGATCTAACTCAATCTACAATATTTTATGTTTTGGTTATATCAATTCTTCTTCCAATATAAACACATTTAGTAATTAACTCGCTATCTTTAATAAAGTATTTACTCCTGTCGACATAATCACTTTTCTTTGAGATGTGAACTGCATATTATCCTTGCTGTATCATTTGCTTTGAAATTTGTTATCCATAAAGCATTTTCCATTGATATCTTCATTTCGGCTCTTTGAGAAACAGACGAGCTACTCGGTATAAATCAATACAACGCAGTGCATTGACAAATATAACAATACTAGAGGACGCCAGCAGCTACGCCTGCATTTTTTTTTAATTTACCCGTTTTGGCCAATCCCGTGGGAATTTCGAGAAATCCCTTCTTAGTGCACCCCTGCGGTCCCGAAGGAACACACATGCCAAATTTCAGCTTCCTGCGCCCAATAGTTTCGGCTGTAGCGTGTCTGTCAGTCAGTCAGTAAGTAACGCAAGGATTTTATATATTAAGATAACAAACTAAAACTTTGTTTACAAAAATGTATGTATTGACAGTTCTTAAGTCAAAACATGATTTGACTTTGACAGCTAAACAGATGAACAGATAAAGTATTATTGAGTTGAATGGTTAAATGCATTGTTTTTTTTGCTATTTACGAACTTAATACAACTTCAGAGTGCTTATAACACTAGTGATTAATATCTAAAATATATATAAATGCAATCTGGCATGAAAACTAAATCAAATTTATTGGTAGTTTTTCAAAAATCATTTCTTCTAATGGGTTTTTTTTATTGCTGGCAATACAACAATGACATTCTGCCACCATTCAATTAAGAGATCACTGATCGATCACTGAACGATCATTATGAATTACCAGACTACGAACTTTAATCAAAATGACAATGGGATCGTGTTGGAATGACAAATATGTTTAAAATAGCAGACTTGAGGCCCTGGGCTATCGCTGCCAGATATATATTCAAAAGATGAAACTCAAATAATTGACGAAGGTGTTTTTGGTAAGCGGTAAACCTAGTTTTTAATTAATCCGAACAAAAGAAGAGTAAAATGTATAACTTATTAATGTGCTAACATTTCATTTGAAAAGGAATTAAACTGCAGTATTGATGGCGTCACAGTGTCTATTTATCTTGCTTCCACGCCAAATTTCATGTCATCTATGTACTTAGCTCCAAATTACGGCCATTTTCAGTATTCGATCCATACATGGATTTTGAGATTCGAGATTCGTGTTTGACATATTTTGTAAGAAGCTTATATCAAAAACGAATTTAAAATCTACAGATCTTTCTATAGATCGAATATTGAATTCCGAAGTTAATTGACCAAGAGCAGCACAGAATTTTAGCCGCGCGACACTGGATAAACTAAAATCCTGCATAAGTGCTTAGTGGCGTATTGTATGTCGCCGACAGTATGTTCTGATTACCCAAGAAGATAAAAAAGATACAAATAGTTATTTAAAGTGATTTTATATTTACAAAAGTTCCACAAGGCTCCAATAACCGAAAATAACCTTTTGCAATGTGTACATGTGTGTCAGCCACATTTAATACCAAATTACCTAAAAGTCGATGACTTTCCAATTTATGGAGAAAAAAATAATACTAGATATATCCACTTAGAGAAAAAAAATGCAAAGTACCAAGTAAGTAAATGGTAATTTAAGGCTACATAAACGTACAAAAAGCTTTTTTTTTTATTAACTTTATAACCATTTAAATTCTTTTAGTTACATTGTTATCATTTCGCTATACAACTAAATAGACGATCGCTTTAATATTGACGTCTGTGTAAAAAATTCTCTCATTACGCGGCGTAATGCATATGGAAATTTAAATGAGTAAGTAGAGAACTTAATCGAAAATTTTAAAATTAAAAACGTGCACAGCGACCTTAAATATACGGAGAAGTAATTAAAAGTTTAAGCATTTCGCTGACGTTTATTTAATTCCACCCAATAGTCGAACAAATAATAAAGTACACGGTCAGCGCAAACGAGTATGTAAACGCCGCACCGACAAACGTTCCATAAATTGTTTTAGACAAACTCCCATGGAACAGCTCAATTCACACATTTTGTTGCTTGCTATACTTGAAATTACGAGCTCACAGGGTAGATACAGCTAACTACAGCAGCCCTTTATCTAAAGTTGCAGAGTTATTTCGACAAATCTGAAGTATATGTTGGAAAGTCAACCGGATTGTATTAATGCCGGGACATGCGCTCAATTTATACAGATTATACTGTACATATTATCAGCCAAAAGCTGCTACAAAGGTTTGTGTGATATTTCGTAATTTACGTATCATGTATTAAATGAATCCAATAAGTTGAACCTATTGTAAAATACCAATCAATACTACACATCAATGTGAAATGTCAGTCTATTTTATTGTGAGAGCATATGTTTGTACAATAGTGGCTACAGTCGGTACTTAACACTAGCAATAACCACATATGATACAAGTTTCTTATAGACATTCGCCGTTCGCAAAGCACATATTGGCACATCGCGGCAATCGTTAACACGCCCCATTGTAGTTGATTCCGCACAATCGTGACGGGCCCTTAGTCACTCGTCGAGACTAGATGTGGTAGACACTCGAACCGGGTCAGATGGCGCCGCGATACGGCACGACTCTGGCCGCGCCGGCACTATGACAATCCGTTAAGGAAGATGGATGTTTCGGGCGAATATCATTGCACTTACTATAATGTAATGTGAATCGTAATTAAATTCCAACTATTCTATTGTTTCAGTAAGCTAATTGGTAATTTAAATTAACACGTGGATGGAAAATAAAAGAAATTAAAACACTTTGGTACAATTCTAATTTTCACAAACGAAAACGTTGTTTAATATAACAAAGAAACATTGTTACGTACAAGACAACTCGTTTTACAGAAACATTCCGTGCCCCTGATCAAATTGCGTTTCGAAGTGAGGTACAAGTTTCACTTCAAGGTAATTTACCTCTTATTACCTGCCTTGTTCTTTAATTATCCGTAGGACATCTGTATTAAACATTCAAAATAAAAAGTCCCTCCAGTTTCCGGACTGTATTTAGTCTGTTCTGAAGTAAAAATCAAGAAAATATTATTAATTTAAATATTATTAAGCACAAGTCCGGTCCTGCATGGAGTACTGTTCGCACCTCTGGGATGGTTCTGCCAAGTATCAATTAGATACATTGGAGTCAATTGAGAGAAAAGCTAAAAGAATCATCGGCGATGACCAATTGGTTGACGCAGGACTCCAAAGCCTGGAGCATCGCCGTAGTGTCGCCAGTCTATCGGTTTTCTATCGGATACATTTTGGAGTGTGCGCAGAGAAACTACACAATCTGATTCCTCCATCCCCTTTCTTCCATTGGACGAACAGACTAACGAGTCAGCGTCACCGTTACATGGTGGATATCCCGCTTAAACGCACAAAGCGCTTTGCTTCTTCCTTTCTTATGCATACCGCCAAGGTGTGGAACTCTTTATCCGAGTCTGTGTTTCCTGACAAGTACAACCTGGGTGTTTTCAAGTCGCGAGTGAATGGGTACCTTCTAGGTAAGCGTGCTCCATCTTAGACCATATCATCGCTTAACATCAGGTGAGATCATGGTCAAACGCTAGCCTATCAGTAATAAAAAAAAAAAACTTTCACTAATTGACAAAATCACAAATTGGCAGTATAAGTTAAATATGGCTCTGCATCTTAGCTAAGTTCAGCTTGACACAGCGTTAGATAATAATTTATCGTTTTTACGTACAGATGTTTTCACAAATATTCGAGTTTAGCATTAAAAGCAGTGGCGCGACAAAGCCACACGGCTAAAGGGTTCAATCTGAGGGACCGAAATCTGTTATCAATTATACATTTTATGACGAGAATTTGGAAACTCTCGCCGAATTGTGTAGAATAATTACATCATCGTTTTAAATTCAGTGTAATGATATTTGGGATTGCAATCCGAGAGCCAAATAGCTTAAATATTTGGACATATTTGTTACCTGTCATCTCAGCGATATTGCTTGGAATTGAATTCTATTTTAGGCGAGTTGCCTTCAGTAATGAGCTCTAAGTCAATACTAACAGATACCTGTTGCTTGGGGAAAATATTGTCAGTTACCTAAAGCTATCAGTCAATATGAAATGCCGAGTAATTAGCACGTAAAGTAAATTAGTTCAGAAATTAATTACCACACATCTAGTGGGATTTGTTGCTATATAAAAAGCATCTTGTAAACTAGATGCATAACAAGCCGCTAGCGGTAGCGGCGCTCATAGCAAGACTTGCCTTGCCGTTCGTAACAGATCGGCCAAGTTAAGCAACGCGTGCACAGGTCGCCACTTGGATGGGTGACCACGTGTGGCATTTACATCTGAGCGCTACCGTGCTTCGGAGGGTACGTAAAGCTGTCGGTCCCGGTTCTTGTCTCAGGATAAGAATCTTTAGTCCACGTCGGAGGCCTTCGGGCGGTCTGAAAACTCCGACACTAGAGCTGGCCACACACTCACACGAAAAACAATCATAATAAGACTATTTGTGGCTCTCTACGTTTGTTACTTAATTAATTATTATAATAAAAACTAAAAGAAAAATTGTACTGACACACTACACTTAGTTTTATTAAGAATAATGACTTGAGAAATTCCTACTGAAGCTTGTTGCCAAATGACATTGTGCTATGTTATGTGGCGGTAAGTTCCGTGGTTGAAGAATGGTCGGAGCGACGTCACGGCAACCTCGCCTTCCGGCTAACTCAAATCCTCACCGACCATGGTTGTTTTGGACGGTATTTGTGGAGGATAGGATGGGAGGAAACGCCCGGATGCCACCATTGTGGCAGCAACTGCGACTCTGTTGAGGCCACGGCGCTGCTTTTGCTTTTGTTGAAGCTTAGATGATAAAAAGATAAAACTGTAAATAATGAATAATTTTTCAACAATGGGGGAACGGCTATAGACTTTCAAAATTATTAAAAAGAGCTGTTACAATAAAAATGTACTAATATTTTTCTGTCGCAGTTGTTTTGTACTCTTCTTTGATAAATAATTATGTTACTACTACACCTTAATACCAACGTTCAAATTTATTTATAGATATCGACGATTTATCAACATTCTATTAAATTTAATTCTAAGTAAACTAGACCTAAGGATTTGTTTTGAAAATAATCGATATAATAATCTTACTATTCATTATGAAAAAGCCCATCATAAGTCAAATTAAAATTAGCGACAACCTACTAAATACGTCGTTTATGTATCTTGCAGTGAAGTAAATATATAGAGTGTTCGCTAGAAAGATCGTGAAAATGTTCGTAGTTATATTTGGCTCTGTTCGTTGTTCGGTTCGACAACACAAAAAACGGCGAATGCTCGCTATTCTATTACAAGTGAATGCTCAAGTGTATCAGCACCATAAGACGATGCTTAACTCTAAGCATTTCATAAATAAGAACATAGTGCCGCCATTGTTAAAACTTAATAACGATGTAACTGGATACAAGACTAGCTTCTCTTTTCATTTAGCAGACGCGTGGCAACGTAATTGTATAAAGGCGGACATACAAGGTCCTCCGCGCTGGACGGAGAATTGTCCAAGAGAAATATGCTGGCTTTTTTATAGTACTCGTGTGATAAACTTACGTGGGAGTATGGACATGGGTCTGTGTGCGTACATATCTATTCAGCTATATCCATGGAATATTTCAAGAAAATAACCTGATAAGACTATCGGGGTAGCTTATAAAACCTTTGTAGGTAGTTAGTGTGCTGCACATTTGGGTATCAGCAATAGGTTTAACCGATGTCTGAGAAGAAAGCGTTCAGCTTAGATATAAAATTGGAGGCTTCCATACAAAATAACGCTCCTCATCAACTGTTCTTGACATTGTTTTGGTACGGACAATTTTACATAAGGATATTCTTATGAAAGTTCAGTACACAAGTACAGAATTTGATACATGATGCTCGATGAAAACTTATAGAACCGTTTTTAGCCCCATTTTTATAAGACATCATAAAATATAAATCATGTTTGAACTTCAGTTAGATTGGTATCTAAAATTGTAAGTTAAAATGCACACCTAGTTTTGACAATAAAGTTTGTAAATTATTTAGCATTACTCAACATTGCGTTCATAATTTCATACATTTTGCGACGACTAATAATTATTCCACTGCATTATTTCATAAGGTATGAAGCCATTACAAGAAAAATTAAGCAGTACAAAGAAACAAACTTGCCTACGTCATTGTATACAGTACTGCGAGTAATTTTTCTTGAGCTCCGTGCCACTTAGTTCGGTCATCACGTAAGGTATAAATACATAGAAGCACGCGCCGACTGCCCGACTATCTATTCACTATTTTTACGACTCTACTTCACGTACTCGTAGCCTATTCTATAGCCTAATGGCGTGGATACACCTGAGCATTCTCTTGTAACAGAACAGCGAGCATTCACCGTTTTGTGCTTTGTCGAACCGAACATTTTCACGATCATTCTAGCGAACATTCTAAATTCAAATAGTCCATTGAATATATAAAAATATAGAAATCGCAGTACAACAGCAGTTTTACCCATTATGTTTACTTCAGTTTCACTTATGAATTATTCCTAGAGTAAGAGTAAGATACATAAACAAATAACGTTTCTAAATAATAAAATGCAGATTTTAATTTGACGACCGGTTGGTGCAGCGGTAGTGTAAGCGACTACCACGCCGAAGGTCGCGAACGAACTCTATACCAACTCGTCTGGCCAGCGCGGTATAGTAGGCCAAATACCACCCAATGAGCGCGCCAACGAATAGGCCCCCAGTTCCCGGTAGTCCCGCTGTCCGCAACGACGGTAGCGGTCGCGGTAACAGCGGGGCAGGGGGTGCTAAGAATCGCCGGGCTACGGCAAACGGCTACCACAAGAAACTGACCCTGGCTACGTACAATGGACGCTCTCTACGACTGGACCAATACATTACCGAACTCGAAGTGGAACTAGGTCATATAAACTGGCAAATATTGGGGTTGTCTGAAGTCCGAAGACAGGGGGAGGACACGATAACCTTTGAGTCAGGAAACCTGTTCCACTTTCGAGAAGGCGATCAGCCCTCTCAGGGCGGTGTCGGTTTCCTCGTTAACAAATCTCTCGCTAACAACGTTGAGAAATCAGCAGTGTGTCGACATGGATAGCGTACCTGATATTAAGGATCACTGACAGGTACTCCCTGAAGGTGGTACAGGTATATGCGCCGACCTCGACATACTGCGATGACATAGTCGAAGCCATGTATGAGGACATTACTAAGGCTCTACATCATACCACCAAGACACACTACAGCGTTGTTATGGGGGATTTTAATGACAAAGTGGGAGTACAAGAACGCGGCTAAATGATAACCGGATCCTATGGCGTGGGGTGCCAAAATCACAGAAGACACACTTTAAGAAGAAGCCTCACAGAAAGTGGACATGGCGAAGCCCCGATACTGTGACAAGGAACGAGATAGACTTCATCATGTCTGATCGGAGGTATATATTTAGAGACGTCTCAGTGATCAAAAGGTTTAATACCGGTAGCGATCACCGACTTGTCCGAGGCACTCTAAATATAGACTTCAGAGCTGAGAGGCTTCGCATGATGAAGTCTACTCTTAGATCTACTGCGCCTCAGCTAGCAGTAGGATCCGAAAAGTTTCAACTGGAACTTCAAAACCGTTTCGGACTGCTGGAAACCAGTGGCACTGTTGACGAGAAAACCGACGCTGTGGTCGAAACGCTACAGGATGTGTCTCGAAGGGTGTTTCCCGGAAAAAGCGTTAACATACATACATACATACATACATACATATATAGACTCACGCCTGTTTCCCGGAGGGGTAGGCAGAGACTACGGAACGCCATTTGCAACGATCCTGACATACCTCACTTGCTTCACTCACTCCCATCAAGTTTCTCATGCATGATGTCTCCAATCTGGTCAGAGAACGTCCGCCTAGGTCTTCCCCTTTGTCCTGTTCCATTAACACTTGCCTTATATATCTTCTTTGTCAGTCTATCATCATCCATCCTCTCCATGTGCCCAAACCATCTTAACATGCCTTTTTCAATGTTTGTCACTACATCTTCTTTTACCTCACACCACTCTCCTATCACACAATTCTTTACTCTGTCGGTCAAAGACACACCACACATACTTCTCAGTGCTCTCATTTCTACAGCATTTATTTTACTTTCAAATCTCTTCTGCCATACCCAACTTTCACTACCATACATAAGGGTAGGCACTAACACGCCTGTATGTACAGCCAAACGTGCCTTTTTGGACACGTTTTGACTGTTCATAAACGCTTTCAGAGCTCCATTCACACTATTACCGGCATTATATCGTTATAACACCTGGTCGCATAATCTGGGTTAACCCAGATTATGCAACCAGGTGTTATAACGCCGCCAAAAAATATTTTAAAATACCCGCGTAAAAAAGTTATTATAACCGAAAAATCCCCATTTTTGTTACTGTCATTTAGTTGTTTGCTAAGTTTGGCTCGATACAGTACAGAATTCGTTTCGAATTTCTTGTTATTTTAGTATTTTTGCATAATTTAAAGTGAACAGTGTTTATATTCTGGAGAATGACTTCCGAAAGGTAAGGTTTTAAGATATAATTATTTATTTTTACGTACCCTTTTTATTCGAATTTAAAACTAAAGACCTTAAACAATAAAAATAGTAATTTTGATTCTAATGCTTAGTAATATTACGTGGTGTTTTTCGTGTTCAAATGTCACAGGCGTTATAACGCCTGGTCGCATAATCGGTGTCCAACTCATCTTTTTCTTTATTTTTAGACTAAGACATGGAAAAACCCTTAAACTTTATGAAATAATAGAGGAACTGGAACAATCGGTTGATAACGATGACACACCCTACTCTGTGGCTATTTCACCACCCGAAAACGCTAATGCCGAAGTGACTGACGAAGACTCAGGCGACGAAGAAGTTGTAAACTTGCATAATCTACCAGGTATATAGACTCATTTTATTTTATGCATCTTGTTAATTTTGTTATTTATTTAAAAGTTACATATTTATAATAATATGTATTTGACTACGTTAGGTTCACAGCTGAGAGCGAATGCCGAGGTGGAGTTCATCAATGATGTCTCATCCTATGAAGAAGATAACATTCCCCTGATAAAGGCTAAAAGATTACGCAACGAGGAAGCACTGGAGGCTAGCAACTTATCTGATGTATCTGAAACTAATATGCCGACTGTGCCTAAAAATCAACAATATACTTGTAGGAACCATCATAATCCTAAAAACATAAAAAAGGTAATGTTTCTACTAGCGAAATGAAATGTATTCTAGCCATTTCATTATACAGTGGATATGTTGTTGTCCCTCGAAGAAGTATGTACTGGGAGAAATCTTCAGATAGGTACTAATTTTGATTTGGTACATAATGCTATGTCTCGTGATAGGTTCAACTTCATAATGGCTACTGTGCCTAAAAATCAACAATATACTTGTAGGAACCATCATAATCCTAGAAACATAAAAAAGGTAATGTTTCTACTAGCGAAATGAAATGTATTCTAGCCATTTCATTATACAGTGGATATGTTGTTGTCCCTCGAAGAAGTATGTACTGGGAGAAATCTTCAGATAGGTACTAATTTTGATTTGGTACATAATGCTATGTCTCGTGATAGGTTCAACTTCATAATGGCTAACGTGCACTGCTGTGATAACACAATGATACAACAAAACAGTGACAAATTTTCAAAGTTGAGACCTTTATTTGATTTACTGAACAAAAACTTTATAGATATGGCTCCTCTCGAAGAAAAATACAGCGTAGATGAGGCCATGGTGCCGTACTATGGCGGTCACAGCTGTAAGCAGTTTATCAGAGGTAAACCTATACGATGGGGGTATAAATTTTGGGTAGGCGCAACATGGCTAGGATATATTTTGTGGTTTGATCCCTACCAAGGCCAGTCTGCAATGATACCCTCAGCGTATAAGCAGTTTGGTCTGGATGGAAGTGTAATTCTACGGTTCGCCAACATCATACAGAAACCTGAACCGACACTGCATTTTCACATATTTTTTGATAATTTCTTCTTCCCCTCCTCTTCCTCTGTCCCTCTCATCCACGAACTAAGTAATCGTGGGTTGAAAACGACAGGGACTATTCGAGAGACAGGGAAAATCGTACAAGTAAATGTCCTCTGCCAACTAATAATGATTTCAAAAAGACTGAAAGAGGGACATATAAGAGCAAATCAAGTAGACCAGAAAATATCCTTGTTTGCAAATGGAATGACAACAGTGTTGTCACCGTTGCCTCAAACATTGATAAAGTCGAGTCAGTGCAATCTGCAAGGCGCTTTTCACAGCAACTCAATAGATATGTCCAAATCAATCAACCGAACGTGATAAAGAATTATAATGCGAACATGGGCGGAGTGGATCGAGTTGACCAAAATATTGGATTGTATCGAACATCCGTAAGAGGGAAAAAAATGGTATTTCCCTCTGATTGCTCACTCCCTACATATGGCAACTCAAAACGCGTGGCAATAATATCGATCTAATGGAGGTGACCTGGACCATCTTAATTTTCGAAGAGCTGTGGTAAGAAGCTTACTAGAAACTTTTAAGAGAACCGAAACGCGTGGACCGTGCCCAACTCCCAGGACCCACAGAGAAACATCTCGTTGTGACAGGATCGACCATATTGTCGTATATAAAGATGCCCAACTTATATGCAAAGTTTGTAAGAAGAAAACAAATTTCATTTGCCAGAAATCGGGGCTACATTTACATCCTAACTTCTGTTTTGCCGCCTTCCATAGTCCTGGTAATTAAAAAAATATTTTATAATACGCTTGAAATGCTGATATGCTCTTGGTCTTTACAGTAAATTAAAAAATATAAATCAAACATTTGTTTTTATTATTCTACATTACTCCTAACTATCTATAGTTTTCTTTATTACATATGATAGTACATTGTAATGTACCATCATAATGATGTAATGTACAAATGAATATAAAAAGTATTATGTTTTTTAAGGTTACTCGTGATAGTAGTAGATTATCCGACCAGGCGTTATAACGCCACCCATTTTCCGAGTTTTCCTTAGCTCTGGTATTTTTTAAAATATTTTTCCAGGACTTTAGGGGGTGTAAGTAGCAACATATAAAAAAATCACAAAGATCTGATATGTAAAAAAGTTTCAGGATAATCTGGATTAACTCTCCTTTCAATATCTTCTTCATTCTTACCATTTCTTGTAAACAACGTACCTAAGTAAACAAACTCATTCACTTGTTCCACTCGCTGTCCATCGATCAAAACATTACAAGCCGTAACGCATTCCTCCTTTTCAAAAACCATAACTTTCGTTTTACTTACATTCACTTTCATTCCTTTCCTCTCTAACGCACCATGCATGATTGCTACCATCTCCTGCAACTCCTCCGCTGAAGATGCAAGTATTACCTGATCATCAGCATAAAGGAGGCATTTGACGAGTAACCCATTCATCCTTAATCCGCAGTCACTATGTTTTAAATCTTGCAAACAACTGTCCATGAAGAGGTTAAACAGCCACGGCGACGCTACACATCCCTGTCTAACACCTTTCTCGATGGTAAACCAGTCAGTGTATGCCCCGTTTATCCTCACACAAGCTCTAGGATCCTCATAAAGGGATTTCAGAGCTCGAATGAGGCTGCTGTCCACCCCATTCATTGACAGCACCGACCACATTTCATTCCTCACCACTTTATCGTAAGCCTTTTCCAAATCCACGAATGCGCAATAGACCTTTTGACCTTTGGCCAAAAACTTTTCGGCTATGCTTCGCAAGGAAAAAACCTGATCCGTACATCCCATTCCCTTTCGGAATCCCGCTTGTATATTCCATATTTTCTTGTCGGTTACTTCCATAACTCTTTCAATAAGTACCTTTGCATACAATTTGCCAACAATGCTGAGAAGGCTAATGCCTCTATAGTTTTTGCAGTCTTGTTGCGAGCCTTTTCCTTTATAAAGAGGCACAACTACAGCTATGGCCCAGTCATTAGGTACTCGGCTGGTGCTCCAGCACAAGTAATATAACCGCTGCAACTGACCAACTATGATGCCCTGTCCAGCCTTCAGCATTTCGACTGTAATCCTATCATATCCTGCAGCCTTACCTACTTTCTTACTTCTCAGTGCCTTCACGATCTCATCCACGCCAATAACGCTTTCGTCATTGCTATCGTTACCATTCATTTCAGCTATCGGTGTCTCTATCGCCGACCTTTCAAATAAACTTTCAAAATACTCTTTCCATCTCTTCAGCACGCAAGATTCATCATTTACTATCTTTCCATTCTCGTCCCTGATGGATGTGTGTTCTGAGGATTGAGTTCTTCCTCGAACTGCACGAACGGATTTCCAGAAAAACTTAATGTTCCTCTGGAAATCGTCAGATAATCTGCTATCAAACTCATCTTTCTTTTCCTTTTAACCATTTCTTTCACTATTCTTTTTGACCTAACAAACTCCTTTCTTGCTTCATCTATGTCTACACTCGTTGCTTTTCCCATTCTTTCATTTGCTCTGGCAGCCAACCAATCTGACCAAGCTTTCTTCTTCTCTGACACTGCTGATTGTACATCCTTGTCCCACCATGTATTCTTAACCTTTCGTATTTTCCTTCTCTTGATCACACCACATACTTCAGACGCTACACATACTACCTCTTCTTTAAAGGCCTGCCATAATTCTTCCATATCATTTATGCAATCGAACCTCTCAAATTTTGCTATCAATCTTCGTTTATACTCATCTTTCACATCTTTCTCTTGTAGATTTTCTACCTTAATTCTTTCCAAGATCCTATTTTCATTACGCTCTCGGTGTCGCCATCCTTTAAAGAGCCCACTTATCCGGCTCAACACCAAGAAGTGGTCTGTGTGGATGCCGATCCCTCGATATGCTCTTGTATCCAACACATTCTTTCTCAATCGTTCATCTACTGTCACAAAATCAATCATACTTCTTCTAACATTTTTCGCCTCTCGCGTATACATATGTATCCTTTTATGATCAAACATGGTGTTTGTCACACAAAGGCTCCACTCCAAACAAATCTCAAGCAGTATTTTTCCATTTTTGTTCACACTCTCATCACCAAATGCACCTCACACCCATTCAAATCCATCTCGCTTTACTCCCACCCATCCATTGAAATCCCCTAACAAGATCAATCTTTCATTATCCTTGCTGTTCCTCAAAATCTCTCTTAAACTCAACCAAAACTCCTGCCTTTCGTCTTGCTCATGTTGTGACATACCCGTAACTATATTGACCGGGGCGTACACCCCCACAATAATGAGACGAGTAATTCCTACTTTCATTCTCATCCACAGTAGCCTAGCATTTACACATTCAAACTCTTTTACACACTCATTCATTCGCGCAGACAGTATTACACCAACTCCCTTACAGGCTCTGGTGGTACTATCTACCCCAGACCAATACGCCGTATATGCGCCATGCTTGGTGGTTTCACACCCTTTTCTTTTTGTTTCATTCACACAAAGAACATCAATCTTTCTATCATCCATCATCTGACATACTTCATCCAATTTGCCGTTCATTCCTCCTCCAACATTCAATGTTGCAAACCTGCTCTCCGTAGGCCGCTTTTCGCCCTCGCGGGAAACGAGACGTGATGGGTTGCGAACCGCGTCGCCGCCGTGTGAGGAAATATTATTTATTGTTCCCATTGCCTTCCCACGAGATTTAGGGTTTTTAAATGTCCATCCCCATAGAGCCCTTTACGGGGGTAAGGCGGAATATCACGTGTGCCCTGTGACCACCAACACAGGCACCCTCCGTTTGCAACCAGCTTACCCTCTGGCCACGAATCTCTCGGCACGGGTCGGTTTACACCTTAGATCGGGGTTTTGTGTCGGGTATGCTCCCTGAAAGTTGGTTTAATTTCGGAGTTTTCCTTCTCCTAGACAGGTTGCCAACCAAGGCTAACGAGGCCCATCTCCCCGAACGTTTGGTTTAATTTCGGAGTTTTCCTTCTCCTAGACAGGTTGCCAACCAAGGCTAACGAGGCCCATCTCCCCGAACGTTTGGTTTAATTTCGGAGTTTTCCTTCTCCTAGACAGGTTGCCAACCAAGGCTAACGAGGCCCATCTCCCCGACTTAACAAGCAAAGTAAACTCTCGCTCGAGACTCTCGAACTTATGAGGCAAAGAAGGGGAATGTCATATGCGCAGACGTTTTCGACAGATGGAAGAAACCTAAACCGGAAGATCCGGAAGCTGGTGCGACGTGACCTCTGATGTTCCAATACCCGCGCCATTACGGCTGCGATTGAACAGAATCGAGACACCAAAGTCTTCGCTCGCCAGCTTGGTAGAATTCATCTGTCGAAACTCAATACTGCGGATGGCAAAACCGTAACCTCCAAGTTCGAGATTCTCGCTGAAATTTAGAGTTGCTACAAGGACTTGTACGCATCACGGATGCCTAAACCCATGAGACCCAGTGATGATGACCACAGAGCCCAACAGACGTGCCATTACACGGAGGACATCCCTGATGTCAACCAGGGCGAGGTAAGAGTGGCTCTCGAGCAGCTCAAGAACAAGAAGTCTCCAGGGAATGACGGAATCACCACAGAGCTCTTAAAAGCAGGTGGGACAGCAGTTCTGAAAGAGTAGGCGAGCCTGTTTAATTCCGTTATCCACCAAGGCCTAACACCTCAGGCGTGGAGTGGGAGTGCGGTGGTTCTGTTTTTCAAAAAAGGTGACAAAACCCTGCTGAAAAACTACAGACCCATCTCACTACTGAGTCACGTCTACAAGTTGTTCTCGAGAGTCCTAACAAATCGCCTCGCCAAAAAACTCGACGATTTCTAGCCACCGGAACAAGACGGGTTTCGAAAAGGCACCGTAGACCACATCCATACTGTTTGGCAAATTTTACAGAAGACCAACGAATACAATCAGCCGCTGTGTATGGCTTTCGTGGACTACGAGAAAGCCTTCGACTCCATCGAAACCTGGGCGGTTCTGGAATCTCTGCAGCGGTGTCGCATCGATTGGCGCTACATCGAGGTGTTGAGATGTTTGTGCGACACGGCCACTATGACCGTTCAGCTCCAGGACAGTAAAACCAGCCCCATTGAGTTGCGTAGAGGAGTGAGGCAGGGGGATGTAATATCCCCTAAGCTCTTCACCAACGCACTCGAAGACGTCTTTAAGACGCTGGACTGGACTGGACGGGGCATAAACATTAATGGCGAGTACATATCTCACCTTCGGTTTGCCGACGATATCGTCATCGTGGCAGAGAGCCTGGCAGAGCTGAGCGAGATGCTGCACAGCCTAAATGGAGCCTCTCGACGGGTCGGTCTCGACATGAACTTGGATAAAACCAAGATTATGTTCAACGAACACCTTGTGCCGGGACCGGTTTATGTCGACGGATCGATGCTCGAAGTTGTTCAAGAGTATGTCTACCTTGGGCAAGTAGTCCAGCTTGGTAGAAACAACTTCGAGAACGAAATCGACCGCAGGATCCAGTTGGGTTGGGCAGCGTTTGGCAAGCTACGTCGAGTTTTCTCTTCGCCCCTACCGCAATGCCTAAAGACCAAAGTCTTCAACCAATGCGTCCTACCTGTTATGACGTACGGTGCTGAGACGTGGACACTCACAGTGGGACTAGTCCACAAACTAAAAGTCACGCAGCGAGCTATGAAACGGGCTATGCTTGGCGTTTCTTTGAAGGATAAAATCCGAAACGAAGTTATCCGACAAAGAACCAAAGTTACCGACATAGCTCACAGAATCAGTAGGCTCAAGTGGCAGTGGGCTGGCCATATCTGCAGAAAGACTGATGGCCGATGGAGCAAGCGTATCCTAGAGTGGAGACTACGTCTCGGCAAGCGTAAGGTAGGGCGGCCCCCGGATAGGTAGACCGACGACCTGAGAAAGGTGGCTGGGACAGACTGGATGCAGAAGGCTGAGGACCGTGTACTGTGGCGCGTGTTGGGAGAGGCCTATGTCCAGCAGTGGACTGCGATAGGCTGATTAATTGATTGATTGAAACCAAATCTAAGGATCTATTGTAAACTTTATCGATATTTTATCGATATTTATTCTGAGCAAGCCCATCACTAGTCAAATTAAAATTAGTGACAAACTACGAAGACTCTTCCCTAGATTAAAATCATAAGTCAAAGTGAAGTAAATATGTTGAGTTAAACCGCCATTGTAGCGCAAATTGTATGTATTATCTAAATTCTAAGGCTCGCCCAAATGTTCGTGAGAATGCTCGCTAAAACATACTCATGTTTTTTGTAACATTCGCGAGAATGCTCATTACAGGTGAATGCTCAAGTGTATCAGCGCCTTAATATACAATAGGGTAGTTTCCAGGGTCAAAATAATTATATTTTATTTATTCCGTATTTTAGATTATAAAAAAATATTGGACACGTATTTTTTCTTTTTTCGATTAAATAAAAAATAACAAAGATATACCTAGCCCATTAAAGTTACGTGTGACGTCATCTAGTGCGAAAAAATACAGCACGGCGTGACGTTATACGTAACTTTAATGAGCTATATCTTGGTCATTTTTGGTTTAATTTACAAATAAAAAAACGTATCGCTTATTTTTGAATAATCTAAAGGACGGACTTTTAAAAAATTTTTTGTCATCTAGCCTATTAGATACTGTTCAAGAGTCAGTCACCTTGATTATATTTTTTGATCTCAAGATGGAAACCCTATTGCAGGCCATCTTCTTCGCCACTTATTACGACTGGCGAAGGAGGTGTGCGAGTCTCTTCTCTAACGAATCCAAGGGCCCTACTCCCTAGAACCACCACGGTGCTCTCAACGTTCCGTAGTAGCGGAGCCACGCTTTTCAAATAATTACATAAATGTTTGTCTGGCGATCGAATCATCAAAAATCTGCTTGGCATATCAAAAGAAAACATTTTCCGTATATTGTGTACATGAGAGGTGCTGTGTACTGCTCGATCGCCTCACGAACACATTTTGCGTTGTATTGGCAGATATCGCGAGACAGAGACTTAGAGATCTGTCTGTTGAGGTGCCGATATTTCGGCATGTCGTCGAAGGATAGCAGAACCATTTTGCGCCTTTCCTCTAACAGCTCGAGGGTCGGACCCGAGATCTTGCTGGTTCTCTTGCTTTTCTGGGGCTTAAAGAATTTAGCCCCTGTTGTATGGACAGCATCCACGAACCCGTTACAGTACTCGTCCACATCTACGCATTCGCCCAGGCATTCGAAACGGTTCTTGAGTTCGAGCTGAAAGCTCTCGGGGTTTTGGATATGAAAACTAAAATGTACGTTCTGCATAATATGACTTTTACCTTGGTCATTTTAAACATAATAAGTGCTATCTGAACGTAATTAAAGTTATTAAAATGAATTACGTTTCAAAGAAGCAGACAAAATAAAATTCTCTGACGAAATAATGAAGCATTGTTTTATTGCTGACTATGCTGTGAGGTTTACTCGTAAGTTAAATTGAAATGATTATGTTAAAAATATAAGTCCCCCCGTGGGATCTCCACCTTGTCGTGGTGGGGGGGCTCAGTAGCCGTGGTTGGGTCACCCACGGTGAAGCTAAGCGAGATCCCGGGAGTGGACGCTCCGCGTGGGCTTGACGGAGGCCTGCGCAGGATGCGTCCAAAGGGGGGGATTGAATAGTTAATTTTCGCTGGCAACACTAGCGAACAGTTGTCATTTCGCTACGAATATAATAACATTATTGAATAAAAAATAGTTTTATTTTGTTTTACTAATTAATTATAAGTGTAAAGTAAAGTGTATACCCATAAACCTAAGCAATAATTGTTGGTGTAACTTTATATCAAAAGACTAGTGACAAAACCTTGCTGGAAAACTTGTGGCGGACTAACTGTCAAAGTAACGGACAACCAATACAAGATTCAAAGTGAGCTGGAAACCCGGGGAGTATTGTTTTCATAATTCTTTACTTATCCTTGTACCGTCTTATTTTATATAAGTAATAATAACTAAAATACACTATACATCACATAAACACTGCTCATTACATGTGAGCGACGTCAATTACAATACACAGCGGCACCGTTTAAGTCTCCTTTTGATTGACAATTTGTGGAAGCAAAATCGATGATGAAAAACATTTGCCTCAGACACCATATACTACATGACATACTATACACAAAACATAATAATTTTAATTTTTAAATTTATTATAAACTGTACAATAGTTTTACACAGGTTCATTTATAGAAGTACTCTACATTCCAATTTATTGTTTTATAAATATATCAAACTTATAAAGAACAATGGCAGAATTTGGTATGGGTTGTGGCGACCTTAAAATTCATATGAACAAAATAAATTGTTTTTTTTTTTCTACGATTTTTAATATTTTCACGTTGTCTCGTTAAAGCTGGAGTATTATATGAGGATAAAAAGCATTCCAATTGATTACGAATACTTTATTATTTGATTGTTGCCATAGACAATGGTGTGACAGGAGTAGACGTGAGTGCTATATCGGTATCGATTATTAAATAAGTAATCGATACGATCGACCTTTATAGTGTTGGTTTGATTTAAAATGCAGTTATTTAATATTTAATCAATATTATATCAATAAGCTAATATTTTTGAACCAAAACAACGTTTAAATCAAATAAAAATGTAACAGCATCGTTTTAATGTTGTATCAATTTCACATAAAATCGATTTAAAATGTGCAGCTCTGCTTTTGTCTTTGGCGGTGACAGTTAGATGTACAAAATACTTCTGCGTTTTGATGTCAATCTGACATAAATGTCATTTGATAATTCAAACGTACCTAACTACATTGTTTAACTTTCATACTATAACTTTCCTTTTACCTACATTGTTCATTCTTAACTCAAAATTCAAACACCGATATCTTTTTTTTCCGCCTTTCCTGAGTGAAAATGGAATCATTTATAGACTCTGTTACTTACGCCAAATTTTTTGATATATTTTTTATTACTGTTCACTTCAATTTAATTTCAGACATTTTGATGTATGGAGATCTGCCATTGTCCTTTATTAGGTATACCTTATCGTTATTTTCATATTCCCCAATAGTTAGTAACTAAGTATTTAAAATAAGCTGTTCTAAATTTATTCAATTTATTCTTCTTTTATTTTTATGATCTACCTACATTATTTCCTTCTCAACTTTCTATCCACCCATTTCATAGTTTCTCTCTGCTGACTTAACTCACTCTTCCTTCCTTACATTTCAGGTGCCTACGGGGTAGGTCTGTTCAAAATGATGACCCACAGAATGGCAGTTCTGGAGGACAAATTACAGACCACACTCAAGGAATTGGAATCCTCTAAAAACCTGTGTAACCAGCTGCTACAGGAAAGGGAGGACAGCGAAGAAGAACTTAAGAAAATAGTAGACAATAACACTAAACTCAAGACACAGCTGGCTGAAATGCACACACACCATCTCGAAATACTTGAGCAACATGAGCATCTTCGACTGACGGTGTCCGACTTCCAACAGTGCATGAACACTCATGAAGAAGCTCTGAGACGTGTTGCTGAACTGGAACGTGAATTGAGTAAAGCTCATAACACCATCTCTAACATACAAATAAATAAACACAGTCAACAGATTGCGAATACCTGCAGCCTATATCATAAGTTGGTTAGTAGTGAGTCTGATCATGTGTGCATTAGGGAGCCAGTTGTGACAATAAACCTGACCAGGGAGGATACTATATAATAAACTTAAACGCTACATTAAAATTACTAAATTAATTAAAAAATATCATAAATCTATTAGGAAATATAATGTGCATAGAGTTAATTTAAATCTCAGAAAGCAGCGAATAAACTTAGTTAATCAACCATCTGAGTACTCTAGGAACTTGGAACAAAGTAGATCAGTTTATGATATGGGTACTCATCGCTTAAGGGAAGAGATATTACTTAGGGAAAGAACCTTAAATGAGATTTTTAACAAATACCAAGCTTTTCAACAAGAACTGAGCAAGCGTATAGTGGAGGCAGGTGAGCTCGTAGACTTGGTGAGGTGTAATGCAAAAATGTATGAGTCTCTGACCAATAAGCTCTCGTGTTCTTGTACTCACACTCTAATCCCAGCAGAGCCATTGATTACCATACTACCTGAGATTTTTTCTAACAATCCACAAAACTCACACTAATTTCTAACAAATTTAAATAAATCTAGGCTTCCAACATCAATTAATAAAACTTTTATTTTCCCTGATAGGCTAGGTCACAATTTTGGTAGTCTTCTCAGTGAGTACTCAAATCAGTGTGTTATAAATTATTGTAGGCCAGGGGATAGTTACAGTAGTTTAGTTAAACAGATTAAGTTACTCCCCTTAGATAAGAGTAGTACTGCCATATTATTGTTTGGTAACAGTTTAACTGTTAAGAGACCTGTCTCTTTACAGTTAAACTGTACCGTAATAACAATTCAACACATTCTATGATGTCCTGACATCATAGAATGTGTTGAATTGTTATTAGAACTTAATTCTTAGTTGTTAATTTATTTTAGGTGCTTTGCCTTACTCAAATAACTTAACAAATACACAAAACATGCACATACAATCGTTAAATATAAAGAAAAAAAAATGTTTTATTTATCTCCACTAATTACATAAGATTTAGTATCTAAGTTGACAATTATTTAACATTTGTAATTTGTGGGAGATCTGGAGTCTAAACTAAGCCTTGGCCTGTGCTTTAGAGCTCCAGGCCCCCAATAATGGTAGTGACGGTATAATTTTGCCAAAATTATAAGTTTGTGCGTGGAATGTTATGCACCTATGCGTGCGTGCGTAGTAATATGCGTGTGTGTGTGAGTGTGTGTGTGTGTGTGTGTGTATATGTGTGTGTGTGTGTATATGCGTGTGTGTGTATGTGCATGTATAAATATATCTATATATATGTGTACTTCATTACATGTTAATATTTTTGGATTTTCTACTGTCTACACTGCTATTTCTAGGAGGCTTTCTGTTTCAGAATAATTAAGATTGAGTAAGAATTTTTGCAGTTTGGTTTTACATTCTTTCTTCAAACAGTTTGCAATGGGTACTAATTTATTTATTTTGTTATACAATTTATATCCGCGGTACATGTAAAATCTTTGTGCAAAGGTAGTATTTGTTTTTGTTGACTTACATATTGCATAATTCCTTCGAGATAGGGCGACACATTTTATACTGCTTTGAGATAAGTTTGAGTGTTTGAAAAGAACGGTTAACATTATACATATATAGTTGTCTTATGGTCAGGACTAGAGTTTCTTTATAAAGTTTGGTAGTAAAGAATAATCGAGGTTTGCAGGTGCTTACTTTTAGTATCATTCCCTGAGCTCTTTCCAAGATTATCATGTTTGATTTACAGGCTCCTCCCCATGTAGTAATACAAAAGCTCAAAAAAGACTGCACTATAGCTTCGTAAACCATTCTAATGTTATGTTTCTCTGCTACATCACGGAGCTCTTTAAATATATAGGCTAGTTTACGTATCCTTTGTGATAATGTACGTATGTGGGTTGAGAAACCTAAATTAGCATCTATTTCGATTCCTAGATATTTTATAAATTGTTAGGTATTGATAGTTGGACAGTCGCAGGCAGCTATTTGAGGGAAGTTACTTTTGTGTGCAAAAATGTTGTGTTTGTGGTTTGTTGTATCACTTGTATTATGTATTGAAAATGTGACGTATTTAGTTTTATCTTCTTTAAGGGTGAGAAAGTTTGATAGTAGCCAATGGCATACAGTGTTAAATCCTGTTTGTGTAACATTAAAAAGTTCATCCCGCGAATCGGCAAAGAACTTAAGGGCGGTGTCGTCTGCGTATGTTGATAAACGACAGTTTTTAATATTTAAGTTACTGAGCTCATTGATGTAGCAGAGAAAGTGAGTTGGACCCAAAATGCTACCTTGTAGCACCCCAAAATCAATTGGTAGAACATCACTGACATGCTCTCCTATCTTTACACATTGGGTTCTGTTGTGTAAGTAATCAGATATCAATGCTGCCGGTGTGCCTCTAATACCGAAATCCTCTATTTTATGTACTAGATGGGGGATAGAGACTGTGTCAAAGGCTTTTGCAAGGTCAAGAAATATAGTTAGGCATTTAATCTTTTGGTCTAATTTACTAACAAGAAAGTTGACGAGATCAAAACCTGCATTTTCCACGGAGCGACCCTTTCGAAAACCATATTGTTGACTTGACAGTAAATTGTTTTGGTCTAAATATTGAGTTAGTCTATTATTAATAATTCTTTCAAATATATTTGACATCACTGTTAATATTGAAATTGGCCTGCAGTTACTGACACTGCCTCTATCACCCGCCTTATGTATGGGATGTACCACAGCTCTCTTAAATGCGTCAGGAAATACACCCTCTTCAAAGCAACATACATACATACATAGACTCACGCCTGTCTCCCCGAAGGGGTAGGCAGAGGTATATTAAACGCCCACTTTTCGCCAGTGTTTTGATCCCACGTAATAGGTGGCGAGCCTATTGCCGCTTATCGGGATATTTTGTTTGCCAGAGCCTCGTCCGTTGATCGGCAGGTGCACCACTTGCAGGTGAGGTTGGCTTGGGACCCTAAGTTCTTGGTGGGAACCCATGCACCCAGTTCTTGGTGGGAACCCATGCACCCTTTCAATTGCATAATAGTTTTTTCAACTTCTTCCTTGTCTGTAGGTAAGAGCACAAATGACTTAAGCGGGGATTTTGAATATTTCCTAAACTCTGGAAGATGTGAAGGTATTAAATCTGACAATCGTTTACCTACTTTTGAGAAGTATTCATTGATTTAGTTAATTGAGCATTCGGGATCTTTTTCATTTAATAGTCGAACTGGTGGTTGTTTTGTTTTATTGTTATTGGTGACTGTTTTGATGGTCGACCATAGCTGTTTTGTATTATTTTTAGATGTTATTAGCTGATCTCTAAAATATTGTTTTCTAAGTTTTTTAATTATATTGTTACAGTGATTTCGGTATCTTATATACGTAATTTTTAATATGACATTGTCCTTATCTGATTTAATTTTTTTATGCATTCGGTCTCTTGTTCGAATACAACGAAGAATACCGGCAGTAATCCAAGGTTTGATTGTGTATTTACTTCTAGGAATTAATCGTGTAATTGAGTTGTTTGCAATTAGTTGTTGTATGATGGTGATAAAATTATTAGTAGCAATGTTCAAATTTGATTCCTGATAAATTTCGTGAAAGTCGAGAGCAAGACATTCTGATTTTAATTTTTCGCGGTCAATTCTATACTTTAGTTTCGAATTTATAGGCTTCGTATTGGATACTTCAGTTTTAATACAAGACAGTATGGCCTCATGATTGGTAATACTCGTATCCAATGAGAAAGTGAATGCACTATGTTTTGTTTTTAATATCACGTGGTCTAAACAAGCTTTACCTCTAGCGGCAGTATTGATAGTGGAAAGAAATCCGTGGAATGATATTGTACCTAAATACGAAGTGGTTTCATGACTAGTTCCTATCAAATCTATATTTATGTCACCAACTACGATTATGTTTTTGAACGATGATACGCTTTGTAGTAGGCCGTGAAAAGATTCCAGAAAATTGTCTAGAGATCTAAAGCTAGGTGGTCTGTAAATGGCTATGACTATTGTATGATTTTTTATTTTGATTGTTAAGCAATTGGCTTCCGATAATGATGGCTCTTCCACGATACGTTCGAGGTCACAATTAGTATAGACAACTACGCCATCGTTTTGGTTGTAATTAATGGTGGTTTTATATGCCTCATAGCCGCTTAGTTGAGGCAAGTTTACCACTCGCGATAACCAACATTCGGAGAGCACCACAATATCACATGTAAGAGCAAGCCTTTTGAACAATATATGCAGTTCTTGAAAGTTGCAGTTGAGACTACGAATGTTCTGTTGAAGAATTTTTAAATACTGTTTCGGGTGAGTAAGGAATGATGTACACTCTTCAGGCTCGCAGGTTACTGGTAATTCAATATTAAATTGGTCAATATCATTTAATAAGTTATTTGTGGAATCGAATTTGATGTATAATAATTATTTTTAGTGAAAACAGAAAGTGGTAACGAATAGGTTCTGTGGTTGGTTGAAGCTATAGTCATGATGATTGCGTGATATTGCAGATGATGGCAAAAACGTGTTGGTAAAATAATCTGAACTGTTATTAGAGACATAACGCATTTGCAGTAACAATTACATATATTGGTTGTTAGGCAATGGTATTTTAGCAGTATACTCGTATTAATATATATTTTTAATGTTGTGTGCCATATAAAAACAAATATATTGATATCATAGGTTAGAAAATATTCATGTAATGTGGTGTATATAGTATGGGAATTATTTATTATTCTAATTTGCAAGAAAGGGTAAGATTTATGCGCTAGGTAGCTTTTAAATAACGTATTGGATGTGCGTGCAGAGTAAGTGTATATGAATTGTGTTATTGTTTCGGTGTATGTTCGTATAGCTGTTCTGTAGATAGATAGATAGATATACGCTTTATTGCACACCAACATAGCATTAAACAGTACATATATTGTATATTGTAAAGAGACTTAAAACTACGATAATGTACAATCGGCGGCCTTATAGCCTAGGGCGATCTCTTCCAGGCAACCTTAAGGTGGACAGGAATGATATGAGCAAAAATGTGGAGCGGTGGTGTAGTTGCTAAAAATAATACTAAAATCTTAGATACTATATACATACATACATATATAAATTATAATTCGATAAATATACGTACTTACATAAACAAAATACAATACAACTAAGTATAAAATATTACATAAAATAAAATACAAATATAAAATATAATTACATACATTATAGAAATACTAGAGGACGCCAGCAGCTACGCCTGCATTTTTTTTAATTTATCCGTTTTGGCCGATCCCGTGGGAATTTCGGAAAATCCCTTCTTAGTGCACCCCTACGGTCCCCAAGGAACATACATGCCAAATTTCAGCTTCCTGCGCCCAATAGTTTCGGCTGTAGCGTGTCTGTCAGTCAGTCAGTAACGCAAGGATTTTATATATTAAGATAAGAGACAGTCAAGACAAACAATACATACATAAATACATACACACATAGACTCACGCCTGTTTCCCGGAGGGGTAGGCAGAGACTACGGAGCGCCATTTGCAACGATCCTGACATATCTCTCTTGCTTCATTCACTCCCATCAGATTCCTCATGCATGCTCTTCTGTTCAGGGTGCTTCTAACCTGTCCTGTTTTTAGGATGTCTCCAATCTGGTCAGAGAACGTCCGCCTAGGTCTTCCCCTTCGTCCTGTCCCTTCCACACTTGCCTTATATATCTGCTTGGTCAGTCTTTCGTCATCTATCCTCTCCACGTGCCCAAACCATCTTAGCATGCCTTTCTCGATGCTTGTCACTACATCTTCTTTTACCCCACAACATTCTCTTATCACACAATTCTTTACTCTGTCAGTCAATGAAACACCACGCATACTTCGCAGTGCTCTCATTTCTACAGCATTTATTCTACTTTCAAGACTCTTCTGCCATACCCAACTATCAGTACCATACATAAGAGTAGGTACTAACACCCCTCTATGGACAGCCAAACGTGCCTTTTTGGACACGTTTTGGCTATTCATAAACGCCTTCAGAGCTCCATTCACTCTATTACCTGCATTAACTCTTCTTTCAATATTTTCTACATTCTTACCATCTCTTTTAAACAGCGTACCTAAATATACAAACTCATTCACTTGATCCACTCGCTGTCCATCGATCATAACATTACAAGCCGTAACGCATTCCTCCTTTTCAAAAACCATAACTTTCGTTTTACTTACATTCACTTTCATTCCTTTCCTCTCTAACGCACCATGCATGATAGTTACCATCTCCTGCAACTCCTCCGCTGAAGACGCAAGTATAACCTGATCATCACCTTAATCGAGGCATTTGACAAGTAACTCATTCATCCTTAATCCACATTCACTATTTTTCAAATCTTGCAAACAACTGTCCATGAAGAGGTTGAACAGCCACGGCGACGCTACACATCCCTGTTTAACACCTGTCTCGATGGTAAACCAATCCGTGTACGACCCATTTATCCTCACACAAGCTCTAGAATCTTCACAAAGGGATTTCAGAGCTCGTATGAGGCTGCTGTTCACCCCATACATCGACAGTACCGACCACATTTCATTCCTCACCACTTTTTCGTAAGCCTTTTCCAAATCCACGAATGCGCAGTAGACCTTTTGACCTTTGGCCAAGAATTTTTCGGCTACGCACCGCAAGGAAAAGACTTGATCCGTGCACCCCATACCCTTTCGGAATCCTGCTTGTACATCCCATATTTTCTTGTCGGTTACTTCCATAACTCTTTCAATCAGTACCTTCGCATACAATTTGCCAACAATGCTGAGAAGGCTAATGCCTCTATAGTTCTTGCAGTCTTGTTGCGAGCCTTTTCCCTTATAAAGAGGCACAACTACCGCTGTGGCCCAGTCATCAGGTACTCGGCCGGTGCTCCAGCACAAGTTAAATAAGCGCTGCAGCTGACCAACTATGATGCCCTGTCCAGCCTTCAGCATTTCAACTGTAATCCTATCATATCCTGCAGCCTTACCTAATTTCATACTTCCCAACGCCTTCACAATCTCATCCACACCAATATCGCTTTCATCATTGCTATGATTACCATTCATTTCGTCGATCGATGTCTCTATCGCCGTTCTTTCAAGTAGACCTTCAAAATACTCCTTCCATCTCTTCAGCACGCATGATTCACCTTTCATTATCTTTCCATTCTTGTCTCTGATTGACGTGTATTCTGAGGATTGAGTTCTTCCTCGAACTGCACGAACGGATTTCCAGAAAAACTTTATGTTTCTCCGGAAATCTTCAGATAATCTGCTATCAAACTCATCTTTCTTTTCCTCTTTTTTCCTTTTAACAATTTCTTTCACAATTCTTTTTGACTTAACAAACTCCTTTCTTGCTTCATCTATGTCATCAATCGTTGCCTTTTCCATTCTTTCATTTGCTCTGGCAGCCAACCAATCTAAACAAGCTTTCTTCTTCTCTGACACTGCTGATTGTACATCCTTGTCCCACCATGTATTCTTAACCTTTCGTATTTTCCTTCTCTTGATCACACCATATACTTCAGACGCTACACATACTATCTCTTCTTTAAAAGATTGCCATAATTCTTCCATATCATTTATGCCATCGAACCTCTCAAATCTTGCTATCAATCTTCGCTTATACTCATCTTCCACATCTTTTTCTTGCAGATTTTCTACTTTTACTCTTTCTAAGACCCTATTTTCATTATGTTCTCGGTGTTGCCATCCTATAAAGAGTCCACTTATCCGGCTCATCACCAAGAAGTGGTCTGTGTGGATGCCGATCCCTCGATACACCCTTGTATCTAACACATTTTTTCTCAAACGTTCTTAGCCTCACGCGTATACATGTGTATCCTTTTGTGATCAAACATGGTGTTTGTCACACAAAGGCTCCACTCTAAACAAACCTCAAGCAAAATTTTCCCATTTTCATTCACACTCTCATCACCAAATCCACCTAAAACCCTTTCAAATCCATCTCTTTTAACTCCCACCCATCCATTGAAATCACCTAACAAGATCAATCTTTCGTTATCCTTACATTTCCTCAAAATCGCTCTTAAGTTCTCCCAAAATCCTTGCCTTTCGTCTTGTTCTTGCTGCGACATACCCGCTACTATATTGACCGGGGCGTAAACCCCTACAATAAAGAGACGAGTAAGTCCTACTTTCATTCTCATCCACAATAGTCTAGCATTTACACATTCAAATTCCTTAACGCACTCATTCATTCGCGCAGACAGTATTAAACCAACTCCTTTGCAGGCTCTGGTGGTACTGTCTACCCCAGACCAATAAGCCGTGTAGCTGTCATGTTTTTTGGGGCCACAACCTTTCCTTTTTGTCTCATTCACACATAGAACATCAATCTTTCTATCATCCATCATCTGGCATACTTCATTCAATTTACCAACCATTCCTCCTCCAACATTTAATGTTGCAAACCGGCTTTCCGTAGGCCGCTTTTCGCCCTCGCGGGAAACAAGACGTGATGGGTTGCGAACCGCGTCGCCACCGTCTGGAGAAATATAATTTTCAGTTCTCATAGCGTTCCCACGAGCATTAGGGATTTAAAATTTCCATCCCCGCAGAGCACTTTACGGGGATAAGGTGGAATCCCACCTGTGCCCTGTGACCACCAACACATGCAACCTCCGTTTGCGACCAGCTTGTCCTCTGGCCACGAATCCCTCGGCACGGGTCGGCTGACACCTTGGATTGGGGTTTGTTTTCGGGTATGCTCCCTGAATGTTGGTTTTAACTTTTAACAAACAATACAAATGGAGTAAATAAGGCTAATGTCACAGAAAATGATCAAATTATATCAGATAGTGATTTTTGATCAAAGTTTTGAAGATATTTAACGATTTTGCTTTTCGAATTTCCAGGGATAAGGCATTCCACAGACGCACAGCTTGAACAGTGAAATATTTCGAAAAGTAATTAGTGGAATGCTTTGGCATCCTCAGTGTTAGATCCTCAGACGACCTCAAGGATTTCACATGTGTGTCATGAACGAAGACAAAAAGTTCTTTAAGATAGGAGGGAGTACTAGGATTAGATAGAACATTGTACAACAATGTTAGAATGTGAGTATTCTTGCGAAGACGAATTGGCAGCCACTTGAGTTTATTGCGAAAATCTGAAACCTGATCATATTTGCGCAGTCCAAATATAAATCGTATGCAAAAATTTTGGAGACGTTCAAGTTTATCTAGCTGCTCTTCAGTGAGATCAAGATAGCTGACGTCAGCATAGTCTATAATGGGCAGAAGCAAAGATTGGGCAAGTGCAACTTTAGTGGCAGTTAAAAGAAAGTTGCGTAGCCTACGCAACGAGCCTGCCGATGCGAATAATTTACGACTCATTTCTTTTAGTTGTGGTCTCCAGGACATGGTTTCGTCAATGTATATTCCCAGATTCCTTACAACTCTGCGAAAAGGAAGATCTTTTCCATCAAATCTGATTCGCGGAAGATCAACCCAATTAATTTTAGAAATCATTTTAGAGCTGCCGATAATAATTAATTGAGTTTTATCAGCGTTAACTATCAGTCCATATCTCTTGGTTCATTCGCAGATACGTTCTAAGTCTGTGTTAATAGTAACACAGGCTTCTGCCAACTTAGTTATAGGAGCTTGCGTGTCAATCTGTAAATCATCTACATAAAGGTGGTAGGATGAAAGTAGTTGATTTGAGATGGAGTTTATAAATATGGCGAAGAGTAAAGGAGATAGCACGCCACCTGCGGCACACCGGCATTTGTGTAAGACCAAGAGGAATAAGAGTCTTCTATGTATATACGTTGCCGGCGACCAAACAGGTAACTACGAAACCAGCCAATTACCGTTGGAGATACGTTAAGAGAGCATAAAATGGCCAGTATGATGTGAAAATCCACGGTGTTAAACGCGTTGCTAAAGTCAAGTAATGTCAAAATCGTTAGATTTCCACAATCCATACCTAGCCTTATGTCGTCAGTTACGCGGGTAAGAGCAGTGACAGTACTGTAACCAGAGCGGAAACCAGATTGATAAGGATTTAGGAGCGCATTTTCACATAGAAAGGAAGTGAGCTGTGAGTGGACTAGACGTTAAAGGACTTTCGACAGGATGGGTAGTAAGGATATGGGACGATAATCTGTGAAGGAATTGGGCTTGAGGTTCTTTGGTAAAGGAATGATATGGGCATCTTTCCAGTCCGATGAAAAGATGCCACGAGCAATGGAATAATTTAGGATGTGACAAAGGACTGGAAGAATTTCGTCTAGGCTTTTATGTCGTTTTTATAATAAAAAGTATATTTTGTTATAGTTCATTTTAAGTAGTATAGTGTGAGAGTTTTACACAGGTTACATAATATTTTAAAGTTAGATAATTATGAAACAATATTTTATAATATAAACAAAAATATTGAGAGATAGATGAATTGCAAGGCTTAGTCATTTTAAATTAAGTTTACTAAGATCCTCTTCTTTGGCAATCAGTTTTGACGGCTCACCTTCTTTTTCACGTATATAGACCTTGCCATACGACGTCCAGCAGGCTGCAAGTTTATGAGTTTTAACATATTGTCGAGCCAGGAAAAATAGGCGCCTGCCAGAAGTAGTCAGAGATTCCGATATATAAATAGGCTTCGGTTCACCACATAACTTCAGGTGAGACGAGTTTAGCTTTTCATTATTATTTTTGTTGAATGTTTTCGATCCTTTTATAATTTGCTCTTTAATTGTTGTCGATCCAAATTCCACAATAACGGCGCTTAATTTATTTGTGGTCTTTTTAGTACGATATATGTTTCGAATGTCAGATTCCAACATGTCAACTTTTAGTGTATCGCATGCATTTTTAACAAACCCAATTAAAGTTGATTTGGTTTCAGCCTGTGTTTCAGGGATATTTCGTAACTCCAAGGTCGAGGATCTTGAGTTTCGCTCGAGAAGTTCAACCTTTTGCTCCAATAATTTAATTTGATTCTTAGAAGCTTCGTTTTCGGCTTTTAGTTGTTGTTGTTGACGCAAGATTTCATCATATTTATCGGACATGTATTGTATAGACTGTTTAATTTCATTATTTTTTTGAGACATCTTACTCATTTCCTCTTGTAATTTCAAAGTTTGGGACTTTTGTTGCAACTGTAACTCGGACAGCTTATTTTTTAATTCGCATAACGTAGTATCATCGTGTTTACGTTTCATACGCCGCGTAATGTTTTGTTGTCCCGGCTTACCATCGTAATAGGTTTCCGAGCCCATATAATCCGAAACCGTGTCAGACTCCTGTGTTAAGATAGGTTTCAGTAGTGTTTGGGTTGATTTACCGGTTGGAGATCGTTGAGTCATCGTTGTGATAAAATAATGAGTTTCTAAGATTCAATAAGTTATATTGAATTCACTCTGTAAATACAATAAGTTCACAATAATGTTGTATTTACGGCCTCAATTCAATGCGTATCAAACATAAACGGTTGACCTTGTTGCTCCGCTGCGCACCTCTATGTAGCAACTTTATTACTCTCTCGCTCGTACTGTTTTGAATGGCTGCGCAAGTATAGGAGGGGTCTAGCTGTCTGGTCTTCGATCGACGTTTTCGAACAAAAGCGCTGTCCGTCCAGTTTACGATGACCTCTCCGCCAGCTTGTATTGATATAATGATTACTCACTTGAGGGTTGATGTATTCAGTGCTGCTATGTGTGAGTGTACTCCAGCTCAGTTGCGTATGCGCCGACTTGTTGTTTACTTCTTACGCCCTGGTACTTCGTAGAATTATTTGTTATATATTTTTGAATAATATTAAGAGAAATTTTATTTAAATTAAAATTCAATGCACATAGTGGACACGTCCAAACGCTTTTGTGATCCAGAGGGGAATGGGGAATATGTCATTGTATAACATAACTTGTCGTCATAGTGACGCAATATTGTTTTCTGACGCTAATAAATTTATTAGTAAATTTATTTTACTATAGATACAATGTATCTGCCATTTTATATTAAGCGACAGATTGCTAAGTTATTAGCATACAATTTACAGCAAGGCAGAGAGCCTTGTGTTGACAATTTATTTGATAGGGTTAGACTGCCCTCCGCGACCACAACCGTTGCAAGTCGGTAGAAACGTAGGAGAATAACAGAGGTATTTATGCCTTGAAATAAATAAAATATCGTGACTAAGACCCGCTAAATAATATTGTATGAAATATTAATTCATTTATAACAATAGGCTCATGGGTCTTTAACCAATGTTCAGTTAAGCACAAAACCTTAACGTCATATTTTTCTAGAAATAAACTTAACTCTAATTCTTTGCCAGATAGGCCCTGCATGTTTTGGTGTACTATATTCAAATACTGCAGCCTAACTGTTGTCCTATCTTGGAGTATAAATCACAAGATGTGTCAATAAAAACATTGTTAGTACATGTACTAACCCTATCAAATAAATTGTCAATACAAGGCTCTCTGCCTTGCTGTAAATTGTATGCTAATAACTTAGCAATCTGTCGCTTAATATAAAATGGCAGATACATTGTATCTTTAGTTAAAATAAATTTACTAATAGAGCAAGAGCCCGTGAACCCCAGACCTACGTTATTTTATAAAAGCTGAAAGTTTGGCAGCGTATGCTCCCAACACAGGTAAGAACGATGGACCATTATGAAGTTTGGGTTATAGTGGCTTTGGCAGGTAAACGGTACTGAAGGTGTCTAAAATACCGATCTAAATACATCAAATAATAAAGTCCAATTTTTCGGTTTTACCTTCAGAATACCATTAAAAATTACATTATTCATTGCCAGACACTTAACATCGTGGCAACCTCTTGCCAGACACCCTTAATGTCCATGAAATTATAATTTTACTTACGTTATAGTATAAAAGCTGATTTTTATATATAATACTTGGGTAATAAGTAGATGATGTTTCCTCACTAGCCAGATACTTTTGATAGTTCCAACCCCTTGCCAGACAAACATTGTAAATCGTAAGAAGAGATTCGTGATTAGAATGACTTATGCAAATGAACTTTTTGGCGCAGACTTATATAACTGATGGTCTATGAACATTTTGAAAACATTCTAAGAAAAGACTTTCGATGCTACAACTAACTTAAATTGTTAAAAATTTTAATTTATTCTGTCAATAACAGGTTTAAAAAAAAGCAAAATAAAATCTTCCTTCAAAATTTAATTTAAAATTGGTTAATGATACAAGTTATTATAAAGGATAAAAAATAGATTGATGACATTACATATTATTATAGAGCATAAAAGATAATATTATTTCATTAATTATCATCATTATTACCAATGTTATCATTTTCTTCGTCACTGTTACTCCATTCGATATCGTGATCTTCTTCTTCTTCGTCAGTTTCTGTAAAAATGTAAAAACGCTAAAGGATTAAAAGTATTAAAAAAATGAAAAATAGATATTTATACTTGAGACAATTTTCAGTGAATCTCTAATGAAATTTGGTAACTGATCACCTTCGAACCATTTAAAATGCTATTATGGTACTGATTATTTTCGAGTACCCATCCATTATTCTCGGGTTGATAAATTGTTGGGATTTGGTGATTTTCATTATTCCAAATGCTAGACACATAGTTGGCTCGCAGAAATTGTTTTAGCAATTCGGATTTACACGGTGGTAGACTACTAGCATCAAAATTTCGTAGTTTTTTTACGACTAAACGCTTCATTAATATCTGAAACCTGATGAAGAACAATATAAATCAAACATCATTTATACTTGCAAAGAAAAGCCGATACCCAAAAATTCAACGTCGACGTGTAACGGCTTCCCAACATGTCCAACTCCTGAAAATAAATTAACCTCAAGAAATAAACCTCCAAATCGGAAACCTAAACCAAACAACAAGTCTCTCGGCGATTATACAGATTCGTCTGCGGCTTCTGTCCCCAGTGCAACTAAAGTATCGTCTGTGGCTCCTATCCTCAGTGCTCATAAGGTCATACAGGCAGAACTTTCCACATCGGTCTCAACGATCAATAGCCATGACTGTGAAGACACTAATAAAGGAAACTGGGAAAAAGTAGGGCGTAGACGGTCTCGATCTTCACTTCCCGGGGTACTCAGGGGTACCGCTGAACCTGGCTCCACGATGCTACATGCCGCTGAGAGGCGAAGATACTTGCACCTATATTACGTGCAGGAGGGCACCACAGTCGAGCAAGTACGCGACTGTCTTAAGTCAATATGTGGCAGTGACGAATGCACTGTTGAAAAACTGAAATCTCGTGGCCACTACGCTTCCTTTAGCCTTGGAGTACCATTGAAATATGCCGAAAATATGTCTTCAGATAACTGTGCTAAAGACATATGTGTTAAGCCATGGCGGCAGAACTTTCGTGCTAAGAACAATTATCAAGTGTCGACCGCGATCCCTTGAGATGAAAATATGCTATCAAAATGTTCGTGGTCTAAGAACGAAGACTAGTACCTCCCTAATAAGGTTACGCAAAGTGAATATAATATAATAGCATTATATTATATTCACTTTAGCTTTTCCTGTGAAATAGTTACGGACATTGATGGTATGACTGATGGCAAAGAAATAATATTTGCTATTGTGTCATATAAAAAGGGTTGTATTTAAATGTTACTCAATTTATCTCTGATTTCTTCCAAAAAAATATAACTTTGTTCCACCGAAAATACTAATTGCACCACAAAATATACTCACAAAATATTTCAAAACGAACACCTGTTTATTGACCGTTGCAAATCTCTAATAATAAAAATAAACCTTTCAATTACAGAAGCATATCATTTTTTTTTACTTTTAACAACCAAATAAATTAATTAGCCAAGTTGACGGAGCCCTGCTTCACAGGGCTCCTTTTTTGGGTGCAGCGTCATAAGAGAACCTAACATAACCTATTAAGTTTTCTGAGTGGATAAGTTTCCCGAGCGGATAACACTCTTCATATCAAATTATATTGTGTAGAAACATCGTCATATTTGGTGTGCAAATACACTAAAATATAGTGTGCAAGTCAGTATTTTAGTGAAATAATAAAGTTTCTTAGCGTAACGCACTTCAGTGTGTTACTTAAGATATTTGATGGTCTGTTAAAAATATCCCATATAAAAATGTAAAAATATTATGCTGTGTCGTGTATTTGCCTCTTAACTATAAAGATGAGCAGTATTTGAATGTTTTGACATGCTTTGAAAATTTAGTTTTAACTTCGCGCTCTCCTACATACAGCTACCCTACATGCTTGCCTGGCAAGGGGTTAGAACTATCAAAAGTGTCCGGCTAGTGAGGAAACATCATCTACTTATTACCCAAGTATTATATATAAAAATTAGCTTTTATACTATAACATAAGTAAAATTATAATTTCAAGAACATTAAGGGTGTCTGGCAAGAGGTTGCCACGATTTTAAGTGTCTGGCAATGAATAACGTGATTTTTAATGATATTCTGAAGGTAATACCGAAAAATTGGACTTTATTATTTGATGTAATTAGATCGATATTTTAGACACCTTTAGCACAGTTTACCTGCCGAAGCCAGTATAACCCAAACTCCATAATGGTCCATCGTTCTTACCCGTGTTGGGAGCATCCGCTGACAAACTTTCAGCTTTTATAAAATAACGTAGGTCTGGGGTTCACGGGCTCTTAGACTATAATAAATTTATTAGCGTCAAAAAACAATATTGCGTCACTATGACGACAAGTTATGTTATACAATAACATATTCCCCCTCCCCTCTGGATCACGAAAGCGTTTGGACGTGTCCACTATTTGCATTGAATTTTAATTTAAATAAAATTTCACTTAATATTATTCAAAAATATATAAAAAATAATTCTACGAAGTACCAGGGCGTAAGAAGTAAACAACAAGTCGGCGCATACGCAACTGACCTGGAGTACACTCACACATAGCAGCACTGAATACATCAACCCTCAAGTGAGTAATCATTATATCAATACAAGCTGGCGGAGAGGTCATCGTAAACTGGACAGACAGCGCTTTTGTTCGAAAACGTCGATCGACAACCAGACAGCTAGACCCCTCCTATACTTGCGCAGCCATTCATAACAGTGCGAGCGAGATAGTAATACAGTTGCTACATAGAGGTGCGCAGCGGAGCAACAAGGACAATCGTTTATGTTTGATACGAATTGAATTGAGGCCGTAAATACAACATTATTGTGAACTTATTGTATTTACAGGGTGAATTCAATATAACTTATCTTAGAAACTCATTATTTTATCACAACGATGACACAACGATCTCCAACCGGTAAATCAACCCAAACACTACTGAAACCTATCTTAACACAGGAGTCTGACACGGCTTCGGATTATATGGGCTCGGAAACCGATTGCGATGGTAAGCCGGGACAACAAAACATTACGCGGCGTATGAAACGTAAACACGATGGTACTACGTTATGCGAATTAAAAGATATGCTGTCCGAGCTTTTTTGATAAGTCTTTTACTGTCCAAGCTGTACGCCTGTGGAATGGACTTCCTTTAGAAATTCGAAGCGCAAAATCCCTTAAAATATTTAAAGCTATGTTAAAAACGCACTACCTTTCATCCATTTGATAACATAGAATGTGGTTATACCTAGTATGTATTTTATATATAGTATATGTGTAAGTAAATTGAATTTTGTATATATGTAGGTATACTGAATATAGTAGTAGGTATGTATGAATTTATATGTATGTGTAGGTATATCCCTTATTTATAAGTTTATTATATTGTTTATTCTGGATGTTTTAAATTGCACCACACAGAACTTTAATGCTAACCTACATCTTTCCTGTCACCCAAAGAGGTTGCCTGGAAGAGATTGCTCATAGCGATAAGGCCGCCTTTTGTACAATTTGTAAATTTTGTATTCTGAATGTCATAAAATGTTTTATGGTGTACAATAAAGAATATTCTATCTATCTATCTACCCGAGTTACAGTTGCAACAAAAGTCCCAAACTTTGAAATTACAAGAGGAAATGAGTAAGATGTCTCAAAAAAATAATGAAATTAAACAGTCTATACAATACATGTCCGATAAATATGATGAAATCTTGCGTCAACAACAACAACTAAAAGCCGAAAACGAAGCTTCTAAGAATCAAATTAAATTATTGGAGCAAAAGGTTGAACTTCTCGAGCGAAACTCAAGATCCTCGACCTTGGAGTTACGAAATATCCCTGAAACACAGGCTGAAACCAAATCAACTTTAATTGGGTTTGTTAAAAATGCATGCGATACACTAAAAGTTGACATGTTGGAATCTGACATTCGAAACATATATCGTACTAAAAAGACCACAAATAAATTAAGCGCCGTTATTGTGGAATTTGGATCGACAACAATTAAAGAGCAAATTATAAAAGGATCGAAAACATTCAACAAAAATAATAATGAAAAGCTAAACTCGTCTCACCTGAAGTTATGTGGTGAACCGAAGCCTATTTATATATCGGAATCTCTGACTACTTCTGGCAGGCGCCTATTTTTCCTGGCTCGACAATATGTTAAAACTCATAAACTTGCAGCCTGCTGGACGTCGTATGGCAAGGTCTATATACGTGAAAAAGAAGGTGAGCCGTCAAAACTGATTGCCAAAGAAGAGGATCTTAGTAAACTTAATTTAAAATGACTAACGGCCCTGTCACGACCTTGCCGCTCTGAGCGGCGGCTTAGCGCGGGGCGGCGAGCGGTAAGATCAAATGTATGAAAACGTTCGAAGCACGCCACGAGCCGCCGCGCACAGCGATAACGCGCGCGTTTTTTTTGGCGCGAATGGCTGCGCGGCGTGCGGCGCGGCGGGCGGTGCGGCGAGCGGCGGGAACAAATGTACTGCGACCGAGTCCGACGCCACGACTCCGAGCGGCACGGACAGCGTTTCGCGAGGGACGAACTAGGCGGTTAAACTATTTGTTAAATATTTTGTGGCGGTAATGAATACGGAGACATTTAAAGTCGAAATTTTAAAACGGTCGCGTGTATGGATAGCAACACATCCGCTGTATAAATACAAAAATGTTAATAAAACGTTGCGAGATGTAATGAAACAATGTTTTACAGAATGTAATGGTAGGTTTTAATATAAATCACAAACATTAAAACATTGTGTAATGTACCTATTTAGGTACAGACACAGCTACTATGAAAGTTAAAAGGTGATTTACCTACCTACTTAACGTAATCTACGTTGTGTAGGTACCTATTCAACGCCTCATTAATTGCGAATATGCATTATTCCTTTGATATAAAATACTTGTAAGAAACGAAGATCCAATGTCGACAATTTTGTAGGTAAGTATACCGTATAGTTATCGACATATTTATGGGTAACTCCGTCGGCCCAAATACGTCCACATTTGCCGCTGCGTTTACCGCTGCTGTAGGGTCGTGGCGTGCACGACGCTCTGCCGCGCCGCCCGCCGCGACGCGCGCCGCTTAGACCGATCTCGTGAACAGGCCCTAAGCCTTGCAATTCATCTATCTCTCAATATTTTTGTTTATATTATAAAATATTGTTTCATAATTATCTAACTTTAAAATATTATGTAACCTGTGTAAAACTCTCACACTATACTACTTAAAATGAACTATAACAAAATATACTTTTTATTATAAAAACGACATAAAAGCCTAGACGAAATTCTTCCAGTCCTTTGTCACATCCTAAATTATTCCATTGCTCGTGGCATCTTTTCATCGGACTGGAAAGATGCCCATATCATTCCTTTACCAAAGAACCTCAAGCCCAATTCCTTCACAGATTATCGTCCCATATCCTTACTACCCATCCTGTCGAAAGTCCTTTAACGTCTAGTCCACTCACAGCTCACTTCCTTTCTATGTGAAAATGCGCTCCTAAATCCTTATCAATCTGGTTTCCGCTCTGGTTACAGTACTGTCACTGCTCTTACCCGCGTAACTGACGACATAAGGCTAGGTATGGATTGTGGAAATCTAACGATTTTGACATTACTTGACTTTAGCAACGCGTTTAACACCGTGGATTTTCACATCATACTGGCCATTTTATGCTCTCTTAACGTATCTCCAACGGTAATTGGCTGGTTTCGTAGTTACCTGTTTGGTCGCCGGCAACGTATATACATAGAAGACTCTTATTCCTCTTGGTCTTACACAAATGCCGGTGTGCCGCAGGGTGGCGTGCTATCTCCTTTACTCTTCGCCATATTTATAAACTCCATCTCAAATCAACTACTTTCATCCTACCACCTTTATGCAGATGATTTACAGATTGACACGCAAGCTCCTATAACTAAGTTGGCAGAAGCCTATGTTACTATTAACACAGACTTAGAACGTATCTGCGAATGGACCAAGAGATATGGACTGATAGTTAACGCTGATAAAACTCAATTAATTATTATCGGCAGCTCTAAAATGATTTCTAAAATTAATTGGGTTGATCTTCCGCGAATCAGATTTGATGGAAAAGATCTTCCTTTTCGCAGAGTTGTAAGGAATCTGGGCATATACATTGACGAAACCATGTCCTGGAGACCACAACTAAAAGAAATGAGTCGTAAATTATTCGCATCGGCAGGCTCGTTGCGTAGGCTACGCAACTTTCTTTTAACTGCCACTAAAGTTGCACTTGCCCAATCTTTGCTTCTGCCCATTATAGACTATGCTGACGTCAGCTATCTTGATCTCACTGAAGAGCAGCTAGATAAACTTGAATGTCTCCAAAATTTTTGCATACGATTTATATTTGGACTGCGCAAATATGATCAGGTTTCAGATTTTCGCAATAAACTCAAGTGGCTGCCAATTCGTCTTCGCAAGAATACTCACATTCTAACATTGTTGTACAATGTTCTATTTAATCCTAGTACTCCCTCCTATCTTAAAGAACTTCTTGTCTTCGTTCATGACACACATGTGAAATCCCTGAGGTCGTCTGAGGATCTAACACTGAGGATGCCAAAGCATTCCACTAATTACTTTTCGAAATCTTTCACTGCTCAAGCTGTGCGTCTGTGGAATGCCTTACCCCTGGAAATTCGAAAAGCAAAATCGTTAAATATCTTCAAAACTTTGATCAAAAATCACTATCTGATATAATTTGATCATTTCCTGTGACATTAGCCTTATTTACTCCATTGGTATTGTTTGTCTTGACTGTCTCTTATATTTCTATAATGTATGTAAGTATATTTTATATTTGTATTTTATTTTATGTAATAATCGATTTTAATGTAATAATCCGATTCACATTCGAAATGGAGGTAGACGGATCGTTACCCTTTCTCGACGTTAAAGTGACAGTGAGAGATAATGGTACCCTTGGACACACTGTGTATAGGAAACCGACACACACCGACAGGTATCTCAACGCGAACTCGCACCACCATCCGCGGCACTTGGATTCCGTTGTGTCCTCGTTAGTGAACAGAGCGTATGACTTATGTGACCCCGAACAATTAAATAGTGAGCTGTCACATGTTCGGGAGGTACTTAGGTGCAACGGATACAAGAAAAACTTACTCTGTCGGAAGAGGAACGAGCGTAAACCTGAAGTAAGCAGAGTGCCCGCTTACATGCCGTATGTAAAGGGAGTGACGGACAAAGTTGGAACAGTACTCAAGAAATACTCCATCAAGACTGTATACAGTCCGCTCTCTAAGATAGCACACAATCTGCGTACACCAAAGGATGTAATTCCTCTCCAAACACCTGGCGTCTACAAAGTCGATTGCAGCTGTGGTAGTTCATATATCGGGCAGACTAAGCGTACAATCGCTGAAAGGGTAAAGGAACATATCGCAGCTGTAAAAAACCGACATATTAACAAGTCGGCGATAGCTGAGCATTTGTTGGAGTCTGGACCAAACCACTGGAAAGAACTGCATCAACCACAAGTCTTATCCACCGATCGTCACTATTACTCCAGGATAGTACGTGAAGCGGTAGAAATCAAGAAATATAACAATTTCAACCGGGAGGATGGATATAGATTATCGGCCACTTGGAATCCAGTCATCAGCAAGTGTAAACACCGCCGCAGTGATAAATCTCAACAGTGTGTAGACGTCATTAGTGTAGTGTGTCGGAGTACCGACATTGCGAACTTAAATAAAGACCAAGTGAGGGTAGGTGCTGAAACCCGCACTTCCACAAGACGTCGCTGAGCTCTCATCAGTCTCTCCGCGACCACGCTCGGTGCAAGACGAGCGAAACGTCGGTAACAAATAGGTATTTATACCTTATATAAGTCAAGTTAACGCGATTAAGACCCACTAAATTAATTTCTATGATTTTATGCAATATTTTATACTTAGTTGTATTGTATTTTATTTATGTAAGTACGTATATTTATCGAATTATAATTTATATATGTATATAGTATCTAAGATTTTAGTATTATTTTAGCAACTACACCACCGCTCCACATTTTTGCTCATATTCCTGTCCACCTCAAGGTTGCCTGGAAGAGATCGCCCTAGGCGATAAGGCCGCCGATTGTACATTATCGTAGTTTTAAGTCTCTTTACAGTATACAATATATGTACTGTTTAATGCTATGTTGGTGTGCAATGAAGCGTATATCTATCTATCTATCTACAGAACAGCTATACGAACATACACCGAAACAATAACACAATTCACATACACTTACTCTGCACGCATATCCAATACGTTATTTAAAAGCTACCTAGCGCATAAATCTTACCCTTTCTTGCAAATTAGAATAATATATAATTCCCATAGTATATACACCACATTACATGAATATTTTCTATCCTATGATATCAATATATTTGTTTTTATATGGCACACAACATTAACAATATATATTAATACATACATACATACATAGACTCACGCCTGTTTCCCCGAAGGGGTAGGCAGAGGCATATTAAACGCCCACTTTTTGCCAGTGTTTTGATCCCACGTAATAGGTGGCGAGCCTATTGCCGCTTATTGGGATATTTTGTTTGCCAGAGCCTCGTCCGTTGATCGGCAGGTGCACCACTTGCAGGTGAGGTTGGCTTGGGACCCTAAGTTCTTGGTGGGAACCCTATGCACCAGTATATTAATATACTGCTAAAATACCATTGCCTAACAACCAATATATGTAATTGTTTCTGCAAATGCGTTATGTCTCTAATAACAGTTCAGATTATTTTACCAACACGTTTTTGCCATCATCTGCAATATCACGCAATCATCATGACTATAGTTTCAACCAACCACAGAACCTATTCGTTACCACTTTCTGTTTTCACTAAAAATAATTATTATACATCAAATTCGATTCCACAAATAACTTATTAAATGATATTGACCAATTTAATATTGAATTACCAGTAACCTGCGAGCCTGAAGAGTGTACATCATTCCTTACTCACCCGAAACAGTATTTAAAAATTCTTCAACAGAACATTCGTAGTCTCAACTGCAACTTTCAAGAACTGCATATATTGTTCAAAAGGCTTGCTCTTACATGTGATATTGTGGTGCTCTCCGAATGTTGGTTATCGCGAGTGGTAAACTTGCCTCAACTAGGCGGCTATGAGGCATATAAAACCACCATTAATTACAACCAAAACGATGGCGTAGTTGTCTATACTAATTGTGACCTCGAATGTACCGTGGAAGAGCAATCATTATCGGAAGCTAATTGCTTAACAATCAAAATAAAAAATCATACAATATTCATAGCCATTTACAGACCACCTAGCTTTAGATCTCTAGACAATTTTCTGGAATCTTTTCACGGCCTACTACAAAGCGTATCATCGTTCAAAAACATAATCGTAGTTGGTGACATAAATATAGATTTGATAGGAACTAGTCATGAAACCACTTCGTATTTAGGTACAATATCATTCCACGGATTTCTTTCCGCTATCAATACTGCCGCTAGAGGTAAAGCTTGTTTAGACCACGTGATATTAAAAACAAAACATAGTGCATTCACTTTCTCATTGGATACGAGTATTACCGATCATGAGGCCATACTGTCTTGTATTAAAACTGAAGTATCCAATACGAAGCCTATAAATTCGAAACTAAAGTATAGAATTGACCGCAAAAAATTAAAATCAGAATCTTGCTCTCGACTTTCACGAAATTTATCAGGAATCAAATTTGAACATTGCTACTAATAATTTTATCACCATCATACAACAACTAATTGCAAATAACTCAATTACACGATTAATTCCTAGAAGTAAATACACAATCAAACCGTGGATTACTGCCGGTATTCTTCGCTGTATTCGAACAAGAGACAGAATGCATAAAAAAATTAAATCAGATAAGGACAATGTCATATTAAAAAATACGTATATAAGATACCAAAATCACTGTAACAATATAATTAAAAAACTTAGAAAACAATATTTTAGAGATCAGCTAATAACATCTAAAAATAATACAAAACAGCTATGGTCGACCATCAAAACAGTCACCAATAACAATAAAACAAAACAACCACCAGTTCGACTATTAAATGAAAAAGATCCCGAATGCTCAATTAACAAAATCAATGAATATTTCTCAAAAGTAGGTAAACGATTGTCAGATTTAATACCTTCACATCTTCCAGAGTTTAGGAAATATTCAAAATCCCCGCTTAAGTCATTTGTGCTCTTACCTACAGACAAGGAAGAAGTTGAAAAAACTATTATGCAATTGAAATGTGACTGCGCTCCTGGGTGGGATCAGATCAGTGCGGATACTTTAAAACTAATATCGGAATCTATAACACCTGTAATTACAAATATACCAAATCGTTGCTTTGAAGAGGGTGTATTTCCTGACGCATTTAAGAGAGCTGTGGTACATCCCATACATAAGGCGGGTGATAGAGGCAGTGTCAGTAACTGCAGGCCAATTTCAATATTAACAGTGATGTCAAAAATATTTGAAAGAATTATTAATAATAGACTAACTCAATATTTAGAGCAAAACAATTTACTGTCAAGTCAACAATATGGTTTTCGAAAGGGTCGCTCCGCGGAAAATGCAGTTTTTGATCTCGTCAACTTTCTTGTTAGTAAATTAGACCAAAAGATTAAATGCCTAACTATATTTCTTGACCTTGCAAAAGCCTTTGACACAGTCTCTATCCCCCACCTAGTACATAAAATAGAGGATTTCGGTATTAGAGGCACACCGGCAGCATTGATATCTGATTACTTACACAACAGAACCCAATGTGTAAAGATAGGAGAGCATGTCAGTGATGTTCTACCAATTGATTTTGGGGTGCCACAAGGCAGCATTTTGGGTCCAACTCACTTTCTCTGCTACATCAATGAGCTCAGTAACTTAAATATTAAAAACTGTCGTATATCAACATACGCAGACGACACCGCCCTTACGTTCTTTGCCGATTCGCGGGATGAACATTTTAATGTTACACAAACAAGATTTAACCCTGTATGCCATTGGCTACTATCAAACTTTCTCACCCTTAAAGAAGATAAAACTAAATACGTCACAGTTTCATTACATAATACAAGTGATACAACAAACCACAAACACAACATTTTTGCACACAAATGTAACTTCCCTCAAATAGCGGCCTGCGACTGTCCAACTATCAATACCACACAATGTATAAAATATCTAGGAATCGAAATAGATGCTTATTTAAGTTTCTCAACTGTATTTTCACTATATTGTAATTTGTGTATATCGACCTAATAAAACCTTAAATAATACTTTATGAATACTTTATTGATAGCATCTTCCATAACAGTCTCAAATACATTATAATCACCAGAAGGGTCTGGTGATTATAATGTATTTGAGACTGTTGTGGAAGATGCTATTGTTACGCCATCTATCGGTGAATGGGGGAATATACTAGAAGAGATTGAATGTATCGGTGGTTTAAAGGTAATTCAGCTAATCAGTACTAGATGGCGTTGCTGTATCGAGTATCGACTGTTCGCGATTATTTCGACAGTTTTGTTGAAGCATCTAGAATGTGCTAGTGATGTTATCCGGCCAGTATAAATAGAGCGCGAGCGAACGGACCGGATATAGTTACAATTGAATATCGGAGCGATAATCAAGAAGCAAAGGAAGTAATTCGGAAGTGTTTAGTGAAGTGGAAAAGTGTACGAAGTAAGTGTGTTTTTATTAGTGCTGAGAATTAAGTGTGAAATAAGTGTGTTTATTAGTGTTGTTAAAATAAGTGTGTGTTTGTGTTAGTAAATAAAGTACAGTTTAGTGGCATAGTGAGTTATAATTTATCGTCAAACCCCAGCTCGTAACACTATTAATAAAATTAAATGTAGCAGTAAGAATATTATAGTATGTGGTGATTTTAATATTTATATTTTTGAGAATTCTTCACAGTGTACCAGATTTCAGATTTTTTTAAGTCATTTAATTTAAGTATCTTATTCTGTGAACCTACTAGAGTCTCTGCAACGTCTTCTACTTGTTTGGATAACATATTTAGTTCTTGTGTTGCTAAAAACCCAGTAGTTATTAGTTCTCTTCCTTCTGATCACCGTGGACAGATAGCTAGTTTTTCCTGTTCAACATATGATAAATCACATACAGTAGAATGTAGACCTTAAACTACCAATCGTCTTATACGTTTTAAAAACAATATTATCGCTTAACTCGATCCCTCAATATTGAACTCAGAAAATCCAAATACAATTTATAATTTATTTTTTGGAATAGTAAATAATGACTTTCAAAATACTTTCAAGAGTAAAACTGTCACATTAAAGCGTACTACCGGATCTTTTAACCAGTGGGCCACTATACGTATATACAGAAGTAGAGCCAAATTGTTTGAATAATATGGTATGAAACAACATAGATTTGACACAACTTTTCTAAATTATGTAAAAAACTACTCAAATATTTTTAAACAAGTTTATGTTATGGCAAAATCAAAATTTATCAGTGGTAAAATTGAGCAATCAACAAATATAATTAAAGAAACGTGGAGAATCATAAATAATGAAACCGGTAGAGTACGACAACGGGAGAACCAATTTGAAATCCATGATAACAATTTATTAATCACAGACAAATCTCAAGTAGCGCATATATTCAATAGTTTATTTGCGAGTATACCTATAACAGCTACTAGCTCTTTACAATCATCGTCTTTAGATGCTGGAATTTTTTTGCTTACCAGTGTACCTGAATGCAAGAGCGTGTTTAGATTCGAGCACGTTACCCCGCGAGATATATTGATCGCATATAATTCAATTAAAGTCAAAAATACCGGCGACTTTTGGGGCATTTCAATAAAAATTTTAGGTACTATAGTTGAGACTTACCTCTCTTTAATTTTTAACCAATGTTTTGACCTAGGCGTGTTGCCGGATTTGAAAAAATTAAGTAAAATCATACCTTTATTCAAATCTGGCAGTAAAAATGACATAAATAACTTTAGGCCCATCTCTATCTTGCCGGCATTTAGTAAAATATTTGAAAATATTTTATTAAATCAGCTATTAAGACACTTTAACTTAATTAGTCTGCTTCACAAAGATCAATACGGATGTACTAAAGGTAGATCCACTACAGATGCGGGTGTTGCTCTCATAAAACACGTTTATAATGCTTGGGAGTTATCTAAAAATGCTATCGGAGTATTTTGTGACCTCTCAAAAGCATTTCATTGCGTTCATCACGACACACTATTGCGTAAGCTCCACCACTACGGCGTAGAGGAAACCGCACTTTGTGTTTTGGAGTCGTACCTGCGGCAGAAATTTCAGTGCGTCGATGTAAATGGGACTACATCCTCTTAATTACCTATACAGTTAGGCGTTCCACAAGGTTCAATTTTAGGTCCTTTTCTATTCCTTGTATACAACGTGTAATGGAAATAACGCACATCCTCAGACACCCCAATTAGAAAACCTTGTTACAATCATAATGCATGCATTGATATTTTTTTATTTGTGTAAATAATGTTTTTTAAATAAAGTATTAACTCAATTAAAAGTGAAAATCGTGGTCAATCTGCGCACGCACACAAACAAAACGGTTGCTATGGTAAACAAACAACAGCGATCTGATAGGAACGAAACACGATACGATATAACAAAATGTATGAAATTCAGTCTGTAAACCACACTCTGATAGAGTGGGGTTTACAAAAATGATGTTTGAACAATTTTTCGGCCACTGTTGATACTACCAAAGATATTATGAGTATTTCTTTCCATCACACTTTTAGGCTATGGAGTGGACAGTCGAATCATTTATTGTTTGTTATTAATATGCACGATCTATTGTTTCTTAACATCGTAAGTGACTATTGTGACTATCTTAACTTAATCATACCTAGTTAGCATTATTGATCGATAAAGTAAAAGAATATCAGTGAGAGAAATCAACAAGAACGGCGTGTTTAAAGTTGTCTTGTGAATTTAAATACTTACAATAATAGACTAATAAAATAACTTACAGGCTTAAATAACATTTCTTTAGTCCACGTAGCACTTCACTATTAAATAATTTCCTCACAAATCACATCTTTTTACTGTTTCAAAAGCAGCTAGTATCTTAATTAATTAACTACTCGGCACTTTTTCTCTCGTCACAATAAACTGGTGACCACTATGAGAAAGTCCAGGGGTGTCAAGTCAACATCAAGATGATGTTGAACATTCCACACCGGCACCGGCTTGTTGATAATTATTAAATTATACACCATTACACACTTTGTAAACAAGTGAACTTTTAAAAAGGTTTTCACAGCACTCACTGATAGAATCAGATAGATATTCCCGGTTGTACTTGTCATAACATGTCTAAGCGCATCGCCCGCTGCGCTTGTCATGCGCCAGCGCGAGCGAGACATTACGTCTCGCTCTTTCCCGTTGTTTATTACCTACGTTAACGTTGAAAGATAGATGATAGACATTTTGGTGGTCAATTGTGTGCTATTGTCTTTTGCAATCTATTGTGTTGTATTAATGTGTGCGTTTGTGTAAGTCAACGTGGAACCATTTAACAAATGCATTTAAAAATAAGCCGTTCTGCTTTGATTTAAGGTTTATTTTCGAATAGCTCATTTTTTTTAAAAATGAGCGACTACAATTTACTTTATTTTAATTATTTTAAGACTAAAAATAAACAATATTAAAAATGACGGAAATGGATTCAGTTGCCGATTCTGAACAAAGTACTTTCAGGATGTGCATTTAAACTTGTTACATGTTGTATATTAATGACTTACCTTTTTATTTAAAAAACATCTGTGATGTTGTACTTTTTGCAGATGATACGTCACTTATTTTTAAAGTAGATAGGAATAGGAATCAATTTGATGATGTAAATAATGCACTTATACAGGTTACACAATGGTTTACAGCAAACAACCTAGTACTTAATTCTAAAAAAACTAAATGCGCAAAATTTGCTTTACCTAACGTTAGACAACTGAGACCTAATATTATGCTGGATAGGCAAGAACTTGACACAGTTGACTCGACATTGTTTCTAGGCATTACATTAGATAGTAAGTTACAATGGGGTGCACATATAGCATGTCTTTCAGGAAAGCTCAGCTCTGCTGCGTATGCTGTTAGAAAAGTTCGACAACTTACTGATGTCGACACGGCTCGTTTAGTGTATTTTAGCTATTTTCATAGTGTCATGTCCTACGGCATTTTGTTATGGGGCAAAGCTACGGATATTCAGAATATTTTCGTTCTACAGAAACGAGCGGTACGAGCAATATATAAGTTAGGTGCAAAAGATACTCTTAGGGAACGCTTTAAGTCTATAGGGATTCTTACAGTAGCCTCGCAATTTTTATTTGCTAATATATTGTATATTAGGCAAAATATAGGTTTATTTACTACAAAAAGTGACATACATAACATAACTACTCGGAACAGGCATAAGTTATATGCCCCTTATCATTGTTTACATAAAGTTAATAATTATTTTGTAGGGCTAGGTATTCGTATATACAATAATATACCAATTAGTCTTTTAGAATTACCATTTAGTACGTTTAAATGTAAAATAAAAGACTGCCTTATTAGGAAAGTTTATTATACCACTAGAGGACGCCAGCAGCTACGCCTGCATTTTTTTTTAATTTACCCGTTTTGGCCGATCCCGTGGGAATTTTGGGAAATCCCTTCTTAGTGCACCCCTACGGTCCCCAAGGAACATACATGCCAAATTTAGGCTTACTGCGCCCAATAGTTTCGGCTGTAGCGTGTCTGTCAGTCAGTCAGTAACGCAAGGATTTTATATATTAAGATTTGATGATGTAAATAATGCACTTATACAGGTTACACAATGGTTTACAGCAAACAACCTAGTACTTAATTAAAAAAAAAAACTAAATGCGCTAAAATTGCTTTACCTAACGTTAGACAACTGAGACCTAATATTATGCTGGATAGGGAAGAACTTGACACAGTTGACTCGACATTATTTCTAGGCATTACATTAGATAGTAAGTTACAATGGGGTGCACATATAGCATGTCTTTCAGGAAAGCTCAGCTCTGCTGCGTATGCTGTTAGAAAAGTTCGACAACTTACTGATGTCGACACGGCTCGTTTAGTGTATTTTAGCTATTTTCATAGTGTCATGTCCTACGGCATTTTGTTATGGGGCAAAGCTACAGATATTCAGAATATTTTCGTTCTACAGAAACGAGCGGTACGAGCAATATATAAGTTAGATGCAAAAGATCCTCTAAGGGAACGCTTTAAGTCTATAGGGATTCTTACAGTAGCCTCGCAATTTTTATTTGCTAATATATTGTATATTAGGCAAAATATAGGTTTATTTACTACAAAAAGTGACATACATAACATAACTACTCGAAACAGGCATAAGTTATATGCCCCTTATCATCGTTTACATAAAGTTAATAATTATTTTGTAGGGCTTACCTAGCCCTACAAAATAATTATATACATATATACAATAATATACCAATTAGTCTTTTAGAATTCCCATTTAGTACGTTTAAATGTAAAATAAAAGACTGCCTTATTAGGAAAGTTTATTATACCACTAGAGGACGCCAGCAGCTACGCCTGCATTTTTTTTTAATTTACCCGTTTTGGCCGATCCCGTGGGAATTTCGGGAAATCCCTTCTTAGTGCACCCTTACGGTCCCCAAGGAACATTCATGCCAAATTTAGGCTTACTGCGCCCAATAGTTTCGGCTGTAGCGTGTCTGTCAGTCAGTCAGTAACGCAAGGATTTTATATATTAAGATTAATGATTATTTCAGTGATAAGGATTGATGGTCACTTATAATAGCCAACTCTTGATCTTTGTACTAATTTAGAATTTATATAGATAGCTTGCTTTTTAGTTTTTTTATATAATATCTCTAGTTCTTTTAAATAACTATCCATGTATTATTAGGTCATTCAACTTACTACATTTACATTTGCATTGTTGTTCCACTAATTTAATTTAAACAAAATTTGCTACTGTGTTAGATGCAGATAACTCGTGATCATGGGCTGTACACTAACATCTTTGTAAATATTGTGTATTCATATACCTACCTTCACTTTCTGTAGCATACATTTCCATCATAGTTCTGAACATGATCGCGAGTTGCCTACATTATAAGACGTAAGTGGATGCTCCGGTTACACAAGATTCACACTGGAAGGCTACCACAGCACCTAATTTGGTAACTGCATTAATTATTTAAGTATTATGTATGTTCCTAATTACTATTTACAAGTAATTAATTACAATGTGAAACAGTTGCAGCTCCTTACAAAAACAAAATATGTACCATAACACTGGCCATTAAAAGAGTGGCCACGAGTTTTATTGCCCGTTCTTGCTCGTAGTTCTACCTATTGCTTTGTGGACGAGGCAGTAAATGTAAATGTAGAAGTATTAAGTAATTTACTTTAAAATTTGACGTTCATAAGCGTCACCTTGTGACCTAGATGAATAAATGATTTTGACTTTGACTTTGCACCCGCCGTGCGAGAGACAGTTCTTCTGTCCCTCGCAGTCGGTCGCGGGAGGAGAGACGTGTCCGTGTTGCGTTGCCGCGCGTGATAGATTATTAGAAATATTTTGAAAATTAATCAAAAAAATATCAAAATAAGTACATTTAAAATATGTGTGTTTCATTTGTAAGTACCTATTTATAATCCCAGCAATAGCTCGGATATCAAACTGTTTTAAATCTGGCTAGAATCTACATCATTGTTACTTTTAGGTTAGGTTTTAGGTTAAGTTATTAGAAAATAGATTTTAGGGTTATTCATATATGTATCAAATAATATATAACTAAATATATTGTATCATTAATTATGTATAGCATAAACCTATCGTATATGGTTATATCGTATTGATGGTTGGTATGTTTTAAATGTATAATGTTGCCAATAATAAATATACAATTTGATCTGACGTTTGGCAGTTGACACTGTCAAACGTGTAAATAGGATATAAAAGGAGAACAGGCTCTGGTCAGGTTCAGTTCCGCCCCGTCAACGGCTAACTAAGGTACGATATAATTCTGACTTTTATATTATTGTGTTTTTATATTGTGTTTTTGCTAATAATGTGTTTCATAATTCTTTATTGCTATTGTGGTGTTATTTAGAGTATTGTCAATAAAGACAACGTATAGTCTGTTAATGTAATAATATAGCTTAGCAATTGTATAATTGATATTGTGGGTGGTTCCGTCAGTTGTGAGATGTTAAAGTTCAGAACTTGGGGTATCATATAGTATCGAATCGAACTTATGCTGAGAAACAAGCCGTGTCTATTATATACATCATGTAGTGATGTGATGGTGTATTTCAGTGGTAAATATTGAATACACATAATTATAGTAAATATATTTGTGGTGAATATTACTAAATCAATTATGCTAATCTATTGTATTAAGGTAATAGTTTCTTTTGAAATATTGAACTACCCACAACCTTGCTGTCCGATATGTCTTGAATGTACCGCTTTTTATAAACGATAACTACTTATAACTTTTAAAAGAATGGCCAAGAGTTTTCTTGGCCACGTTCTTTCTCTTGGTTCTATGTCCTTGCTTTGCGAACGTGGCGCTAAATGTAAATGTAGAATCAGAACCGAATATAACTTACTTTAAAATATACTCTTGTGACAACCTGAATAAATGAAAATAAGAATTCATAGTTGTATCTTTTATTTTCCAAACACCTGACAATTAGAACTACAATAATACATATAGACCGTATACCTTGTATCTATACATATATATATAATACCTACGCTATTACGCGCCCTATCTCCCGCAACCAAATGGGGGCGCACCATTTGTTGCGTTGCAGTGGGGCCGCAGTGGAAGAGGAGATGCGGTGTTGGCAGATTGCCGTCCTCCCTATCCTCTGCGGCCGCTGGGTGTTTTGGCGACGGAGCCCAACACCTTCATCCGCCGCCAAGGGGGTTTTGTTCGGGGCCCCTCTGACCATCTGGCGGGCCAATACCCGTCGGGGGGTAGCAAGGAATCTTCGGTGACACCCGACCCTCCGACACACGGGTAAATGAGGAACACGAGTTGGTTTTTAGTCAGTAAGAGTCTGACAGTCCCCTTCGCCCTTCCCCAGGGCGGAAGGACTCCGTGAGGATTTTCCAACCCAACACGAAACGCGAAAATTAAAATGAGTAAGTGGAGAACTTAATAAAAAAATTAAACACGAGCAAAGCGACCTAAAATTTACGGAGAAGTAATTCAAAGTTGAGGCATTTCGCTGACGTTTATTTAATTTCACTCAATAGTCGAACAAATAATAAACTAGAGGGCCAACGCATATGTAGACGCGGCACCGAAAATCGAAAATTATTTTAGACAAACTTTATATGGAACAAATTTTGTTGCTTGCTGTACTTGACAAGTAAATACATCAGAAACAAAAGCCATTTGTGAAATTCCATTTCAGAAATTCTAATTAAATTACGAGCTCACAGGGCAGATACAGCTCACTACAGCCGCCCGTCATCTAAAGTTGTAGAGACTGCCTCCGTGGTCCAGTGGATAGCGTATGCGACTGCTGCTCGGAGGTCTCGGGTTCGATTCCCGGGCCGGGCAAAAGTGTTACTGGGTTTTTCCGAATTCTCAGTAGCAGCACGGAGTCTGGTGATGTGCCCAGTAACGGCAATAGGCTCGCCCCCTATATAAAAATAGTGATTTCGACAAATCTGGAACTAAAACGTTGATTAATATAACAAAGAGACATTGTTACGTACTAGACAACTCGTTTTACATAAACATTCCGAGCCCCTGATTAAATTGCGTTTCGAAGTGAGGTACAAGTTTCACTTCAAGGTAAATTTCCTCTTATTACCTGCCTTGTTCTTTAATTATCCGTAGGACATCCGTATTAAAAATTCAAAATGAAAAGTCCCTCCAGTATTCGGACTGTATTTAGTCTGTTCTGAAGTAAAACTCAAGAAACATTCACTAATTGGCAAATTAACAAATTGGCAGTATAAGTTAAACATTGCTCTGCATCTTAGCTGAGTTCAGTTTGACACGGCATTAGATAATAATTTATCGTTCTTGCAGATTTTTTTACAAATAAGTATTTGCGTTTAACAGTGGCGCGACAAAGCCACACGGCTAAAGGGTTAAATCTGAGGGACCGAAATCTGTTAACAATTATAAATTTTATGACGAGAATTTGGAAACATCTCGCCGAATTGTGAAGAATAATTACATCATCGTTTTAAATTATATGTAATAATATTTGGGATTGCAATCCGAGAGCAAAATTGCTTAAATATTTGAACATATTTGTTATCTGTCATCTTGGCGATATTGCTTCGAATTGAATTCAATTTTAGGCAAGTTGGCTTCAGTAATGAGCTCGAAGTTAATACTAACAGATACCTGTTGTTTGGGAAAGCATTGTCAGTTACTTTAAGCTATCAGTCAATATGAAATGCTCAGTAATTAGCAGGTAAAGTTAATTAGTTCAGAAATTAATTACCACACTTTTACTGGGAAATCTAAAATTTGTTGCTTTATAAAATGCATCTTGTTAATAAGATGCAAAACAAGTCCATTTTTTGCCCGCGTCCTTTGTTATTTCTTCTTCTTTTTTTCGAGTCGATAATAATAATGTCGTCGATGAAAAGGTAGGTGACGAGACTTCTCATGTAAGTACCCAGTACAATGATCAGTTAAGGAGCACTTTGGAATGTGCTATTGGGGAATACCGATCCATGAATCCAAGTATTCGGCCTCGTTTGCCTCGGTTGCCCATGCATAAGAAAAACATAGCGCTAGTGAGTGCCTTGGATTCACTATTGTCAATCTATTTTGACAATAGCGAAAATCTCAGCGATACACAGTCAATCCTATATTGTTCGGCTGTTACGGCATGTCGAGCAGCGGGAGTTAAATTTCCTGTCGATAATACTGCAACTCGACGGTCCGTTATGGTGTCAGCATAGCAACGCAGGATTGAGAGTCGTATCGCTGAGACTAGGGCACTCATTGGCAAGCTGTCATCTTTTAGAGCCGGTAATACACGACCGAGAGTGATGCGCTTTGTGACTCGGGCCTTCGCGGGAACTGGTATCAGTTCCCAAGATTATTCGTCTCGAGTTACAGAGCGCATCGACTTTCTAAAACAAAAACTTTATGCACGGGTAAACCGTATTCGGCTATATAAAAAAATAGTGGATCGATATTGCCTGAATCGCACATTCCAGAGAGATGAAAAGTGTGTGTACCGGGGATGGGAGCACCCTGATTCCTCGGCCAGTAATGGTGATGGGTGTCGTCCAAATGATGATGCCACTGTTACATTTTGGCGTAGCATCAGGGCGATGCCCGTCAACGATGAAAAGGGTGATTGGATTAGGGATGTTGAGCGAGCATGTGAACGAATTCTATCTATGGAGCCAATAAATATAATAACTGACGACATAGCCAGTGCAGTCCGTCCTTTACAAAATTGGAAGTCAGCGGGATCGGACGGACTGCACAATTTTTGGCTTAAATGGCTCCGAAGTTTGCATGCTTGCTTAGCATCTCAATTTCTCTCATCATTGGAATCAGAGTCGCTGCCTGATTTTTTAATATCCGGCGTTACACACCTACTTTATAAGTCTGGTAGTACCACGGACCCCAAGAATTATAGGCCAATTACGTGTTTACCAACTTTATATAAACTTCTTATCCACATACACATTGAGTGCGTACTGTGGTTGTCAAAATTCAGAGACTTTAAAAAATAATTAAAACAAGTTTATTTCTTATTACGGTGTAGTTTACAAGTACAAGTGTTATTTACAAAAACAAGCAATAAACAGTGAAATAATTTACAATAACAGCTGATTAGTGACATTTTTTTTTTAAATTAGCAGGCAGTTCGATCTTTCCGTGCCAGTGTACCCCCCGTAGTTGACAGCTCGTCATTTGTGTTGCCAGTAGTTTTCCCAAATTTGGTCGAAAATACAATCACAGAGATGGCTAAATGTACGGTTTGCGGCAAATTTGTGTCTGCTAAAGGAGGAAGCGCCGCGACGTGTTGCAAGTGCGCGAACAAATTCCATCTACCTTGTGTCGGGTTATCGGAGGCTGGAAAATTAATCACCGGCCGGAGATGTCAGGGATGCAAGGAGAAATCGGGCAAAAACTATAGCAGACCCACTCCTATTAAGGGAACTATCAGTGAAGACAGTGAGGGCACCCCTACTAGTTTGGACGACCCTTACGAATCCACAGGCGAGACTACAGAGCAAGGGGATGAGAACTTGAACAAGCGGACTCATGCTATACCTTCGAATGTGCCGGACTTGGCAAAGGAGATGAACCTGCTTCGAGAACCCTCAGATCAATGAAAGACGAGCTTAAAGCGGAGCTACGCGAGTTTCGTTTAGAGGTTGCTGATCTCCGGCAGTCGATGGCTTCGCAAAAAAAGAAGGTAGAGAACCTGGAGAGTCGCCTGCTAAAGTTGGAAGAACAGCAGACTGTCGCTAGTCCTAACGAAATGGTCAATAAGCTCGAAAAGACAGTGGACCAGCTACGATCAGAGCTCAATGATAGAGAGCAAGATCTTCTCCTCTCTGATATCGAGATCTCCAATCTCCCTGAAGACGCGGGTGAAAACGTGATGCACACGGTCGAGCTTATTGCGAGAAAACTGGGTGTGGACCTGGACGCACGAGACATTGTCTTTGCTGAAAGAGTGGGGCCAAAGATTGACAAAGTTGACACAGCTGGACCAGCGGAGCCGGGGCGTAAGGAGGGGCCTACAGGAGTAGTGACGCGTGGACGACGCATTGTAGTGCGCCTGGCGCGCCGCACAGCGCGAGATGAATTGCTACGAGCCGCGCGCGTGAGGAGAGGAGCTACCTCGGCCAATCTTGGTTTCGCAGCGCCGCCTCGCCATTTCTACGTGAACGAACGCCTCACACGAACAAACAGGCAATTATTATACCGTGCCAAGCAAGCTGCAGCTAGACTTGACTGGAAATTTACCTGGACCAAACGCGGTCGAGTATTGACCAGACAGGAAAATGGTAAACCAACTCACATCATAAGAAAAGAACATGATCTGGAACGTGTTTTTGGGCGAGAAGCATTGGGAGACAATAGGCCCTAGACACTTGTATCTGACTGTCCCTAGTAATAAGGTAATCTTTCACAAAAATGTGCCAATTACGCCAGCAGAAACCCAAATCCCCAAATCAAAAATCAAAATCAATATAGTAAAATAAAATATTATAACAAAGAAATAACTGAATTCAAAATATATTGGTACGCTTGTAGGATGGACGGAATTGGGATGTCATGCAAGGTGTATGAGGTTGCGTATGGTAGCGGGTTTACAATACAATTCTATTAAAAGTCATACATCTAGTGTGGAAACAATATCTAGTTCTGTTACAAAGTAAAATACGGCATGAAAGTGTTACAATATTAGGTAGGTACACAATTTCCAGTTTTAATGTTAAACAGCATATTTATCAACTTAGATTATTATTGTTATACATTATATACAAATGTTTAACAGAAAACGGTTAACATTTGGATTGCTTAATGCAGGTTCTCTGGGAACTAAGCATGATGAGTTTCTGCTAGCCATGGATACACAGTCGGTAGATATAATGGCCATTAATGAGACCTGGCTGAGACCAGGTGAGGACGGGAAAGCCACTGTTGTCCCGGGATTTAATTTGAGACACTTGCCTAGATCTAAGAATATTCGCGGGGGCAGAGGGGCTAGAGTAGGATTTTATATAAAATCTGATATCAGTGTAAGGACTCAGTCTCACCTGGTACATCAGGAGGTGGAAGAATTCTAGTTAAAACTAACAATAATGGTCAAAAAGGTTGTAATTGGTACCGCTTACAGGCCACCTTGGTTAAATATAGATACATTTCTTGATGGTTCGACTGACAGTATTTGTATGTTGGTACCTTATGACCATATCATTCCCCTTGGGGACCTGAACGTGAACATGATGGACCCAAACAGCTCTAACACTAAGAAACTGAGTCAATTTCTAAGTTACACAAATATGAACCAAAAAGTAAACACACCAACTCATTTCACCACTCATAACAGTACTTTACTAGACCTAATATGCACTGACTTAGATGTACAAAATGTATTGGTGGATCACGTACCAGAACTTGGCCAGCACTCTATTGTGACTTGTGAGACTCAATTCAGGAAACAAAAAGTTAAGCCCATGCTACTAATATTTTGCTTGACCTCTTCAATTTAGACTTAGAAAACATCCCATGGCAGTTTATAAGTTCCCAAAGAGATGTTAACGGTATGGTTGAAACTTTGACAACACACATTATGCAGTTATTTGATGTACATCCACCCCAGCAGAAAAAACTTTTCAAAACTGCATATACACCTTGGATAACTGATAATACAAAATTAATTTTAAACTAAGAAATAAAGCTAGAAACAATTATAAAAAAAGCAAATTAGAGACTAAGAAACAATATTATTTAGAACTTAAAAGACAGGCAGTAATAGCATTGCATAATGAGAAATCAGCATACTTCTCTAAAAACATAATTGAAAACATAAAAAAACCCCAAAACCTTGTGGCGTAATTTAAAGAGTCATGTGTTGTTGTCACACAAAACTACTTGCTTGCCAGAACACTTTGATAACCCGGATAATGTAAATAGAGACTTCTTGAATGTGCCGGGTGAGGGTGGAGTGACTATATCGAGTCTGACCTACTATGAGTTCCATAGGCATAATAGTGGTACAAACTTTGAGCTAAAGACAGTAGATCAGGAAGCTGTCTCAAAGATCCTGAACAGCATAGACACCAATGCCCAAGACATCGACCAAATCAACTTGGTAATGATAAAACTGACACTACCTAATTCCTTAAAGACAATTACAGACATAGTTAATAAGTCCATCACTACAAACACATTTCCAAAGATGTGGAAACACTCTATAGTAACACTCAAATCCAGTCAGCCTAACTCCACTAAGGATCTAAGGCCTATTAGCATACTGCCCTGTCTGTCCAAGGTGCTGGAAAAAGTAGTATACTTGCAAGTCATGGACTATCTTGAAAAATATAATATCCTCCCAGACAGGCAATCTGGATTCAGGAAGGGCCGGGGAACCGCAACTGCTCTGTGTGATGTGGTGGGAAATATCATGGAGGCCAGGGATCGTGGGGAGGGTACGGCTCTCATTATTCTAGATTATTCCAGGGCATTCGATTCTATTAATACTTCTCTCCTGTTGTCCAAATTAATCGACTATGGGTTTACACCGAGTAGTGTGAAATGGTTCAGCAGTTACCTCACTGATAGGTCTCAACATGTGGAGATGAGCAGGGTGGATGGTGCAGTGATGTCATCATCCCCACTTACACTGAAGAGAGGGATCCCACAAGGCTCGATACTCTCAACTCTGCTCTTCATCTTGTACACGGCTGACATCACTGCATCTTTCAAAAACTGTAGATACCACATGTATGCAGATGATACCCAGATGTACCTCTCCTTTAAGCCCAGTGATACTCTATCAGCTGTAAAAATGATAAATGAGGATCTGAATAGGGTAATAGAGTGGTCTAAAAAGCATTCTCTGATTTTAAACCCAATAAAATCTAAATTTATGGTTTTGGGCAGTAAGCAGCAGGTACGGTCCATATTAGGATTTAATTCAAATATCATTATGGATGGGAACAGGATTGAAGGTGTTAAGGCGGCCACTAATCTGGGTTTACAAATGGATTCAGAACTAAGATTCCAAGAACACATAAATAGGATAGTAAGGAACTGTTTTTATAGATTAAAAATTTTATATAACATACAACCCTACCTTAGTGTAAGAATTAGAAAACAGCTTGTTGATAGTCTTATTTTATCTAGATTTAACTACTGTGATATTGTTTATGGACCATGTTTACTGACAAGAACCAAGAACCTAATACAACGTGTACAAAATGCTTGTGCACGTTACTGTTTCAACATCCCAAGGCGTCACCATGTTACTCCATATCTAAATGATTATATATAAATTATTTCTTCTTACATCCATTTTGATCCGATAGTCGTGTCGGTAAATGGGCTAATCGCCAAGAGCCTCGATCAACACCTAAAGAGGCTCGCACTAGGCAGCTGGATCAAGTCCTTGATTCAGAAGGCAGTTCTTCTCGACACGGTACGCATCGTGAGGAAGTACCTGTCTCTGAGGCCCTAACCACCGGTGGTTTGATCTCTGTACCCGACACCGGTGGGTCCCCGTGGTCCCTTTTATATTTTTAAACGTTTTTTTTATAAATGTAGTTTATCAATATAAAATGAATTATGAGAAGTATGATAAATAAAGTGAATAATAAAAATAATATACTTTATTTGTTAGAATATGGTTGTATGTTAATATATATTAATATATTATGTTATATACTATATTATACTTACTTATATCTATGTTATAAACTACTCATATTTAGTCACTTAGTTACATTTTTAACATATAAATAATTTTAAGTCAAACTGTTTATTTTAAGTAATTTTGTTTTCTTACCACCGTGTTAGTTAAGTTCCTATAAGAATTAAGAAATGTTGAATGTTAACATCCGAACAAATATTGTATACTACAAATATTGTAACCGTAATAAGACACCCACAGGACAGGCTTACCTAGTGTGGGGTCTACGGAAATTACTTGTTTTGAATTCTTTTATTTAATAAAGGTTTTTAATTTTTTTAATTTTTTAATGGTCACAAAAATCTTAAATAACATAGTATTTTAAAGTACATCATATTCTGCCTCTTCTGGCTTGCAAATCAAATTAAAATTTATACTAACATTATATTTTAGTATAGTTTACAAATAGACATATCAATAACTCACTAACAAATTCTATTAACAAAACAATTAACAACTTACGAGTAGGTATGATAAATGTAAAACTTAGGTATGTCGATGGTACAGAGATCAAATGGCACCAGCCCAGTGTGTGGCCACGGCAACTGCATTGTCGGTGGCTTGTTGTAGATCGGCCTCCGAGCATCTGTACGGACATTTGGGACATTCTAGCAGGTGACACGTGGTTTGTTCCACGGTTCAACTGCGTATGGGGCTGATCGATTATACTGCATTTGACTAGGTTATGTCTGCAACGGCCAACTTGGCTTCGTAAGCGGTTCAAGGATCTTCATATAGGCCTCTGCAGATTACTACCGGAGAGGGAGGGGGGGCTAGCTGTTCTTTGGCATCGACATAATTGGTGGGACTGTCTCATGTCTTATCCGACACGTTTCTCGACAATGCAGGCCACTTCTCAGCAAACCGCGGGTAGGGCAATGCCTGCCAGGGGGTAAATTTTATTCAATGGTGTTGGCTTAAGGCATCCTGTAATTATCCGACACATTTCATTCAGCGCCAAGTCAGCTTGTTTTACGTGAGCTGATCGATGCCAAACTGAACACGCAAATTCACCGCTTGTTACTTAATTAGTTATTATAATAAAAACTGAAAGAAAAAGATGAATAACTTGAGAAGTTCCTACTGAAGCTTGTTGCCAAGACATTGGGCTATGTTGCTGCGGTGTGTTACCAGAACTTTAAAGAGAATTTGTGCCATCGGGCGGGCTTTACCCTGTATCGTTTTTTTACAAGCAACGCACGAGAAATTATTATGTTGTACATGTAACTTTACAAAAGTGTACGAATGAATACGAAATGAAGAAAAACAATCAATACTACAATCATATTACCCGTATACATTATACAATATTACCATTTTTTTTAAGAAGCCATGCTTTATTTATAAGTCTTTATAATAATGTCCCTTGACACCTTACTCCAAACATACATTTCGCTGGACATTGTCAAGTAAAACGTCATAAAAATTATATCCGAGATTTTCCAGTGTCCTTTTAAACGGAGACCGAAAGAATAGAAAATAATTAAGGAACATGACCAATTTATATTCTAGGATGTTTGTGTAGTAAAGTGAGACTCGGCGTACATTTTACTGTTTTCTTTGTTGCATCCAACGGTATAAGGATTGGTCCACTTAATTTTTCATCTGCAGCCTAAATAGCGGGATTTTATAGATGCTTGTTTATATTGGAAATAAATGCAATTGTTGTTCAGTTTTATAGGACGAAAATATCCTTTGTGTTGTAGATGCAAATTATCTCACTGGAATAATATTTTGCGGTATATATATTTTTTGTATAATCTATATTGTTATTTTTATTTGTATTTGGAGAAAAGAGATACATATTTAACATATTTTATATGGAGCTTATATCAAATATTATGTTTGTCTAATCAGATATTGGAACCGGCCGTTACACCACTTTATATTTCTAAATACATAATACAGAATTAGAAAAGTAAAACAAATACTTACAGACTAATCTGCTATATATCAAGGCGGCCACACTTCAATACGCTTAACCTTTAACTACAAGATCAGTAATACCGCAAGCACGGCTTATAACCCATGCCGTATCGTCGGAGCTAGATAGAGAGATAGGATAAGGTGCTAGAGTATGTCCGCAGCTTCGTCGCACATTTTATTTTAATTTAACCGTCTCTACCCAATCCCGGGGAAATTTTGGACACTACAAATAGGTAAATATATATATTCTGTTCTATACCTTTTTAGTACACCTCTACGGTTCCTAAGGAACTTACATGCCAAATTTCAGCTTCTTGTGCCCAATGGTTTTGGCTGTGCGTTGTCTGTTAGTCAGTAAGGAACACAAAATTTTATTTAATGATCTGATCTGTATTTTGAAATAAAAGCCCGTTACAAGAATATTTATATATTTCAATTTATTAAACCGATGTACCTCCTATTTAACATATATTTAAATTATGGCATTGTGCATAATCAATTAAAATAATTGTTTATCCAGATTCGAAAGATAATTCATTCTCTTTTCGACATTGAATACACCACATTAATCCTTTTTAAATATAAAATTCACTTTGTATGAGGCTTGCTGAGGCAGCAGAATATCAACCACAAGTGGCGTACAGTGAATGAAAATGGTCAAGCGTGAGAAGGTCGTGTAATTACCAGTTTCATGAAGAAGAGGGAAAATTCTCTCAGATTCTTTTTATAGACTCACGGCTGTATCCCCGATGGGGAGGCAGAGGTGTAATATTACACCCACATTTCGCCATGAATTTTTAGCTCCCACGTAATAGGGGCGATCCTATTATCTGAATATTTTTGTGAAATTGAATTCATAGAACATCTTTTAAAATATTAGTAATAAACCAGATGGAAAAAGATAGAATAGGGTTAATGAACAGAAGTTAAATGTATCGTCGAGTTTCACTCAGTATTCGTAAACTACTTTAAAGAGTACTCTTACGGCCATTTTCAATATTCGAACTAAAGATACTTAGATCTGTAGATTTTAGATTCGTGTTTGCCATATTTTGTATGGAGCTTGTCAAAAACGAATCTAAAATCTACAGATCTATCTATAGTTCGAATATTGAATTCCGTAGTAAGCGACAACGACCGGTGCAAGACGGACGAAACGTCGGCAACACAGGTATTTATACCTTAAATGAATACATTTTTCACAATTAAGACTCACTTAATAATTTTGTATGATGTATACAAATCGCGAAAGTTTTAAATCTATTACTATAAAGAAAATGTTGCGAATGAAAAGCCTCCGCCCACTGTTTTCAGGCACTTACACAAGAAGTATTACCAAAATGGGCCCTAGATTACCTAGGGAATGACATCATACCTGTGCCACAATAATAAAAATATATTAAAAGTTTTTTGCCCGCGACTGTATGTTGACACACGTAGCACAGCATTTGGTGTGTTCCCCTTCTCGTCCGGTGCACGCTGGCGCAGTTGCACTATATGCATAGTCGCTCGCGCAGAACATTGTGGGTGTAATATTACACCTCAGCCTACCCCTTCGGGGATACAGGCGCGATGAGAAAAAAAAATCCTTGAACCTATAATTTAAACCTTTGTGTTATTCCATTCTATCAAATAATTTGTGCACGTGCCGCCGTTTAGGGTACTTTTAACTTGAATATCAATTAAGTAACAATAATAATTGCTATTAATATTACTTAACTATAAACTTTGAATATGCTGTTAGGTATATATTGATAGAAATTGATACCAATGTAGAAGTTACTTCTATGTAACTTATACCACATTATTATAGACATTAGAGTTTGCGACGTTAACCTAATATTACGATATAGAACATCATCATCATCATCATCGTCCTAGCGTTTTCCCAGTTGCATCCAAGACTTACACGCCTTGAAGCCCGGGGTCTGCTTACTAGTCTAACCATCTGGTTAGACTAGTAAGCAGACCTGACAGAATATCAACTTTTTCACAGAGCGACTGCCGTCTGACCTACGCAACCCAAAGGGATAGCGATATTCCATAGTTTAGGCCAGTATGTTTTTATTTGAGGGTACTGACTCCCTGTAACGACTGTCAAAGATCTTCATGACAGCCGGGACCGCCGGTTTAACGTGCTCTCCGGGGTACGGGGCCAGCGATAATTAACAATTGAATAGGCACTTAACATCGAAAATTCATTGGTGTGAGTTTCATTGGTGATTCGAACCCGATACCTTCTGCATGGCAGTGCGTTGGTATCTCCACTAGGCTGTCGTTCTCTATCTCTGATTATTTAAAGCATCTACAACATTTTTAGACGGTATATGCAGCAGGGTGAATTCATGTGTCAGAGAGGCTTAAGAAACATTCTAAATAGTAACACAGAAAATTTTTGGAGCACATGAAGTGTTGTCTTATTCAAATCGAACTTCAAACGTAGAAAACCCGGCGAAGCGAGGCAATATCTCAAATTGCAACCATATAGGTGCTGCCTTTTAACTCGGAAATTATCTTAACAAGTAATAAGTAGGAGGTTACAGATCTACACATATTATAAAACTAGAGGATGCCCGCTGTTACACCCGCGTTATTTAAGGCTACTACTCCGCTCCCGTGGTTCATAGCGCGACGGTATATAGCCTATAGCCTTCCTCGATAAATGGGCTATCTAACACTGAAATAATTTTTCAAATCAGACCAGTAGTTCCTGAGATTAGCGCGTTCAACCAAACAAACAAACTCTTCAGCTTTATATATATGTATAAGATGACGACACACCGCGTCCTCTCTGTTTGTATGGAGGCGATAGATACATTAGAATTAATATTTATCATCAGCCGTTTTCACCGTCGCACTGCTGGGCACGGGCCTCTTCTCACTGTGAGAAGGGTAAGGCCATAGTCCTTAACAATTTAATACGCGCTTAACTTCGACATCCCCAGCCTCAGTAACCGATTTGTATAGATAGAAAAGAGCTCTGCAGCTAGGAAGCCCTCTGAATAAATAAAGTCAAACCAACAGACTTAAAGTTGGTTGTCCTAAGACAGATTGCCACAACGCAGAAAGAAACAATAAACAAAAGGAAAACTTAACTTCGCAAAGTCATTGGTGCGTGCCATGGATTTGAACCCGAGACCCTCTGCGCAGCAGTCTGTCGGTGTCTCCACTCGGCTAGAGCGATGGAGTTAATATTGTTTGGGATAAAATGTGTGTCACCTCAAACAAAGACTTTAAACGATTAATCTCAACGAATAAATGATACATTTTATAACAGAAAAGGAGAAAAATATTACGTTACAACATAACTGTAAATCAAAATAGCGACGTGTCGCCGATACCCTAAGATATCGGGCAACATAAAACCTCAAAATCCACCCCTAAACTCTAGCCTATCAACATAACACATAACGTAATTACGCGCATGTTATCTTTAGCAAACAGCTGTCCCGTCCCCTTATCTCGAGCAGTAAGATATACGTGCCTATCCCCGGAGAAAAATCGTTGGCCCTGTCACATCGCTACGGGGGTACCATTTCTCAACGCGGCCACACAGCTACACAGGGGATATTAGAAGGGTGTAGACACGGCACTTGAGACCTTCATTATACTCGTTAACTATAATTCCGTTCATCTACTTCTGGTAATTAGGTTACTGCTTTCTTTGATCAATGTTTTAATTTTAGTTTGTTTTGGGACATGATGGTTCAAATACTAGATGCTGTCACGATGTACTGCTTTGTATTCATCTTGTTGGAAATATCTGAACGGATTTTAATGATTATTTACTTATGCAGCGATAGCCTAGTGGAGATACCTGCACACTGCCATGCAGAGGGTATCGTTCGTTATTCGAATCCACGGTGCGCACCAATGACTTTTCGGAGCTGAGTGCGTATTAAGTTTTTAATTGTCGCTAGTCCCGTGCCTCGGAGAGCAAGTAAAACCGTCGGTCCCGGTTGTCAAGAAGATCTTGACAGTCGTTACGGGGAGTCAGTACCCTCAAATAATCTGATACTGGTCTAAACCATGGAATATCGCTATCCCTTTGGGTTGCGGATGTCAGACGGCAGTCGCTCTGTGGAAAAGTTGATATTCTGTCATATCTGGTTAGACCAGTAAACGGACCTCGGGCTCCAAGGCGTGTAAGCCTTGGATGCAAACGGGATAACGCTAGAACGATGATGACTTAAGTAAAATACATATGAATATAGTTCAAAAGTTATTTATTAGAGGGTTAAAAGTTGATCATTACTAATTTATTGGGTGTGAAATGTGAAGTGTTGACTTATTTCTTAGAGGAATAAGAGACATTAAATCATAACATAATGTAAATCTTTTTACTATTGCTAACTCAATAGCTTGGTCTTCTCTTACGTATGTTGTAAGTTACTGAGAAGTATCAAAACTATCAGATATATATTAGTTAATACCTTTTCCACTGAGTCGCTTTAATAATACTAGTAAAATTCTATACCCTATGTTTTGCTATTACATAAATAAACCATCAGACGTTAGAATGTCTTTTAAATGAAATATCACGAAGTGTGCTTGACGTAGATTGTGTGTAAAGTGGGTTTCTACCAACACATAATAATTACTGAATTATATTATATGAGCTACAATAAGTATTTTCAATTGCCATCCAACTCTGACATGTGTGAGTAAACGTAACACTTAAAAGGCTCAGCGGTCCGTGGATCGGAACCACGCTCTGCTACCATTTTAAGTTTTTGTGAGATTTATTTAAAATAAAGATATATGCAAATAAAGGATGGTTAATTTAATAGTTAGCACAATAAGTTTAATACTACACTTACAAAATAATTCTAGCGTACTATTCTAGTGTACCATTCAACTTATTGTGCTAACTATTAAATTAACAATCCTGTATTTGCATATTTCTTTATTATAAATAAATCTCACAAAAACTTAAAAAACGAACAGACAACTTGAAACTTAGTTCGTAAGTTTTGACATATTACATTCCTTGAGAACTAATTGTGTAATAATTTGACGGTAGTAGCTCCCTAGCAGATTTACTTATAATAAAATTTAACTGAGTGTTGTAGTTTGAAGGTTGAATATCTTGCGGGTGAGGTTCGCGATCGTGCCTTATCTTCCCTACAAAGCTAGTATTTCGACTACTATTATAACTACTAGGTAATTTACTACAGCTATTATGAATTTGCTAAACATTCTTCGTTAAAACATTCAGCAAAAGTTCACGCAAGCGAGCAGACGAAACGAAATCTTAAGGAGTTAAAAAAGCTACTTAATTGTATTGTTTTGGTAACGAGAGAGAATTATAGACTTGACTGGTTGTTGACTGGAAGTTTATCGCGGGAGCCTTTCCTTACTGATAGTAATGATACCTATTCGTCTGTAGGTATTCGTAGAAGATAGAGAGATTTTACTCGCCCAAGGACTCCAAATTATTTAAGGATGTATTGATAAAGGCGCTGAAGTTATTTTTTGATTGCCTAATTTAAAAGGAGATTGTACTGGATGTTATTCATGTACGCAAACGCTCTTACATATCAAGCAGCACAACCACAGTACAGGGATTTGAGAGATCTCTGCCAAATCATGTTCAAACCGATGTCGGAAATTGATCGGTCCGATAGCAAAGTCGGTGATGATGCGTTATCCCGACGTTTTGTCAAGATTTCGGGACGTTTATTATTTACGAGTATTAGCGTACGGCTTTGTACTGCGTCGATCAGTGTTGTCGCTGTTATGTAGTAAGGTAATAATATGGAAGGAAGTATGGAAGCTGTGAATTTCGATAGCCAGCCTGTGGCGGGTATTTTGAAGTGACCTTATCTGAAACAGCTGACTCATTAATGAACTATGGAAATACATCATAAACTTTTTCTGAATTATTATATGCCAAATGAATGATAACAACAATAATAACCCTTTAGCGTGATAGAAGGGTTTTCCTGTAAATTATATAATTATACTTTTATAATTTTAAAGCTATACATGTCTGTCTGTGATGCTTATTGGCATAGTGATAACTGACCCTGTATACTGAGGGTATTGTGGTCAATTTCCATACAGCTTATATTTTTGTGTGATGAACACTCTGTTTGATTTTGTGTCTGTTTATACTTAATCTGTTAGAATTGTCTAGGAATGTTATAAGTAGAACGAAATATTCTGTTTGCCGTAGTTAAAAAGCCGCCTAGATTTTTTGTTTGGGTTCACTATCTCAAGAGGTTATTTTTATGACATTTGAAACAGCCTTTAGGGAGAGGAGGTTTATTGGACATTTGACGGTCTCATTTACCGGAAAATATAACAACTATGCCTAGATAATCTATGGGAAATTCTATATCTATAAGCAAGACGCTTATGCTAAGAGGTTCGTCATGTACGAAGACCGAAACGCATGCATACCATAATATTCCCCATATCCAAAATATTAAGGTTACCACTACATTCTCCATACAGATAGTACCAAAATTTTAAAACTACTCAATTGCGAATGAAATAATTTATAATTATGCTTAACTAATAAAATCTCATATTGAACAAGCATCATGGTGTAATCTTTGTTATACGACACATTCGCACAAATAAAAAGTGAGTTATAAAAATTTAAAGTCCACTGAAGCGAACGTATGAGATAACACAACGTTAGAAGGGCAACTGAACATTCGCTGTTCACTCGTGTACGCTCTAACTAATTATAATTAACTCTTACTTTATAACGCTCCTGTCTATTATTGGAAATCAACTAGATTTAGTAAATTTGTACTAACAGAAAGGAGAAAGCGTTGACTCAGTACATTTTGGGCTCTGAGGTTAACTGAATAATACCAGCCCTATTGCGATTTGTGCTGAAGTACGAACAATTACTAATAAGTTAAATCGTAGAATTAAATGTGTTACGTACATATAAAAAGAACTATAAAAAGAAACTATTATTTTTCTTTTGCAGTTGTATAATACTCTTCTTTGATAATTATGTTACTATAATACAAACGTGCAAATGTTTGAGGATGGTTGTGTGAATTTAGGAACGTTTCTAACTTTTTCATGCAAATAAAGTTTTATTGTAATATAGTTTCTACCCGATAACTAAATCCATGTGGGCAAAGCACCGGACGGAAGCTAGTTTAAAATAAAACCGCTCAAGAGCTCGTATAATGCAGAGTTGCATAATTGTGATTAGGGTTGTGATTAGAATGACTCTATCACGGCATTAATTTAACATCCACTGAAATTAGTTAAGGTTAATCGGTTATTCCTTGTTAATTAGTAAAACATAATTAGCTGCGAAGATAATTATTACACGCACACCCAAATAACAGTTTAGTTGATAATGGACACGAATTATTTTTGTATTGTGCTAAATATTTTACAAAGGAATAGGATAAGTGTTTAAGAAAACCCATACAAAAGATGAACAATATGCATGAATTTCGAATGAGAAATGCATAGGAACTAGCTAGATATTATTTTTTAAAACGTTTGAGAGCTTTATAGTAAGTTAAAGAATGTAGTCACCAAATTAAGCCGCAGAGAACGCAGAGCAAAATAAGCAAATTCTATAATAAACTAGCTGACCCGGCAAACGTTGTTTTGCAAATTTTTTTTTTTTTTTTGAAAAATAGATGTTGGCCGATTCTCATATATACCGGATAAGCACAAAAAATTTCATCAAAATCGGTCAAGCCGTTTCGGAGGAGTATGGGAACGAAAACTGTGACACGAGAATTTTATATATTAGATAATCTTCTCTTTTTAATTCCGCGTTCTACCAAATAAATGTATTGGCTAACAAATAGATACTTATAATGTACATGCACCGCGGAAACAACAATCATCAAATCTTAGACGATGCTAAGACTCTAATAATTTCATAAAAAAGAACATAGTACCGCCATTGTTAAAACTTAATAACGACATAACAGGATACAAGACTAGCTTCTCTTTTTATTTAGCAGACGCGTGGCATCATAATAAAATTGTATAGTGGCGGACATACTAGGTCCTCCACGCTGGTCGGCGAATTGTCCAAGAGAAATAATATGCTTGCTTTTTTATAATAGTACTCGTGTGATAAACTTATGTGGGAGTATGGGCATATGTCTGTGTGCATATATCATATCGTTGGCATATGAACTATGCTTTGTTACGGATAACTACTACAGGAAATTCTCATAATACCTTATTTACTAGAGAATGGAATCTGATACTTGATGATCAATGAAAACGTGTTTTCGACATTATAACCGTTTTTTCGATGCAAATTTAAAATATATCGCATCTTGATCATTTTTAAGTTCAGTAAAGATACCAAAGGCAAAACAACACTTCTAGTTTTGACAATAACCTCCGTAAATTCTTTTGCATTTTACAACATTACGTTCTTAATTTCATACATTTCGCGACGACTAATTAAACCACTGCATTATTCCATAAGCTATGAAGCCATTACAAGAAAAATTAAGCACTACAAAGAAACAAAAAAAACTTCGGGGAGATGGGCCTCGTTAGCCTTGGTTGGCAACCTGTCTAGGAGAAGGAAAACTCCGAAATTAAACCAAACGTTCGGGGAGATGGGCCTCGTTAGCCTTGGTTGGCAACCTGTCTAGGAGAAGGAAAACTCCGAAATTAAACCAACTTTCAGGGAGCATACCCGACACAAAATCCCGATCTAAGGTGTAAACCGACCCGTGCCGAGAGATTCGTGGCCAGAGGGTAAGCTGGTCGCAAACGGAGGGTGCCTGTGTTGGTGGTCACAGGGCACACGTGATATTCCGCCGTAAAGGGCTCTATGGGGATGGACATTTAAAAACCCTAAATCTCGTGGGAACGCAATGGGAACAATTAATAATATTTCCTCACACGGCGGCGACGCGGTTCGCAACCCATCACGTCTCGTTTCCCGCGAGGGCGAAAAGCGGCCTACGGAGAGCAGGTTTGCAACATTGAATGTTGGAGGAGGAATGAACGGCAAATTGGATGAAGTATGTCAGATGATGGATGATAGAAAGATTGATGTTCTTTGTGTGAATGAAACAAAAAGAAAAGGGTGTGAAACCACCAAGCATGGCGCATATACGGCGTATTGGTCTGGGGTAGATAGTACCACCAGAGCCTGTAAGGGAGTTGGTGTAATACTGTCTGCGCGAATGAATGAGTGTGTAAAAGAGTTTGAATGTGTAAATGCTAGGCTACTGTGGATGAGAATGAAAGTAGGACTTACTCGTCTCTTTATTGTGCGGGTGTACGTCCCGGTCAATATAGTTACGGGTATGTCACAACATGAGCAAGACGAAAGGTAGGAGTTTTGGGAGAGTTTAAGAGAGATTTTGAGGAACTGCAAGGATAATGAAAGATTGATCTTGTTAGGGGATTTTAATGGATGGGTGGGAGTAAAGCGAGATGGATTTGAAAGGGTGTTAGGTGCATTTGGTGATGAGAGTGTGAACGTAAATGCAAAAGTACTGCTTGAGATTTGTTTGGAGTGGAGCCTTTGTGTGACAAACATGTTTGATCATAAAAGGATACACATGTATACGCGAGAGGCGAAAAATGTTAGAAGAAGTATGATTGATTTTGTAATATTAGATGAACGATTGAGAAAGAATGTGTTGGATACAAGAGCATATCGAGGGATCGGCATCCACACAGACCACTTTTTGGTGTTAAGCCGGATAAGTGGGCTCTTTAAAGGATGGCGACACCGAGAGCGTAATGAAAATAGGGTCTTGGAAAGAATTAAGGTAGAAAATCTACAAGAGAAAGATGTGAAAGATGAGTATAAATGAAGATTGATAGCAAAATTTGAGAGGTTCGATTGCATAAATGATATGGAAGAATTATGGCAGGCCTTTAAAGAAGAGGTAGTATGTGTAGCGTCTGAAGTATGTGGTGTGATCAAGAGAAGGAAAATACGAAAGGTTAAGAATACATGGTGGGACAAGGATGTACAATCAGCAGTGTCAGAGAAGAAGAAAGCTTGGTCAGATTGGTTGGCTGCCAGAGCAAATGAAAGAATGGAAAAAGCAACGAGTGTAGACATAGATGAAGCAAGAAAGGAGTTTGTTAGGTCAAAAAGAATAGTGAAAGAAATGGTTAAAAGGAAAAAAGAGGAAGGAGTTTGATAGCAGATTATCTAACGATTTCCAGAGAAACATTAAGTTTTTCTGGAAATCCGTTCGTGCAGTTCGAGGAAGAACTCAATCCTCAGAACACATCCATCAGAGACGAGAATGGAAAGATAGTAAATGATGAATCTTGCGTGCTGAAGAGATGGAAAGAGTATTTTGAAAGTTTATTAGAAAGGTCGGCGATAGAGATACCGATAGCTGAAATGAATGGTAACGATAGCAATGATGAAAGCGTTATTGGCGTGGATGAGGTCGTGAAGGCACTGGGAAGTATGAAAGTAGGTAAGGCTGCAGGATATGATAGGATTACAGTCGAAATGCTGAAGGCTGGACAGGGCGTCATACGTCGTAGTTGGTCAGTTGCAGCGGTTATATAACTTGTGCTGGACCACCGGCCGAGTACCTAATGACTGGGCCACAGCTGTAGTTGTGCCTCTTTATAAAGGAAAAGGCTCGCAACAAGATTGCAAAAACTATAGAGGCATTAGCCTTCTCAGCATTGTTGGCAAATTGTATGCAAAGGTACTTATTGAAAGAGATATGGAAGTAACCGACAAGAAAATATGGGATGTACAAGCGGGATTCCGAAAGGGTATGGGATGCACGGATCAGGTTTTTTCCTTGCGAAGCATAGCCGAAAAGTTTTTGGCCAAAGGTCAAAAGGTCTATTGCGCATTCGTGGATTTGGAAAAGGCTTACGATAAAGTGGTGAGGAATGAAATGTGGTCGGTGCTGTCAATGAATGGGATGGACTGCAGCCTCATTCGAGCTCTGAAATCCCTTTATGAGGATTCTAGAGCTTGTGTGAGGATAAACGGCATACACTGACTGGTTTACCATCGAGAAAGGTGTTAGACAGGGATGTGTAGCGTCGCCGTGGCTGTTTAACCTCTTCATGGACAGTTGTTTGCAAGATTTAAAACATAGTGACTGCGGATTAAGGATGAATGGGTTACTCGTCAAATGCCTCCTTTATGCTGATGATCAGGTAATACTTGCATCTTCAGCGGAGGAGTTGCAGGAGATGGTAGCAATCATGCATGGTGCGTTAGAGAGGAAAGGAATGAAAGTGAATGTAAGTAAAACGAAAGTTATGGTTTTTGAAAAGGAGGAATGCGTTACGGCTTGTAATGTTTTGATCGATGGACAGCGAGTGGAACAAGTGAATGAGTTTGTTTACTTAGGTACGTTGTTTACAAGAGATGGTAAGAATGAAGAAGATATTGAAAGGAGAGTTAATGCAGGTAATAGTGTGAATGGAGCTCTGAAAGCGTTTATGAACAGTCAAAACGTGTCCAAAAAGGCACTTTTGGCTGAACATAGAGGCGTGTTAGTGTCTACCCTTATGTATGGTAGTGAAAGTTGGGTATGGCAGAAGAGATTTGAAAGTAAAATAAATGCTGTAGAAATGAGAGCACTGAGAAGTATGTGTGGTGTGTCTTTGACCGACAGAGTAAAGAATTGTGTGATACGAGAGTGGTGTGGGGTAAAAGAAGATGTAGTGACAAGCATTGAGAAAGGCATGTTAAGATGGTTTGGGCACATGGAGAGGATGGATGACGATAGACTGACAAAGAAGATATATAAGGCAAGTGTGAATGGAACAGGACAAAGGGGAAGACCTAGGCAGACGTTCTCTGACCAGATTGGAGACATCCTGAAAAAAGGACAAGTCAGAAGTACCCTTAACAGAAGAGCATGCATGAGAAACTTGATGGGAGTGAGTGAAGCAAGTGAGGTATGTCAGGATCGTTGCAAATGGCGTTCCGTAGTCTCTGCCTACCCCTCCGGGAAACAGGCGTGAGTCTATGTATGTATGTATGTATGTACAAAGAAACAATCGTGCCTTACGTCATTGTAATGCTACTGCTACACTTGCGTTAGCGTCAACGTTAATGGCAATTGGCAATGGCCAATAACACGTTAGTTAACGCGTAAAAAAATTCGCATAGGAAATTTTCTATTTTAACGCGTTAAAACGTTGGCCACAACTACGTAGCGCCTAAATTAACGCGCTAATTGCAGAAGCGTAGCAGGAACATAACAGTACGGCGAGTAATTTTTCTTGAGCGCCATGACGCTTAGCTCGGGCATCACGTAAGGTATAAATGTACAGAAACACGCGCCGACTGCCCGACTATTGACTATTTTTCGACTATACTTCGCCTATTCTATAGTATATTATACATTTGCATACTGTTCAAGAGAGTGAGGAGTCAGTAACCTTCAATTTATTTTTCTTTCTATGCTCGAAACTATGTCCATACATTTTATTTTAATTTAACAGTAAGAACGTAACGTAAGAATTTTATATATCAATCATTATCATCATCAGCCCTGTATATAAACTGTCCCATTGCTAGGCACGGGCCTCTTCTCACTATGAGGAGGGTAAGGCCATAGTCCACTGGGCTATCGCTGCACAGATATACATTATATTCAGAAGATGAAATTCAAATTCGGTAAGCGGTAAATCTAGTTTTTAATTAATCTGAACAAAAGAAGAGTAAAATGTACAACTTATTCATGTGCTAACATTTCATTTGAAAAGGAATTAAACTGCAGTATTGATGGCGTCGCAGTGTCTATTTATCTTGCTTCCATGCCAAATATCATGTCACCTATGTGCTTAGTATTATATCTGATAATGAGTCCAGACTCATTATAAGATATGTACATATTTTTTGGTTAACTACGAAACAGCTGGCCGTTAAGTAGATTATTCTGAACTAATTTGCAGACACATAGACAAGTAGTAAAAGCTGATTTTTGTTCTTCTTTCATCTGCTTGAGAAACTAGTACCAAGGCTTCATAGCTTAGGAATAGTGCAGTGGTTTAATTACAACATATAATAGTAGAAATTACGAACCCAATATCGTGAAATGCAAAAGAATTTCCGATCGTTATTATCAAAAATAGAGGGGTAGTTTTAGCTTTGGTGGCTTTACTGAATTTAATAAAATATTTAGATGCGATATATTTCCAATATGGCTCGAAATACGGTTATATACGTTTTCATTGATAATCAAGTATCCGTAACAAAGCAAAGTTCATATGCCATGGATATGGATGAATAGATACGTACGCACACACATGTATGTCCATACACACACATAAGTTTGTAACACGAATACTATAACACAGCCAGCATATTTCTCTTGCACAATTCCCCGACCAGCGTGGAGGACTTTGTATGTCCGCCATTATACAATTACGTTGCCACGCGTCTGCTAAATGAAAAGAGAAGCTACTCTTGTATACAGTTACGTCGGTATTAAGTTTAAGCAGTGGCGACACTATGTTCTTATTTATGAAATTCTTAGAGTCGAGTAGAAAGGAATTTGACAAATTTTCACTTACCAAAAAATGTTTCGCATAATTTCATTTGCCAAATTACAAATTACTTAGCAAAAACTCTATTCACCAAAAAATGTAACGCAAACCTAATGTTGGGGAAATGAACGTTTAAACTATAACTTGTTTACCAACTAGTACTTTTAATATTTTTTTATTTAGTCAAATATTTCAGTTGGAATAACAGTTTTTCAATAGTTCAGTTCCGGTATCCTACGAAAAACAATCTCTTTTTTCTATTAATGCAAGTCGTTTCTGGCACTCGCCGGCCGCTACCGCGGCACCGCTCGCTACGCTTGCTCGGCTCGTGCGTAGGAGGTCACAGTTCTAACCTAACCTACCCAAACCATTTTTTTAATAATTAACCTACTCTAACTGCTTCCATAAATAAACTTATATCACCAAACGTTTATTGTCTGAATATTGTTTGCTGTAATAAATCATTTGATTAAACACCAAATGCCATAATGACATTATACTTGGTAATATTTTGCCAAGTAAAAATTTGACCAAATAAAAATATGCGTACTAAAATCATTCGAAATATTGCAATGGTATAAAAAAAGGTTGCTAAAATTTGTTTGGGTAATGAAATTTTGTCAAAATCTTTTCGGCAAAACGGCAGGATCCCTCGTCTAAGACTCAGATGCGTGTTATTGCCGCGGTACTTTTGCATCATAAGTAACTATTTATCTGTCAAGATATTTATTTTGTTAAACGCAGGACTAAAAAGAGAAGATTATTTAGTACGGTATATCCTTATTCTGCCCTCCGTTCTAACGTCTCATTTTTTGCAGCTTAAATTGGAGACTGTACTAAAATTTCAAAAACAAAATTATTCATTATTTACCACGTCGACAAAGCTGTCAAACGTTTTAAAAATATCTGACTAGTTCCTATGCATTTCTCCTTCAAAGGTCCTTTTGGTTAGTATCTTTTGTACAGAGCATTACTAAATAAGTCAAAATCATCAGAAGTTTCCTTAAACAGCTATTCTATTCAGAAATCGGTTTGTAAAATATTTAGCACGAAGCTAATATCATTCCTGTCCATTATCAACTAAACTGTAGTATTTGGGTGAGCGTGTGATAATTATCTTCGTAGCCAATTATGTTTCAGTAATTAACAAAGAACAACCGATTAACTTTAACTAATTTTAGTGGATGATAAAATAAATGATGTGACAGAGTCATTCTAAGCACAATTACGCAACTCATTTATTAAACTCATTTACGGCAAGAAGATCACTGAAAAATGTACTTAAACATTACAATACATACCTTCATAATATATCATAGATAAATTATATGCATACCCTAATTTGTGTATGCGAAGGTACTGATTGAAAGAGTTATGGAAGTAACCGACAAGAAAATATGGGATGTACAAGCAGGATTCCGAAAGGGTATGGGGTGCACGGATCAAGTCTTTTCCTTGCGGTGCGTAGCCGAAAAATTCTTGGCCAAAGGTCAAAAGGTCTTTTGCGCATTCGTGGATTTGGAAAAGGCTTACGATAAAGTGGTGAGGAATGAAATGTGGTCGGTACTGTCGATGTATGGGGTGAACAGCAGCCTCATACGAGCTCTGAAATCCCTTTATGAAGAATCTAGAGCTTGTGTGATGATAAATGGGTCGTACACGGATTGGTTTACCATCGAAACAGGTGTTAGACAGGGATGTGTAGCGTCGCCGTGGCTGTTCAACCTCTTCATGGACAGTTGTTTGCAAGATTTGAAAAATAGTGACTGTGGATTAAGGATGAATGAGTTACTTGTCAAATGCCTCCTTTATGCTGATGATCAGGTTATACTTGCGTCTTCAGCGGAGGAGTTGCAGGAGATGGTAGCAATCATGCATGGTGCGTTAGAGAGGAAAGGAATGAAAGTGAATGTAAGTAAAACGAAAGTTATGGTTTTTGAAAAGGAGGAATGCGTTACGGCTTGTAATGTTATGATCGATGGACAGCGAGTGGAGCAAGTGAATGAGTTTGTGTATTTAGGTACGCTGTTTACAAGAGATGGTAAGAATGTAGAAGACATTGAAAGATGAGTTAATGCAGGTAATAGACTGAATGGAGCTCTGAAGGCGTTTATGAATAGCCAAAACGTGTCCAAAAAGGCATGTTTGGCTGTCCATAGAGGGGTGTTAGTACCTACTTTTATGTATGGTAGTGATAGTTGGGTATGGCAGAAGAGTCATGAAAGTAGAATAAATGCTGTAGAAATGAGAGCACTGCGAAGTATGTGTGGTGTTTCTTTGACTGACAGAGTAAAGAATTGTGTGATAAGAGAGTGTTGTGGGGTAAAAGAAGATGTAGTGACAAGCATCGAGAAAGATGGTTTGGACACGTGGAGAGGATGGATGACGAAAGACTGACCAAGCAGATATATAAGGCAAGTGTGGAAGGGACAGGACGAAGGGGAAGACCTAGGCGGACGTTCTCTGACCAGATTGGAGACATCCTAAAAACAGGACAGGTTAGAAGCACCCTGAACAGAAGAGCATGCATGAGGAATCTAATGGGAGTGAATGAAGCAAGAGAGATATGTCAAGATCGTTGCAAATGGCGCTCCGTAGTCTCTGCCTACCCCTCCGGGAAACAGGCGTGAGTCTGTCTATGTATGTATGTAATTTGTTCCGTGTATGACACCCTGAACAAATTAAGGTGTTCATCACTAAAAAAATGTCCTGTGTGGGAATTGGTTACAAGATCCTTAGTACAGGAGCACTTACCACTAAAGCTTGCATACATAGCATGTATAATTTATAGAAATCGTTCTGTTATACATAATTCACAGATATATATTTACCTCCATGACCTATTTATGAATGAGCTGGTTCACATTAGGTCACTTCGACAGACCTGCCGCAGGCTGGCTGTCGGCAGTAACAGTTCCCATACTTCCCGTTATATTATCATCTTACCACTCGACAGCGACAACACTGATCGACGCAGTACAAAGCCGTACGCTAATACTCGTAAATAATAAACGTCCCGAAATCGTGACAAAACGTCGGGTTAACGCATCATTACCGACTGTGATATCAGACCGATTAATGTCCGACATCGGTTTAAACATTATTTGGCAGAGATCTCACAAATCCCACACAATATCAGAAAATCACAGTACTGTGGTTATGCAGCGTTATATGAAAGAGCGTTTGCGGACATGAACAACATCCAGTAGTTTACAATCTCTTTTTAAATTAGGCAGTCATATAATAACTTCAGCGCCTTAATCTATACATCCTTAAATAATCTGCAGTCTTAAGGCGAGTAAAATCTCTCTATCCTTAATACGCACATGATTCCGAAAAGTCATTATTGCGTGCCGTGGATTTGAACCCGGACTCTCTGCGTAGCAGTCTGTCGGTCTCTCCACTGGACTATCGCTGCCAGGTATATATTCAGAAGATGAAATTCAAATATTATACGAAGGCGTTTTCGGTAAGCGGTAAATCTAGTTTTTAATTAATCCGAACAAAAGAAGAGTAAAATGTATAACTTATTCATGTGCTAACATTTCATTTGAAAAGGAATTAAACTGCAGTATTGATGGTGTCGCAGTGTCTATTTATCTTGCTTTCACGCCAAATTTCATGTCACCTATGTGCTTAGCTCCAAATTAATTGACCAAGAGCAGAACAGAATTTTAGCTGCGAGACACTGGATAAACTAAAATCCTGCATAAGTGCATTGTAGCGTAGTGTATGTCACTGACATTATGTAGGTACTGGTTTCTCAAGCAGATGAAAGAAGAACAAAAATCAGCTTTTGCTACTTGTCTATGTGCCTGCAAATTAGTTCAGAATAATCTACTTAACAGCCAGCGGTTTCGTAGTTAACCAAAAAATATGTACATATCTGATAATGAGTCCAGACTCATTATCAGATATGTACATATTTCTTTTAAATAAACTAGCTTTTGCCCGCGGCTTCGCTCACGTAAATTCGGGGTTCTCTAGTGATAGTATATCATCTATGTTCGGGATAACAAAAATCTCCTTTATTGGGCGGATACTTCTATAATTGTAGTTTTACTTGTTTTTGAAATATAACTGCAAAAAGTGATTACACATACAAACTACTTAATACTTAGTAGGTAGGTGGTACCAAAGAGCTCAGATATTTACATCTGTATTCATTGGTAGTACTCAAAATGTTATCCGGTATCAGTGACGTTTCGCTAGAGGGGCCAATATGGCGACTGCGATTTGTCTGTCAGAACCATTAGAATTTAACAAAATACTCGACAATCAGAATTTTTCGGATAGGTATATACTGTTGACTCGAAATCTTTAGTTTTTAAAGTTTTATTATTCAGTTAAGGTTTCGATCGAGTCTACCGTACCCCTTGACGAAATTATTAATAGAGATTTGACATTGCGATGGTAGCGCAGTCAATCGGTTCCAAAGTGAAACATTCCAAAATCAACAACTACTTACAGATTAAAAATTAACTAAAAAAACATTTTCCAGTGAACTAAATTGTAAATCTAAACATTCTCAAGTCCCCTTGAACACACACAAAAAAATTCATCAAAATCGGTGCAGTCGTTTAGGACAAGTTCAGTAACATACACACGCACACAAGAAATATATATATTTATACTATATAAATAAAAATTAATGCTACATTTTTCTTTTTAGGATCACACATAAAATAGAATCGGCGTTGATTGAGCTACTAAAATGTACATTATATAATGTAACATGATTTTTTAACATTGGTCATATAATTTTAAACATAATAGCTGCTATTTGAACGTAATTAAAAATAATGAGTTATGTTTCAAATTCGCAGACGATATAAAATTATTCAATTAAATAATGAAGCAAACGTTTTTCTGCTTCGTATACTTTGACGATTGAGAACTCATAAGTTTAATTTAAACGATTATGTTAAAAAAAACATTTATTTTATGGACAAATATATTCATCGAGATTTCTTATACTTTATATTAACTTACAGAACAATGTAACGGAAGACATCAAAGTAATTTATTTAACACTTGTAAACGTGACTTTATGACTAAATTAAGGTTATACATTTTATGTAACCAACCATTGAAATTCTTTTAGTTGAATAGTAATCAATGCGCTTTACAACTAAATAGACGATTGCTTTAATATTGACGACAGTGTAGAAAATTCTCTTATTACTCGGCGTAATGCAAATGAAAATTAAAATGTAGATAACTTAATCGAAAATTTTAAAATTAAAACGAGCACAGCGACCTTAAATATACGGAGAAGTAATTTAAAGTTGAAGCATTTCGTTGACATTTATTTAATTCCACTCAATAATCGAACCAATAATAAAGTACAGGGTCAGCGCATATGTAGACGCGGCACCGGCAACCGTTCGATAAATTGTTTTAGACAAACTTCCTGTGGAACAGCTAAATACACCAATTTTGTTGCTTGCTGTACTTGACAAATAAATACATCAGAAACTAAAGTCATTCGTGAAATTCCATTTCAGAAATTCTAATTAAATTACGAGCTCACAGGGCAGATACAGCTAACTACAGCCGCCCTTTATCTAAAGTTGCAGAGTTATTTTCGTTGGAAAGTCAACGGGATTGTATTAATGCCCGTGCATGCGCTCAATTTATACAGATTTACTGTACATATTTTCGCCCAAAGCTGCTGCAAAGGTTTGTATGATATTTCGTAATTTACATACCTTGTAAGTATTAAATGAATCCAATAAGTTGAATATAATAATCAAATACTTACATATCAATTTGAAATGACAGTTTATTGTATTGCGAAAGCATATGCTTCTTAAGATAGTGGCCACGTCGGTACTTAAAACTAGCAATAACTACATATGATACAAGTTCCTTATAGACATTCGCCGACCGCAAAGCACATAGTGGCACATCACGGCAATCGTTAATACGCCCCATTGTAGTTGATTCCGCACAATCGTGACGGGTCCTTAGTCACTCGTCGGGACAAGATGTGGTAGACACTCGAACCGGGTCAGATGGCGCCGCGATACGGCACGACTCTGGCCGCGCCTGCACCGTGACACTCCGTTAAGGAAGATGGATGTTTCGGACGAATATCACTGCACTTACTATTATGTAACGTGAATCGTAATTAAATTCCAACTATTCTATTATTTTACTCAGCTAATTGGTATTTTAAATTAACACGTGTAAAATAAAAGAAATTAAAACACTTTGGCAAAATTCAAATTTTCAAAAACGAAAACGTTGATTAATATAACAAAGAGACATTGTTACGTACTAGACAACTCGTTTTACACAAACATTCCGAGCCCCTGATCAAAGTGCGTTTCGAAGTGAGGTAAAAGTTTCACTTCAAGCGAATTTTCCTCTTATTACCTGGCTTGATCTTAAATTATCCGTAGCACATCCGTATTAAAAATTCAAAATGAAAAGTCCCTCCAGTTTCCGGACTGTTTTTAGTCTGTTCTCAAGTAAAACTCAAGAAACTTTCACTAATTGGCAAAATAACAAATTGGCAGTATAAGTTAAACATTGCTCTGCATCTTAGCTGAGATCAGCTTAACACGGCGTTAGATAATAATTATCGTTCTTACAGATGTTTTTATAAATATTTGAGTTTAGCATTAAAAGCAGTGACGCGACAAAGCCACACTAAGCTAAGAAAATCTGAAATCTGTTAACAATTATAAATTTTATGACGAGAATTTAGGAATATCTCGCCGAATTGTGTAGAATAATGACATCATCGTTTTAAATTCCATGTACTAATAAGAGAGCGAAATAGCTTAAATATTTGGACATATTTGTTATTTGTCTTCTCGACGATATTGTTTGGAATTGAATTCTATTTTTAGGCGAATTGGCTTCAGTAACTGTAATGAGCTCTAAGTCAATACTAATAGATACCTGTTGCTTGGGAAAATATTGTCAGTTACCTAAAGCTATGAGTCAATATGATTCCGAGTAAATAGCAGGGGAAATAAATTATTTCAGAAATTAATTACCACGCATTTACTGGGAAATATAAGATTTGGTGCTTTATAAAAGGCATCTTGATAACAAGATGCATTCCAAGCCCATTTTTTACCGCTACCTTTGTTACTTAATTCATTATTTAAACTGAAGGAAAAATTGTGTTGACACATTGCACTTAACTTAATTAAAATTAATGACTTAAGATGTTCCTACAAGAGCTCATTGTCATGAGACATTCTGCTATGTATTTTACTGCGGTATGTTACCAGACCTCTTAAATGAGAATTTGTGCTATTGGGGTTGGCCTTACTTTTTAGCACTTTTTTGCTATATGTTGTACGTGTAACTTTACAAAAGTGTACGAATTCTTTATAACTAAATTAACAAAAACAATCAATACTACGATTATATTAACTGCATACAGTATGCGATATAACCGAAATTATTTAAGAAGCTATAATAATGTCTCTTGACACCTCATTCCAAATATACTTTTCACTGGACGTTGTCAAGTAAAACGTCATAAAAAGTATATCCGACATTTTCCAGTGTCCTTTTAAACGGAGACCGAAAGAATAGAAAAATAAGTAAGGAACATGACCAATTTATATTCAAGGATGTTTGTGTAGTAAAGCGAGACTCGTACAGTTTACTGTTTTCTTTGTTGCATCCAACGTTATAAGGATTGGTCCACTTAATTTTTCATCTGCAGCCTTAATAGCGGGATTTTATAGACGCTTGTTAATATTGGAAATAAATGCAAATGTTGTTCAGTTTTATACGACGAAAAAGTCTTTTGTATTGTAGATGCAAATTATCTCATTGGAATAATATTTTACGGTAAACTATAGGGTTCTTATTACTATAAATATTGTTTTTATTATATTATGGATTTGGAGATTAGAGACACATTTTTTATACGGAGCTATATCAAATATTATGTATCTCTAATCAGATATTGGAACCGGCCGTTAGACTATTTTAATTTTCTAAATACATAAAGATAGAATCAGAAAAGTAAAATAAATACTTACAGACTAATCTGCTATTATACAACCGTAACTTTATAATTATTAAGCCGGCCACATATTTGCAATTTTAACTGTCAGCTTTACCTCAATATACTTAACCTCCAACAACTAGATCAGTAATACCGTGAGCAAGACTTGTAACCCATGCCGTATCGTTGGAGCAAATATGAGCTACTAGAGGATACCCGCAGCTACGCCCGCACATTATATAAATTTAACCGTTTCTACCCGGTTCCGGGGCAGTTTCGGGCAATAGGTATAATTAAATATCTTTATGCCATTCTGTATATTTTTGTGCACCTCTACAGTCCCCGAGGAACTTGCATGCCAATTTTCAGCTTCTTGCGCCCAATGATTTTGTCTGTGCGTTGTCAGTCAGTAACGCAAGAATTTATTTGCCAATATTATCTGTATTTTGAAAATATAACCCGGTACATGAATATTTATATATTTCAGTTTATTAAACCGACATGCGTCCTATTTGACATATTTTTAAATTGTGGCATTATGCTATCTCAGTTTATTGGTAGGAGAGAGCCTTGCTGATTTCAATATGAATGGGCCGGCTCGACCGGGGAAGTACTACCCTCTCACAGAAAATCGACGTAAAGTAACAGAACCTAAACTGTTGCGTTTTGTTCGGTGAGAGAGATTGCCGGAGGCCCTATCCCCTATTCCTTCTCCCTCATCCCTCTCCTCATACTATACCTTTTTTATCCTTTTCTTTTCTTTTTCATCCTAACCACAAGGGGCGGCAACGCACTTGTGACTCCCTCTGTCAATGGGCGGCGGTAATTGCTTGCCATCAGTTGATTCGTCTGCTCGATTGCACCTATTACTATAAAAAAATGCATAATCAGTTAAAATCATGATTAAAATAATGATATAGCCATGGTATGATTCGAACGATAATTCATTCTCTTTTCGACATTGAATACACCACTTTAATCCTCTTTAAATATAAAATTGACTTTGTGTGAGGCTTGTTGAGGCAGCAGAAAATCAACCACAAGTGGTAAACAGTGAATGAAAATGGTCAAGCGTGAGAAGGACGTGTAATTACCGGTTTAATGAAGAAGAGGGAAATTTCTCTCAGAATGGTTTTGTAAAAATAAATTTAACAGATAGCTATTAAAATTTTACTAATAAACGAGATGGAAAAAGATAGAATAGGGTTAATAAACAGAAGTTAAATGTATCGTTTAGTTTTACTCCGTATTCGTAAACTACTTTAAAGAGTACCCTACGCGACTACGACCGTTGCAAGACGGACGAAACGTCGGAAAGACATATGTATTTAAACCTTAAATGAAGAAATTTTACATGACTAAGCGCGTTTAATAATTTTGTATGATGTATACAAATCGCGAAAGTTTAAAAACGATTAGTTAGTATAGGAAATGTTGTTTGGTTATTTAATTCTAACAGCGTATGAAAAGCCTTCGCCCACCGTTTTCAGGAACTTACACAAGTAGTTAATAACTAAACTGGACCCTAGATAACCTAGTGAATGACGTAATAGCTGTGCACAATAAGAGAAATATATGAAAAGTATATTTAGCCCGTGACTTCGTGGGGTTGGATTACACTTGTATGTTGACATACGTAGCACAGCATTTGGCGTCTCCCCATTTCCCCTCCGGCGCGCACCGGCACCCGGTCAGTTGGATTATATCGTCACTCGCGCAGGACATTGTCGGTTTGCGCACTATTGTAACGAACTTTATACAAGATATGAGTTATATGTGTAGACTTATCTAGTCATATGAAGTCGAAGATACCATCTTTCATTGAAATTAAACTACAGTTTACGGATTTTATCGCGATATTTTGGTTTCACCAAGTTATTATAACAGATCCCAGAAGAAAGAAAAACCAGCCACAGTAGGAAGACACACATCAAGAGCATGACCGAAAAAATTGGCTACATCTTGAAGTGAGCTTCAATCAAAACTTACTACAAGCCGCCAACGAAGATAAGTCAATTATTACCAACAGTCAAGTGTCAGTTACCCTAGCAAGAGGCCGGTGTCTACAAAATTGACAGTGAATGTGGGCTCTCATACATTGGACAAACTAAGAGAAGCATAGGCATTCGACTTAAAGAACATATAGCTGACATAAAACATAAACGCTCAACAAAGTCTGCTGTGTGTGAATATGTGGAACAAGGACCCAACCACTACCTGCGATTTGCTGAACCACAGACACTCGCAAAAGAACAACGTTTTCTTCCAAGGATAATACGTGAGGCTATTGAAATAAAAAAAACTCCCTAATTTCAATAGGGAAAATGGTTGGAATGTTCCTCCAGCTTGGGACCCTGACAACCTAGTGAAACCCAAGAAGGACAAAGTCACCAGAAAACCTAAGGACACTGTGAGCTCATTCTGCGTAAATAGTAACACCAATAGTTGAAAAATGTTCGGTTAATTTCAGATAACTTGTACATTAAAGAAAAAGACAAATATCACCTCAGTCTGCCGTGAACATAATCGTAATATATAAAATCCTTGCGTTATTGACTGACTGCCAGACACGCTACAGCCGAAACTATTGGGCGCAGGAAGCTGAAATTTGGCATGTATATTCCTTGGGGACCGTAGGGGTGCACTAAGAAGGGATTTCCCGAAATTCCCACGGGGATGGCCAAAACGGGTAAATTAAAAAAAAATGCAGGCGTAACTGCTGGCGTCCTCTAGTCCTGTATAGAATTCGAAGCGTCGGCTAGTAATAAATGTAGTTTCTAGATCATTTGGTTTAAATGGTAATAACTTAGTGAAACCAATATTTTGCAATAAAATCCGTAAACTGTAGTTTAATTTCAATGTGTAACATTTGCGTAAACCCAAGAAGATACTATACCATCTTGCATTTTATATGGCCTTTAGGCACTTATTTAAAATAGATTAAACGGCGACAATTTCCTTGGATTGGTGTCGCGGCATAAATGTGCGCGTGGGATCGGGAGGTCCCGGGTTCGCTTCCTGGGTCGGGCAGTGTTATTGAGTTTTTCTGTCACGAAATTCTCAGTAGCAGCTCGGAGTCTGGAAATGTGCCCGGCACGGCAATGGGCTCGCCCCTTATTACGTGGGACTTAAGTATATCTGGCGAAAAGTGGGTGTAGAAATACACCTCTGCCTACCCCTTCGGGGATAAAAGGCGTGACGATATGTATGTGTATGTGTATGTAATTTCCTTGGACCTTTAGCAATTACTTTTGTCTTATTCCAATATATCAAATAATTTGTGCACGTGCCGCCGTTTAGGGTGGTTTTAACTTGAATATCAATCCAATAACAAAAATACTTGCTATTAATATGACTTTATTATAAAATTGCAAGCATGCATGAGAAACTTGATGGGAGTGAGTGAAGCAAGTGAGGTATGTCAGGATCGTTGCAAATGGCGTTCCGTAGTCTCTGCCTACCCCTCCGGGAAACAGGCGTGAGTCTATGTATCCGCTCAAATGGCAGAATTTCCGAGCCAATATGGTGTAAAGTGGCGGGCAAATATTGTGCCATTCGTGATCAGACATATTATGTCTGCTTGCCATTTTAACGACTTGGGCTGTTCAGACATAATATGTCTGCCTGCCACTTCAAAGGGTATGTATGTATGTATGTATTATAAAATTGAATATGATGTGAGGAATATATTGATAGAAACTAATACCAATGTAGAAGTTCCTTCTATGTAACTTACACCTGAAGACATTGAGAGTTTGCGACGTTGACGCCTCAGTCACCTCGGGACTATAGATATTTCAAAGCTAGTAAAACTAGCTATTTTAATAGTATAATAGATATTATATAAAAACATTTTAGTATTGTGTGAGCTAGGCATGTTAGGATAACATGCCGCCAGTACCAACCAATATTGGATTGGAGAGCTCTAGTCCAAAACCAAGTTTGTGCTTTTGAGGAACGTCGTCGCTTGGAGCTTGACTCTAGGCGCAACGAACTGAGAGCCCGATCTCCTGTGGCAATCAGTTATAATTACAACAACGGTGTGCTCACATGCCCGCAATGTTTGCGTATCTTCGCAAATAAGTGTGGCTATTGCAGTCATATGAGAGCACATCAGCGACAACTATCTACACGGAGTTGTAGTAGGCGCCGTGACCGAAATCGGTCTGAAGAGAGTGAGTGAGTGATATTGTGTTATCTAGTTCCAGCAAATTATGAAGATTAGGAATAAGTATGTTGCGTATCTATTTATATAAACATCAGCTTTTTTAAGAACATCCGTTATAGAATTCTTGTGTCCCGAATGCCTTGACATAAAATCTTAATAACACCGGTATTGTTTGGTATAAAATGTGTGCCACCTCGTACAAATACTTCAAATTATTTATTCATTGATAAGGAAAATACAAAGAATATTACGTTACAACATAACTGTAAATCAAAACAGCGACGTGTTGCCGATACCCCAGGATATCGGGCAACATAAAACCTCAAAATCCGCCCCTTAACTCTAACCTATCAACATAACACATAACGTAATTACGCGCATGCTAGTCTGTTATCTATAGCAAATAGCTGTCCCGTCCCTATTATCTCGAGCAGTAAGATATACGTGCCTATCCTCGGAGAAAAAGCGTTGCGCCTGTCACATCGCCACGGGGGTACTATTTCTCAACGCGGCCACACAGCCACACAGGGGATATTAGAAGGGTGTACACACGGCTTAACTTGAGACCTTCATTATACTCGTTAACTATAATTCCGTTCATCTACTTCTGGTAATTAGGTTACTGGTTTCTTTGATCAATGTTTTAGTTTGAGTTTGCTTAAGGACATGTTGGTTCGAATATTGAAGTTGAAACGGTGTACGGCGTTGCACCTATCATGATAAAATAATCTGAACTGAATATATTAATCATTATTAGATTATTTGATTGATACATATGACCTAGATCTGAATAGTTAGTTAAGCACATCTAAGCAGAAGGCTTAGATTTGATCAATAACGGTAATGTTATGTTATCCATGGATACGTAGTCTTAGATGTAGTAGAAACATGACTTTATGACATCGTGTAAATCGTTATTTATCTATTTTTACTTTAACAGCTCAGACTTCTCTCACGTACGGTGTAAGTAACTCAGAAGTATTAAAACCATCTGATCGCCGTTAGTTAATCCATATATTCCATTGAGTCGGCCTTATTATATTGTAAACCATTAACATTTTATACTTATGTTTAAATGCAATATGATCTGTTAAAAGTACTTCATAAAGAAAACATCAAACGTTATGAAATCGTCTAAATTAAACATAACAAAGTATGGTTCACGTTTAACCAACACATGATAATAAAAAAATAATATTATATCACCTACAATAAGTGTTTTCAATTGCCACCCAACTCTGACATGTGTGAGTAAACACAACACTTAAAACGAACAGACAACTTGAAACTTAGTTTATAAGTTTCGATATATTACATTCCTTGAGAACTAATTGTGTAATAATTCGACGGTAGTAGCTCCCTAGTTGATCCACCCTACTTACAATTTAACTGACTGTAGTAGTTTGAAAGTTGAATATCTGGCGGGCGAGGTTCGCGATCGTGCCTTATCTTCCCTAAAAAGCGTGTATTTCGCCTATTATTATATCTACTCGGTAATTTATTACAGCTATTATGAATTTGTTAAACATCGTTAAAAACCAAACACACTCGTTAAAACATTCAGCAAAAGTTCACGCAAGCGAGCAGACGAAACAAAAACTTTAGAAGTTAAAAAGCGTCTTAATTGTATTGTTTTGGTAACGAGAGAGAATTATAGAGTTGACTGGTTAAGTCGAAGCTGATAACGTACAAACAAAGAGAAAAGGTTATCTTAAGTTTATCTCGGAGGCCTTTCCGCTGTGATAGGTATTCGTCTGTAGGTATTGGTAGTAGATAGAGAGATTTTACTCGCCTAAAGGCTCCAGATTATTTAAGGATGTATTATAAAGGCGCTGAAGTTATTAGGTATACGATTACCTAATTTAAAAGGAGATTGTACTGGATGTTACTCATGCCCGCAAACGCTCTTTCACATAACGCAGCATAACCACAGTACTGTGCTTTTCTGATATTTTGTGGGATTTGTGAGATCTCCGCCAAATCATGTTCAAACCGATGTCGGACATTGATCGTTCTGATAGCACAGTCGTTGATGACGCGTTACCCGTTTTGTCACGATTTCGGACCTTTATTATTTACGAGTATTAGCGTACGGCTTTGTACTGCGTCGATCAGTGTTGTCGCTGTCGAGTGGTAAGATAATAATATAACGGTATGGGAGCTGTAATTGCCGACAGCCAGCCTGTGGCAGGTATGTCGAAGTGACCTAATGTGAACCAGCTCATTCATGAATAAATCATGGATGTAAACATATATCTCTGAATTATGTATGCAAGCTTTAGTGGTAAGTGCTCCTGTACTAAGGATCTTGTAACCAATTCCCACACAGGACATTTTTTTGTGATGAACACCTTAACTTGTTCTGTGTGTCATACACGGAACAAATTAGGGGATGTATGTAATTTATCTATGATATATTATGAAGGTATGTATTGTAATGTTTAGGTATATTTTTCAGTGATCTTGCCGTAATCGGTTGTTCTTTGTTAATAACTGAAACGTAATTGGCTACGAAGATAATTATTACACGCACACCCAAATACTACCGTTTAGTTGATAATGGACAGGAATTACTCTGTACAAAAGACACTAACCAAAAGCACATTTGAAGGAGAAATGCATAGGATCTAGTCAGATATTTTTAAATTTTTTGACAGTTTTGTCGACGAGGTAAATAATAAATAATTTTGTCTTTGAAATTTTAGTACAGTCTCTGATTTAAGCTGCAAAAAATGAGACGTTGGATCGGAGAGCAGAATAAGCATATACTATACTAAATGATATGCTTTTTTTTTATTCCTGCATTCAACCAAATAGATAATTTGACTGACAAATAAGTACTTATGAGGCACAAGCAGCGCGGAAACTACTATTATGTAAGTCTTAGACGGTGAGACGGTGCTTAGACTTTTAAGAATTCCTTAAATAAGATCACAGAGCCGCCATTGTTAAAACTTAACAACGTCGTAACTGGATGCAAGACTAGATTCTCTTTTCATTTAGCAGACGCGTGGCAACGTAATTGTATAATGATGTACATACAAGGTCCTCCACGCTGGTCGGGGAATTGTGCAAGAGAAATATGCTGGCTGTGTTATAATATTCGTGTTACAAACTTATGTGTGTGTATGGACATACATGTGTGAGCGTACGTATCTATTCATCCATATCCTTGGCATATGAACTTTGCTTTGTTACGGATACGGATACATGATGATCAATGAAAATGTATATAACCGTGTTTCGAGCCATATTGGAAATATATCGCATCTAAATATTTTATTAAATTCAGTAAAGCCACCAAAGCTAAAACTACCCCTCTAGTTTTGATAATAACGATCGGAAATTCTTTTGCATTTCACGATATTGCGTTCGTAATTTCTACTATTATATACTTCGTTCTAATTAAACCACTGCACTCTTCCTAAACTATGAAGCCATTACAAGAGAAATGAAGAAGTACAAAGGAACAAACATGCCATACGTTATTGTATTAAGTACGGCGAGTAATTTTTCTTGAGAGCCGCGCGCCGTGCCGCTTTGCCCAGGCATCACGTTAGGTATAAATGCATAGAAGCACGCGCCGACTTCCCGACTATTCACTATTTTTACGACTATACTTCACGTACTCGTCGCCTACACTATAGTATATTATACATTTGGATACTGATCAAGAGGGTGAGGAGTCAGTAACCTTAATTTTTCTCTCTAAGGATGCTTGAAACTACGCCCATACATTTTATTTTAATTTAACAGTTTCTTTCCAATCCCGTGAGAATTTCAGCAAATCCTAGGGGGTCACCAAGAAACATACATGCCAAATTTCATCTTCCTGCACCCAATAATTTTGGCTGTGCGTTGTCTGTCAGTCAATCAGTACCTAACGCAAGAATTTTATATATTCATCATCATCATCATCAGCCCTGTATATAAACTGTCCCATTGCTGGGCACGGGCCTCTTCTCACTATAAGAAGGGTAAGGCCATAGTCCACCACGCTGGCTTAGTGCGGGTTGGCAGACTTCACATGTCTTTCAAGAACATTGTGGAGAACTTTCAGACATGCAGGTTTCCTCACCATGTTTTCCTTCACCGTTCAGCAAGCGATAATTAATAATTTAATACGCACATGATTCCGAAAAGTCATTGGTGCGTGCCGTGGATTCGAACCGGGACACTCTGCGTAGCAGTCTGTCGGGCCCTCCTCTGGGCTATCGCTGCCAGATGTATATTCAGAAGATGAAATTCAAATATTACGAAGGCGTTTTCGTTTACGGTAAATCTAGTTTTAAATTAATCCGAACAAAAGAAGAGTAAAATGTATAACTTATTCATGTACTAACATTTCATTTGAAAAGGAATTAAACTGCAGTATTGATGGTGTCACAGTGTCTATTTATCTTGCTTCCACGCCAAATTTCATGTCGCCTATGTGCTTAGCTCCAAATTAATTGACCAAGAGCAGCACAGAATTTTAGCTGCGCGTCACTGGATAAACTAAAATCCTGCATATGTGCATTGTGGCGTAGTGTAGGTCACTGACATTATGTAGGTACGGGTTTCTCAAGCAGATGAAAGAAGAACAAAAATCACCTTTTTCTACTTGTCTATGTGTCTGCAAATTAGTTCAGAATAATCTACTTAACAGCCAGCTGTTTCGTAGTTAACCAAAAAATATATACATATCTGATAATGAGTGATATTTTTTATAAATAAACTAGTTTTTACCCGCGGCTTCACTTGCGGAAATTCGGGGTTCTCTAGTTATAGTAGGTATATCATCTATGTTCGGGACAAATCTCCTTTATTGGGCGGATACTTCTATAATTGTCGTTTTAACTGTTTTTGAAGTATAACTGCAAAAAGTATTTACACACGCAAACTACTTAATACTAAGTAGGTAGGTAGTACCAAAGAGCTCAGATATTTATATCTGTATTCATTGGTTGCTCCTTGGGTAGTACTCAAAATGTTATTCGGTATCAGTGAGGTGTCGCTAGAGTGGCCAATATGGCGACTGCGATTTGTCTCTCAGAACCATTAGAATTTAACAAAATACTCGACAATCAGAATTTTGCGGATATAATTATGTTGTTGACTCGAAATCTTTATTTTTAATGTTTCATTATTCAGTTTAGGTTTCGATCGAGTCTACCGTACCCCTTGACGAAATGATTAATATAGATTTGACACTGCGATGGTAGCGCAGTCGGTCGGTTCCAATGTAAAACATTCCAAAATCAACAACTACTTACAGATTAAAAATTAACTAAAACAACATTTTCCAGTGGACTAAATTGTGAATCTAAACCATTCATTATTGTGAATCATCAGGTCCCCTTGAACACACACAAAAAAATTCATCAAAATCGGTCCAGTCGTTTAGGAGGAGTTCTGTGATATACACACGCACACAAGAAATATATATATATATATATAAAGATTAATGCTACATTTAATTTTTTAGGATCTCACATAAAATAGAATCGGCGTTAGTATCAGCGACATTCTGTAACATGATTTTTTAACATTGGTCATATAATTTAAATCATAATAGCTGCTATTTGCAGCTACGTAATTAAAAATAATATGTTATGTTTTAAATTCGCAGACGATTTAAAATTAATCAATTAAATATTTAAGCAAACGTTTTTCTGCTTCGTATACTTTGACGATTAATAATAACTCATAAGTTTAATTTAAACGATTATGTTAAAAAAAAAAAATATTTTATGGACAAATATATTCATCGAGATTTCTTATACTGTAAATTAACTTACACAAAAATTTAATAGAAAACATCAAAGTAATTTAACACTCGTAAACGTGACTTTATAACTAAATTAAAGTTAATACATTTTATGTAACCAACCATTTAAATTCTTTTAGTTGAATAATAATCAATGCGGTATACAACTAAATAGACGGTCGCCCTAATATTGACGAAAGTGTAGAAAATTCTCTCATTACTCGACGTAATGCAAATGAAAATTAAAATGAGTAAGTAGAAAACTTAATCAAATATTTTAAAATTAAACACGAGCACAGCGGCCTTAAATATACGGAGAAGTAATTAAAAGTTAAAGCATTTCGCTGACGTTTATTTAATTCCACTCAATAGTGGAACAAATAATAAAGTAAGTACAGGGTCAGCGCATATGTAGAGGCGGCACTAGAAACCGTTCGATAAATTGTTTTAGACAAACTGCCTATGGAACAGCTAAATACACCAATTTTGTTTCTTGCTGTACTTGACAAGTAAATACATCAGAAACAAAAGTCATTCGCGAAATTCCATTTCAGAAATTCTAATTAAATTACGAGCTCACAGGGCAGATACAGCTAACTACAGCCTCCCTTTATCTAAAGTTGCAGAGTTATTTTCGTTGGAAAGTCAACCGGATTGTATTAATGCCGGGACATGCGCTCAATTTATACAGATTTACTGTACATATTTTTGCCCAAAGCTGCTGCAAAGGTATGTATGATATTTCGTAATTTACATACCTTATAAGTATTAAATGAATCCAATAAGTTGAATATAATAATCAAATACTTACATATCAATGTGAAATGCCAGTTTATTGTATTGCGAAAGCATATGCTTGTTAAGATAGTGGCCACGTCGGTACTTAACACTAGCAATAACCACCTATGATACGATTTCCTTATTGACATCCGCAGTTCGCAAAGCACATATTGTCACATCACGGCAATAGTTAATACGCCCCATTGTAGTTGATTCCGCACAATCGTGACGGGCCCTTAGTCAGTCGTCGGGACAAGATGTGGTAGACACTCGAACCGGGTCTGATGGCGCCGGGATACGGCATGATTCTGGCCGCGCCTGGACTATGACACTCCGTTAAGGAAGATGGATGTTTCGGACGCATATCACTGCACTTACTATAATGTAACGTGAATCAATAATTAAATTCGAACTAATCTATTATTTTACTTTTAGTATTTAAAATTAACACGTGTAAAATAAAAGAAATTAAAACACTTTGAATTTGTGAAAATTCAAATTTTCACAAACGAAAACGTTGATAAATATAACAAAAAGACATTGTTACGTACTAGACAACTCGTTTTACATAAACATTCCGAGCCCCTGATCAAATTGCGTTTCGAAGTGAGGTACAAGTTTCACTACAAGGTAATTTTCCTCTTATTACCTGGCTTGTTCTTTAATTATCCGTAGGACATCCGTATTAAAAATTCAAAATGAAAAGTCCCTCCAGTTTCCGGACTGTATTTAATCTGTTCTGAAGTAAAACTCAAGAAACTTTTACTAATTGGCAAAATAACAAATTGGCAGTATAAGTTATTACATCATCGTTTTAAATTCTATGTAATAATATTTGGGATTGCAATCCGAGAGCAAAATAGCTTAAAAATTTGGACATATTTGTTATCTGTCATCTCGGCGATATTGCTTGCAATTGAATTCTATTTATAGGCGAATTGGCTTCAGTAACTGTAATGAGCTCTAAGTCAAAACTAACAGATGCCTGTTGCTTAGGAAAATATTGTCAGTTACCTAAAGCTATCAGTCAATATGATTCCGAGTAATTAGCAGGGGAAATAAATTATTTCAGAAATTAATCACCACGCATGTACTGGGAAATGTAAGATTTGCTTCTTTATAAAAGGCATCTTAATAACAAGATGCATTCCAAGCCCATTTTTTTCCGCTACCTTTATTATTTAATTCATGATTTAAATTGAAGGAAAAATTCTGTTGACAAATTGCACTTAACTTAATGAAAATTAATGACTAAAGATGTTCCTACAAGAGCTCATTGTCATGAGACATTCTGCTATATGTTTTACTGCGGTGTGTTACCAGACCCTTTTAAATGAGAATTTGTGCTATTGGGGTTGGCCTTACTCTTTAGCACTTTTTTGCTATATTATGTTGTACATGTAACTTAACAAAAGTGTACGAGTTCTATATAACTAAATTAACAAAAAACAATCAACACTAAAATCATACATACATAAGTCATACTAAATTTTGGTGGTAGGGCCACGCTGTTTACAGCACGAATGGGCCGGCTCGACCTGGGCAGTACCACCCTCTCACAGAAGATCGACGTAAAGTAACAGTATGTTCTATGCTGTTGCGTTTCGTTCGGTGAGTAGGAAAGCCGGAGGCCCAACCATACCCTCCCCATCCTTTCTTCATTGCCCATATGGGGAAGGAGGAGAGGATGAGGAGGATTAGCTGAGGGGGCGGTTACCGCAGCATACGTGGGACCAGTAGAGTATCCGTGGAGTTATTGTGTGGGTAGTGTGGGTCGACTCGCCGGCCAGAAAGACCCGTAGAAACGGTGGTGCCGCTGGCCGCCCGCGGCATAGTATAGGGGCCCAACTGGGACTAACCATCTCGGGAGGCTGCCCCACCAGGCCGCGCATAATCTTGGGGTGGCTCGTCGTGCCGGTTGGTGAACGGACGGTGCGACCTGGCGACCACTTCCAGGAGGGTACAGGGGCCCTTCCGTCCGGCGGGTCGGCCACCGCTATACCTCACAGTATAATGGCAATACAATACTCTGCGCTTTGTCACGCGCTGCTGCGTGGACTGCCTCCTCTTTTCACGCCCCCTCTTCTTCTTATATGGCAGCTCCAAGAAATGGTTCCGGTCAAACAGCGGCGTCTTCGTTCCCCACCAACGCACTTTTTGAGGTGGAGTCCGCTAACATCCGTGGACTTCATTCGAACTTCAACGCCGTCCACCATCATCTCAAGACGGCCCGACCGGCCATGCTTTTCTTGACCGAGACTCAAATACGCCGTCCTGACGACACGACTTATTTCCATTATCCCGGTTATGCACTGGAGGATAACTTCCACGCAAAAGCCGGGGTATGCTTGTTCGTCAGAGCGGATATTTGCTGTCGACGTCTACGCTGCCTAGAGGACCCGTCCTTTTCTGTCCTATGGGTACACGTAAGTCTAGGTTCATTGGCCCGGATTTACGTGTGCCTTTACCGTTCCCATGCCGGAGATGCCGAGACAACTCGACTGTTTGACTACTTAATTCAGGCAGCAGATAATGCGCAGGAGCAGTTCCTGACCACCGAGTTGGTCTTTTTGGGAGATTTCAATGCCCACCATGAGACCTGGCTGGGCTCTTCCAAAACGGACCACGCGGGACGAGCTGCTCACGCATTCGCTCTAACGCATGACCTGACTCAACTAGTACTCCAGCCCACCAGGATACCAGATATATCGGGTCAAGCGCCCTCGTTGTTAGACCTTGTGCTGACGAGTAACCCGGTCCAGTACAGTGTGACGGTACAAGCTCCTTTGGGTTCCTCCGCCCATTGTCTGGTTCGCACTACAGTGCCATTCGCTTCACCTCCACAACCAGTGAAGGCAAAGCGACGCTAGTGGCACTACTCGTCAGCGGATTGGGATGGCCTGCGAGACTATTATGCGTCCATCCCGTGGTCTCGACGCTGCTTTGGTGGGAGCGATCTGTCGGAGAGTGCTGTTGCTGGGAAAATCATCTTGGGTATGGAATATTATATTTCATCCACTGACGTCTCCAGCATCAGCGGAGTACGGCCCTGGTTCGATCGCGAGTGCGCCGATGCTGTTAAACAAAAACAGTCTGCTTACCGCGCTTGGATCAGGGCTCGGTTTCGTCACGATCTGAACGTCCATCTCATCAAGGCAGTCTATATAAGAGCCACCAAGGTCTGCAGGAGGGCATACATAAGAGCGGATGCACAGCGCATTGCACGGTTTGGTCAAGAACTCTTGTCGCACCCTACGGGCAGCCGGGGATACTGGCGATTGGCCAAAGCCGTGCAATTGAATTTCTGTCAGCCTTCACTGCCGCCGTTGCGATGCCCTGATGGATCACTGACCCATGGGCCGCAAGAGAAAGCTGACCTGCTTGTCAATCTCTTTGCGGCCAACTCCCGAATCGATGATCGTAGTGCGCAGCCGCCTTCGATTCCCTACTGCGGCCACTCCATGCCTGCTATTAAAATCAGGCAATGCGATGTTCGCGCGACACTGCGATCTCTCGATGTCCGGAAAGCCAGTGGACCTGACGGAATTCCAGCGGTTGTGCTTAGGAAATGCACAGCCGAGTTGTCTCCAATGCTTACACGCCTGTATCGCCTATCATATGCCTCTGGCGTAGTGCCGCAGGCTTGGAAAGAGGCGAACGTACAACCGATTCCCAAGAAAGGGGATCGTTCTGATCCGGGCAACTATCGACCCATTGCTATCACCCCTATCCTCTGCAAGGTCTTTGAACGTTTAATGAAGAAACAATAATATTGATGCATCCCTTTTCATAGAACAGAGAACAGAAATTCTGCAAGAAGAAGAAAATGAAGATAAAGAAATAATTGTTGGAGTAGAATTAGACATTATCTATTATAATAACATGTAACGTAATACTACACGTATTGCGTTATAATATCTCGCAGGCGCTTAACGCCAGCTTAGCCAGACATCGTTCGCAATATTACCAAAAATGGTCATATTCACTAGCCAAGGCAGTTGTGAGTCATAGATTTATGCCTATATAAGATGGGTGCGCGTCGTAGAATGGTCACTTTCCCTAGACATCGGAACGCTGCCGCTACACCTCGCGATTATTCTACATTCTACTTCCTATCTACTGTCCCGCTGGGGGTAAGCATATTCTAGTTGTCTGTGTGCCTATATGTTCTGTCTGTAGTATCTGTGTCTCCTAAGCATAACAGACGATCTAGGGACAGCCTGTTCCTGACCGGTTGTTGTGTATTCTCTATGCTGTTTCCAGTTCACCCTACGAGCTCACTGCACCTGACGTTCTTCCTACGGGCTGACGTTCTTCCTACGGGCTGACGTTCTTCCTACGGGCTACAAGCCACGAGCTGCTTGCGCCGTGCCGCTACTAGCCAGCTGCCACCCAAGCCTCCGTTCCTGCCTACGAGCTCCTACAGCCAGGCCACGGACGCCTGAGCCTGACCGCTCGACCCACATCGGCTGCACCGCCTGAGACCCGCTCAGCCTGAACATCGACCACAGAGCTGCCTGCGCAGCGCACCTTGGCCAGCTCATCGGCGACCCTTCGAGCAGCTACCCTGCGAGCGTCGGAGAGCAGCAGGAGTCTACACTCCAGCCAGCTCAGGCCAGTGCTTACCTAGTTCGGTCATACTGTATGTAAGCGGTAGTGAGACATAATAAAGAACCTGTTCAGCCTAGCAGTGTTTCTCTCGAACCCCGACATCCTACCTGAGATCCTCCGTCTCAAACATTTAGAAGAAAACAACCTATTCCACTTAGATCATCATCATCATTGTCCTAGCGTTATCCCAGTAAGTCACAGTTGCATCCAAGACTTACCCATGCCTTGGAGCCTGGGGTCTGCTTGTCTACTAGTCTAACCAGATTTGACAGAATATCTGCTTTTCCACAGAGCGACTGCCGTCTAACCTCCGCAACCCGAAGGGTTAATAAACAACCAACTCGTTCGCTACCTAGAAGATCACTCTCTCATCAGTGATCGTCAGTATGGCTTCAGACCGAAACGATCAACGGGTGATCTTCTAGCGTATGTCACTCACCTTTGGGGTGAGGCGATGGACAGGCATGGGGAGTCGTTGGCTATTAGTCTCGACATCTCCAAAGCCTTCGATAGAGTCTGGCATCGTGCGCTTCTTTCCAAGCTTCCAGCCTACGGCTTGCCGCCTCGATTGTGCAACTGGGTTGCCAGCTTCCTGCATGAGCGTCGTATACGAGTCCTTTGTGAAGGTGAGTCATCGAAGTTACTCCAGGTGAATGCTGGTGTGCCTCAGGGGTCCGTGTTATCGCCCACGCTTTTTCTTCTGCATATCAATGATATGCTCACTTTTGGGGGCATACATTGCTATGCAGATGCCAGTACTGTACATGGGCGATATCTCGGACACCCTGCGGCTAAGCAAGCCGATACTGAGGAGTATAGGCAAACACTTGTTGCTGAGCTTGACCGGGTTCTGAATTGCATCTCGCATTGGGGTGATGAGAACCTGGTCGAGTTCAGCGCCAAGAAAACACAGGTGTGTGCATTCTCAGCCAAGGTATCTCCATTCCTTCCCCATCCCTCTCTTCTGGACACTACACTACCGATTCAAGACAGCCTCAATATCCTGGGTATGGACATACGCAGAAATCTCAACCAGAAGAACTACATCGAGGGTGTCATCAAATCCGCATTTCGGAAAAAAAAAATACTAAGCGTATACAGCATGCAATATAAACAAAATTATTTAAGAAGCTATGCTTTATTTATAAGTCTTTATAATAATGTCCCTTGACACCTTATTCCAAACATATTTTTTGCTGGACACTGTCAAGTAAAACGTCATAAAAATCATATCCGAGATTTTCCAGTGTCCTTTTAAACGGAGACCGAAAGAATAGAAAATAAGTCAGGAACATTGTATTCAGGGATGTTTGTGTAGTAAAGCGAGACTCGTACATTTTACTGTTTTTTTTTTGCATCCAACGTTATAAGGATTGGTCCACTTAATTTTTCATCTGCAGCCTTAATAGCGGGATTTTATAGATGCTGGTTTATATTGGAAATAAATGCAATTGTTGTTCAGTTTTATAAGACGAACAAATCTTTTATATGCTAGATGCAAATTATCTCATTGGAATAATATGTTGCGGAAAACTATAGGGTCCTTTTTACAATCTATATTAATATTTTTATTCGTATTTGGAGATTAGAGATACATATTTGACATATTTCTTATGGAGCTTATATCAAATATTATGTATCCGTTACGCTAGTTTATTTTTCTTAATACATAAATATAGAATCAGAAAAAAAGTAAAATAGATGCTTACAAATTAATCTTCTATTAAACAACTGTAACTTTATATTAAACCGGCCACACACTTTTAGTTTTAACTGCTAGCTTTAGCTCAATAAGTTTGACCTCCAACTACTAGATCAGTACTACCGTGCGCATGGCTTGTAACCAATGGCGTATTGTTGGAGCAAATATAAGGTCCTAGACGATGATTTAACCGTTTCTACCCGATTTTGGAGAAATTTCAGGCAAGACAAATAAATATATCTATTCCATTCTACTCATTTTAGTGCACCTCTACGGTCCCCGAAGAACTTACATGCCAAAATTCAGCTCCTTGCGCCTAATCCAGATATATATTCAGAAGATGAAATTCAAATATTATACGAAGGCGTTTTCGGTAAGCGGTAAATCTAGTTTTTAATTAATCCGAACAAAAGAAGAGTAAAATGTATTACTTATTCATGTGCTAACATTTCATTTGAAAAGGAATTAAACTGCAGTATTGATGGCGTCGCAGTGTCTATTTATCTTGCTTCCACACCAAATTTCATGTCGCCTATGTGCTTAGCTCCAAATTAATTGACCAAGAGCAGCACAGAATTTTAGCTGGGCTACACTGGATAAACTGAAATCCTGCATATTATGTGCATTGTGGCGTAGTGTGTCACTGACATTATGTAGGTACTGGTTTCTCAAGCAGATGAAAGAAGAACAAAAATCAGCTTTTACTACTTGTCTATGTGTCTGCAAATTAATTCAGAATAACCTACTTAACAGCCAGCTGTTTCGTAGTTAACCAAAATATATATACATATCTGATAATGAGTCCAGACTCATGATCAGATATGTGCATATTTTTTATAAATAAACTACTAAATTTTGCCCGCGGCTTCGCTCGCGTAAATTCAGGGTTCTCTAGTTATAGTATATCGTCTATGTTCGGGATAGCACAAATCTCCTTTATTGGGCAGATACTTCTATAATTGTCGTTTTAACTGTTTTTGAAATATAACTGCAAAAAGTATTTACACACGCAAACTACTTAATACTAAGTAGGTAGGTAGTACCAAAGAGCTCAGATATTAACATCTGTATTCATTGGTAGTACCAAGTTGCTCCTTGGGTAGTACTCAACATGTTATCCCATTGTTATCCGGTATCAGTGACGTTTCGCTAGAGTAGCCAATATGACGACTGCGATTTGTCTGTCAGAACCATTAGAAATTAACAAAGTACTCGACAATCTGAATTTTGTGGATATATGTTGTCGACTCGAAATCTTTATTTTTAAAGTTTTATTATTCAGTTAAGGTTTCGATCGAGAATACCGTACCCCTTGACGAAATTATTAATATAGATTTGACACTGCGATGGTAGCGCAGTCGGTCGGTTCCAATGTGAAATATTCCAAAATCAGCAACTACTTACAGATTAAAAATTAAATAAAAATACATTTTCCAGTGGACCAAATTTTGAATCTAAGCCATTCTCAAGTCCCCTTGAACACACACAAAAAAATCATCAAAATCGGTCCAGTCGTTTAGGAGGAGTTCAGTGACATACACACGCACACAAGAAATATATATATAAAGATTAATGCTACATTTAATTTTTTTAGGATCTCACATAAAATAGAATCGGCGTCGATTGAGCTACTAAAATGTACATTCTGTAACATGATTTTTTAACATTGGTCATATAATTTTAAACATAATAGCTGCTATTTGAACTTAATTAAAATAATGTGTTATGTTTTAAATTCGCAGACGATATAAAATTATTCAATTAAATAATGAAGCAAACGTTTTTCTGCTTCGTATACTTTGACGATTGATAACTCATAAGTTTAATTTAAACGATTATGTTAAAAAAAAACATTTATTTTATGGACAAATATATTCATCGAGATTTCTTATACTTTATATTAACTTACAGAACAATGTAACAGAAGACATCAAAGTAATTTATTTAACACTTGTTAACGTGACTTTATGACTAAATTAAGGTTATACATTTTATGTAACCAACCATTGAAATTCTTTTAGTTGAATAATAATCAGTGCGCTATACAACTAAATAGACGATTGCTTTAATATTGACGACAGTGTAGAAAATTCTCTTATTACTCGGCATAATGCAAACGAAAATTAAAATGAGTAAGTAGAGAACTTAATCGAAAATTTGAAAATTAAACACGAGCACAGCGACCTTAAATATACGGAGAAGTAATTAAAAGTTGAAGCATTTCACTGACGTTTATTTAATTCCACTCAATAGTCGAACAAATAATAAAGTACAGGGTCAGCGCATACGAGAATGTAGACGCGGCACCGAGAACCGTTCGATTAAATTGTTTTAGACAAACTTCCTATGGAACATCTAAATACACAAATTTTGTTGCTTGCTGTACTTGACAAGTAAATACATGAGAAACAAAAGTCATTCGTGAAATTCCATTTCAGCAATTCTAATTAAATTACAAGCTCACAGGGAAGATATAGCTAACTACAGCCGCCCTTTATCTAAAGTTGCAGAGTTATTTTCGTTGGAAAGTCAACCGGATTGTATTAATGCCGGGACATGCGCTGAATTTATACAGATTATATTGTACATATTTTCGCCCAAAGCTGCTGCAAAGGTTTGTATGCTATTTCGTAATTTACATACCTTGTAAGTATTAAATGAAACCAATAAGTTGAATATAATAATCAAATACTTACATATCAATGTGAAATGCCAGTTTATTGTATTGCGAAAGCATATGCTTCTTAAGATAGTGGCCACGTCGGTACTTAAAACTAGCAATAACCACATATGATACAAGTTCCTTATAGACATTCGCCGACCGCAACGCACATATTGGCACATCACGGCAATCGTTAATACGCCCCATTGTAGTTGATTCCGCACAATACTGGCCCTTAGTCACTCGTCGGGACAAGATGTGGTAGACACTCGAACCGGGTCAGATGGCGCCGCGATACGGCACGACTCTGGCCGCGCCTGCACTATGACACTCCGTTAAGGAAGATGGATGTCTCGGACGAATATCACTGCACTTACTATAATGTAACGTGAATCGTAATTAAATTCCAACAATTAAAGGAAATTAAAACATTTTGGGAAAATTCGAATTTTCACAAACTAAAACGTTGATTAAGATAACAAAGAGACATTGTTACGTACTAGACAACTCGTTTAACATAAACATTCCGAGCCGCTGATCAAATTGCGTTTCGAAGTGAGGTACAAGTTTCACTACAAGGTAATTTTCCTCTTATTACCTGGCTTGTTCTTTAATTATCCGTAGGACATCCGTCTTAAAAATTGAAAATGAAAAGTCCTTCCAGTTTCCGGACTGTATTTAGTCTGTTCTGAAGTAAAACTCAAGAAACTTTCACTAATTGGCAAAATAACAAATTGGCAGTATAAGTTAAACATTGCTCTGCATCTTAGCTGAGTTGAGCTTGACACGGCGGCGGCGTTAGATAATAATTTATCGTTCTTACAGATGTTTTTACAAATATTTGAGTTTAGCATTAAAAGCAGTGACAAGACAAAGCCACACTAAGCTAAGACTAAAGGGTTAAATCTGAGGTACCGAAATCTGTTAACAATTAGGTATACATTTTATGACGAGAATTTAGGAATATCTCGCCGAATTGTGTAGAATAATGACATCATCGTTTTAAATTCAGTGTAATAATATTTGGGATTGCAATCCGAGAGCAAAATAGCTTAAATATTTTGACATATTTGTTATGTGTCATCTCGACGATATTGCTTGGAATTGAATTCTATTTTTAGGCAAATTGGCTTCTGTAACTGTAATGAGCTCTAAGTCAGTATTAATAGATTCCTGTTGCTAGGGGAAATATTGTCAGTTACCTAAAGCTATCAGTCAATATGATTCCGAGTAATTAGCAGGTGAAATAAATTATTTCAGAAATTAATTACCACGCATTTACTGGGAAATGTAATATTTGCTGCTTTATAAAAGGCATCTTGATAACAAGATACCTTTTATTTTACCGCTACCTTTGTTACTTAATTCATTATTTAAACTGAAGGAAAAATAGTGTTGACACAATTTTAACTTAATTAAAATTAGTGACTAAAGATGTTCCTACAAGTGCTCATTGTCATGAGACATTCTGCTATGTATTTTACTGCGGTATGTTACCAGACCTCTTAAATGAGAATTTGTGCTATTGGGGTTGGCCTTACTCTTTAGCACTTTTTTGCTATATGTTGTACATGTAACTTTACAAAAGTGTACGAATTCTATATAACTAAAATAACAAAAACAATCAATACTACGATCATATTAACTGTATACAGCATGCGATATAACCGAAATAAGCTATGATTTATTTAATAGTCGTTATAATAATGTCTCTTGACACCTCATTCCAAATATACTTTTCGTTGGACGTTGTCAAGTAAAACGTCATAAAAAGTATATCCGACATTTTCCAGTGTCCTTTTAAACGGAGACCGAAAGAATAGAAAAATAAGTAAGGAACATGACCAATTTATTTTCAAGGATGTTTGTGTAGTAAAGCGAGACTCGTACAGTTTATTCTTTTCTTTGTTGCATCCAACGTTATAAGGATCGGTCTACTTAATTTTTCATCTGCAGCCTTAATAGCGGGATTTTATAGATGATTGTTAACATTGGAAATAAATACAATTGTTGTTCAGTTTTATACGACGAAAAAGTCTTTTGTATTGTAGATGCAGATTATTTCATTGGAATAATATTTTGCGGTAAACTATAGGGTTCTTATTACTATAAATATTGTTTTTATTATATTATGGATTTGGAGATAAGAGACACATGTTTTATATGGAGCTATATCAAATATTATGTATCTACTACTCAATACGTACGTATTTAGTCACCTAATGTAATTTAGATAATAAGTACTCTTTTTACTGTATGCACATATTTTTGAGTTGCAATCCAGAATCAGAACATTGTACATTGTATATTTCATTTTTACTTTTATTGTTACTTGTCTTGTGCATCTAATAAATAAATAAATAAATAAATCTCTAATCAGATATTGGAACCGGCTGTTAGACTATTTTAATTTTCTAAATACATAAATATAGAATTAGAAAAGTAAAACAAATACTTACAGACTAATCTGCTATTATACAACCGTAACTTTATAATTGTTAGGCCGGCCACATATTTGCAATTTTAACTGTCAGCTTTACCTCAATAAACTTAACCTCCAACAACTAGTTCAGTAATACCGTGAGCAAGGCTTGTAACCAATGCCGTATCGTTGGAGCCAAATTTCAGCTTCTTGCGCCAAATGATTTTGGCTGTACGTTGTCGGTCAGAAACGTAAGAATTTATTTGCCAATATTATCTGTATTTTGAAAATATAACCCGGTACAAAAATATTTATATATTTCAATTTATTAAACCGACATGCGTCCTATTTGACATATTTTTAAATTGTGGCATTATGCCATCTCAATTTATTGGTAGTAGAGCCTTGCTGATTTCAACATGAATGGGCCGGCTCGACCGGGGAAGTACTACCCTCTCACAGAAAATCGACGTAAAATAACAGAACCTAAACTGTTGCGTTTCGTTCGGTGAGCGAGAGTGCCGGAGGCCCTATCCCCTATTCCTTCTCCCTCATCCCTCTCCTCATACTATCCCTTTTTTATCCTTTTTTTTCTTTTTCACCCTAACCACAAGAGGCGGCAACGCACTTGTGACTCCTGTGGAATTGCTTGTGTCCATGGGCAGCGGTGATTGCTTGCCATCAGGTGATTCGTCTGCTCGTTTGCCGCCTATTACTATAAAAAAATGCATAATCAATTAAAATCATGATTAAAATAATGATATAGCCATAGTATGATTCGAACGATAATTCATTCTCTTTTCGACATTGAATACACCACTTTAATCCTCTTTAAATATAAAATTCACTTTGTGTGAGGCTTGTTGAGGCAGCAGAAAATCAACCACAAGTGGTAAACAGTGAATGAAAATGGTCAAGCGTGAGAAGGACGTGTAATTACCGGTTTAATGAAGAAGAGGGAAAATTATCTCAGAATGGTTTTGTAAAATAAATTTAACAGATAGCTATTAAAATATTACTAATAAACGAGATGGAAAAGATAGAATAGGGTTAATGAACAGAAGTTAAATGTATCGTTTAGTTTTACTCCGTATTCGTAAACTACTTTAAAGAGTACCCTACGCGACTACGACCGTTGCAAGACGGACGAAACGTCGGAAAGACATATGTATTTAAACCTTAAATGAAGAAATTTTACATGACTAAGCGCGCTTAATAATTTTGTATGATGTATACATATCGCGAAAGTTTAAAATCGATTAGTTAGTATAGGAAATGTTGTTTGGTTATTTAATTCTAACAGCGTATGAAAAGCCTTCGCCCACCGTTTTCAGGAACTTACACAAGTAATAAATTACTAAACTGGACCCTAGATAACCTAGTGAATGACGTAATAGCTGTGCACAATAAGAAAAATATATGAAAAGTATATTTAGCCCGTGACTTCGTGGGGTTGGATTATACTTGTACGTTGACACACGTAGCACAGCATTTGGCGTCTCCCCATTTCCCCTCCGGCGCACACCGGCACCTGGTCAGTTGGATTATATAGTCGCTCACGCAGGACATTGTCGGGTTGCGCACTATTGTAATGAACTTTATACAAGATATGAGTTATATGTGTAGACATATCCAGTCATATGAAGTCGAAGATACCATCTTTCATTGAAATTAAACTACAGTTTACGGATTTTATCGCGATATTTTGGTTTCACCAAGTTATTATAACAGATCCCAGAAGAAAGAAAAACCAGCCACAGTAGGAAGACAACCTGCTGTCCTCCCATACATCAAGAGCATGACCGAAAAAATTGGCTACATCGTGAAGTGAGCTTCAATCAAAACTTACTACAAGCCGCCAACGAAGATAAGTCAATTATTACCAACAGTCAAGTGTCAGTTACCCTTGCAAGAGGCCGGTGTCTACAAAATTGACTGTGAATGTGGGCTCTCATACATTGGACAAACTAAGAGAAGCATAGGCATTCGACTTAAAGAACATATAGCTGACATAAAACATAAACGCTCAACAAAGTCTGCTGTGTGTGAATATGTGGAACAAGGACCCAACCACTACCTGCGAATGATATGTGCGATGATACGTGAGGCTATTGAAATAAAACAAACTCCCTAATTTCAATAGGGAAAATGGTTGGAATGTTCCTCCAGCTTGGGACCCTGTCATAAGGCTAGTGAAACCCAAGAAGGACAAAGTCACCAGAAAACCTAAGGACACTGTGAGCTCATTCTGCGTAAATAGTAACACCAATAGTTGGAAAATGTTCGGGTACTTTCAGATAACTTGTACATTAAAGAAAAAGACAAATATCACCTCAGTCTGCCGTGAACATAATCGTAATATATAAAATCCTTGCGTTACTGACTGACTGACAGACACGCTACAGCCAAAACTATTGGGCGCAGGAAGCTGAAATTTGGCATGTATATTCCTTGGGGACCGTAGGGGTGCACTAAGAAGGGATTTCCCGAAATTCCCACGGGATTGGCCAAAACGGGTAAATTAAAAAAAAATGCAGGCGTAACTGCTGGCGTCCTCTAGTCCTATATAGAATTCGAAGCGTCGGCTAGTAATAAATGTAGTTTCTAGATCATTTGGTTTAAATGGTAATAACTTAGTGAAACCAATATATCGCAATAAAATCCGTAAACTGTAGTTTAATTTCAATGTGTAACATTTGCGTAAACCCAAGAAGATACTATACCATCTTGCATTTTATATGGCCTTTAGGCACTTATTTAAAATAGATTAAACGGCGATAATTTCCTTGGACCTTTAGCTATCACTTTTGTCTTATTCCAATATATCAAATAATTTGTGCACGTGCCGCCGTTTAGGGTGGTTTTAACTTGAATATCAATCCAATAACAATAATACTTGCTATTAATATGACTTTACTATAAACTTGAATATGATGTGAGGTATATATTGATAGAAACTAATACCAATGTAGAAGTTCCTTCTATGTAACTTACACCTGAAGACATTGAGAATTTGCGACGTTGACGCCTCAGTCACCTCGGGACTATAGATATTTCAAAGCTAGTAAAACTAGCTTAATAGTTTTAGCGTATTAGTTTTAATAGTATAATAGATATTATATAAAAACATTTTAGTATTGTGTGAGCTAGGCATGTTAGGATAACATGCCGCCAGTACTAACCAATATTGGATTGGAGAGCTCTAGTCTAAAACCAAGTTTGTGATTTTGAGGAACGTCGTCGCTTGGAGCTTGACTCTAGGCGCAACGAACTGAGAGCCCGATCTCCTGTGGCAATCAGTTATAATTACAACAACGGTGTGCTCATATGCCCGCAATGTTTGCGTATCTTCGCAAATAAGTGTGGCTATTGCAGTCATATGAGAGCACATCAGCGACAACTATCTACACGGAGTTGTAGTAGTCGCCGTGACCGAAATCGGTCTGAAGAGAGTGAGTGAGTGATTTTGTGTTATCTAGTTCCAGCAAATTATGAAGATTAGGAATAAGTATGTTGCGTGTCTATTTATATAAACATCAGCTTTTTTAAGAACATCCGTTATAGAATTCTTGTGTCCCGAATGGCTTGACAAAAAATCTTAATAACACCGGTATTGTTTGGTATAAAATGTGTGCCACCTCGTACAAATACTTCAAATTATTTATTCATTGATAAGGAAAATACAAAGAATATTACGTAACAACATAACTGTAAATCAAAACAGCGACGTTTCGCCAACACCCCAGGATATCGGGCAACATAAAACCTCAAAATCCGACCCTTAACTCTAACCTATCAACATAACACATAATGTAATTACGCGCATGCTAGTCTGTTATCTATAGCAAATAACTGTCCCGTCCCCTTATCTCGAGCAGTAAGATATACGTGCCTATCCCCGGAGAAAAATCGTTGGCCCTGTCACATCGCCACGGGGGTACTATTTCTCAACGCGGCCACACAGCCACACAGGGGATATTAGAAGGGTGTACACACGGCTTAACTTGAGACCTTCATTATACTCGTTAACTATAATTCCGTTCATCTACTTCTGGTAATTAGGTTACTGGTTTCTTTGATCAATGTTTTAGTTTGAGTTTGCTTAAGGACATGTTGGTTCGAATACTGAGACATATGACCTAGATCTGAATAGTTAGTTAAGCACATCTAAGCAGAAGGCTTAGATTTGATCAATAACGGTAATGTTATGTTATACATGGATACGTAGTCTTAGATGAAGTAGAAACATGACATTATAATATCGTGTAAATCGTTTTATCTATTTTTACTTTAACAGCTCAGACTTCTCTCACGTACGGTGTAAGTAACTCAGAAGTATTAAAACCATCTGATCGCCGTTAGTTAATCCATATATTCCATTGAGTCGGCCTTATTTTAATGTAAACCATTAATATTTTATACTTATGTTTAAATGCAATATGATCTGTTAAAAGTACTTCATAAAGAAACCATCAAACGTTATGAAGTCGTCTAAATTAAACATAACAAAGTATGGTTCACGTTTAACCAACACATGATAATAAAAAAATAATATTTTTTAATTATATCGCCTACAATAAGTGTTTTCAATTGCCACCCAACTCTGACATGTGTGAGTAAACACAAAACTTAAAACGAACAGACAACTTGAAACTTAGTTCATAAGTTTCGACACATTACATTCCTTGCGAACTAATTGTGTAATAATTCGACGGTAGTAGCTCCCTAGTAGATTTACTTATAATTTAACTGACTGTTGTAGTTTGAAGGTTGAATATCTGGCGGGCGAGGTTCACGATCGTGCCTTATCTTCCCTACAAAGCTGGTATTTCGCCTATTATTATATCTACTAGGTAATTTATTAAAGCTATTATGAATTTGTTAAACATTCCTCGTTAGAACATTCAGCAAAAGTTCACGCAAGTGAGCAGACGAAACGAAAACTTAAGGAGTTAAAAAGGCGTCTTAATTGTATTGTTTTGGTAACGAGAGAGAATTATAGACTTGACTGGTTGAGTCGAAGCTGATAACGTACAGACAAAGAGGAGAGGTTATCTTAAGTTTATCGCGGGGGCCTTCCTGATAGCAGTGATAGGTCGTCTGTAGCACAGATATAATAAACAAGGTCTGTAGGTATTTGTAGTAGATAGAGAGATTTTGCTCGCCTAAAGAATTATTCGGAGAAGTATTGATAAAGGGAGCAGTGATGAAGTCATTATTTTATAGCGTAAATTAAACGGAAAATTATAAAGTAGTAGATGTGATTCATGTCTCCAAACGCTCCTTCATACAGCAACGCAAACATAATACTATGCTTTTCGGATATTCTGTGGGATTTGCGAGTTCTTCGCCAAATCATCTTCAAACCGATGTCGGACATTGATCGTTCTGATAGCACAGTCGGTGATGACGCGTTACCCATTTTGTCACGATTTCGAGACGTTTATTATTTACGAGTATTAGCGTACGGCTTTCTACTGCGTCGATCAGCGTTGTAGCTGTCTGTAGTGAGATGATAATATGGTGGGAAGCATGGGAGCTGTAAATGAGGACAGTCAGTCAGACAGAAGTGACATAGCTCCAGCTCATTCTTGAATAGATTATGGATGTAAACATTTATTTATTTGACTGCACGATTGGCGTAGTGGTTTAAGCGGTCGCCTCGCTGGTTGAAACTGCGCCGAGTGTTGTGGGTTCGAAACCCACACGAGACAACACTTTGTGTGATTCATAAATTGTTGTTTCGTGTCTGGGTGTTCATTGTGTCCGTTAGTTGTATGTTTTTAAAGTCCCCCACGACACAGGATTTAGTCCTAGAGCAGGAGTTGTCTTTAAAAAAAAAATAAAATAAAAATCTCTGAATGATGTATAACAGAACGATTTTTATAAATTATACACGCTATGGATGCAAGGTTTGAAGGTAAGTGCCCCTTTATTAAGGAGTTTTCATGAGAGTATGTGGCCAACTTTAGTGTCGGAGTTTTCAGACCGCCTACAGGCCTGCAACATGGCCTAACAATTATATTTTAGTGATGAACACTCTAATTTGTTCTGTGTATGTGTGTAATTTATCTATGATATTATGAACGTATGTATAGTAATGTTTAAGTATGTTTTTCAGTGACATTCTTGTCGTAATAAAGTTCTGCTAAGATTTTGATCTAAAAATATTGGATTAATTGTCCTAAGATACTATTTTTAGCAGACTCGAAACAGTTATTTATAAATACAACGTCTAAACTTATAAAAAACAAATTTTGTGTAAAGATTTCTCGCCATTCGGCGGATTAACAACAGTGAGACGAATCTTAAGGGAGAGGGTGGTTGGGCATTTAAAAATATAACAACTTTGCCTAGATAATCTCTAGTAAGTAAATTATGGATATTAGCACATTCAAGCCACCTAAAAGTTATTTCAGATACGAAAATTGAACTGCATGCGTACCATTTAGTCATTTTACTATTGCTGATATGATTTTATATACATTGAGTACAGTTACCGCTACATTTTCCGTACAAACAGTGGTTCGAATTTATAAATTACTCAATTGCAAATGAAAAGACTGGTATGACCAAATAATAAAAACTCGTATTGAAATAGCACCTGTCCATATTTTTTACTGCTTAGCTAAACAAAATTCAACAGGTAATCCAAAAAAATCACACAAGCAAATCGTAAAAGCAATATTTTGTTTAATTCAGTTAGTCGTATTTCATCTTACGAACGTGTTTACACAAAATTAAACAAGCAGACCAAAAATACACATAAGTCAAAAAGGTTTTTCAATGTAGGCAAGCTGATTTGAACACATTTTGTTTAAAATTTAATCAAACTTCGTCGTTATATTTTCTGTATACAGGTTGTTGAAAAATCACAGGCAGGTAAACCCGGTCCGGTCGCGGTGGGTCTGTGACGGGGCAGGCATGGCCGACGGGAACGCAAACAAACAAATTCAATTACAGCGCGACGTATTTCCCTTGTATTGAATTTCGTATCAAACATTATTGTGACCCGCTTTACACTAATAACTGAATGCTTAAATTTGCAATTACCTGCTGTTACCTGTATGCCCTTGGTGTTTGACAAAAGTCGCTTAATTCCTGATATTGTTGTTAATTCTGTCTATGTGTTAAACTAATACTCCAGCTATCTGCTGTCTAAATAAAATTTTTGCGTTACTGACTGACTGGCAGACACTGCACAGCTGAAAATATTTATCGCGAGAAGGTTAAAAGTAGATAATATGTACAATCAAACAAGTCAGCGGTGGATTAGTTTGCAAAAAAATCGCTTGGCACGCTCATAGGATCGAGGCACACTAGAAACTGGTTTTGTATACGAGTGTCAATGTGCGTGTAAAGTAGCACTGCAAGTGACGATGTCTTGTTAAGCGATTCTCGCCCTTATGGTGGTCTAGCGGGAAGTTGTTCGACTGTACATATACCTACACGTACGTCTTTTCGAGCGTACTTCCAAATTCGCAGAGGATTGGGCAGAAACGGTTAAATTAAAATAAAAGGTGCAGGCATCGGATAGAAATGGATATTTTATTAATCTTCCTTTAAATAAGATTTTAAAAATATCAAAAACAGTAGAAAAATCTACTTATGTAAAGAATAGATATCAATATTGTCTTAATGCTACGTCAGACTGCCATTACGGTGAAATAAAAGAGAATTTCTGATACAGTCCATGTCGTGACAAATTGCTCAGTTAATTATTTAGCAAAGATTGTCTGTCTGAAGGGTTATTTGAAACGGATTGTAGGCGATTCCGTGTTCTGATAGAATATGAAATGAGATCTCACACCTACAGGAATGGATTCAGCGAAGAAGTTATTTGAGAAAAAGTAGCATTGTGAAATAAAATAATAGTGCTATAAAGTTCATGTTGGTTATCTCATTTTTATTGATTGATATAGTGTATTTCATAGGCATACGTTTTTAGCTTAAGTTTGCGAAACTGTTTGTCTTGGGTTCAGTTTGATTGGAATAATTAATAGCAAAATTAATTTACATTAGATTTACATTAGACATTGTGTATAATATCTATTTTGAGTATTTTGCGTTTGTTGTACGAATCTTTATGAATCTGTGCCAGGCAGAATAATTTATTCATAGTGCTAAGATAACACTTTCGTTGAAAAATTGTGCTGCACATCTTGACAGAGTCTTTTGGATGACCATAGCAGCGCTTACGCTTCGTACATTGGCACAAGCCATAGTCCGGAGCGGGAGTGCTTGGAACGCTGCCTGCTGAACGTCATTCGGAAGGCACTCATGCTCTCTCCTTTAGAAAAAAACTTAACTCTGAGTGGTGAAGAGGCACACAAATAAGGAGGCGTTCCATTACGTAAAAAAATAACAAGATATTTTATTCTACATTATTTTTATTTCCTCTATATTACATCACAAATATTTACTTAAGAGGCTACGGTACTTATTATAATTATCCATCGCTACAATTGAATTTTCACTTTCAATACCCAGGTATTGAAAGCGAAAATTATCTTCTATATATTAAAAGAATTTGTGTTTTATAATACGAGTCGGCCAGCCCGTTCTAACCAACCGATTCACATGATTATTTTTTTTAATGAAAGCTTTCGCTGCATATATTTGTCATCAAGCATTAGAAATTATCTAACTTGCACATTCATCAAGTTATATGCAAAAACAGTTTTCTCCCATACATTTTCACGTTTTCGTAGCCGTAGTCAATGACTTTCTGCTTCTATATATCTGCTTCTTATTGAGGTAGGCGTTTCGTTTTAAACCTAAAACACGCGCTGAAAAGAGCTCTTTCATTTGATAGTATGCTCATTTAAATTGGGTAAGTTTGAAGGAAGATAGGTGTGGACATTGAACTTATTCTTCAATATTTTCCTATAAATTTCTTAAGATTCCATTGCTTTCTCTCTACATGGACGGTTCTAAATTCAAAAATATTTTTATGGCATCTAATAAGTTCCTTGCGGTAACTGCCAGGAAAAACCTTTATGCCTCCTTTCATACGGGTGTGAGTGTGGTGGTGTGTAAAATTATACCCGATGTTGGTAAAATTATCACTATAGTGAATTATCGCTGATGGCAGGTAATATTACCCGAATGTTACCAGTTAACCTTAAGGAATTTTCCCCCTTTTTTTGTATCGCGATGCAATCCAGTTACGGACTGTTCCTTAAAGGACCCCTCCACCAACTCTGTACCGAGTTTGGGGCAGGTGGAGGGGGGCTGTGTGGCTCGGCTCTCCCCCTAGATATTTGGGGGGCATACCCACTAAAACACCGCAGTGTTCCTGTATCGAACCTCATGACGGGGTCGCGGTAACGACGTCAGTATACCCGCGACCCGAGGCATTTTCCCCAATTGTAGTAAAAGTGCCGCCTAATGTTGGGAAAATCAAACCTACAGACGGGTAAATTACGTTTTATGTTAGGAATTTTTTTGTGTTTTTAAATTACGGACTTTCTTCGGGCATCTTTTTTTTTTCTCATCATCAGCCTTTAACAGTCCACTACTGGACTAGGCCTCTCCTTTGAAAGGAGGAATTGACCTGCTATACCACGCTGGCCAAACGGGTTGGTATAGGATTTTTATCAAGTTTTCCTTCTCTTACAGTGCTGTTCTATGCCTAAAATGCTCCCTCTGTCGGCTCTTACGACACCCATGGGATGATATGGGGTGGTGACAATCCGTATTCTTAATCCGTCACCACACGGTTTATTTTTTTTATTTGGAACATATTACAGCGGTTCATAGTACTATTGTCATATAATTATATTACAAGTGGTAGTTATGGTAGAAATTGTAGCTTTGGTAAGAATAGTAGTTTTGAGAGAAAAGGTACTTTGGACAGCACGGGCGGTTTTGGTACAAATGGTAGTTTTGATAGGAATAGTATTTTCGGTACGAATAGTAGTTTGGTAGAACTGTCACTTACGATTTCTACCAAAACTGCTATTCCTTCGTAAGAGCTTTTTTATAATATTAAAATATGCTGTGGAGCAGCATGGGTACTCTAGTATAAATTATTATGAATTAAGTATAAAGATTATGATATAACTGGTTATAGTATAAATATTATGATATAACTGGTTATAACCAGTTATATCATAATCTTTTATGAAAAGTTTCTCACTGGAAAATCACTTATTAATTAATTTAATGTAAAAATAACCTAAACGAAATATTCCATATTGGAAATAACAGAATAACTAAAGCTCCTTCAGGGACATTGAAATTACTAATGAAAGATATTCCTTGTAAAATGTCAATATATATTTATAAGGTTTCATTTTACCTTTTAAAACGAACTTAATCACTCAGGACCTGCAGAATCGTTTGCTTGGTGATTCGCACAGGAAGAGTGTGTTCTCATAGAAAAAAAATAATAAAAACATTTACCGAATTCATCCAACTATGGAGCTATTATCAAACTTCTTCATTGTGTAGATTAAAGATTCAATTTGTTACTTATTAGGCCTAAAACTGTTTCACACATAAGCGCTCCATCGTTGAAAACTGCGTAGGCACCTATCTAAGAAACTTACATCCCGCGCGAATTATATCACTTCTATATCTGCGAAATTTTGTGATGATTTATAGATGTTTGTTAATATACCTATCACACTAAAACAGAACTGCCGAATGGATTTTCATGAAACTTTGCCATAATGTAGCTTCTACAACCCACGTAGGCGATGCCTAGTATTATATGAATTTAAACATTCGTGGTCACTAATATTAGTTTCAAATTTTCTTGAATCCATTGACATGACTTTGCATGTAGGAAAGTTATATTTAAACTGGGATTGTGTAGGATGCGATGATTGCATGGGCCCCACGCGTAGCCACATGACAGGTGCCGGTCGCAAGCATCTGGTCAAAGCAATATCGAGCCATACGTTACATTCACAAAATTTTATATCTGCGATGTTGGCGACTCAGACTATATACTTAGCTCAAATAAGCTATTTAATAAATAATTTTAAAGTACCATACTTTTGACTTGCCATAAGTTAAACATTCAAGTCAATAATGAGCATTCAATTCTAAAAAGTAATTTCAGTCGTCTGTGAACGAGTTAGAAGCTTTTAAATCGGTTTTGGTAAATCATTGAAACGAAATATTTCATTATAATTTTAATTTAATTTGAACAAACAATTTTAATTTGCGTAAAGTTGGTTAATTTATAGAGCTAAACACAATCGTGGTATTTTGTTTATCATCATACGTTTATACGAAGCTTAAACAATCATACGACGTTCATAAATTACGTTTCATTGAACCTTGTAATATGTGAAATCTCTTCACTGTTAATTTGTTATGCTGAAATCATTTTGTTTATTGTAGAATGTATTTTATTATCCAGTTAGCGAAATTTGATCGATGACTGCACACACGTGCATTTTTCTTAATTTTTTTCATAGACTCACGCCTGTATCGCCGAAGGGGTAGGCAGAGGTGTAATATTACACCCACATTTTGCCATTAATTTTTAGGTCCCACGTAATGGGGGGCGAGCCTATTGCCGTACCGGGAACATTACCAGACTCCGAGCTGCTACTGAAAATTTCCTAGCGGAAAACACAATAACACTTTGCCCGACCCGGGAATCGAACCCGAGACCTCCCAATCCCAAGCGCACATTTATGACGCGAGACCAACGAGGCAATCATTTTGGAATATTGTACCCAAAAGGCTTGGCATAGTTTTTGGGATGCCTGTCCACCGAAGCATTATCATCATCACCATTAGCCTGCCACAGTCCACTACTTGTTATAAGCCTCTCCAATGGCACGCCACTTACACCGATTTTCGGCTCTTCGTGTCTAGCCGCTGCAAGCCATTCTGCTTATATCGTTTCTTCACCAACCAATAAAAACGCCGCAGCTAGTTCAGGCGCATTTCTGGTCGGTGTATTTACAAACCTTCGTTTTCCTCTATTCTGGTGAACAGTTTTAATAGGACCTTTGAACTGAAATAAAAGAAAATTCATCTTTGAAGTTACGTAGCAAACGAGCAAATCACATGTTACAAGAATAGATTTCTACTAGTTCGAGTACAGTTTATTTTTTTTACTTGGATATTTTCTTAAAGATTTCATTTATGATCTTTATTGCTTAGCGATAACGTCGCTTAGCTAGTAAATCATACTTATTTTACAACACTAAAATAAAAAATAAAAAAATATCTGAAGGTATTTAATATTTACCTTGTTATCCTTGGCTATGATGTTATATTACCAACACCTCTCTAATAATGTCTTATATCTACCTATTACTTATATTATATCAACGTTGTTACAACGGACCAAATCTCGGTAGATATGCACTTTACGTATGTACGCACTTACGTACCCAATCTTTCAGGTGTGCATGTTCTTGAATCCATGGAACTTTAAGTTGACCTTACTACCCTTTACAGACCCTCCATTCTGGAATAGTGCAGCGGCACAAATGGCACTTTGTCGTCGTTGAGCTGCTGATACTGTGCTCTAATCAGCCAAGATAGCGCAGTAAAGATGTAGTTAAATTTTACACAGTCTAAAGTTCGTTACCATTTTATCCAAAGCAACCTTGTCGGAGTTATATGCAAATTAAATAGTTCTCATTTACCTCTGATTTCATATAAAATAAATTACTGTAAGTGGAAATTAAGTGATTTTTTTTAAAACAACATCACAATATGTATATCTATGACGCGGAGATTTTATAAAAATAGGTATTTTATAGAAAACCAAGACCTGACACAACAGTGTATAGATCACAAAAAAAATTAACCGTTTGAGAATCAAACCTACAACGCTCGGCGCTACGTTAAGCGGTGAATCGGTTGCTTAAACCTCTACGACATCAGTGCAGTCTACTTTTATCTAATTTTGCGATAGCGGTGGATCCTTTGTACGACATCATCATCATCATCATCACCCTAGCGATATCCCGGTTGCATCCAAGACTTACACGCCTTGGAGCCCGAGGTCGCTTACTGGTCTAACCAGATATGACAGAATATCAACTTTTCCACAGAGTGACTGCCGTCTGACCTCCGCAACCCAAAGGGATAGCGATATTCCATAGTTTATACCAGTATCAGTTTATTTGAGGGTATTGACTCCCCGTAACGACTGTCAAAGATCTTCATGACAGCCGGGACCGACGGTTTAACGTACTCTCCGAGGCACGGAGCAAGCGATAGTTAACAATTTAATACTCACTTAACTTCGAAAAGTCATTGGTGCGCGCCGTTAATTCGAACCCGATACCCTCCGCATGGCAGTCCATTGGTATCTCCACTAGATTATCGCTGCCTTAAATACAAAATCTAACGTATAAAATTATTCACGAAACTGTGCCAATTCAGTCAAATTATCAGTAACAATAACCCAATATAATCACATATATGTATTTAACAAATATTTCATATCTCAATTGAGATATTTAGTTTGGAAATTAGATTTTCCGTCATGTTACAAACCATATTTACTTTAAAATATTTTTATTACATATTTTTTTGTCTGAAACATTATACGAGTAAAAGACAGCGAGTCTTCTAGACTTACTGTTCTAAATAAATGTAATATTATAAACTACAGCTCTACTATCTAGATTTATTTCCAACAACAAACAATATATTAAGTATTACTTTCTCGTATCGTAGCATATCAATGTCTGCACTCACTATTGAAACTTTTTTAACTATGAAACACGTCAATTGCAAAATATGAAAAATTCTTTCCACAATCGAATCGAGACGAGTTACCCGAAGGCAGCCGACACTTACCGAGGGTGCACGATTTCCTCACCTTTGGAAAACATCGTCCAATGCCGAATCAGTGCTCGTTCGCAGTTCGTCGCGAATGGCTGTGGGCTCGCTAGCCCGCTCCTACCTGCACGCGTTCTCATACTCAATAAAATAATCGACAATTTAATTTGTGTTCTGTGACGTAAATATTCTTCACCTGTTGATTAACTAAATGTTTTATTTTTAATTATTTTCGAAGTTAACAGTGTGATTACAAATATTTATGAAAGTTTTAAATGGATTTTTATTACCATAATTTTACATAGGTAACAACAGCAACATTTTTATTTTGATAAATTAAGTTTAATTATTTGTTCTTAATTAAAATTACACTACGAAGCACTATATTAATCATTTTTCTTCCGGATGGAACACAGACGCGGTTAATTTAATGGGTATGTAATGAGTAACAATTTTATCAATTAAAACATGCATAAATAGTTTTACTACGAGTATTATTTTCTATAATATAAACTCAACTCAGGGCCTCTTTTAGTCAGCAGGCGACTTTACCATGGACACAAGAATGAGTATACACGTGATTTAAGTCAGAAAGAGTGATAATAGCCGCAATATAACGTTCTCATAATCTATATACATTTACTTACCTACTTACTACAGAGTCCAAACTACCAACAAGACATAAACATCTACGTAGAAAACGTTTTTGTTTTCTTATCTGACAGCTCTTACAATACGTTTAATATACGAAGAGCCCCACAAAGAAATAAATTCAAAATAAGAACAAGATATCTTAAATTCTTCACAATAAAAGAATTTAAATACTGGGGATTGCTAGACGCTTTTTCTTCATTCCTTTTTCCTTTTAAAGATTTTCCACGCGGCCAGTTTTTCACAATATTTTTCCCCCGTGGGGCTCAATACAGCGATGAAAGAATCTTAACTTACAATGATAATAAAATGTATTCGTCGTTTAAAAAGTTAATTGGGTGAAGTACCTATATTTGTGTGAGATAATATTTATGCTGTATGTTTTTTATCATTATTCTTTTGATTTTATTTACGTTTTCTACGTTTTATCATTCGCGGATTATGGAAAAATGAATTCCGTTTGATGTTAATCTGCATTTTATATTGGCTTTTCTTCTAACGACCTTAACAATACTTAATTCGTTCCGTAGCCCATGATTAATTAGTAAGATACCTGGATCCAAATTTATTAGATTCATTACCAGGAACCGGCACGCGGCGAGAATATTTTGTGTTTTAACAACCATGTAGCATAATACTTAGATATTTTTGCTTGTAGCTTTAAAATTATGCAATGTTACGTTACCAGACTACGGAGATATTAACTATACAATTTAAAGTATACTGCAATATGTCTAAACAATGCCTTTGAATGCTGTAACTGGTATTTACATTAAGTTATTCTATATTAACTAAATGAACTATGAAAAATTTGTAAACGGTTTATGTTACATATATATCTATGTAGATATACCTACGGTAGTCCATACTGCTTAGTTTGAGACTAGATGGTATTGTGTATACGTGGTAGAGTATAAATACCTATTATCTTAATTTCATGACTATACCACTGTTTTTGTTTCTCTGATCTTTTCCAGTCCATCCCAAGGTTGCCTGGAAGAAATTGCTTTTAGCGATAAGGCTGCCTATTGTACATTTTTTAAATTGTATCATGTTATATGTAGCATTTATTTGTATTGTATCTGGTGTACAATAAAGAATTTTCTATCTATCCATCTGTCTACCTAAAGAAAAACATCATATTTTTTGGCTAATTTGAATTATAATACACACTAATTCTATGAATACTAAACGGATTAACTGTTCAGTATTTTCTTACATACACACAACAGTATACTACCGCTCAAAAGTATTTGCCCACCTTGATTTGAGGATGTTTGAAGAAACATTCTTTTCTTCTAATTGTATGGTACTAATTTTATTATGATCAATTCATCGTTGTATGATGTGAAACCTTATATAGTTTCCTGTTCATAAATTAAAACATTTAAATAACCAACAATCAGGCAGCGATAGCCTAGTGTATACACCAACGGACTGCCATGCAGAGGGCAACGTGTTCGAAACCACGGCGCACATCACTTACTTTTCGAAGTTATGTGTGTATTTAATTGTTAATTATCGCTTGCCTTGTGCCTAAGAGAGCACTAAAAGCCGTCGGTCCCGGTTGCCATGAACATTTTTGACAGACATTACGGGGAGTCAGTACCCTCAAATAAACTGATACTGATCTTCCATGGCATATCGCTATTCCTTTGGGATGCGGATGTCAGACGGCAGTCACTCAGTGGAACAGCTGATATTCAGTCACATCTGGTTAAACTAGTAAGCGGACCCCCGGCTAGGTCTTGGATGTAACTGAGATAGGGTTAAGACGATAGACGAAGACAAAAATGGCAGTGGGCAAATACTTTGGAGCGGTAGTGTATATGCGCATGACTAATATTTCAGTTTAGAAGTTTATGAAACCAAATTAAGTAATAGTAAGTTATTTAGAAGATAATTTCCGCGGAAGAAATACAAAATACCAAATAGGTCTAACTATAAAGGCTCCGAATGGCATCATGGTATAGCTGGTCTAAGAAAGCCTCTATAGCAATATTTGTTATTGCGTATATCATCAGCTGCATGGATACGCGTCGTTCAATTCCCCATGTGTTGTTTCACGTTGTTTTCCAACAGAGTGTCCATTTACAAGCCAGCGAACACTACACAAAAAATACAGTTACACGTACAATATGAAACCTTGCTATTTTTTACTGACACACATTGGTCCACTCTCGCCAGGGTGGACAATCAATTTTGAACTAAGTGACGTGAAAATATTACTCTGTGTCTGTAGAGTTATAAAATAATATTGGTTTTCTGAATCTACTTGTATGATTTGTGTTTATGCCAAATTGCTACTTGATGCTACTAATATATATGGCGCTTCCATACTAGAAACAGTTGCTTAGACATTTTTACTTTTTATGATTTGATATACATATTTACAAAAAAATCATTTTGATTTTCATCATCTTTTTTATCGTTATTTTTATCACATTTAATAACACTTATGATGAACAATTCGTCAAAGAAAATCAGACAAATATTAAATTTAATAATTGGTCTATAAATTCTAACATTAGTTTAGGTATATCTCAAGGATCAGGTACTATTGAACAAGAAATAATACATTTCTATGAGATTAATTTGTAGTTCAGTTGTAATCCTGAATAAAAATGCACGTTACAATTCGAATAATTAGGTACTCATTGTTAACACACAATCGAAAAGGACATTTAGATATTATACCATATTTTAAGCAAGGTTCGTCTTTCAGACCCAATTTTCAGAATAACTATCTAGTAACACAATTATTTTAAATGACCGAACATCACAAAGATCTGTAATTGCACAAAATGACGAGTAATTAAGTAATTAGATTTGTGTTCGTCAACACAGTAAAGGCTGGCTGAGAAATAAGATACCCCAGTTTGGAGATTACCCAATACAATTTTCTTCATACACATTTGGTAAGTATAGGAGATAATAGGATCCACCCTTAAACTCATCCAATATCGTCGGGTAGTTTCTTGGGCGCTTAAAAGAAAACTTATTAGTTATTGTCTCCTTTCTCCAGTAATTCTACTGAATTCTATCGAGAAAGTATTAAAAATAAACCAATAGACTTCGTTGAACACCATCAGATTGAGCGTTTTTATTGAAATATCTCGCTGTAAATTATGTAGCCGGTTATAAAATATTGTTACGCTTTAGCAGCTTTATTGGTACCTACTTACTGCTCATAATACATTTTTACTCGATATAACACTGTTTTGAAAATGTTGTACAGTGTACTTACCTATTATGTTATGAAAATGCTTTGAGCTTTCAGAGCTTTCTTTTAGAACCTCAATTATTTCTGACCTCTTTCTATAAAATTTTCTTTTTTAAGCTTGCACTTTCATAGCTAACAGAAATAAAGGTTTTTATGTAGCAGCCCGATTTAGAAGCATCAGCTTGTGTTGAAGTAGATTCATGACGGTGACAATTTAGCTGAAAGGAATATTATAAAAATCTTCGTCAAAAACTATTAGTAAATATACATTTACGTTGTTGTATCACTTAAAACCTCATAACGAAATTCGTGAGCCTCCAACAATAAAATATTAACATTCCAAAGTTAAATTATTAAGGTTGTCTTCATAATGTAAAGAGTGTCAAAGATTCCGTCCAGCCAGTACGTGTCGTTCAAGCACGGAGGAACTTCGGTATGTAAACAGAGACCACCCACTGAATACCTGATTGACGATTCAGACAACGTGGCTTTACAGATGTAACTTAATCTGTGGTCGCTTGAATTTTGAATTATTTATTGCTTTTCACCGTTGGTTCTGTCTGTACAATTTCTTTGGCTAACCTTACTAGCGACTGTTAAGTTTAAAATTTGATATTTGTTTTGAGAAAATAGCTCTCATATTCATTTAATTGCATCTTGTCTTTACAGGTGTTGCTTTAAAAACTGCTCTCGTAGTTATTTTTCTTGCATCGTGTCGTTGCAGCAGTAAATTAATAATTTGTGGTCGCTTTAATTTAGTTATGGCTTACCTTGCTATTAACTTTAAAGTTTAGGGTTTGATATTCTCACTAGGTAAAATTTGCTAGCAATTTTTCTGACAAATGGCTTTATAGATGTAATTCAATAATAATCTGTGGTCACTTGAATTATAAATTATATTTGCTTTTCAACGTTGCCGTGTTGGTCCTGTACAGTTTAGGCTTACCTTATTTTAGCGTCTATAAGATTTACTTGATATTTAGTTCAAAATATTGCCAGTCATATTCAATTATTTAGGCTGTAATAGCCTCCTTAAATTAGCGCTCATAGCGTGACTCAACTAGCTTATCGAAATAGTTTGCTAAAATTAAGCTATGTTTACTGAGTTCTCCATCTGGATAGGTGACCGTATGAAATTAATCATAATAATATAATATTCTGCCACATACACACAACATCATATTTTCTCAAACTAAGCAGAGTTTGTAGGTACTATTGGTAGGTACTAGACAACGGATAAACATACATATACCATTTTTTTTAAAATACATAGTAATATTATAGGTACATAGAAACACCCAGACCAAGACAAACATCCATGTTTACGCAGACAAATGTTTGACTTAATCGGGAATCGAACCCGCGTCGTTCGGCGCGGCAGTCGGTTGTACTTCCGCTACTTCTCCGGATCCAAATTAAATAATTCTTAGCTTAAAATTCTACTAGACTGCACGTGATGTTGTGGTTTATGCGGTCGCCCTGTCATGAGTCTTATTTAGAACTGAAATTGGAGGTTCGATTCCCATACCAAACAGGGTGTACTTTATGTCCTTTGATTACTTTGTCACACATGATTTATGCCTAGTACCGGACATTACCTTTAAAGCAAGAATGATATTTGTTTTTTTTCCATTACCGCTTTACAACATTATTTCTTTCTCACCTTAATATGCCTATAATCCATTCATTCTGGATGCCGCAAATTATTTTGCGAATATAACATGTTAAAATGGATTACAGAAAACTGAATTCTCTGTCCTATTATAAGATAAAATTAACTATTCATGAACAGAAGCACATGGCGTATTACTTGATTGGTTTTCGTAGAAATAAAGTAATAATTAAACCCAAGAGGCAAATCGTTATGGGCAAAAATTAAGATCAATGATATAAGACAATCCCCAACCAAATTTTTGAACCATCGAAAATTCAATGATTACTGTGTACAAAAAATATTGAAGTACCTATTTTTGTACCAGCCTGTTCAAATGATTGCCCGAAAAGAAATTATCCGCAATATTTTCTAAATAAATTGTAATAAATTAAATGAATGTGCCTATTATGATATTAGTTGTACTACCAGAAATTGCCTAGTAGAGTAGGAGATATAAACAGACTGCCATGCAGAGGACATCGGGTTCAAGCGCTCGGCGCGCACCATTGATTTTTAATTCGTCCTTGCTGTCATGAATATCGTTGATAACCGTTATGGGGTGCCAGTATCCTTAAATTTACTGAGACTTCTATAAGCCATGGAATATCGCTTTACCTTTGGGTTACACAGATTAGACGGCAATCAGTCTGTGGAAACGTAAATGTTCTATTAAATCTGATTATACTAGAGAGCGGATCCCTGGTGAGCGCTTGATAATAGCAATAACAAAAATAATCTTCCGTCATAAAATAAAAACATATTAATTTTACCTTCAGCTACAAGCTAGGTACTACATTTTAAGACGACAAATAAAGAATAAAGTTTAGTTTACCGACAAACACAAACCAGTAACGTAAACTATGCAGGCGATCGGTTTTACGAGCCATTCGGGGATCCTTGTAAATAAAAAAATAAATCCATACATTCGTACCGCGACGGCACAAAAAAGACGTAAAAATCGTCGGTGCCGCCTGTCACCCACATCTATGACAGTTGACATGCAGTTAGTGTTTTCATATATGGCAACAAATTTTAGCTTACTTTCTTTTAATATGTACCTAGGTATTTGATACATACCACAATATTATATATTCCGATTACGGACTTACCTTACTACTTGACAACACGGTGCGGTAGCGTAATGGGAGTGTAAACAATTGTCACACCGAAGGGTGCAGAGGTTCGATTCCCGCTTGCGCGTTGCATGAAGATGGATGTTTGTCTTGATTTGGGTGTTTCTACGTATATTATGTATGTATTAACAATAAAAGTATATAATGCATGTTTATCCATTCTCTAGTAACGATAGTACAAGCTCTGCTTAATTTGGGACTAGATGGTGTTGTATGTATGTGGGACGCTGCTGGTGGCTGCACGTCGTCTGTCAGAAGACGTACAGCCGAAACAATACTGGGCATAAGAAACTGAAATTTGGCATATACCTATGTTCTCTGGGAAGCGTAGGGATTTCCCCAAAACTAAGAAGGGTCGTCCAGATTTCCAAATTCTCGCGGGATTCGGCAAATTATACGTTTTACACGTGTCGTAGCGCTATAAACGTGCTGATAGACTAGAGTATTCAGTTTTAACAGAACAACGGGCATACGTTGTTCTTAAATTAGTCGAACTGAACAACAAACAGAGCCAAGCTTAGAGCCAAATATCGCTACGAATATTTTCATGATCATTCTAGCGAATAGTCCTCTGGTAAAAAGCTCGAAGCAAATTTACCATCATTTCGCTAGAATGCTCGCCAAAACGCTCGACAGAAGGATTGTTAAAACTACCTGGTTTATTTTTCTGTAACGTAACATTCGCAAGAATGCTCAAGTTTATCAGTACCTTAACACGATCAATATTGTCCTCTCATTGTGCTATACTTATGTTTCACAAAGCGTATTTGCTTAAAATCGACACTTCCCCGATATTGTAAGTCGATTCATCCCGATTTTACTGAGCCAATACGCGAGTTTTACTTTAATATGGGTTAAATAATTGGGCTCCAACATTTTGCCGTAATATGAATTATCTATTATTTAATATTATGTTACGTTAAACATTTAAAATAACAATTTCGTCGTTAAACATCATATGATATTTAATTGTAAATGTTTTATTTTAAAATGCTGTATTGAATACTTTGTTTGGATTGGTAGAGAAACGTTAGTTACATGAGCGATTGTTAAAATTTAAATCGTAATAAATACCTAATAGTTTAACATAAATATTAAAGAAATCTTACTCTTTTGTATTGTCAAAAAAATCTTAACTAATTTAACACCGACTGCACGTTTGATCAAAGTTTGCTGAGTGTTGCGCGTTCGACTACTAAACAAGGCAATACTGTGTGATTCAGACATAGCTGTTACAAGTCTGAGTAGGCACTTTGCTTCCGTTGATTGAATTAAAAATGTCTCCGCCTCACCAGATATATTTAAAAAACAAAACAACGAAACATAATTATATTATTAACGTTTTAAAAGACATCTACCGATACCCCACACAATGAAATAGAAATATAGACGAAGTCACTTTCCAATTTAGGTATTTGGGGGCTATTTGTATAAATAACTTTTCTTTTAAATTTTATTATACAGTTTAGTCCGCATGATTACAATGTATGTGTGAATGTAGTATAATACCAATATAAGGATTCTCAGTAGTTTACTACGGAAACCAAAATACTAACAGTTATACCTCTACAAAAAAAAACTCCTAAATTGCCTATTAATGCAAGCATTCACGTTCAGCCAAAGAGGTATCATCGTACCGCAAATGGTTAAAACCAATACGACACATAAATAAGTCATAACAAAAGCTAAATAGACTCATATACCAGCAAAGATTTTCCCTACTATGCACTTTAGTGACGTAATATTTCAGTCAATACTACCCACATTTGAAACAGTGTAGAAATTGATGAAAGTGTTACTTTGAAATTCTACAAAACGCCTTTGCAAGCATTCAGGAACGTAGCCTTTGCCACCTTAGACTTTCAGAGCACTATTATGTGTTTCATTTCACTCTATTAATACTCCCACGGACCTCGGCTTATTTATGTCAAATACATCAAGTTTGCAACTGATCAAAGCACAGGATATCGTATAAATTTTCACAGAGTTCTTCGATGAAATTTATGAACTTTTTCCTTATGTATAAACATTGGTGTACGTTTATTTATAGGAAAAATAAATTCGAACTTATTTGCCGAGGCTTCTGGCAACAGTTAATTTAAAAGTACTTTCAGCCAGTCTCTCATTTTGTATATTCAATGTGAATAAATATAGTCCAGTATTTTTTTAATGTTTTGTTGATCATTCAGAAAGTCAACACATTTATAATACCATACAAATATATTTAACAAGGCTTAATCGCGTAAAATTAACTTGTTTAAGGTGTAAATACAAATCTGTTACCGACGCCAAATATTTTTGTATGATGTATACATATCGTAATTACAGGACATTTATTATAAATATCATAAGCTTCGTTCTTATTATCAGTTCCTCTATAGTAAAACAGTCTAATATGGTAAAACTAAGCTTTCGTCAATTTATTTTTGTTACTTCAATGATTCGGCCTGCATGAAATAAGCAAAGATAAATATATAACATGATAAATTTGGATTCAGACTGAATACTTGAGTGCCTTGTAAAATAGTAAAAACTTTCTTATCCGGATTGAAAACTCCTAGTAATAGTGCTCAGGCATTATTTTCTTTTGCTCAACTACTAAGAGTCAAATTGGTTTAAAAAAATGAGCCTAATGTTAAATTAAACTTTCATAAGAAATCAGTCGAGTAGTTCCTAAATTAGGACATAAATCCCTTCAGAATTAACATTAATAAAACAGTTTTGTATGTAATACATAGTTAATTATTAAAATAAATCTGCAAAATTTAACGTGGTACCTACCGCAAATAAATACGAATATTTTCATAAATAAAATTATCATACTATTAAATAACAGCAATGCCATTGATGATTATAAAATACAGTGGCAGAATCATACTAGCTGATTGTAGGTCGCTTTTAACATAATAATAATATTAAAACATATTATGTTAGATAAAACATACATTTTATCTAATCCGTTTTACGTTTTAATTCCGTTTAACATAATAATAATATTATAACATATTATGTTAGTAAAACATACGTTTTATCTAACATATTATTATGTAAACGGTTACCTAGTAACGCTTGTACTATTACGAAATATCGGATATTTCAAATGAAGATACTTGGTACATATTCCAGGAAACAATTTAAACTCTTAGCGTTTGTTAAACAGCGAAGGCGGCTCAAACCACCACACCATCCAGGTAGTAATTTCTTCCACACGAAAATTAACATGGCTGTTCAGAATGTAAAGTAGGCAAATCATTCTTTTATTATATTTGCCAAGCTTTCAAACAAATATTACACCACGCAACTAGCGGCTTATAAGATGAATTTGCGGTTGAATCAGTGTATGAAAAGAGGGGCAAATATACTCGCTCTAAGCTCATGGTGCGGTGTAGCCAGTGCTTTAGGATTGACTCAATGAAAAGTCGTGCACGGTTTAGTTGCTCTCAAGAGACTAATGATTTACATTCACGGTGTGTATCAAATAGCGCCATAACTTTTGATGGTGAGAAGAATCCAATGACGCCTCATCGTATTTGCGAAATTTGAATAATGAAATTGTCGTTGGGCACCACTATACTGGCCCATTGCAGGTTGGCAGACTTCACATGTCTCTTGAGAACATTGTGGAGAAATCTCAGACATGCACGTTGTTCGCTAACTCCATTTAGCACAATTTAATCACACATTACTTTGGCAAATTACGCTCATAGGATTGCACTGTGAGATTAAACCTCTGTGTAGCAATCTCTTGGCCCCCCAAGGCAATCGCTGCCCTACTTGCTTAGATAGCACAAAAAATCTCGTAAATTTTGAAATAATTCACAGAAATAACTGCACATTTCTTTTCTATCGTCACCAAATAATCATCGCATAGATAGATAATCCGCAACTTAATACCAAATATTCGCAGATAATTACTAACACCAATACACAACTATAATTACTCCGCGCGTATTACCGTCGCCAGTGATTACTAAGCTGATAATATAAAGGCTCCATCAAAGTAAATGGCTTATCCGAACGCGGATACATAGGTATTTGATATTAATAATTATTCACGGTAATAGTATCAAAGCCACAGTACGTGGATATTATACGTAGGTTCTATTGTGACCGGTATGTGTAAAATTAATTAGGTTTTTATTGATGCCTCGTTACAGCTTACGGGTGAGCAATCCCGTAGTTAGTTAAGGTGTTGATGTCACCGCCGCGTATTGAGATAATGTAATAATATCAATTTTATATGTTACTAGCTTTTGCCCGCGGCTTCGCTCGCGTAAATTCAGGGTTCTCTAGTTACACTTGAGTTACACTATATGATCTATATTCGCGGTAACAAATCTCCTTTATTGGGCGGATACTTCTATAATTGTCGTTTAACTGTTTAAGAAATATAACTGCAAAAAGTATTTACACATACAAACTACTTAGTACTAAGACTTAGTTAGTAGTACTCAAAATTTTATCCGGTATCAGTGACGTTTCCATTGATATATATGTCAATGGACGTTTCGCTAGAGTGGCCAATATGGCGACTGCGATTTGTCTGTCAGAACCATTAGAATTTAACAAAATACTCTACATTCTGAATTTTGTGGATATATGTTGTCGACTCGAAATCCTTATTTTTATTTTTTTTATTATTCAGGTAAGGTTTCGATCGAGTCTACCGTACCCCTTGGCGAAATTATTTATATAGATTTGACACAACGATGGTAGCGCAGTCTGTCGCTTCCAATGTGAAACATTCCAAAATCAACAACTACTTACAAATTAAAAATTAAGTAATAAAACATTTTCTAGTGGACTAAATTGTGAATCTAAACCATTCTCAAGTCCCCTTGAACACACAAAAAATTTCATCAAAGTCGGTCCGGTCGTTTAGGAGGAGTTCAGTGACATACAAACGCACACAAGAAATATATATATAAATTTTCAAATCCGACCAGTAGTAGTTCCTGATTTTAGCGCGTTCAACCAAACAAACAAACTCTTCAGCTTTATATATTAGTATAAGATATATAAATCTATTTAAATGCGTATTGTGACGAGATTTCTGTCTATTCAAGGCTTGCCTATCTTAGGTTAATTTTGAAAATCTTTCAAAATACATTAATCGACAATACAAGTTAATAAATATGTATAAACTTGGGGTTTGTAATATGAATCGAGTGCCATATTTTGATACTGTTGCCAGGATAGTTCTTCAGGAATGTAGTAAGATCTCAAATGTACAACACGGCCTGAATGACATAGTTTTGTAAGCAACGGCCAAGCATTTAGCCTCAATTGGAAATCTTGATTGATTATTAAAGATGGAGAACAATAATATGAATACCCACAACAGATATTTTAATAGTTAAGTAAGACAAACCATGACAAACCATTTTTATTATGCTTTAAGTCTTTTTCGACACTAGAATGGTAAACAGCAGCTTGCTATATAGAGGTGAAAGTACCCTCCATTATAAACAAAGCAGGTTGCAATCAAGGTTGATGGATGATTAGAGGGCGTGATGCAATCGAAGGGAGCGACCACAGATTAGGTTAGTGACCGCGAGCTATAAAACCAAGCTATTAACTAGTATATGAGTATCAATCAAAGATAATAGTACCTCCGCTAAGTGGTCTTTTTAAGGGTGATCATACTACTGCCAGTCCACTGAATCACGACTGAATATAGTACGACTGCTCTTAAAGGGAGAAAAAATAAATATAGATTGAAACCTCAATTAACTACCAAGTTTGTGGGTTTTTGGTCTATTATTTGCAATATAAACACGCATTAATTTTATATGATAATCGATCGAATTTGGCTGGTTTAGTATTGGTCTATAAGGAACATAATTGTCGGTGAAGCCTTCCCTTACAAAGGAATTATACTTGTAGGTGTAGTCGCATGTTACTAAATTACCCTTTTATGCTAAAAATTACTGAAACAACAAAAATGCCGTTCACTTCTACAGGAAATTCAATTTTACAAAGGGAAAGAATTACTGATTGCCTGGCCGTGCGGGCAATCGTTTTCTACGACGGCCGTAATACATATAATGGAACAAACGATTTAATTTGCCAGTAATAATCTTTCATTCAGTAATAATCTTTCATTGACGACCGGTTGGCGCAGCGGGAGTGTAAGCGACTGCTACGCCGAAGGTCGCGGGTTCGATTCCCGCTCAAGTCAAACATTTGTGTGCATGAACATGGATGTTTGTCTTGGTCTGGGTGTTTCTATGTATAATATGTATGTATTTACAAAAAAAAAAGTATATATGTATGTTTATCCATTATCTATTACCCATAGTACAAGCTTCTGCTTAGTTTGGGACTAGATGGTGTTGTGTGAATGTGGTAGAATATTATTATTATTATTATTATTATATCCCACTTGTCATTACGAAGGAAAATGAAAACGGGGCTTTATCAGGTTATTTTCTTCCTACGCACGTGCGTAAGGTCATTTACTTCGTATCTACGTCATCTAATCGCACTAAACTGGTTTTTTTTCATACTTATTCGTTAACGCTGACACTGTATTATTATAGCTTTTAACCTGTCTACCCTATATTTACGAAACATTACTTACTTTAACCAAACGGATCGATAGATGAAGCCAGTTTCTACCTGGAGTTTGAACGAACTTTATTTAAGTTGAATGCAAAATATGCGAAGTTTTTTAAGACGGTGCGCTCATAGATTAATATGCGCACAATGCCAGCAAATCCTCATATTGAAAGACTCGAAAGTGAAATTATGTTCTTTTCTCTTTTTTTATGCTCACTTTATAATTATGTGCTTGCGGCATCTAAGAACACGGAATACTAGCTTTGCATTATTGGGGATGCTTCTACAGTGCAATTCACAGACTAGGGCCTAGATTTTTTATTCGTCCTTACCGGTTTTATTTCCATGTTATCTGTGACAAGTAAACAGTTTTTATTTATTAAACAGTTCATGGATTATCATATTTTTACAAGCACCACTTCTATTCATATATCAATATACATTTAAATAGAGAGAAAATATTAATTAAGATTTCATGCAGATTTACCTGTTTAAATAAACGTGATTGTTTTTTGAACCCATGGGATGTGCGTTTATACATTTTTGCGAGTGATTGCCGTGATCGATTATCGCCATCGACAAAGTGTAAAATATTCAAAATGACCACATCCCTTCGTTATATTGCCGCATAAATTAACAGATAATACAGAAAGAATATTTATTTACGCCTAAATCTATCCCGAACTCCAACAAAATCCGATCTCCCATTTACGAAATCTAACCAGGGACATTAAGGAGAGATTAAGATACATTAACGATATCGGATAAAAGTTACAGCTAAAAAACGTGGCACCAATTTTAATAATTAATCTTGAAGGCGAAATTATTTAGCGATTAAACTTCACAAAGTTTCAGACGACTTATTATAAAGGGTCACGGTCAAAATGGGCGTAAAACCAACAGCTTTAAAATATATTTTAAGTGAAAGCTAATGACCATTACTTAATTTTATACTATGACGGCAATCACCCAAACAACCGGTGAGCAGAGATATTCAGTGATGTTCAAACGTATTTTTTATAGAATCCAAAACAATCGCTAATACAACGGAGATAACACGACACGATGTTGTGCAGAGCTAGGCCAATGAAACCAATCTATTGGTTGGTAACCTAACGGAATTACTACATTCCATCCCTTTCTAACTTCTCTCTTACTCAGGCGCCGACCAAAAAACAAGCGTGCGGGCAGGCCGGGCAATGCGCGTCAGTCGTTAATTCGTTATTCATATTTAATTGAATTATATAGAGAGGAGTCATTAGATGATTTAAGGCGAGGACATATGTGAATTGGGCGTCATTAGGGGTAAATTAAAACCGTTTTTCTCCGTAATTGTTGAAAAAAAATCCAAAAAAATATGTCTTAATCTACAACATATAAAGCATTTTCTCTTCGGTACCAAATCCTAAAATAAATATCTGAATAAAATATGTAAAGTAACCTCTGTTTTTGTAGTTATTACCTTTTTTCTCCTAATCTATCAATCATAAGATTGTTTAAATTGAATCAGCCTCTTATATATTAGAACACCAAGGGAACCTTCAGCTTATTTTTGCAAATAACATTACTTATTATTTTCTAAGGGTTTTTTACGTCACCGATACTCGCAAATCTCGCGTGGACAACTAACCAGTAGTACGAGCAAGGTCAACGGCGTATATCCACCTCTTAAACAGATGTAATATTCTGCAAACTAATGTGTGGTTTCTTCGAATTAAAAGTCAACAGTTGCAGCATGTCAGATCGCGCACATATAATAGTTACATTTTGATCGATAAGGACCAAATCGGTAGAAATGCGATAGTTGAGCATTACTGTACTTGCTTAACAGGCAGAAGAACAGTAGGAAGTTGTGCCCACATAGTTTCAGTTTTGTGATTTTTAGGGTTAGAACGGCACGAGCCTTTCATTGCACCCGCAGAACATTTATAAGATGTTATAGTTGCTGATAACCATTGATATTTAAATAAAAGGTGTCAATATATAGTAGATTTTAACAAATATGTGTGTTTTATTTAACCAATCTTTGGGATTTTTTAGCAGTGATACCCGGTCGATATTCGGGTTAACAAGTATATAGGGGGTATTTAGAAGTACAATAAAGTAAATTACAACACATTTTATTTCTGTTGGTTTTACGCCCAGCTCTCATACAAAAATGCCCATGATCCTTTAGTAGAGAAAGGTTTATCTTTTTTGTACAGTATTTTAACTTATTTAAATTCCCGGGCCGTCTAACCGATAATATGTTATTCCCTTCTTAAGGACGCGTTTACAAAATTAGTAGGTACAAAATCGCGTCACTACAGCGACACGGCGGCAACAGTACGTACTACGTACGGTAATTTGCGGAAATGTAGTTCAACTATATAACTTTGAGACTTAGATTTTTTTTTTGATATGTATCTATGTGTTATAGGCCTGGCTGTGCAAATTACGTACAAATAAGTTTCTTATTTTTATATACCTAAATGGACATTATTACTTTATTTTTTCCATTATGTTGATTCAGGATATATTTCGGTATTTAGATATTATTTTGTTTCTTGCGTTGAAATCTGGTAAGATTATGTGGACTGATGGTATACCATCCCATTCAAGTGTTGCGACTGGAACTCATAAAAGAGTAGACCTAGTTATGCCAGGTTGGGGCTCATTTTATTTGTTTTAGTGAGACCCTACCACTGGTACTAGTGAAGTAACCTTCCAAGGTTATTCGATGAGTCTTACTGGTACTCTTATGTGAGTAGAGCTAGGCATGCCGAGTTTGGGCTCATTTTGTTTGTACATAAAAGACCCTACGACTGGAACTTATGAAGTAACCTTCCAGAGTTATTCGATGACTCTTGCTGGTTCTTATATGTGAGTAGAGCTAGGCATGCCGAGTTTGGGCTCATTTTGTTTGTACATAAGAGACCCAACCACTGCAACTTATGAAGTAACCTTCCAGGGTTATTCAATGACTCTTGCTGGTACTCATATGTGAGTAGAGCTAGGCATGCCGAGTTTGGGCTAATTTTGTTTATACATAAGAGACCCTACCACTTACACTTATGAAGTAAACTTCCAGGGTTATTAGATGACACTTGCTGGTACTCATATGTTAGTAGAGCTCGGCATGCCGAGTTTGGGCTCATTTTGCTTGTACATGAGAGACCCTACCACTGAAACATATGAAGTAACCTTCCAGGGTTATTCGATGACTATTGCTGGTTCTTATATGTGAGTAGAGCTAGGCATGCCGAGTTTGGGCTCATTTTGTTTGTACATAAGAGACCCAACCACTGAAACTTATGAAGTAACCTTCCAGGGTTATTCGATGACTATTGCTGGTTCTTATATGTGAGTAGAGCTCGGCATGCCGAGTTTGGGCTCATTTTATTTGTACATAAGAGACCCAACCACTGAAACTTATGAAGTAACCTTCCAGGGTTATTCGATGACTATTGCTGGTTCTTATATGTGAGTAGAGCTAGGCATGCCGAGTTTGGGCTCATTTTATTTGCACATAAGAGACCCAACCACTGCAACTTATGAAGTAACCTTTCAGGGTTATTCAATGACTCTTGCTGGTTCTCATATGTGAGTAGAGCTAGGCATGCCGAGTTTGGGCTCATTTTGTTTGTACATAAGTGACCCTACCACTGGAACTTATGAAGTAACCTTCCAGGGTTATTCGATGACTCTAGCTGGTACTCATATGGAAGTAAAGCTAGGCATGCCGAGTTTGGGCTCATTTTGTTTGTACATAAGAGACCCTACCACTGGAACTTATGAAGTAACCTTCCAGGGTTATTCGATCACTCTTGCTGGTACTCATATGTGAGTAGAGCTAGGCATACCGAGTTTGGGCTCATTTTGTATGAACATCAGAGACCCTACTACTGGAACATTCCTAGCTCTACTCACATATGAGTACCACTAAGAGTTTTCGAATAAACCTGAAAAACCTGAAAGGTTACTTCATAAGTTCCAGTGGTAGGGTCTCTTATGTACAAATAAAATGAGCCCAAACTCGGCATGCCTAGCTCTACTCACATATGAGTACCAGCAAGAGTCATCGAATAACCCTGGAAGGTTACTTCATAAGTTCCAGTGGTAGGGTCACTTATGTACAAACAAAATGAACCCAAACTCGGCATGCCTAGCTCTACTGACATATGAGTACCAGCAAGAGTCATTGAATGACCATGGAAGGTTACTTCATAAGTTCCAGTGGTAGGGTCTCTTATGTACAAACAAAATGAGCCCAAACTCGGCATGCCTAGCTCTACTCACACATGAGTACCACCAAGAGTCATTGAATAACCCTGGAAGGTTACCTCATAAGTTCCAGTGGTAGGGTCTCTTATGTACAAACAAAATGAGCCCAAACTCGGCATGCCTAGCTCTACTCACACATGAGTACCAGCAAGAGTCATTGAATAACCCTGGAAGGTTACTTCATAAATTCCAGTGGTAGGGTCTCTTATGGACAAACAAAATGAGCCCAAACTCGGTATGCCTAGCTCTACTCACACATGAGTACCAGCAAGAGTCATTGAATGACCATGGAAGGTTACTTCATAAGTTCCAGTGGTAGGGTCTCTTATGTACAAAACAAATGAGCCCAAACTCGGTATGCCTAGCTCTACTCACACATGAGTACCAGCAAGAGTCATTGAATGACCATGGAAGGTTACTTCATAAGTTCCAGTGGTAGGGTCTCTTATGTACAAACAAAATGAGCCCAAACTCGGCCTGCCTAGCTCTACTCACACATGAGTACCAGCAAGAGTCATTGAATAACCCTGGAAGGTTACCTCATAAGTTCCAGTGGTAGGGTCTCTTATGTACAAACAAAATGAACCCAAACTCGGCATGCCTAGCTGTACTGACATATGAGTACCAGTAAGAGTCATTGAATAACCCTGGAAGGTTACTTCATAAAATGCAGTGGTAGGGTCTCTTATGTACAAACAAAATGAGCCCAAACTCGGCAGGCCTAGCTCTACTCACACATGAGTACCAGCAAGAGTCATTGAATAACCCTGGAAGGTTACTTCATAAGTTCCAGTGGTAGGGTCACTTATGTACAAACAAAATGAACCCAAACTCGGCATGCCTAGCTCTACTGACATATGAATACCAGTAAGAGTCATTGAATAACCCTGGAAGGTTACATCATAAAATGCAGTGGTAGGGTCTCTAATGTACAAACAAAATGAGCTCAAACTCGGTATGCCTAGCTCTACTCACACATGAGTACCAGCAGGAGTCATTGAATGACCATGGAAGGTTACTTCATAAGTTCCAGTGGTAGGGTCTCTTATGTACAAACAAAATGAGCCCAAACTCGGCATGCCTAGCTCTACTGACATATGAGTACCAGTAAGAGTCATTGAATAACCCTGGAAGGTTACATCATAAAATGCAGTGGTAGGGTCTCTTATGTACAAACAAAATGAGCCCAAACTCGGTATGCCTAGCTCTACTCACACATGAGTACCAGCAAGAGTCATTGAATAACCCTGGAAGGTTACTTCATAAGTTCCAGTGGTAGGGTCTCTTATGTACAAAACAAATGAGCCCAAACTCGGTATGCCTAGCTCTACTCACACATGAGTACCAGCAAGAGTCATTGAATGACCATGGAAGGTTACTTCATAAGTTCCAGTGGTAGGGTCTCTTATGTACAAACAAAATGAGCCCAAACTCGGCCTGCCTAGCTCTACTCACACATGAGTACCAGCAAGAGTCATTGAATAACCCTGGAAGGTTACCTCATAAGTTCCAGTGGTAGGGTCTCTTATGTAAAAACAAAATGAGCCCAAACTCGGCATGCCTAGCTCTACTCACACATGAGTACCAGCAAGAGTCATTGAATGACCATGGAAGGTTACTTCATAAGTTCCAGTGGTAGGGTATCTTATGTACAAACAAAATGAACCCAAACTCGGCATGCCTAGCTCTACTGACATATGAGTACCAGTAAGAGTCATTGCATAACCCTGGAAGGTTACATCATAAAATGCAGTGGTAGGGTCTCTTATGTACAAACAAAATGAGCCCAAACTCGGTATGCCTAGCTCTACTCACACATGAGTACCAGCAAGAGTCATCGAATAACCCTGGAAGGTTACTTCATAAGTTCCAGTGGTAGGGTCACTTATGTACAAACAAAATGAACCCAAACTCGGCATGCCTAGCTCTACTCACACATGAGTACCAGCAAGAGTCATTGAATAACCCTGGAAGGTTACTTCATAAGTTCCAGTGGTAGGGTCTCTTATGTACAAACAAAATAAGCCCAAACTCGGCATGCCTAGCTCTACTCACATATGAGTACCAGCACGACTCATCGAATAACCTTGGAAGGTTACTTCACTAGTACCAGTGATAGGGTCTCACCAAAACAAATAAAATGAGCCCCAACCTGGCATAACTAGGTCTACTCTTTTATGAGTTCCAGTCGCAACACTTGAACGGGATGGTATACCATCAGTCCAGATAATCTTACCAGATTTCAACGCAAGAAACAAAATAATATCTAAATACCGAAATATATCCTGACTCAACATAACGGAGAAAATAAAGTAATAATGTCCATTTATACAAAAGAAATTTACTTGTACGTAATTCGCACAGAATACGAGAAGTATCAAATTTTTTTTTTATACATATGTATGTAATTTTCACAGTAACATTATACTAGGTTATTAATTTTAACTATATACATTGCTATCTTACATAATCATAATATCTAAACATATATATAAATATATATAGGTACATGAATCTAAAAATAAAAAGTGAAAAAATACCATAAATATTATAATACCATTAATATTATATATATAATAGTAATACTACATTACTATTATATATATAATATAATAGTAATGTAGTATCAAATTGATTTTAGCGAATATTTTGTATTCGTATATTGCTTTTTTCGTCTTCGGGCTGCAGCGACAAGCGACATAGAGTCCACCCCCGACGGCGCTCAAGCGCAGACTGAGATCTCATTGCAGAATTTGGATATATAAATCAAGAAAGTGGCTAAATAAAACGAACCTTATTGCCACATATTAAGACACACGTATGCGAGCAAAATAGAAGAAAAATGTAAGATGATTTTTTGCTTTTTTTGAGTCAATTTACAATATTTTGAAAAAAATAATCAAATTGTTTTTGAGTTGACTATATTTACTACCCTATTCTATCATTGAAAATCTAAATAAATGTAAAAATAGAGAGAAAATTGTACCCAAAAATAGCAGTATATGCCTATTTTTGATTTAAGAGGCCGTTTCGAATCGATTTTACATTAATATTAATTAAATATTTTTTATTTATTTTCAAATTGATTTATAGATAAAAAAGTAATCAATTTATCGTAATCATTAGTTTTATTAGTTATTATCTAAAATTGTCGTAAAATGTACCGGAAATATGTGGTTTTTTTATACAAGCGTAAACGCGTCCTTAATGAACTGGGATGACAGTTTAATTTCAAAAATCTCTCGTCTCTTTAGAACGTAATGGAAATAGAAAATGTGAAATGTGTTAAATATTTTTATAAGGGTAGCACGTTTCATAAAACTTAAGCTTGGTATTTAAAAAATATTGAATAATGGATGTTTCAAAGCCTTGTGCGTGATGTATGTGACAGGTTTGACAAAGTATTACAGGCCATTCCAGTAATATTTTTTATGATAATATTATTGTTACGTGATGAAAATGAACTAGGAATGTGACAAAAATATTAGGTATCTTGATTTACTAGACTGCCAAATTACGTCAGAACTCGTTTAAACGTTTCTGCGTTATTGATTGGTCTAAAACTATTATAACCAGCCCGTTAGGCTCTATGGGTATGTGGGTAAAATATTTTTTTAATAATTTTATTTATTAGTTAACAAGCTTTAATAACAATAATTTAAGGATTTACTCTTGGTAAAGCTACCACAAGATTTATTAGGATATCGTTTGGCGCTAAAATACAAAAATCTGATATTAAAAAAATTTTCAAAATACGTGGGACACTCAGAAAGTTTTGCGGCATTAAAAAAATGTTCTATAAGTAAATATATTTTTATTACATCTTTTCAAAGAAGGTATTCTCCACCAGCCTCTATACAAAGTTTCATGCGTCTGAACACTTTTTCTAGTCCACCGCAGACACCTCGCTTGCAGCCTGCTCGAACGCTGAAAGCGCATCATCTGGCGACGAAAATTATATCCCTTTGAGCAGATTTTTTATTTTTGGGAATAAGAAGAAGTCACACGGTGCTAGATCAGGGCTGTAAGGAGGATGACTCAGGAGTTTGATCGGTGTGCTGTCTAGGAAGTCCCTCGTTTTGATTGCGGTGTGGGCGGTTGCATTATCGTGGTGGAGCAGTAGCCTGCGGAGCCCTGTGTTTGGTCGCTTGTTGCTCACAACAGAGAAACTTCTGCCAAGCATTTGATAGCTTACCATTCAACGTTAATACTTATTTGGTTTAGTAAAGGAAGTGACACCAAGTAGCCAGTCAAATTAAAAAAGCTCGCGATCAAAATCTGCCCCCCGCTTCTAGGTCGCATTACTTTGGTAGGCGTTGATTCGTTTTGAAACACCTAAACAGTCGACTGGCGCTTTGTTTCTGGATCGTATTGATAAATCCAGGATTCATCACCTGTAACGATGTCGTGAACATGCCGATACGAGCCTGCTTCAAATTTGTCTATCATATCATGGCACCATTCCACCCTTGCCTGCTTCTGAACATCGGTTAGGTTGTGCGGCACCTAGCGTGAAAATATCCTCCGCACCCGTAGATGCCCGGGTAGAAGCTCGTGAAGGCTTCCTGATCCAATCTGCAGTAGAAATATGCTGAATCCCTTGGTATGTACATAACTCGTCTATTGTCTTGGATAAAATTTTTCACTGCTTTATTATTATATTATAGCAACGATACACGGTTGCCTTAGAAGGGCCTTTATGCCATTTGAAGTCTATCGTACGATTTGTCCGGTTTCAGGCGACACTTAAAATCGTAAAAAATCATAGCGCGAAAATTATCTCGACTCAAATCCATTTTTCAATGATACAGGTTAATTTTAATTAGCTCGCAAAAAATGTGGAGGGAACCGAGGGAAGTTTTGAATTTAGAACGTACCTATTTTTACTTATAAGTATTCATATTTTGAAATAAATTATAACTGGCCAATCTCACATACATAAAAACTTTTTCTCGCAATAGTTTCTGAGTGACCTGGTATTTGTAAGGTAGGTATCAAGATTTTATAAGTTATACGCAGAAATAATGGTCTTAAATCAGCTTACAAAGACCACTCCTACAAAACAACATTACGTTTATAATAAAATATAAAAATATAGCAAAATTTATTCAACCGCTGTTATTGACAAACATATAATCTATACGGGATATAATGCCTCTACTATGACAGGTGGGTCACAAGCCTATCAACATGTTAAATACTTACTTGCTAAGCGCCCTGTTGGGAAATTATAGGGAAGAGGGGCGCCGCCTAGTTGACATCGGAGACACAGCCTACAATCAAGCTGTCATCTAAACAACGATCCATGACAGACTAGTTTGCATTTTAACTATGTTCTATCAACAAGGGTATCTGTTAGGACAGGGGTATACCTGGCAAATAATAGTAGGTACTAGACTTACGGAATGGGAATTATCGATCGATTTATAAGGTTAAGCAACGTTTTTCCAGGTTCATTTCTGAAATGAATACTTTATACCTATTATACTTCATATGCTATAAGATGGCATAATGTTGGCACTATTAGCCAGCACTTTAACACACACGCACATACACACACACACACACACGCGCGCGCACACACACACGCACAAAAACGCACACTATGCAACTATAGTCACACATACTTGTGTAATTACATGCTACACAGAGCTGCTAACTTATTTTTTCTTAGTTCATAATTTTAATTTATAGTCTCAATATTGTTAAGTGTTCTTTAAGGAAAGGAGCGGAACAACCTTAACACAAGTATTGTACTTACTGGGACTGTTTCATTCACATTTGTCAATGTTATCAATTGATACACAATATACGTTTTTTTTTTATCTAAGATGCCTGAACCGATGTTACGGGGATTTTCACCAGAAAATAGTGGACTTTGTAGGGCTACATATATTTGTATATTTGACCTGGTAGGTAGAGCTAGACAGCGGGGAACAGCTAGTAGAATATAAATTGTATAATTTTCATTGTCAAGCAATCTAAACAAAACTTATCACAAGGTGGGGAAACTATTCCTTACTTAAGTACCACGCAGTTTGAAGAGTTAAAATACGTAAAGCAATGCAATAAGTAGATTTGGTAGGATTTTATTCCTTGCTGTGCTGTCGATGCTCATATTAGTCACATTGTAATAATTAATAAAGTGGAAAAATTAAAAAGCATCGCCACGCAGTGGGACAGTTATATTGTTTACTAGAACATACTAATGCGAGAAATTATACAAAATTTTCTGTCTATTTATTTAATTTTCTGTTTAACTGTCTATTCTATTGAAAATAATTCATACACATAGGTCTTTGCACCATTTTTATATAAACTGTGTCGCCGTTATAGATAAACGTTTTATAAACTCAATTTGCTTTAGCGAGTAAGCCAGCTTTCAACATTTTGTTAGCTAAACGAGTTTACGGCACAAAAGACTTGTGTTCAAATTCTACTTTGTACTGAAAAAGCGTAACACATGGCAATTCGTTAAAACTATCATAAAGGCTATGTAGGTACCTATATAACTGTGGCACTGTCGGCGTTCTGTTTTAGTTAAAGTTAAAGTGATCGCTGTATGTAGGTATGTTTCTATTGAATGTTGTCGACGGATTCTTTAATTAATAGATCTATACTAATATAATAATGCTGGACTGCCTCTGTGGTACAGTGGATAGCGTATGCGACTGCTGATCGGAGGTCCCAGGTTCGATGCTCGGGTCGGGCAAGAGTGTTACTGGGTTTTTCCGAATTCTCAATAGCAGCACGGAGTCTGGTGCACATCGCCAGACTCCGTGCACGTGCGGTAACAGCAATAGGCTCGCCCCCTATTACGTGGGACCGAAAAATTCATGGCGAAATGGGGCTGTAATATTACAACTCTGCCTGCTTCGGGGATACCGGCACGAGTCTATAAAAAAAAAATAATGCTGAAAATTTGTTGGTTTGGTTAAACGCGCTAATCTCAGGCAGCACTGGTTCGGTTTGAATTTATTTTTGTGTTGCATAGCATATTTATCGAAGAAAGTTCCATGAAATCACGCGATGAGCCACGCGGTGGTGGTGTTCCATCATTTACGGACTAGGCTAGGCTACCTGCTCCGCAGTAACACCACCCTAAATGGTGTAAATGTGGCCTCAACTAGTATACCACTATCTATAAAAAATAATGTTACTCATGTGAAGATAGATTTGATTCGAGTTTTGCCCACTAAGCAGCCACTTGAATGTTATCTTGACATTTGACTTGAATGAACAAGACATGGTAATTGCTTGCTATCAAGTACGCTACTGGTTTACCTGCCACCATTGAAAGCAAAATAATACTTATCCGGTCCGGCATGTAACGTCTATATTTATTTTAATAATGTGGTCACTTTAAAACAGGTAAATTACCCAAACCAACGTTTTCCGAATGTCATTTTCCGTAATATTGCCAGTAAACTAAAAATATCTTGATTGATCGGGATTCTATTGAAATCCTCTATGTGATTGGACGTGTTTATTCTTGCTTATTTTATTGTTCAAAGGTATATTTAAGAAATAATAAAATATGAAATACGTGTACGTGTGTTCAATAGTTGCTACTATCCTTATTTTATATTAGCTGACCCAGCGAACTCCGTATCGCCTTTTTAAGAGTTTTATTTATTTCCCTTTTTTCAAGCCCCTTTTCCAAAGTTACCATTGACTTAGCGCTTAATCTCTTATCATTTCAGATGAACAAACACACATAGATTTTTATAAAATATTGAATTCCCCATTCCTTAAAATATCGGAGACGATACCCATATCGACTTTAAAAAAAATTCCGTGCGTCATCTTTGATTTCCTGTCCGCTATCTTGAGTCACGAAACAGATGTTGTATTTGGATTCCCCATCCCTTTAAATATCGGAGACGATACCCATATTGATTTTAAAAAAAAATCCCATCCGCCATCTTTGATCACGAAATAGATGGTGTTTTTGAATTCCCCATTCCTTAAAATACCGGAGACGATACCCATATCGACTTTAAAGAAATCCCGTCCGCCATCTTTGATTTCCTATCCGCCATCTTTGATCACGAATTAGATGTTGTATTTGGATTCTCCATCCCTTAAATCATCAGAGACGATACGTATATTGATTTTTTTAAATTTTTCCCATCCGCCATCTTTGATTTCCTATCCATCACGAAACAGATGTTGTATTTGGATTCCCCATCCCTTTTAACATCGCAGACGATACCAGTACTGTTTTTTTTAAATTTTCCCATCCGCCATCTTTGATTTCCTATCCGCCATCTTTGATCACGAAATAGATGTTGTATTTCGATTCCCCACCCCTTAAAATATCGAAGGCGAAACCCGTATTGATTTTTTAAATTTTCTCATCCGCCATCTTTGATTTCCTGTCCGCCATCTTGGATCACTAAATAAATTCATTTTATTAATCAGCGTCCCGAAAATCTCGAAAACGATACCCATATATATTGTATCCTATTCGTTTAGCCTTTTTTTGCCTTTGACCCAACCCTCACCCTTCTCATTTGACCATGCCTTTCGGAATAATTGGGCTATCATAGACAATAACAATTTTTAAAATCCGACTGCTAGTTCCTGAGATTAGCCGACATTATCTTTTAGCCTTTTTAGCCTTGTGCTTGACCCAAAGGGTCGAAGCGTTATGTTATATAAGCCTATAGCCTGCCGGAATAATTGGGCTATCGTATACAAAAAGAATTTTTCAGATCCGACCGGTAGTTCCTGGGATTAGCGCGTTCAAACAATCAAACAAACAAACTCTTCCGCTTTATTATATTAAGTATAGATTTTTATACGTGATATGATTGAAACTATTTCTACTAACTTTATTATATTTTAATCCAGGTAATGGTTGACCCATTACCTGGATTAAAGTATAAAAAACAAACTGCGATAAATATTTAATAAAACATATAATTTTTTACGTTAAAAAATATATTCCTTACAGTTCTGAGTTGATTATGTGTGAGTGATGTGAACATAACAATTTACAACGAACAAAATGTAAGTATTGTTCACTAAAACCATATTTAATAACGACTCGCAGATAACGAGTGTCTCATGAGTGAGACACGGACAAATACCAGGCAGCTAATAACGTCTCATATGTTAACTTGATAGAAACAAGTCTTGTTTCTTTGTATACTATGTTTTGCGAGTAAATAAATAAAATTAAACCCTACTAACGTCTCTCGATGCGATCTCACATAAAACTCACTGGATGATACAAAAGTTTAAGTGAACGGTATAGTTTTATGACGGCGGAAGTACAGAATGATTACAGTCATGCGACCGGTTGCCATGGTAACCACCAATTTGTATGCATGTGTATGTTAAAATAATATGAATGTAATTCGTGAAATGTTTCCTCAAGTGAACTTTTAGTTTCAGATGTTGGCGGCACGCTAACTATAAAAAAGTTTGGCTGGTCTAAAAATATATCGAGTTAGTATTGTGAGAGATTTTAACGTACTTTTTCGACTTTTCCAAAAATTTAAATTACTGTGTGAGATTTTGTAATAAATAATATTTTTTTATATCTTGATCGAATATTAAAAATTGCAGTGCCCGTTTTTAAAACGATTGATTCCTTTTAATTGTATTAAATAGTTCAAATATTGAAACAATTTAACGACTTTTGTAAATAAAATATGTCTTTTTTCTAGAATAGTAAATAAAACACACTTACTTGATAATAAATGAGTGGAAGTCGTAATTTTATCGATGGCTTATTGTTTTGTTTATTCACGCGTATACACAAGAAGTTACTTGGATTATAAAGTATTCATGATAATTATTTACTTAATGGACGTTAGGTTTTCATTTGACCCGAAAATACTTTCCAGTATATAGACACAGCGTTTCTCTAATCATAAATTATTGTAATGGTGTACGTGGCCATGAAAATAAACTATCAATAAACAAGTTGCTTCTTGTTGTTGTAATATTATAAGAAAACTATGTATCTATATAATAAAAAACATTTGTGAATGAAGAGGTTTTTAGAATTTGCTTGCTAGTGTGCCTCTTGTTTCGAAGTGACTTATAAACATTTGTTGAGTTCATGGATGGCATAGTGATTAAACAGGTAGCCTCGCCGTTGCACCGAGTATTCCGGGTTTAGTATGCTGAGCATTTTGTAGAACAGATAAAATTGTTCCGGGCCGCGTATTTACAAAGCCTATAACCATTGCCCATTACCAGAGTGAAAGTGCAAACTGAACTGGCTTAGCTTTTGTTTGACAAAAACTTAACGAAACCCTAGTCTATTCTAGTACAGAAATTAACTGAAATCGCGTAGACTTTGTAATATAAATTCATTCTAACATTGCAGCAACAAATGCTATTCAATTTGGGTTAGGACCACAATGTGCCTAGTGCCTAGTTAGTTAGGTGCGACTATATGTAATTCAAGTAACTATGGTTATGTTAGGCTCTCTTTTGACCCTTAACCCAAAAATAGGAGCCCTGCGAAGCAGGGCTCCGTCAACTTAGTTTATATTATTATATCACAAATATAAAATGTAGGTAAGTAGATATTATGTCCAATTAAATAGTTTTTAATAAACTATTTAATTGGACCCTTGAAGTCAAAGAAATACTTATCTCATTTATTAACACATTTTTTTCTGTTTGTAAAAGTTTTTAAATGAAAATTTCTATATCAGCTTACACCCACTCCATCTTTCATCTTTGATAGTATTATCCGGGATGTGACAAACTTAGCGCCCCTAAAAATATCCTAATATTGTTATAATAGCTTCCGTCCATCTTCCTTCCTGTTGTTAGACGCGGAAATATCATAAAATATTATGAGCCTTTATTTTTACGACATGCGTGCCTTTGTAGACAATGCTGACTATACATTCGTTTTCAGTTTCAAAAATATGATAAGTTTCAAACCGGAAAATGTGGGGTGAATAATGAGGAAAATAAATGGCTGCTCAATTATTTAATACATGTTATCTTGTTTCAATAAATCTATAACACATGCCTTTACGAGGCATGTGTAATAGATTTTATTATATATATAAAAGCAATAAAAATATCCTTCCTTCCTTAAAAATAATTTAAGGTTATTTCGCACAACAGAGGCTCTTGTTTGACTACGACCTACGTATGCGAAAACGAAATTAAATTGCATGGTATTTAAAAATGCGATTTCTCTTTACTTACAGTTAAAAGTGATGACAAAATGCACGTCAATACGAAAAGTCAAACTTTTAATGATAAGCACAAAACAAACAGCAGTGTCGTGAAAAGTGGCGTATCGTGATTGTCAATCGTTCCGTGCATCTGTCATTCAGTTTTGAAGTCGTTCGAGTTGTAAACAAATGTTCGTAGTAGAAGATGAAGACAATTACGCGGCAGACGGGGACGGCACGCCACTGTTGGTTCGTGTCGAGCGCCACACGCGCTTCCCTACACAGAATTTCTTTCAATCCGAATTTCCCGATACAACGTTCGTGACTGCACGCCCGTGGTGACTTATTACAACCTTATAGCTCTCAACTCCCGATAATCTAACCCTCTAAGATCCATTTAAGTCCCGATTATAAAGCCTTTCTGGATTTAATGACTCGTTCACCCCAATATACAGAGATAAGGAAAATTAGTTGCCTCGAGCTTAATTAAACCGATAATTCAAATTTTATTAAAGTAAAATCGTCACCAAAACCATTTTAATAAGCCAAGGTTTAAAACAAATCCGAGGAGTTTTTCGTAAAATGAAATTAGCCGAAAAAGGCGGCGCCATTAAAATTACATTAGCATAAATAAGAGGAATGCTAATCTAAGGAAAATAAATCTTGGGCAAGAAATAAAAATAATCCTCGTGGCCAGCCGCTTAATGACGTCATGACACATTTGCTTAGCGGCTTATTTTACGACTGTCGAATTTCCCTTCAGCAGAAAATAAATTTGGCCATTCCCAGACATTGTGTCAAACAGTTTTCTTCGCTAGAAAATTTTATTGAAGCTGGGGGAACTATAAGTGATCTGTAGTGGCAAAATTATTTTGAAATAACTACCTTAACTTGCTAAGAAAAATATAGAGTTATTTTTGCTGTTGAATTTTGTAACTCACTGTACTAAACGAATCACTAATTGGTGTTTACTGTGGAAACAATCCAACCTTCAAACTAATTGTTTATTTTTTTAACTTGATTGTTGTTCCTTATTAGGTGCAAACGATTTAATAAATCTTGTGTTGTAAGTGTTTAAGTCCACATGGACAGCATTAGCGCAATAATTCACATTACGACTAATAAAATATTCATGTCGTCAGAGCAGTACCGGAAAGGCACTCTCGAGGGAAGCGCGAGGAGCAAAAGCGCTGCCCAAAAGCGTCCATCAGTTAGAGCAAGTTTAACACTCTTTTATTCTAATTAGTCTTTAGGGGAAAACTCAAAGGGTCTCAACGAGATGCCGAGTAGGAAACGCTGGCTTTGTATCCCCCAGAGGCTCTTGTTTAATTCAGAGAGTTATGATATCTTGTCTTTTTGAACACTTTAACACAGATACAAATACTCAATGCTTGCGAAATTCACTCAAACAAAACTCTCAGCCAGTTTTAAAGCCCATAACGTTTTTATTTTCATCATAGTGCCGTCATATCTCGATATACACAAAATTTAATTCGGCTGTATCAAAGTGAGCAAACTAATAAAACAGCGCACTGCGCCATATAACCATGAAAAAAACAGGTATAAAAAGTATTATTCCAACGAGCCATCTATTACAAATAAAGTGATGACATTGTGTAGGTACGTACATTGCCGATTCTAGCAATTTTCCTATACTGCGCCTACACGTATTCAGCCAAATTCAATTCTGGCCTCTCAGATATTCCACGTGCACAAAAATAGTGGATTCGGCTCCCGGCCGGGATCGATGGAACTTCGCCCTGGAAAAGATGGCGTAATATCACAACAGATGTCGACGACGGTTATGTCAACTGGCCGTCCATTCACGAAACTAATAAAAGATTCAGCATTGTCGTTTTCCCGAAAGAGGGTCCTTCCAAAGCATTGACGCCCATTCCGAGCGGTGTGCGTTCGACTCATACCGGACCTTAGCCGCCATTATCGCTGGATATGGTTTAGAATGAACACCGCCTGTAATCTCTCGCGTTATTCCCTTTTTTTAGAGCGCCCCTTTTGTATTGGTGGTTTTTGTCATATTGGGTGGGAATGAAAATGGCCTTGTATATTGTCGTGTATGTACAACGTGCGAACAGGTATCCGAAGTTGTTTTGCGACGCAGTTAACATATTCTTACCTTCATAACGTAATTAAAGCAGAGATTACGTACATGTTTGTACGCGGAACCCGCTAGATACCGACTATAGCTGTAATTGTTTCCTTTTATGGTGGTATGTTGTACATATACCCACTACACTACGGGTTATATGAAGAAAATAACGACTTTGGGTTACATTAATAGAAAAAGCTACTTACACAACTTTTAAGCAATTGTTAAACATTTGCTACATAAAACCCCAAAACAATGTAATTCACATTGTATGCATACATAAAGAATATTGCGAAGACTGCAATAAATTCTCGCAAAAGTTTTAACAAAATTCTTTTATTAATTTTTTATGAAAACTCACGAGAATTTGGGCTACTTTGCATTCAAACAATTCGATAAATCTATTGTAAAACAAAATGCAATCATGTAAAAACAGCGAAAAAAATAGCAAGAAATATGAGATCGGAAAGTTACACCATAAAGTATATATCAAATAGCAATTGGCAATTCGGGATAGGAAAGGTTCGCCCTATAAAGTACGTGAGGCGGTCAAAAACAAACTTGTGCAATAAATAACCCGATCGGATAAGGGAAGGTACGCACTCAGCCATTTTATATTCAATAAAAAATGAGATAAACTAAATTGTCTTGCGATACAGTCGGTTACAAGATTTATGGCACAACAACAATATTCATGTTTATTAAAAAGTTATCAAAGAGGGATGTCCTTTTTAGTACCCGCGGAACGGCCGGCGAAACACTTGTGGAATACTCGCTTATCGCCCATATTGTCAAACGCTTTTTATAACGATAGCCATATTAATAAAAATACATGTGTTACGTAATTTATTACTCTTTAATTGGGGTATCTTTGAAATATTATATTTACTGTATATGAGGTTTGCAGGGGAAAAGGCAGCGATAGCCTAGTGGAGATACCAACAGACTGCCATGCAGAGGGTATCGGGTTCGAATCCACGGCGCGCACCAATGACTTTTCGGAGTTATGTACGTATTGAATTGTTAATTATCGCTTGTCCCGTGCCTCGGAGAGCACGTTAAGCCGTCGGTCCCGGTTGTCATGCAGATCTTTGACAATCGTTACAGGGCGTCAGAACCTTCTAATAAACTGACACTAGTCTAAACCATGGAATATCGCTATCCCTTCGGGTTGCGGAGGTAAGACAGGCAGTCGCTCCGTGGAAAAGCTAATATTCAGCCAAATCCGGTTAGACTAGAAAGCGGACCCCAGATTTAAACTGGGATAACGCTAAGAGGAGGAGGAGGAGGAGGTTTGCAGGGTACCTATAATACTGCTTATAATATCCCAGAGCTGACACAACTGTAAACTGGTTATGTTACGAATGACATTGGTACGTCACCGCTGCATAACATACAATTTATGTAGTTTATTCAGAGAATGGGTATTATTTGTGGTAATTACTAGCTATTACTGAATGTAATTGTTTCTTTATCTGAAACTAGAGGACGCCAGCAGCTACGCCTGCATTTTTTTTAAATTTACCCGTTTTGGACAATCCCGTGGGAATTTCGGGAAATCCCTTCTTAGTGCACCCCTACGGTCCCCAAGGAACATACATGCCAAATTTCAGCTTCATGCGCCCAATAGTTTCGGCTGTAGCGTGTCTGTCAGTCAGTCAGTAACGCAAGGATTTTAAATATTAGGATTATAGGGTACTAACAAAAATAAAATGTCTTAATATATGCTACGAAAACTTTATATTTAAATTGTTGTATTATTGTTTATATAATCTTAATAGATCATGTCTTTTTAAATTTTACGATAAGCAATGGATGAATGAATTGAATACAATACCAAATTTAATGAACTTGTATTATATTTATATAGGTGTAATTAAACTAAAATTACCAATTAACAAAAATTCAATCGCAATATCAACGGAAAACTGATATAGGAACCCATGACATACATATTATAACCGTGTTAGCTCAAACCACTTAAATAAAGAACATAAAATACAAAGGGTAAAACTGACAAAAACGACAAAAAGTGAAACAAAACTAACCCCACAGCATTAAAAACAAAACACCATTATAAATTCACATAGCTACTACAATAATTCGTATGGTACGTTATCATTCAACCGACGTCCACCAGCTTCCATTCGGCCGCGTATTACATAACATAATCGAAAAATAAATTTTACGTTCCTGTTTCTAACCTCCCTGGAAAGTTTTTATTCCCCAGGACAAGGGTCAGACGCTTGTGTAGAGATTAAGAGACATTATTTACCCGTGTATATGCGTAACCAAGCGTCAAACTTTTATATTTCTGACATGGGACTGAAAGCCGACCCTTTGAACATATGTTCTAGTAGCCACTTCAATGTGTTTATGACCCAAACGATTGCCTTTGAAGTCGCCAATGTATTCTAATGAATTGAAGATACGAATACACTGAAGTATTTCATTATTCAAGCTATATAGGCTAGTAAAATTGGAGGCTGTAGGCCGTCATAATTGCAGTAGGAATCATAATTATAATGATGACCAAAAATATTATCTATATTTTATGTTCATGTTCTTATGCAAAAAGGTTGATGGTTGGACAAATTATATTTATTTTCGTTCAACAGTTTAATTTAATTATATATCATACACGTACACAGTACCTATACTGATAACTATACATTAAAGAAAAGAAACTTGACATTTATTTTATCTCCATTACCTAATTTAGGTGAAAATGTAAAAACAAAATCCCAAAAAACCAGCTTACCCGTAAAAGTTTTAGAACACCAGAAATCCAATGAAAGTCAATTTCCTGTTGGGAATGATGTCCGACGTCTTGTTCCGCGCCTTATTAGAAGAGGAATGACAGCTGAATTGGGCTGAGACAGGCCGCCGACTCCCCGCAACCGGCGCGCAAACGTGCAGCCTTGCACTGTGGTTACTAAAGGTTTACTTCCAAAAATACTTGCCAAAATCAATACCAGTTACCGCATTTAAAGCATTGTAATTGTATATGTTCTACAAGAGATATACTGTCTTGCATCTATATAATATGTAACTTTGAAGGCACGCAGTCACATTTGTTTTGTTTCACAATTCGGTTCCCAGGTAATGTCTCGCACATTCTAGGAAGTTAGAATATAGGCTTTGTTTTAGTTTGTGAGTATCATGTAATTCTGTTTGCCATTTTAAGAATTCATATGTATGTAGGACGGGTTTCCTAATTTTAAAGTCTTCTTTGACGATTATTTTGGAAATTATACCGTGATGCAGACGTGTACAGACGTGTATACACGTTTGTCATAGACAGTTGGCCATGGTGGAGGCTTGTCGATTTTTGTGTAATATTTATTTTAGATATATCACATGTACAGCGTATTAATGTATGTCAATTATATAATAATATTTATTATATTTATTTACATGTATTAACAGTCCCAACAGAATATCAGCGCCATCTTGTGTTAAAAGATGGCATTATGCTGAGTTGGGAACCGATTCTATTTATGTTAGGTTAGTCTTTAAGTAATTTATGTTTTCATTCTGTTACATTGGAGCATGTACCTACATAATGGAATAAATGAGTTTTTATTTTTCTTTTCTTTGATACTAAATGTCAAGGCATTCATAAAGGGTAGTAGTATCATGTGTCCCAAACTTTGTATCCAATATTCACCAATCTGTCACTCAACATTAATTAACACAAGCATTTAATTAAACTGAAGAGAACAAAGAGTATACTAGTAAACCAACGTTATAGACGATTGATTTTATTCAGAGTGAATTTCCTTATTCTGAGTAATGTTGGCAGTATTTTAAAATATGAATATAAAAAATTAATATTATTTTAAAAGTAGAAAACGTAAGTTTCGGTTCTCTACGTTGCAATCAATTCATGTTCAAGCCGAGCCCCGTCAGTATCGATAACTGGCACACTGCAAGTATAGTACAGGCTGTTCGTAATTTCTTATTTATGTTTCAATTTTCTTGCATTATGGCCTTCTGCTACTGGTTCATAATAGACGTCTTTCACTAAACAATTCTGCTACTTTCTTATTATTTACGACTAATTGTCTTCCTTAGTTAGAAATATCAGACATAATATTCGATGTTCTTCTTTGTAGGTACCTGATTTACAATTTTTGTTGGTTTGCCTAATAATAAATAAAAAGAGACACAAAATGTTGTTATATTATGTCAACATATTATTCTATATCTTGAATTCATTTATTTCTTCTGAATTAGGTATCATTACCCTTTATACTATTTTTAAATAGTAATGTGTGTTATTAAGAGTTTATCTCTTCTTTTTTCAGGAAATTATATTTTTTAAATCAAACACAACACAAAAATAATAACCGTTAAAATAACATTACTGAATGTAAAAAATGGTGAAGCATAAAAATACGTTATTATACATAATAAAGGACATTAGAACTTTGGCTGCACGCCAGGGGTGGTGTGACTGTGTTAAAAATAAAAGTTAAGGTGTCTGTGGTGTGTTGTCTATGAAGCGATGTGAAGGAGTTTGGTGAACGATGTGCTCAGTCATATGGTTGCGGCTGCTGGTGATGCTCGTGGCTTGTTGGGCTCAAGAGGGAGAATGGAGCGAAGACGCCGAAGACCTCGGTAAGCTTTATTATTTACTTTATTTCTATGATTATTATTATGTTACTTGTTTCTGTTCTCTTGTACCTAATATGCTACTAAATCGGTTTGTATCAGTAAGCAGTTCTCGCACTTTAAGAAGAAAACTCTTACATGTAATCGAAATAACGCATGGGCGAGAATGCCTAGTTTCTGAACGTAGCTCCGCCCTCGTGGGTGGTGGTTACCGCTGCGAAATGTAGTTTATTTGTGTTATTCTGATCTATAAGTTGTATTACTGTAAAGTTTCATCAAAATCCGTTCAGTTGTTAATCAAAATATTATAAACGGTCACAAAGAATAACCAAACTTGAAACAATTTGTAATTCTTCGGTGCAGTGGCAAGCGGTAGCGGCGATATATATTCTACCACATTCTCACAACACCATCTAGTCTCAAACTAAGCAGAGCTTGTACTATGGGTACTAGATAATGGATTAACATACAAATAAACCTTTTTTTGTAAATACATACATATTATACATAGAAACACCCAGACTAAGACAAACATCCATGTTCATGCACACAAATGTTTGACTTGAGCGGGAATCGAACCCGCGTCCTTGGAAGTAACAGTTGCCTACACTCCCGCTACGCCAACCGGCCGTCACGTCACGTGATCGCTGAATATGCTGGACCATTGCCACAGTATAATAATAATATTACATTAGCCATATACAAACATTGTCCCACTTGACTAGCTCATAAACACAGACATATTCTCGGCATAAAAAGGATTAGGCCGTAATATAAGTTGGACCCAAGATAAAGCGGATTCACAGATCTCACATTTCTTATAGAACGTAATAGGAGAATCCTAAGATATGTAGTGTGTTACATAAGACAGATAATAGCGGAAACACAACAGAAATAGGCAATACCTGTACCTTTTACTCATATACTAATATTATATAACTGGAGAGCTTTACTGTACTGTAACCGACAAACACAGTTACATATTTTGAACTTTATTTATACTTATTATAGTTAAATTACATCCAGACCGATTGAATGAATAGAATGTACCTACTTAAATTGTCACCACCCCATACCATTTTGTGTTGGTCGTGAGACACGACTAAGGATTTATAGACGAATTAGATAGTATCTTGTGGAAGAGACGAAAAGCTCAATATCAGGCCCTATGCCAATCTGTCTGAGCAATGTGGTGTAGTAGGCTTTATGACACAAGATTTGTATGGGTGGAAATCGAACTCAAAGCCTCCAGCATAGCCGTCCGGGTCACTAACGCAACGGGACGATACTAACATACATACATACATAGACTCACGCCTGTTTCCCGGAGGGGTAGGCAGAGACTACGGAACGCCATTTGCAACGATCCTGACATATCTCTCTTGCTTCGTTAAGTATCGTTATACTAACAGCTCTTTGAAGGAAACCTTACTGTATAGTACATGTTTATCTGCGTATATAAAATTCTTGCGTTAGTGGCTGACTGACAGACAAACCACAGTTATATGGCATGTATGTTTCTTAGGGACCGTAGTAGAGCAGTGAAGGGATTTTTCGAAATTCTCACAGGTTGGGACAGAAACAGTTTAATAAAACAAAATGGCGGGCGTAGCTGCGTGCATCCTCTAGTATATCTATATATTTCTTATAAACACAGAAATGCAATGCCAATTGAATTTCTCAGCCAATGCACAAAAGCTTCCTCCGTTTTATCGGTAGGGGATATATTGATAGATATACGGCCATTTCCAATATACGATCCATACATGGATTTTGAGATTCGAGATTCGTGTTAGACATATTTTGTATGGAGCTTATGTCAAAAACGAATCTAAAATTTACAGATCTGTCTATAGATCTAATATTGAATTCCGTAGTTAGATTTTGTCTTAATGTGTATCTGTGTATCGGACATTTTCAATATTCGATCTATACATGGATTTTGAGATTCGAGATTCATGTTTAACATATTTTGTATGGAGCTTATGTCAAAAACGAATCTAAAATCTACAAGATCTATCTATAGATCGGATATTGAATTCCTTAGTAAGTCAACCTCGTATTGGAACGGATGAACCGATTTTGAATGTTTTCTATTTAAGATTTTTACGTATGTTATGAACAAACGGCGGCTAGGCGTAACGTGCAATGATATTGGAGACATAATAGCAGTCAATTTACGTCAGTAGTGGAACCAAAGCGATTTGAATCCACAACCTTTCCAAAGTGAACGCAGTACGTTAACTGTTGGGTTTAATGCGTTATCAATTATTGGTATTAAAATTCATTGTTGACTTAATGATTTACTTCTTACCGGAATGTTTGCTCTCAATATTAATACGATTGATGGGAATCATAAATATGAAAAAATTAAAATATTACAGCTTTATAGAATTTGTATTCTCAGAAATTTGTTCTGTACCTGGGTGAAATGCATTTATATACGTTTGTATTTAAGTCATCATCATGTATCTGTCTAGCTGAAAGTTTTTTTTTCTTCGCTGTGGAAATGCACTTACGCACGTATGTGGGACTCGACGGCTGGAGTGCCAGGCCGTAATACCCACTAAAACCACAGCGCATACTTCAACGCCATTTTAGGGGCGCCAGGGGGACGCGTTAGCATTCTACCCTGACACCCCGGTGGATAGCCCGAAGGCCGCATCCTCCTTGGCGGCGGATGAAGATGTTGGGCACCGCCGCCAAAACACCCAGCGGCCGCAGAGGATAGGGAGGGCGACAACCTGACAACACCGCATCTCCTCTTCCTCTGCGGCCCCACCGCGACGCAACAATGGTGCGCCCCAATTAGGCCGCGGGAGATAGGGCGCGCGGCAACGCAACACCGACACGCCTCTCCTCCCGCGACCGCGCCCCACTGCGAGGGACCGACAAAACTGTCCCCCGCACCCGAACCTTTGGACACATCCTGCGCAGGCCCCCTCCAAGCCCTCGCGGAGCGTCCACCCCTGGGATCTCTCTTACCTTCACCGCGGGTGTCCAAGCCACGGTTACTAAGCCCCCACCACGACAAGGTGGAGATTCCACAGGGGGGGGGGGTCTAGCTGAAAGCTGCAAGTGTAACGTACTTAGTGGATTATGTGACCGCCTTGCCAATTTACTTTAATCACAACTCTGTAAATAACACCAGAATATTTCTTATACAAAAGAACTATCAAATTACATGTGGATTTTTTTTTGCTTTTATGCTTAACACACAATACACTTATATTTTTATTCCTGTTATGATGCCGCCTCAAAAATGTTTATTGCGTTAAATTACGAGAGGCATTAAGTAAATGCGTGCCGTTAATTAGTATTTAGTACTAGGCTATAATATACTAATACTTCAAGCGTCACCCAAATGTTAATCTAAAAAGCCTTACGTTTTAAATAGTACTTGAAGTCACGTAAAAGTTAAATTCATGTAAATTAACGAGTAAATGACTATTTTTATCAGCATTTGGCGACACAGCTCACAGTGAATCGGTGAAGCGATCAAATGAAACAAAATCGAACAAACTCAAGTGGGAATCGCGCACAACCCATTAAACGCGATTGCTTGTCGAAAATTAAAATGGGGAAATATATTTTCGTTTGTTCGACGGATCGTTGTTGTTCCATGTTTTTTGTCTGATTTTTATGCAATCCGTCGGGAGCTGCGTTTACACGCAACAAATTGTTCACTTTGATTGAGAGCACTGAACGCAACAAAGAGGCAACTCAAGCGTGCTCAACCCTTCAAAAAGAACTTCAATAACTTTGAAGCGATTATTCCTTAATGAAAATCAAAGTAAACTTTTCAAATACATAGTTTTGAAACCGCAACTTTGACTTCGTGAAACTCGTAAACTACGGCCGGGTCTTCATCAAGTTTTTGCCACTTAATGTTTTAGGGAAAGGAACGTGTGTGTACATATTACAGTGAATTTATGTAAGTGATACATCCAAACACGAACAAGAGACTTGCGCATGTTCGATTTTTCGTTTGGATGGCTGCGAAAGGAGCAAAAAGTGCGACCCAATTAAAAAGTGTTCATGCATGGGTGGCTCTATTCGACTCCAATTTTATTGGAACGATTAATTTTATTGCGAAAATTTCTGGACAGCGGAACGAATGGAAAACGAGAGTCGGCCGAGGTGGCTTCACCGACCTTTTTGTGGTCGCGCGATGGATGGGTCTGTTCAGTACCAAATCTAATCAAAGGGCACACAGCCGAAAAAAGTGCTCGAAGCCCGCTCATTGTGAAACGTGATGAATGAATTGAAATTTTAATGTAATTGGATATCGTCGATGATCGAGCGCCGGCCCCGGCCGACCGCCAGTAACTCTGTCTTCACGTTCGCCAACAAAGGAAACCGCTAGATATATTGCCAAACCGACCACTGTTTATTACATTTTACTTCCAACTTAAACAGTTTTCACAAATATACAACTCTTATTTGCATCCCGAAATTACCAGATCATTATTAAACTAACGAGATCTGTTACACACATTTGAATTAGTTAGAGGTAGACTGCTGCGGGTACACGATTACAAACCATAACTTGAAAACTAAGGTAATTTGTACCAGTACAAAACCTTATTAGGTAATAAATCATTACTACATTCGCGCTACAGCACAAGAAAATACAGCGCACGCTCGTTAATGAAAGTGCAAATTATTTGTTCACGTCATGACCGCGAGTTCTCACACGGTACAGTCGCACTCAGTTTTACTACCGTCATTATTTGAGATGCGCCTGTTAGCGCGTCACCACTAACAGTAAACTGTTAAAGGTTACCGAGTGATTCCGAGAACCATAATGCCCGCGTTGGCCTTTGTTTACCCCCTAACTAATGTTAACAGGGGTGAATTCCTGTGAATTTCGGTCTACTTAACTGTGATTTGGAAAATTGGTTCATGGCGCTTAATGTGCCTTGTACGTTCATGCAGCTCCTTTATTTATAATCTTGATATTCTAATTTATATTACTATAATAAATATTTATGAGTACGTTTCATTTAATTCGGTAGAACGTGCGCACTGAGTCATAGCGGCCATGTAAACAGTGCGAGTGGTTCGACAAAGTAATATAGTGCACATATGTGCGCAGTACAGTCGACAACAGCGAGTAGTTGGCGCGTGAGACGAGTAGGTCAGGCCCGAGGCTCGCGACGTGTCTCCACAATAATTTTATTAATATTACCCCCGGAAGCCTGTCACGCGCGAAACCGCCGCTCGTATATCTTCAGAGTCTGCGAAAAAATATGATATATTGAGGGAACGAGAGACGTAAGAGCTTTTCTTAGCTTCCTTCACTGAGTTTAGCGGCTTTTAGTGTACTCGGGAGGTTGTAAGGTTTTACTACTCCTCAAAACTGGGAAGTTCGTATCTTGAAATAAAATTAATAGATTTTCTATCTCCGTTTACTCGACTTTCATAAATGGATTGGTAAAATAAAAAGTTCGCGTATCTTATTTGTAAAAGCTGTTTTTTATAGATATGTGATATAAAAACAAGCTGACAAAAGGAGCCTCGGATATTTTGACGTCAGATGTTCCTTTATGTGTGCCGGCACGACAAGAATTGATCAAAGGCCCAATATCCCCTACACGTGGAACATACTTGTAGGCAGCTTATAACCGAGCGCCGAGTCTATGGCAAATTTCAGTTCCTTGACACGTGATATGAAAACATCGAAACCAATACCCTTCTCTTTGTATTTCTAACCAATATCAAACATGTATGGAAAGTGAAACTTAATATGTTTGATGAAATGGGTTGTAAAATCATGTGTAATTTTAGTTGGCGGAAAGGTCATATTGGCTAGTTGATTGTCGTCAATTGAGTCGGTTATAGTGGTGTGTAGGGGTCGTGTATACGGTCGGGAGGCACATGAGCGCGGTCGCGTGTCGTGACATGCCGCCACCACTCATCTAGCCACATTCGGCACCGCAATAATGAGTGGCGCAATTCTTTAGTGCCTCCCAACACGACACAATCTTTGCGGGCACGTTATAGCCGACCATTACACGAGCGAACCCCCAATCTAATATAATTTATATTTCCGATACATTATGCGTGACATTCTACGTCGAAAGTTGAGGCTTTGTCAGAACAGCTTTATTGTAAAATTATTCTAACTCAAACGCGGCGGTGACATCGAAATAAAGGGGCTGGACCGATTTGGAATTTCATTTCGCCGCTCTTATCTTAATGCGAATAGGCGTCGTGTCTCCTCCTGCTATGTACGGATTTTTTATTTTCCTTCGTTTTGTTTCGAACAAAACTTTCAAAATGGTCCTTTTGTAGCTTCTCATTCAGAAAAAGCCTTACTTAAATATATCACGTCAACACTAGTGTTACATTGCCCATTATTGTCTCGACAGCATTTTTTTACTTACGTATCTTTAGATTTATGTTCTTTTAATTACACCGTGTGCTTGTTGTGTATACAGTAAGGGGCCAACTTAACAGAAAACTACGAAAGATACGTTTTATAGGCCACTCTACCAATAAATTCACGTATACAACGATAAACTGAAATGTAGCGAGTATGCTGTAAAGATTATTTGATAAAATATATATTACGGTTTTACCACAGACGGCATTATAAATAGCGACAAATTTCAAGGTTTTACCATACTACTGAAGGCTATTGAACATAATTTGTCGAACACGGAAAACGTAACACAATATAATATTGGACGCACAATACCTCTGGGGTCTAGCAGCAAATTGATACGCAACTGGTACCGCGAGACCAAGTAATCCGTCTCTATTAGGGTAGTCTTCACACTGAGTAAATTGAAAATTCCTTCTAAGTATGACTGATGGTGTACATTACTTGCCCCTAACACGGTGACAGTTTTTCCTTAAAGAAAAGAAGATTATTTCATGCGATGTGGAAACGGAGCGTTTTAATATTGCGTCTATTTATATTCATGGTTTCTTTATCGCCTCGAGAAAGGAAAACCAGGAATCGTAACGGTGTAAGTACAGAATAACAGTGATATTCACTTAGAAATTCTTTCCGTTCAGTTGTACAAAGGCTCCGCTTGTTACTCGAGTCTCAGGGTTGAACATGAATGTTTTGTGTCGACGATTTGGGGAACCGAAATTAGCTTTAATCTGCTGTACTCTACAGAAATATGCATGCATTTTAATCTAACGAGCATCATGCTCGGATAGCAGAGAACATGTATGAACACAATTTTGTTGATATTACCCAACAAACGGCGTGTATTCCCTCCCGCTTCTTGTGACGATGAACAAAACAAAAATGCGAATAAAATTATGTTTTTCATAAAAAGGATTTTCGTTATAAGTTCTCGTCGGCGGGTGATGTAAGAGGGAACGTAAATTGTATGAAATTAACCAAACGGAAGACGAACTATGTACTATGAGAAAATTCTTGATGTAATTTACAGCGCATATGGTATAATTATGTCAGAGCAAGGGCGAATAGTGAGGAGAAGGGAGAGGCTTAAGGCTGTATTATATCGTGTAATAACGCACACTATGTGCGAGGGTGTGGCTAACAGTGCAGACGGTATGACGGGTGACGGATAATGAAAGAAATAATGAGGAGTACAACCTAAAAGGAGTAATATGCGACCCTCTATAATAGGCAGACTTAAATTAATTAAAGTTTAAGTGAGAGCACTATGGCGGACGAAGCCAATGAGCTGTGATTGGTCGTTGAGGGGCGTCCTTGAGACAATAATGATATTTTCTCGACAGACAGAAGAAACTAAGTGTACTAGCAGCTTTTAATTGCTTAAATTATAACTATGTTAAAGTCCATCAACGAAATGGAGTTAGAAGAAAGGGAAATAAATAAAAAGACTGAAATTTTCCTGGTGTTTTTACTCTGTAACGTATTAGAAGAGAGTTTTATTCTAACCAGACACGGGTGGATTTTAATCTTTCTAGCGAACGACGTCCGTGTAATCTCTACAACTAGCGGCAAACTAAAGCTTGTGACCCCTCCACTTTTAAGTTTTGCTTTGCACTTATTACGTACGCTTTACTTAAACTACATTTAGGAACGTTGGGTTTTTTCATGCATTTACTAAACGGATTACGATGAAGCTTTACAGTAAAATATTTTGTTATTTTATTACATCTGTGATTTTTTTGCGGAACTATCCAGAAATATTTTTGTTATTTTATCTTAATGATGTCTAAAATTTGTGTGCCGCCATGCAGCCTGTAAGATATGATATAATCACAAGATATATTACATGTAATGTAATTACTGGATGACTAATAACATTAAATTAGCCGAGTAAAAAACTAGTCGGCATCAAAGTTGCCCGAAGTCCTTTCTCATCAGCCGCTCATTAAAACGGAGTATTAAAATACACAGCCGGAGTGACAAACTCCGGCTGTGTATTTTAACAAACAAAAACACGAATGTATGAGACGCAACAGTGACGGATGTGCCGAAATAAATGGACTAGAAAGTTTATAACAGGCAGTAACAGTTTGTCTATACAAGTCTAAAATCCAGAGCATTTTATTTTACGGATAGGTCATTCGGGTGCTGTAGGCTGAATGGAGCAATTTTCGGACGAATGACTGGAAGTTTTTTCTATTGTTGCAGTGTCGACGGTGGATGTGGACGCGGTACTGGGGCGTACAGCATCCCTGCCGTGTGACGTCACTCCTGACACCAATGAAGACAGGGTCTATATGGTGCTCTGGTTTCGAGCGGGGAAGGCTACAGGCGGCAAGCCTATATACAGGTTGGTTGGTTGATTATTAGTTGCAATACTGTAGCCGGACGAATGGATTCATCAATGTTATTTTTAACAGGGTATTTGGTTTTGGAAGTAAGCAGGTCAAGTACCGCACTTTGGAGAATTTCTGTGTTGCGTGAAACAAAGAACAACTAGATAAAATAAAATTTATCTTGTACATGACCATGACCTGAGGGTCATGTTTCGCACGCAGTGCTAAACAACAAAGCCATCGTTTAAGCCACTGCACCTTACATGTAGTCCAATTTGTTGCTTTTTTATTAGCCTGGAATTATTTTCATTTTTTAATAATTCATTATGTCAATTTAGACCTATGTCCAGCAGTGGACTGAAATAGGCTGATTTATTTGATATAACAATTAAAAATAAATATTTACCTGTGCCCAAAGTCATAATTACATAACTTAGCAACATAGCAACGTATAGCCATATTACTAAGTTATTACGTCATAGAACAATAGTGCTGTTACCATCTAATTATAACTAGTAAGTGGTACTTCGACCGGCTCCCTTGTCCTAACTATTACTAACTGTATTTGACTGAGTGGGTACTTATAGATAGAAAAGTAGATACAAACGTTAATATATTAGCTCTTTCCTATATATATTTTAAAATGAATATTAACTAAAAACAGCCATTAATATCATATAATACATAATGAATAAAATACTTTTTTAGGAAATAAGAAAAAATGTTTTTACCTCAAAGTACAAGAAACTGTTTAAAATTGTATTATAATTAATTTATACTTTTGCAATCATGAAATCATTTTTGAAATAACATACAAAATGGATTGAGTTGTCTATCGTTTCATTCATGCGTCTAATACATTAATTTAAATGTCTTCTTTTGCATAATGTTTAGTGTGATTGTAAGCATGAATGCACAATTGCAGTTCGAATAGCAATTAGGCCGCATGTTTAAATTTTGATGTTCGATGCTAATATTATACATACACAGTCATATATTGTAAATAGTCTTCTGCGCGATACGGCACAAAAACACATAACATTAATATAATATGTGTATTTGTGTACACTATACATAATTGGACATAATATTATAATTAAGATATTATGTACTACATACATAAGTGCTTACGATACACCCACCCTAAACATAAATTAAAAGATTTTTATCCATCAAGTATACATGTGCGTTCTTCTATAAAATAAAATATAGCATGATCGAGCAAAATCGATTACAACAGTGAAATATAAGACATGGTCATTGTGTATCTCAGAAATGTTTTGTTATAGAATCTTAATTAACTTGGAAATATTAGCTTTTTATTATTGTAGCACTCGCCGTAGCTTGCTACGTTCAGCTACGACGTAGATAGTACCGTAGCGGGCTACTACGCGAGCATATTGTTTATTATTGATTATAATTATGTACAACTAATAGTACGCTGCTATTGTTAAGGTAATTAATAAATGATTGGATGCAATGTGTATATTAAATTAATGGGTTTAGCAGATGGAGGTTACAACATTATTTAGAGTTTTGGATCCTTTCATCATTAGCCTTTAACAGTCCACTGCTGGACTAGGCCTCTTCTTTGAAAGGAGGAATTGGCCTACTATACGACGCTGGCCAAACGGGTTGGTATAGGTGACATTCCGTATTCTTAATCCGTCACCACACGGATCCTTTAGAAGTGATCATTTTAGAAGTTATAATATTTTTGTAGTAATAATGAGTAAAGGCATATTCGGTCCACTTATCTCCGATGAAAGAGAAAAAAAAACTTTAATGAAACATGAATCGTCGAACGTCAAAAACACATATGAATTTATACCTTAAATAACGTAATTATACGCGTTTAAACAATTTGGTATGACAAACATGCATATCAGCTATATGAGTCAGTGAATTTGATAATTTGTCATTTACAATATATTGAAATAGTGAGTTAGTCTCATATAAAGATAGATCTATACTATAAACAGAAAAGAAAGCAGCGAAAGCCTAGTGGAGATATCAACAGACTGCCATGCAGAGGGTATCAGGTGCTAATCCACGGCGCGCACAAATGACTTTTCGGAGTTATGTGCGTTTTGAATTGAAATTGAAATTATTGTTGCCTCGTGCCTAAGAGAACACGTTAAACCGTCGATCCCGACTGTCATGAAGACAGTCGTTATAAGTCTAAACCATAGAATACAGCTATCCCTTTGAGTTGCGGATCAGACAGGCAGTCGCTCTATGGAAAAGCTAATATTCAGTCAAATCCGGTTAGACTAGAAAGCCAACCCCGGGTCCTAGTGAGGATAACGCTAGGGCGATGGTGATGCTCTAATAGAAAATAATGTTATCTATCAAAACATAGAACAAAATATAAATGCTATGTCTAAGATGAATATGAAAATAAATACCTACATATTCTCCAATGGCTAGGTTGATTATAAGAAGAATTATAATTAATTATATTTATCAGTATTATTTTCTTCAATCTAATGGTTTTCTGTTATTAGTCTGTACTTAGCCCTTGACCTTTTTATTGCTCGAATTCATGCCAACAATAACAGAAGGACGGTGAAATATTTTATATATTTTTATCATATTTTAAGACATTGTAATTTGATAAGATGTTTAGATTACAACCATGTATGAACATTTTAAACAATAAAATAACACGGACCATTTACGTTATAATCATATAAAACCATTGAGGTGTGCGTAGAGCCTTAATTCACCTAGACAAGTTTAGATAAGGATTCAAACACATGAAAAGTGCCTACAATAAGTTTGAATTATTTGACTATTGTAAAACTTCGTGATAAATTCCCTGGCAACATTATAATATAATTATATAATTACTAAGTATATTTCAGACTCACTTTAATACAACAGTTAAGTTGGTAGAGGTGATTAAGGTTTGGACAGGTTATGATGTAGTCCCCCCCGTGGGATCTCCACCTTGTCGTGGTGGGGGGGCTCAGTAACCGTGGATTGGTCACCCGCGGTGAAGCTAAGAGGGATCCAGGAGGGGACGCTCCGCGTGGGCTTGGAGGGGCCTGCGCAGGATGCGTCCAACGGTGCGGGTGCGGGGGACAGTTCTGTCTGTCCCTCGCAGTCGGGTGCGGTCGCGGGAGGAGAGGCGTATCGGGGTTCGCTTTGCCGCGCGCCCTATCTCCCGCGACCAAATGGGGGCGCACCATACGATGCGTCGCGGTGGGGCCGCAGAGGAAGAGGAGATGCGGTGTTGCGTTGCCGTCCTCCCTATCCTCTGCGGCCGCTGGGTGTTTTGGCGGCGGAGTCCAACACCTTAATCCGTCGCCAAGGGGGTTTTGTTAGGGGCCCGCCTGACCATCTGGCGGGCCAATACCCGTCGGAGGGTGGCGACGAGTGCTTTGGTGATGCCCCACCCTCCGACACACGGGTACATGGCGGAAGTCGAGGTGGTTTTTAGTGGAGACACCACATACTCCGGCTCTTATTTCCCCCAAGAGTCGGAGATCCGAAGGGATTTTCCACCTCGTAAAACAAAAAAAAAAAAAAAAAAAAAAAAAAAAAAAAGTTATGATGTAGTAAAATTATTAAACGTGAAAGAAGTTATTATTTAATAACAATAGTGGTAGAAAAGCAATTGTGGGTTATTATACTATAAATAGAAATAAAAACAAATGTAGGTATGTATTATTCATATGTTTAATAAAATTTAGCTTTGTTCTGCTTGTGTTCACAAAGTCGAAATCGAATCAATCGTGGCATTTCAATATATGTGTCGTTATACTGAAATAAAACCTGACGGATTTCTGTTACTTCCGTATGCATTTCATAATATCAGACAGAGCTACTGCACTACGGAGCTTAGCTTATTATGTATTCATAAAACAGGTTCCTGGCATATGCCAATTTTTATTGTGTTTGTTGTCTAGATTCTGTCTATGGAAAAATGCATATGCAAAAATCGCCCCTACTATAAGTTCAATACCTGGCTTATTTTAGTAGTGATTACTTTTATAGTGAATTTTTCAACTCTCAGTTATAAGAGCTCTCCGCCTATTGAGTGCACATTTCTGATAACTACATATTATTTAAATATGCGTCGTCAACAGGAACAACAATGAATTAATGCTAAGGTAACATTTATTTGGAGAAACAATAAATGTTTTGAAAGCTGTAATATTATAACAAATATAGTGACATCTCTTTTCTCATTGGAACAAGTTTATCTCAATAAAAATATTCCAGTAACTTAAAGCCGATATTGGGGTTCGACTGATTCTGCACAAAATTGAATCAAAATTAAACATTTATAATATCATTCATGTACTTCAAGCCAACTACACTAACCCAAACATCGCGTCTGAATAACGTATTCACAAATTCCACTACACCAAAGGGTTATTATTCCAATATTAATAGCATTTATTGTTAGTATAGTAACAATTAATAGCTGAACGGACGCCGGATGATGCCTGCGGCAGGAGATAAGCCTCAGCGAACCCAAGACATCAATCACACAATGACAAATTTATGTGATTCCCAGACCAGATCTTATACAGGACTGCCATGGTTAACTTGTAACACGGACATTATCTATAGATGTCGTAAATCATAGCTATCAAATGATTTTACTATACATACTTCTTATGCACGGGACTTTGTACGTAAAAAAATGTCACTATATTAAAACAATATCAAGTTTACACTAAGATTGCAGCAAGCTTATATCGTAATAAGCGTTAATAAATTGGCAGTAATTATTGTTGCTGAGGCTGGGCAGCTAGAGGCTTTGTTTCAACAATGTTCGATTTACTTGGTCCAAGGATCACTGAACGAGGTTTACAATGTCCTATTGGAACCACTGATTTTTCGGTTGCTTAGAGAAATAAAGAAAGAGTAATTTAAAAAGGTAGCCAAAACAAATTTCTTAGAGAATCTGTTAGGCGAAAAATCCTTAAAACTGTGACAAATAGATAGATTTTGTATTTATATTTATAAAAAGGTAATAATGGATTAAGGAACAGTGTTTTTGCTTTTACAAATTTGGTTTAACTGCTTGTTGATCCGTGACCCTAGAGTCCATTCACCACTAGGTATATATATCTTCTTATGTAAACAGCTAAAAACAGATGCTTTACGAAGTATCGTATTCCCTTTCTTGTGTATTGAGGCTTACTTTGTACTGAATTTCTACAAAATCATTTCCCTGTTTGTCTTTAGCGAAGACAAACAGGTTTCCTTGTAGAGTTATAATTTACCAATATGGATTTATATTTAATATATATAGCTATAGTGTGAGTTTTTCAACTCTATGATGTTATAGAACAACCATATAACAGTGTACAGGAAAAAGTAATAAAAACTAGAGCTTTTATTTCTGTTTCCGTGAGACCTAGAGCTCTTTGTGATTTCATACGCGTAACCCACAGCAATTACAATCTTTTGTAACGGAATTTTTCGCACGTCTGTACTTCGCTGTTCAATTTCGCTCTCCTACAACACGGCTAGGATTTTACACACGCCAAGAATAATGACGTGGTTTGCGTGAAAAGTGTTATAGATGAAATTATTTTTAGATTTTGATTGGTAGTTTTCTATTTAAACTATAATTGGTTGGTGCGGTCTTCTGTCGATACCCGGATCGATTATTCATCATTTATCAAAATGACATTTATTTATTTATAAAATATAACAAAAAAAATAATTTATTATTTTTATTGCAGGAAATATGAATAATTAAAATAAATAGAAATTAAACAAATAAATATAAATACTTAACATAAAATTATTTCAAAGAAAAAATAAACTGAAATGCTGAACAAGCTTTTCTCTTTTGGTAAATAATAAACTGTATTGAATTAATCTCCCATACAACGTATACCTTCGTAGGATCTCCATACAATATATTATTTCTTATTAAAACAAGTGACCCTAGTACAAAAAGGGAACAAATAATGAAACAGAGCATCGACAACAATTCAGAGCGTCTAAGTAACGACAGAAAAAAAACAATCTACCACAAACGATTCACTCATGAATAAATAAAGGAAAAGAATATTATGCACGCGGAAACAAAAGGGGTTGAGGTAAGGTAGATATTTCTCCAGATTGCGTTACAGTTTCCCGGCAAATACACATTTACACTAATGTCGAGGTAAATATGAAATATGAGTCGGTACATAAAAATGGCGGATTGATTTACCGAGCCGGTAGCCGGATCTGTGGGAGATAGGGACTTCCGTGCTATACAGATATGTTAACCGCTAGGGCTGGTACCACCTCTTTTATTCATGCGGTTTTAATGCCCCTTTCTGTTGGGTACATGACTTGGGTACATGTTTTGTGGGTGTTTTCTTTGTGTGCAAATTAGGGTTCTACTTCTTATAGAAATTATTTTTGGCGTTGTACAAATTGGATGTAGCTATTATTTTGTTATTTATGTCAACACATAACCATAAATGAAATCGAGCTTCTCTATCTAGGAGGTGTAGTTTTATGCATCACAATGCAGATATTTTTATTTAAAGTAGAGGTCGACCAGTGGTCGAAATTAATAATTTATAAAAATTTGAAGCTTCTACATTTCTATGGTTATTCTGTCAAGACATAATAAAAATAAAGAAATATTTTATGAAATTACTGTAATGGCTTTTAAATACTTTTTTTGGATATAAAAGTTTAAAACAGAATGTTAATTATGATGTCATATTATATTATAAAAATGTCATTCTCTTTCCCTTGCGCAGTATGGCCTTCGCTTCCATACTTCTTGTTATGTAATTGATTACTCCTTTTTCTTCCATCCTTAGTAAATATTCTTATTCACATAATATTTAAGGAGCAGAAATCCATCCAGTCGCGAGAAAATTAAATCAAAATGAGCTGAAATCGATTGACTTGTCTGATGTCTCCGTTTTTTAACCAAATATCAGTTTTCTCGGCAGCGCAAACGTTATCACTGTTGGACCTAAACACATCTAAAAGTAGCCGCTAATTTCGCACAAAGTCGGCGTAAAGTTCAATGCGAACTCTTATCGACCGCGCACTTTTACGCCACCTTACCTAAGCTTTGCACTAAAAGATGTATATTTTTACTTCAGCATTGCAAACCACTTCAATATTGAATCTAATTTTGGCAACTTTATACACAGACTATCAAATTCTCATTGACTGTCTGAATGCGATTAAAATCAACATGTTATGAACACCACACGGACAAACTCATAGTTTACATAATCGCCGGGCATTTGCCGATTTCAAAAGCAGCATGTAACTTTAGTTCTAAATGCTCATTAAACACAGTACAACTTAATCGCTATAACACAGTCATGATTTATGTACTTACTATGCTGATTAAATATTTTACATCAATATAATTCAGTTATTGTTTATCTCCTCAATTCAAAAGAGATTTAAATAAAAACGTGATACTTTAATAATTGACGTTGCATAATTTTTGCTTTTGCGCAATGAAAAGATGTTTCTGCACCACCAGTGATAAAGTACATTATTTTCTTCGGCTTTATCAACCTATGATTTCTTGGCTCTAGACATCTGTTGATTCTTATGCTCTTAAATCAAACTCACGACCCTCGGTGCCACATGGGGAAGCGTTCGCTTAAAGTATTGCGCCATTTATCATAAGTGACTTTATAAATAAATCAAGCTAAATACTATTAGAACAAGCTTCTGAGCACTTTACTACTTTTTATTAACGATCATTCCAAGATTCACGCTTATATTATTATGCTAAATCAAATTAGAAGAGTGAATCTAAAGTCACATGCATGTATATTTATTAAACAAAACAGAAAACTTTCGTTTTATGGCAATACGATTAAACTAAAACAAAATAAAACAATTTGCCATCGCATTTATTTGCCTTGCATCTTTAACGAGACATCCTTGCTACTTACACGAATGACCAACTGATACGATTGATATCTAAATCAATCCAATTCCGCCCATATTCCGTTTGGAATTGAGTTCATTATTCTTTGCGTACAAGTTGGAGTGGATTGAAATATCGGATCCGGATCAAATCGTAAACGGACCAGGTAGTTTTTCATATTTTATGAACTTATATATCGTGTACTACAGACTTGTCAATTTTACTATTATTTGATTGAATGATCTAATCTTAGACCGTCTGGTCTAACTTTGAAATAAAGTTATCCCTTTCGGTTACTCGGTGGTAAAACTATGTACAACTCTATCAAATTCGGCTTAGTACTTATTATTACGTATTGGTAAAGTATACTATAGTATATAATAACCCATGTAAATTATTTGGTAAAACATGTTTAGTATCTTAATAATGATTCTATCTTTGTATCATTATTACGATACTTAACATATGTTTTTACTAAATAAATGTTCTATAGTAGATAGAAAACCATCTCCTTTTTTAACCGACTTCAAAAAAAAGGAGGTTCTCAGTTTGACCTGTATGTATGTATGTATGTATGTATGTTTGTCCGCGATTATCTCGCGTTTGGCTAAACCGATTTTGATGCGGTTTTCAGAAAAGTATTTGTTACACTTAGGAGAAGGTTTTAGGCCCTTAACCGACTTCAAAAAAAGAAGGTTCTGAGTTTGACCCGTATATATGTAAGTTTGCCCACGATTAACTCGAGTTTGGCTGAAAAGTATTTGTTACACTTAGGAGAAAGTTTTAGTATTTTAACCGACTTCAAAAAAGAAGGTTCTCAGTTTGACCCGTATACATATGTATATTGGTTCTTAGTATGTTTGTATGTATTATGTGTGTGTGTATTATGTGTGTGTGTTTGTACGTGTGTGCGCGCGCGCGCGCGCCTTTTTGTATTTATATGTCTACGTGTGTGTGTGTGTGTGTGTGTGTGTGTGTGTGTGTGTGTGTGTGTGTGTGTGTACGAGTGTGTGTGTGTGTGTTTACGTGTCTATGTCTCTGCGATTAAAAACAAAGAAAGTTGGTGAAAGAATTAAGGCTCTGTAGTCGTGGGGATGGTTGAGTAATTTATTCTAGACAATATCACTTAAAGCCATGCCTTTTAGGGATTTAACCCGACTCAAGGCAACATAGCATTGGCCTTTAGCAAAGATTTTAGGCCCTAGGTCGATTACCGCGGCACTAAGTGTACATCCTTGCAACTTGTGTACCGGCACAGCCCAACTCAATATGACTGGCAACATCCGCCTCTTGATATCACCATAACCGCGATTGCCTTGATAGGTCGCTGTTACTGGAGCTATGGAAATCTATTCATCATCATCTTTACGACGCAATGCTATTGATGGATCATCAAATAATATCAAAATGGCATCAGGCAGTTCACCTGGCTCAAGTTGATCTCTTCTTAGTGTCGGACATTTAAATCCTTTAGAAATACCCTTTGCCCCATTCGCTAAGCCATCCGTTATTGACATATTTCTCCGGAGCATAATACGAGAGCTCACAGCCAATTCAATAGTATGTACAAGTCCGCTGCATTTGTTTGGATCAGCCGGAGCAGCATTTGCGGAGGGCGTCCTTACGTATGTGGCTGATTCCCTAGACTCATCTCTCCCTTGCAGCATCAAGCCTAAGCCCATAGGCACACAGAATTACAGTACCTACTAGACTAGACTGAGACCAGCAGAAAACTTATCACTAAAATAATTGAAGAATCTATCTATAAACAAACTATTAATTAGCCCAAAACTTAAAGTAAATGGAGTATCTATCACTAAAAAGTATGAAATAAAAATAATAAGAAAAAAAAAGAAAATGAAAACTTAAAAATCGCAACAAAAATGTAAACTTAGTACGTATTTAGTTTCTTTTTAAAAAAAAGAGAATCGCCTTCAAAAAATCGATCCACTGAAAACTGCGAAATAATTTTTACATACGCTACCCCTAATCCTCTCAAATTTCCTTTCGAATTTCTCCCAAAAACTAATTACTAAATTAAACTAAATACTTAGTTTTTGAAGTCGGTGCCAAACCAACAAAAACAAAAAGAATACTGGCAAACAGAAAAAATAATACGACGAATGTATCAAATCAATAAAGCCTCAAAAAATGCGCTGGTTTGGAAAGGATGACGCCAAACAATAGGATTTTAGAGGGATTTGGTTTGGCACCGACTTCAAAAACTAAGTATTTAGTTTAATTTAGTAATTAGTTTTTGGGAGAAATTCGAAAGGAAATTTGAGAGGATTAGGGGTAGCGTATGTAAAAATTATTTCGCAGTTTTCAGTGGATCGATTTTTTGAAGGCGGTTCTCTTTTTTTTAAAAAGAAACTAAATACGTACTAAGTTTACATTTTTGTTGCGATTTTTAAGTTTTCATTTTCTTTTTTTTTTCTTATTATTTTTTTATACATGCATACATTATGTATGTATGTATGTATAAAAAAGGAGAGAGACTCTCGCCACAGACTCACGCCTGTTTCCCCGAGGGGGTAGGCAGAGGCATATTAAACGCCCTCTTTTTGCCAGTGTTTTGATCCCACGTAATAGATGGCGAGCCTATTGCCGCTTATCGAGATATTTTCTTTGCCAGAGCCTCGTCCGTTGATCGGCAGGTACTTGCACCTTTTTTATACATTAATCTTATCGTTATAATTTTTTTCACCCACATTTCGCCATGAATTTTTAGGTCCCACGTAATAGGGGGCGAGCCTATTGCCGTACCGGGCACATTACCAGACTCAGTGCTGCTACTGAGAATTTCTTAACGGAAAAACCCAATAACACTTTGCCCGACCCGGGAATCGAACCCGAGACCTCCCAATCCCACGCGCACATTTGTGCCGCGAGACCAACGAGGCAGTCGTTATAATACATCTGAGAATAATAAAGCTCTTATTTGAGGAGACGTTTTGATGACACTGCTTTAAAGTCGTGGTTGTGGAAACATCACTGAGGGATTAAACATTATGTTCCAACATTATGTACCTATCTAAAATACTCTAGCTCCGTTTTAGTCTCACGTAATCAAATGAAACTAACTTATAATTATTGAAGATGGCATAGCAGCAGTATACTTGAACTATTGCAATACAAGGACAATTGACTCTCAAAGATCTCTTTATTCGTTTTTTTTCGATATACATTGATTTATAAACAACAACACCGAAAAGTTATATAAAATAATTGTTTAACGTGTCTTATTCGCGTACATACATACATAGACTCACGCCTGTTTTCCGTAGGGGTAGGCAGATATTACAGCACGCCATTTACAAGGATCATGACATATCTCTCTTGCTACATTCACTGCCAATTCTTCGCGTGAATATCTAATTTAAAGTAACAAACAATAAATACCCATGTGTTGCCGAAGTTTCAGCCGTCTTGCAACGGCCATGGTTGCGTCCCTACGCTAAGTCGTGAGAGCTCAGCGCCGTCTTGTGGAAGTCCGAGAATCGGCACCTGCCTTCCCTTGGTTTTATTTATAATCGCACAGTATGTTGAAACACTAGTGAGGTCCAGACACTGATGAACTGCGTTATTGCGGATGTTTTTAACAGCAAACAGCAAAACCGGACACCATATACTAAATATTTACGTAAATACAAATAAGTAGGTACTAAAAATAAATTTTCCTTATTCCTTTGAGTCATTCAACACAAGAACAAGAACACACATACGCAGAATTTATAAAACCAACATAATACACTATTAAATTGCTCGTATAAATATATGGTATTCAATCTGAAACAACATTTCTTATAATATTTAGGCGTTTTATAACTGGCGAAATATGGGTGTGTAATACACCTGCTACCCCTTCGAGGATAAAGGCGTGAAGTTATGCTGTGTTAGATATATTTAAGCGTTTCCTCTCGAATTTCCTTTGAATACCCAGAAATACTTGTAGTTATTCTTTTCTGGAATGGAGTATTTACAGAAATAAAACACATTTTTATATCTCATTGTTTGTTTTCCTCCAGTTATTAACAAAAATAAACTCTTTTCAGCTTTAAAATATGTTTCATAAGAAGCAAAAATAGGAAGGAATTAAAAGGCGACATTTATTTCAATTTCTCCTATCTTTTAAAGTCGGATATATTTTCTTACAAATCTCTTATGAAGAATAGCATGAAAGTAGTGATGATTTCATCGCTATTTAAAACAAACAGTTTCTCACTTCCTCACTCTGGTCGGCCCTGTTAAGTAGCATATTGCCTTCCTTGATAAATGAGTATTTAATACAAAAATATATTTTTTTATTTCGAATCTGTTTCCTGAGAGTAGACCGTACGGCCAAACAAACTCTTAAGCTATGAGTATAAATTTTTTAATAATAAAATGTTGAGCTTACTATGGCTGTAATTTATCTCACTCCAATCCAAGTATTATGTAGATACAAGCTTGAATACAGGTTTTTAATATGCACTTAACACGAGTTACTGCTCGTATGTTTATAGACTTGCATCAAAATGCACGTTGCACGGCATGCTTCTAATTATATTACATATGATTCAGCATTTGGTATCGTCGCAGCATTTCATCGGCTGTATCCAATATGGTGTAAGCGTAGCAACAGAAAGTTAAACATAGTAAAACTAAGTGCATACATACATATATTCACGCCTTTTTTCCGTCTGGGTAGACAGAGACAACAGAACGCCACTTGCTTCTCTCTCTACAAACCTCACGTGCTACCTCTACTAAATATATACACACAATACTCTTTTCACACATGCTCATGCTCCTGTCTTTTAGGTCATCCCCAATTGCTCGACGAATGTCCCACAAAGTCTGCCGCGACCGATATGCCCACACACATTATACCTTATATATCTAATGCGTCCTTTTTTCTTCACTAAGTATGGATATAATAAGTGTATATATAACAAAATCCCGTTTTTTATATCCTATTTTCATAAATTATTAATTTGGGCATCACCATTAACTAAATTTAACAAAATATGGCTTGGCCTTAAAATTACAAAAACTGTTAATAAATTTATCAAAGCTTCTAAATTGATTTTTCAAATGCATTAATTTGTTGATTAGGTACTTCTTACTACGCATAAATATCATATTAGGACAATGTCCATTTATACACTAAGTACTTATTCCGACACTTACCACTGATTTAATTACATTTGTAGCAAAACGAATAAAAATGTCCATATTACGCACTCACACACAAAATACCACTGTAACAAGCTTTTGCGGGATTTAAAACTGCATGCAATAAGCAATTATAAAACAATGTTGGGAATCGAATAAAATGTAAAACATTTTTAATTGGATGTAAGCCAGTAGCAATGCTTACAGTTATTTGCCACGCCGTACTAAATGTAAATAAATAAGTGTGTAGGGACTTTGCTGTGGCTTCCGAATCACGCACAGTGTTAGCCGAGCAGCCGAGATCTGATAGCAAACAGGTGAAACTGTGATTAAATATTAATGGAAATACCTAAAGGGCTTACCGCACTAATCTATCATTCAACAAAATTACAGCTGGTTAAAACATTCGCATTTTGATAGCAGAGTGTAACGAGCGATGCGTTTGAGTAAATAAGCCTGTCGGATTCATTTTGTCCAGTGTTTGTTTGTATGTAAATATTCCTTGTAATGACATCGACGGGCATGCAATCTGATTTGATTTCATAGTTTTGCTATATTGTTTTTCGGTTGTGAATTTATTGAATTGAAAGGTATAATTGAAAAACAAATGAAATACGAATGCTTTTATACTAAATGTATGTAGATATACGCTAAGCCAATATTTCGTCAAGTCAAGTGGTTAGACTACCTATAAAAAATGGACCGCGGGCTTCAAAGTGTAAGTTTTGGATGCAACCATTATAATGCTAAGGTGCTGATGATGTGATATAAAAACACAGTATTGTACATGAAATAACTACTCTAGAGGAGGATTTTGGTCACTCCTGGTAAAATATACAATTTAAGATCTTAAGTTTACAAGACAATCACTATAAAAGCCACAAGTGTGCTTTTAAATTTCTACACATTACTTTCAAAATTCCTTTACAGTCTGTGGTTATTCAGTTTCTCAACGTTCCTACCCAGTTGAATGGAGTAATTACTTTGGCGTCAAGTCCTAAGAAGTTTTACAATACGTGATCTAATATGAAGTTGGATGAAAGGCTTATTCGAGACTTACATATATACATATACTCACACCTTTTTCCCGTCGGGGTAGGCAGAGACAACGGAACGCCACTTGCTTCTATCATTACAAACCTCACGCGCTTCCTCTACATTCATTACTCTTTTCATACATGCTCGCCGGTTCCGGGTGCTTTGGACCTTGGCGTTTTTCAGAACGTCACCAATTTGGTCGACGAATGTCCTACGAGGTCAGCCGAGACCGGCTTGCCCATACACATTTGCCTCATATATTTGATGCGTCATTCTTTCTTCACTCATACGCTCCACGTTATTCAAGATTATTCGTAAAGTTAGTACTTGCTAAGACGTAAACCTTAAATATAGGACGTATCGTTAGATATGTCATTTTTGTTATCGTATTGTTAAGACTATTCCATGTTTTTTCAAAGATAAGTAACTACAAGGTAATTATGACAATTTATATCTCCACAATTCGACGTTGAGTTTTCTAGAAAATTGGTTGACTGTGTTACGAGTTTCGGGGGCTTATCCCCTTTTCCTTCTTCCCCATCCTTCTCTTTCTCCTATTTCTTATTCTATTCCAAAGTTTGGCAAAGCATTTGTGACTCCCATGATGTTGACTGGCATGTCTGAAACAAATAAAGGCTTTATTTACGACTTTTAAATTATGTGAATATATCACTAATGTCACATATTTTCTTAAAACAGGTACCCACTATAACTAATGTGTAGGCAATAGTAAAATATAAATTAAATACAAATATTTTTGGTACTTCCTGGTATTCTCATGTCTGTTTTCAGATCCATTCCATCAAATAAGGGTAGGATTTGTTATTGTTACACAAATGGATATGAAAAGGCTTACATTTCATACATTACATATGAAAAGGCTTCAATTATACTTTGATACGTCTTTTAGAATATTATAATAGATTTGGAAGTACATAGTACACACTTTCCACGTTAAACTATTGATGAAGTTTTTTACTTCAGTTTCAGTTTGTTTTTAGCTTGCTGCAAGATAAAAAATCAAATCTTTTCTGTAGAAATGATTCTAGGAAGGACAGGGATTCATAACGTCTAATTTTGTATTATTCAAGAAATGTGCTCTTTGTCAGAATTTATATACACATCTCCAGTGGTTATAAAGAGGAAATTTTTTTAATTCATTGTTTAAATATTGTTTGAAAAATGTTCGCTGTAATATGCTTCTTAATCTTTACATTAAATAGTCTATCATTACATTAAATAGACTGCCTCGTTGGTCTCGCGGCATAATTGTGCGCGTGGGATTGGGAGGTCTCGGGTTCGATTCCCGGGTCGGGCGGTCGGGCAAAGTGTTATTGGGTTTTTCCGTTAGGAAATTCTCAGTAGCAGCACGGAGTCTGGTAATATGCCCGGTACGGCAATAGGCTCGCCCCCTACTACGTGTGACCTAAAATTCATGGCGAAATGTGGGTGTAATATTACACCTCTGCCTACCCCTTCGGGGATACAGGCCAGAGTCTATAAAAAAAGTCTATTTAATTTCTACTAGACAACCGGTCGCGTGCGGATCCAAGCCCGCAAAGGTAAACAAAGAAGCACGTGAATTTTCGTGACTGACATAAAGCTGAGTCTGCCAAAACTGCACGTGCTAGCGGCTTGAGGCTTGTAACACGCGACTCAAGACTGATGTAAGTATATGTTTTAATGGACAAGCCGGTGTAACATACCACAGTCTTAAGCACATTGTTTACGTGAGTTCATCTGTGAGTAAGGCTGTGACACATTTATTTGAACGAACTAGATAAGCTTTCCGCATTCTTGACAGCGTAAAGAACTCTCAATAGAACGTAAGCAACCCTGATAAAATAGAACATGCTACTACAATGCTCGGTGATCTTGAATGTAATAGCAGCTACTGAGTGAGTTAGCGATCCGGAAATCTTTTTGTGGTATAACAGCGCTATGAGGACGACACTGCAATGGAATTAAAATATTCTAACTCGGAATTACTAAACTAAGTTATAATTTACCAATGGCAGAAAAAAATGGGAAAAATTTATCAGAACATTATTTATTTTCATTAAACATTTGATATGGCATTTAATAAATCTACGTCCATATTTTGCGGATATATATTTTATGCAACGGGTCTATATCGTGTAGTTATTTGGAAATAAAGGTAGAATACATTATATTTAATTCCCGAGGTCTCAAAAACTGATAGAATGACGCAGTATTAGATAGTAGTAGGTATATCTCAATATTGCGTACGAGTCGCAAAAGTATAAAGTTTTAATTTATATCTACGAATAGAAACGCACAAAAGAACATTCATACAGTTGACAATTTAATTTGCTACAGCTATGTTTTGCTTAAACAAGATACCTTGTTCGAGCAATCCAAACTTACTCAATCTAAACACCTAGATCCCAGACACATTCCACATTCAGCCGAAACGAAATTTAATCCACGCACGGCGCTATTTTTGGCTACTAAACCAAAACTTTGGTCCTTACATCAGCAAGTTTGTCTGTACATAAATACAACAATGGGGTAGCTACACAAACTGAGTCCCATCATACACAGCAGTTCAGAGTTAGCAATTACCGTCGAGTAGTTTCACAAGCATTGAGCGAGCTACACACGACGAAGTAAAGTTACCCGCGTACTCTAGCGCAACCTCCTTCGGAACACATTGTTATATTTTGATATTGTCATACCAAACTAACGTTTTTCGTCTCCCATTACTATGATTAATATAATTGTTGTATACCTTTATCTGTTATATGTATATGCTATATGTAGCTTTATCTCAGGCAAGATATTTTGGTGTAATGGTCACGGGACATATAATGAAAGTTGTCTGTTCAGGTATAAAAAATACCGTCCGCATGAAATGTGATTATTTATCGTATAATATATTTTATAAATGAATAGGTAACACTATGGTTTTCTTAATTAGTACATCGCTTTTTCTTGGAGCAGTAGGTTCTTAATCGCGTTAAGTATAAGGTCGCGGAAGCGGATAGACTAGATAGAGTAGTCTACTCGCGCCTCGCCACTCACGACGTGTACGATGCATTCAATAAACCTGTATGAATGATACTTAAATATCTTGAATCATAATTTATTGACTAATTATAATATCAGTAATAATAAGTGAGTTAAAACAGCAAGAAAAATATACGAGTAGCTAAAAGTGATACAAATTTTCATAGCTGATCAAAATATATAAATTGTATTTTAATCTCTGCTGACCCTGTATACTTACATACCTAACACATTGTTCATGATTCTTCCCTTAACCTAAAATAAATACTGTTATGAATAGCACACAAGTTATGACAAACATTCAAACCAAAATCCTCACTAAAAGCCCATCTCGTTAGATATCTAATTGTCATTAAGTTTGACAAATTGATGCGTTAATTCAATGAGGGTCAGTTTTGGCCGCGTGCCTAATTCCCGGTAGCAATTATTAACTATTGATCTATAGAGCTTATGACGTCATGCAGATTCATAGTATCGTCACACATGAGTCGATATACTACGATCCGAATTTCCTGGAAATTTGGAGTATAACTCGTTTGCGGACAATTTCCAAGTAAAATACTGAATGTTTATTGATATAATGTACACATTTTGTTAACTTTGAAGGATTGGGAATACTCTGTTCGGGAAATTGCTTAAGATCCAGTGGTGTTTGGTTTACCTATTTTAATAAACCATAAAGGCAATAAAGTTAATATAATCGATTGTAATTCAATCCTACACATCTGTGGAGCAGCGATTTAGATAAATTAATTTTATTTTAAGGCAATTCTCACGATAGGAAGAATATTGTATTGTGGGCCACTTTACAAACATTTAATGAACAGAAACAAAAAATGCTTATGAAAACAACCATGTTACACTTATCTTAGTAAAAGATTCAGCAATTCATAGCAATCGGTTGTAGTTAATTCTTTTTCACATATAATATTTTTTCGAACAATCGTTGATACGTTGGCAAAATTAAAGCATAAACATTCAAAAGTTTAAGTAAATAGAGCTGTATCGATTACCGTAAGGAAGCCGTGTCTTTTGTTGGCTATATGTAAATATTAATATGAGACTTCAAATTGAATTGGAGGGCTGACTGTTGACCTTGGGCCCTACACCGGGTCAAGGGGGCCGAGGCCTTTTAACAAGATGCCAAGATCGAATCTTACTGGGACGTGACGTGAGGTACCGAGCCACATTTTTATATTATGTTTGTTTATTAACGGTAAATAGGTATAAGGTTTATGAGGGAAATTTTAAGGACTTGGATATATACATCAATAAAAATAATCTGCGATGGCCTTGTGGAGGGATCAAAATTCTGCTAACCGGAGGGTCTTATTGTAAATTATTCACTCAGAGCCATTTAACAATATATGATAAAAGTCCTTTTTGTAAAGCCTTATCTTTTATAAGTTGACAAAGAATTCCGGTGTTTTTACAGCATCAAAGGATGACAGACCTAAGTATTTCAAAGTAATTTCTATTTAATACTTTTATGGATGTCTGATCAAAAGGGTTTTGACATCCCAACAAACAAACCGGAGAACAAAGTAACCTTTTGAAGAAAAACTCAGCCGAATACGGTCATGCTAAATATTATGTTGAAAATGTAAAACTACGTATCTTTGGTCGAGTAAGATAGCGTAGCGATCGGTTCAACAAAGTTCTTCCCAATACGTAAGACACTTACTTTTGCCCGCAGCTTTTCTTGCGCATGATGGTAACATTATACCAAAGAACAAATTATAAAAACCTCATATTTGTATCCTTTACTTCAAAAAGTAATATATTCACAGTTGAATCTTTCAAATTTCAACCCCTTCATATTCTATTCGGAACAATATAAAGCCTACGTTATTTTCAAGATCCTATCCATATTTGTGGTCAAATTTATTTAGCCGCTTTTACGTAAAAAATCCGCACATCCATACACTCTCGCATTCTGTATTAAGTTAGTCTGCTGAAATGAAAACAAAGTACACATATAAATAGCAAACGATCGGTACGAGGACAAAAGATAAGTTTGCGTGCATTACTTGGCGTTTATTTGCATCAACAATTCAAAGTTGGTGCTTACGTGAACGTTGCCACGGTATAAAGTGAACGAGCACCGTTTAGCAGGCCGTTCACTATGCTGATTACTAGATAAAACTTTATGTAACTATGCCGCTACTTTGTTTAGTTCATTTAGGAAAACGCCGCGCTGTTTGTACACGATGAATATTAGATTGTCACATTTTCATGGTATTTTAGAAAATAAAACTGAAGTCTTCTTCATTTTTCGTTTGAGGCCAACTCTAGTGTTGGAGTTTTAGCCCGCCAGAAAGCCTCCTGCATGCCTTAACGATTCTTTTCCTGTGATAGGAATTCGACCGATGGCTGTTGGTGAACTCTGTAGTGAGGTAGCGCTCTGATGTTGATGCCACAAACGGTAACCCAACCAAGAAGTGATTTCTGCAAGCGTTGCTTAACTTTGCATATACACTCTCTTTTTTTAGAAATATCGGCTAGACTATAAAACAATCTGTGTTCAATTTACGTACACAAGGACTTCTGATTCGGAACAACCATTTGGAGATCGCACAAATAGTTTATACATGTGATAAACTAACCCACAACATTTAATTTTGGCATAAGGTTAAAATAAAAAAAATATTAGCCGTGGAAACAACCGACCGGGCCTTCTTAGTTATTTTTTATCCTATCATTTTTTAAATAAGCCGTGCCTTGTTTTGTCATCATCAACATCCTAGCGCTGTCCCGGTTGCGTTCCAAAACCTACGCCTTGGAGCCCGGGGTCCGCTTTCCAGCTGTATCTCCTCCACTTCGCACGTGCCTTGGTTTGTCTTTAGCATCAAGCCGAACAAATCTGTGAAACGATAATGGCTGTGCTATAGAAAGCTAATCTTCATTTGTCAATAAGAAATGACTATCTATAATGACGTCATAAAAGGACTATAACGCATAAAATATAGTGCTAAACGAATTGATTATGTTACCCGCACTCAATATTACTGATGACTTGGTTGAACTAGAATCAAATGGACTGTCTAAGTACGATTCGCAACTTTACTATACTCATCACTGCGTGTCTCCGCCAGACGAAGGAATCAAAGGCAGAAGTTCATTTAAACACTGACAGTTTTGATGAAAGCAGCGGCTTACCTCAAAACGCTCAATTGTAACATCTCAATCAAACACACAAAACGGAATTGGGTAGCAATACAAGCTTACACTATGGTAAAGCTTCGCTGGAGAAATAAAGCCGTACATCAGTTAGGCAAGTACGACTTTATCTCTCCAGCTCTAATCTAAAATCAAGATATTTTATTAAAACCAAGTAAAAAAGCGCGAAATTTTGACAGTACATTGCGACATTGCCACTAAAACGACTTCTTAAGGAGTGTATCAGCATAAATATCGGCAGTCTTTCACCTTATGAGGACGGTTACATTTGTAAATTTTGCAATGAGCTAACCTTACATCAAATGTTGCAAACGACAATAGAGTACGAGAACCTCTTAACTTAGTAGGTTTTTGTGCTGTAACAATATAATACGGCCTTTGATATTCATGAATTCGGCAAAGTCATATCTATACCTAAATCTGCAATCAAATTATTGTCGATATAAATCCGTAATTCAGTTCAACAAAAACCTAAAATACAGGGTACAAGCTCCATTACGTTGCCAGGAGAAACAAAACAGACAGCATTTATTTATTTACAACCACGACCCGTTCTCGAAGGGCCCCGCGTAACCTTTTAACTTAACGACGGTAGTGGTATGCGGATAAATCGCGAGTATTGTGGAGTTAAGTAACATCCTTATGCCCGTTTACAGAAGGCTCTACTCTAGTTATCTGCATAACGACAGGTGATTGGCATAATCACCCTGTCCATTTGGGCAAGGCTTCCGTGCTGGCGAAGCGGAATCGAATCGATATATTTTCATTATTTCGTTACCGCGTTAGGTAGCTGATTGCTGGCAAAAAAGCAATGGTGATATTACAAAGAAACCAACTTGTAAGCTTATTTTTGGCTAAAGTGCACTTATGCAATAATATTGATAATTACATGAACACACTAGAAAACTAGTTCGCAGCCGTTCTGTCAGTGACCACCCAAACTGCTGGCTTTCTAAACTGTATCTATCCGCTCCAGAAGCTGCGTAGTTATTGCTAAGCATGTAAATAAAAAATATGATGTCTTAAAATAAAAGAATCTTCATCTGCGTAGTATTGTGCTCACATAGACAATCGTGTGACAGTGACAAATGTTTTTACCACCAAATAAGCTGCATGTTGAGGTGATGACCTGGAACAACGTGATTGTTGCATTGGAAGTATTTTCCTATTCACATGCTAGTTTGCCAGCTAGGTGTCTACATTGGGCTCGAAGACTTCTTGCGTGGAAATTATAATTAAAATTGCGAAAAAATCCATACTATTACGAATATATGTTATGGTTATAAATGCAAAGAGTGTTTGTTTGTCCTTCAAAAGAAGAACTATGTTATGGTATAATTTTTGTATATGGAGATAGTTAGTAGGCTCTTCAGCCTGATAATTATATGACGGCTAGTTTTCACTGCCATAACTGACTCCAAAACGGCTGGAGCCGCAGACGAAGTCTAGAATATTTATAAAACAAAACAAACAGATTACACTTATTGAGTTGCTAAAGTCTTTAACAAACTCTTGCTAGACATGTTGACTGCAGTTACTTGTAATTTTCTGTTGTTAATAACTACAGAGGTCGTACAACAACCTCAATATCTTTGATATATTAATTCAATGACATACAGAAGTTACGCACTAACTGACTTACACATAACAAGTTTTGAAACTGAGTAACTTGGCAAGTTTATGTTGAAATCAAGTTTATTACTGTTTAGCCTTTAGGTGTAACAGACAAAGTTACTTGTTTAAGAAAAAGTTGATGTATGAGGTTTAGTTTAGCCGATCCATTATGACTTAATAGCGAGGACAACTTTATTTCTTAAGATGCTGCTGTGGTAGGCAATTTATGACGATATCCGATCAACTTATCAATGTGTTTTAACATTAAACTGAAAACTGATAAAACTTAACAGTTAGGTTTTTTTTTTAAATCTCACGCCTGTATCCCCAAAGAGGTAGGCAAAGGCGTAAATATTACACCCACATTTCCCCATGAATTTTTAGGTCCCACGTAATAGGGGGCGATTCTAGTGCCGTTACCGAGCACATCACCAGACTCCAGGCTGCTACTGAGTATTCGGAAACCCAGTAGGTAACACTTTTGCCCGACCCAGGAATCGAACCCAGGACCTTCGATCGCATACGCAGTCGCATATTCACTGGACCACGGAGGCAGTCCAGTTAAGTAATACGTCAAAACTAAAATATAAGACTACCTTTATTTGTCGCAATAGCCGCCAACTATGTAAGCGTAGCCGCCGGCGAAGTGTATGGCGGCATATACGAAATTAAATTAACAAATAGTTGCTGTTCCTTGATTCAATGATTCTACACGTTGAACTTTTAAAGTGGACTTTTGCTGTACATAACATAACATAACTTCACGCCTTTTTATCCCCTACCTAAGGGGTAGGCAGAAGTGTATTACACACCCCCATTTCACCAGTTATGTTTCGGTCCCAATGTAATAGGGGGCGAGCCTATTGCCATCTACCGGGCACATTACTAAGCGAACGATAATTAACATTTTAAATACACCCATAACTCCCAAAAGTCAGTGGTGTGTGCCCGGAGTACCTCGGGATCGAACCCGAGATCATCGTCTCCGCAGTCCGTTACGTACACCACTGGGCTATCGCCACTTTTACTGTGTAATCTTAAAAATGCATAAAGTAATATATCCTTGCACAATCTACACATAGCAATCTTATCTTAAACTAGACAAAACCTATGGCAACTTATATACATTAAGTTTGTTTAACGGTTAATTAAAACACACAAATACTATTTCGTAATCGGTAACATTACACAAATTACATGGGACCTAAAAAATCATGGCGAAATGTGGGTGTAATGTTACACCTCTGCCTACCCCTTTGGGGATACAGGCGTGAGTCTTTAATAATAAAAAAATAGTAACATTACACACCCAGACACAGAAATCATCATCATGCTCATCACACAAAAAATTGTCCTGAGTGGGAATGCAACCGACTTTCGGTTTACTACTACTACTTAAAAAAACCAGTCAAACTAACTAACAAGTTCGCATTTATGCATACTGTTACATGTTGACCAGTTTATCATAAAGGTGTGACAAGATTTGGCCGACCAACACGAGTGACTTTTGATATAATTTATTGTCCATTACCCCGGGAAGTGTTTATTATTATTCCGGTGAGGAGGTACTAAACAATTTTTTATGGGTCACCGGGTAAATTATTGACGATTCGTGTTCGATACACCGGTTGACAACTTCTGTTGATGTCCAATATTAGTGTGGATGCTTTTTTTATCCTCTTTCGTAGCTTGTGAAAGTGAACGAATATCTTACATCGTTTATCTAGACTCGAATATTTAATTTGCGTATCACATAATTTTAGATGTGTATGTTTTATTGTTATTTTAACTTTTTATAAGTTGTTTCATTCTGACCGCTGTTTTAAGGTTATTAAAATAATGCAGGATTGTAAGATTATTAGTCGTCCTACTGACATTGCTAAAATTGTTACTGTAACACTTACAATACTCTATTGTGACCACACTCCAAATAATTTTGTATCTGTCAACTTTACTTTTTACCACTGCTGTGGTGTGGTTAATTGGTCTTTTGGATCTGTGCTCTTAGTCATAGGTGGTAGTACCCTGTGCAATTGTAGGACACTTAACACTTAACTCTGTCGGTGCAGAGAACAATACTTATTAATTTTGCGAGGATAGTTTTCAAATCACAACTATGACTTTAGACGCTGCCCGTTTACTAAGCATGCTTGCCACTGACCCGCTGTATTTGCACTCGTAAGAAATTGCAAAAAAACCACAGTATAATATGTTTTAAGGATCTTAAAAAGGTTTTTTTACTATATCAAGCAGGGACGTACATTAATCTTTCATGAATCTTCAAGAAATGTATGAAAACCGGATTTTTTTTCAAATCTATATCATTATAATATAAAAGGAACACCGAATATGTAATAAAAAAAAATACGAAAAATTTGACTTATGTTCTTTAGTCTGCCGACCCTAGATATATAGGTAGTTGCTAGAAAATTTGTTCAGGTAACTCAACCACAATCAACATTCGAGATTTTAAATCAAAAAGCAAAACTTTTAAAACACTTTAAAGAGCAACATTCAAATAGCAAGTAACATTAACATAATTATTTTAATTCACTTTCTGTGTTAGCAGTAAATCCTTTTTGTCGTAAACTTTTATAAGTTCCAATGAAAGTAAAAAACAGAAATAAAATGTAATTATTTTAATATGTTTGGCGCGTTATGAGTACAATCCGTCTTCGCCGCGGTAATGAGAAACTATAAAATAGCAATTAGTGGAGCAATTTCATAGAGTATATGGTGCGGCGTGTAATTCCCACTGGATTATTATTTACCTGCGAGAGTTATCGCTTTGCCGACAAGAGTCACACTATAGGGACAATAATTCTCGTATGTTACAAAATAACACGGTTACAAAATTTTTAAGGGTTAAATTAGAAATGGTCGAAGGTACAATTTTGCTAGCCACCCATTAGTCATCGTTGAATTACTCTACTGCATTTTACATAATAGTCGGGAAACGAACCCTTAGACAGTACGCTTTTAAGTGGTAATTACCTTGGTAATCGATTACTGCCGCCCATGGACACAAGCTAGATTAGAGAAATCACAAGTGCGTTGCAAGGAATAGGAGGAGGAATAGGATGAGCGAGATGGTATGGGATCTAGGGCGACTGGTAATCTCTCTCACCGAACAAAACGCAACAAAAAAGGTATTCTGTGAGAGGGTAGTCCCCTTCCCCTGTCGAGCCGGTCCGCTGAAATCAGCATGGCTTTACTACCCACGATTTCATGCAATATCTTTTGTCTAGACAAAAACATACACCCGTCAGATCAAAAAGCCACCCATTTTTACCAAAATTTATGGAAACAAAGAAATATGACTGCACGTATTGCGTAGTGGTGGAATCTTTACATCAATCAAAGGCATTTATTATGTACTCGTATTTTAACAGCAAATACTAAGATGCCCGTGATACTGCCAATAAATGGAAAACAGAAACAGATCAAAATATGTAAAGTTTCTTGAAATATACCTTTCCCCATATTCGCTTAAATAAAGCACAACAGCGGGAATATATGGCGCTGTAATCAGGTATTCAAATATTGAGCAGTACGTATTTCAATCTGAATATATTCAAATATATTAAATGGGTATTGACTGGACGAAGTCTATGTACCTATTTATAGTTAGGAGAGGCCTATGTCCAGCTGTGGACTCCAAAAGGCTGATTGATAATGATGTATTTATAGATTCACTAATTTAGAGGAAATTAACTTATATTGTTATAATTACTTCAATTTTTTTTAGTTTTGCTGTTTCGGACAGCCTCTTTCTGCTAAAGTAAGACAAAGTGAAATTCTGGACAAATAGGTCAATGTAAATAGGTACATATTTTAGTTGAGAGATGAAGTTCTCTTTCGTTTATTATAAAAATACGAGTATGTTTGAACTAGATTAGGATAATGTCAAATTAATTTATGTCAAACCATGACGAGAACAGAGAATTGGTTCCATCTCGATGAATCCTGTGGGTTTACTAAGGGTCTACATTTATAAAAATGTTTACTAGCAAGGATGTACATTTTCACAGTGTTATTTATACAAAACAAGTTTATTTAACGTGTTAAGACCCCAAAAAACACGTAAATTAACTTATTATGGTTTTCTCATTCATGGCTTGCAGGATAATTGAAAAACACTGACTTAAGGCGAGGTTGCAGTACAGTGCGTAGCTCGACCTCACCCCCCGCAAAAACAAAAACACGGCGGTGGCGTCGGCGAGTGAGCGAGGGGTGGGGAAGGGGGTTTTTCGTGTGTGCGTGTGCCACAGCGCAGAGTAAAAAAAAACCGTAGATGAGTTATGCGAACTTCAAAAGTGGCACATTAAAAAGAGGCTAAATGTCTCATTTGGCTTTAGTCGTGTACGCGCTGCGGTCGGAAGCGCTCGCTCTTTTACTCGCGTGTGTGTACGTTACATTTGAAAATGCCGTCATGTGTAATGAGATTTTGCACAAACTATAGTAGGAAAATGACTAAAAGTTATGGAATCACTTCTCATTCATGAGTATTACAATATTACAACGTTTTATTTACAATTTATAATAAATTCAGTATCACAAATAATAGAGTGAATAAAAAAATTGGCATTTAGCGAGTGTAAAAGAGAAGCAGTATTGTGCGTGTTCAAAGACTAAAAAAATATCCAGATGGGACATTCGTAATAATAAAATACTGGTGTGTGTTTTTGTCAAGTAATAAAAGTGATTTGAGGCTGAATCAACACAATATAATATTATTATTATAGAAATACAAAATCATACGTAAGTTACAAACATTGACGGATGATCAAAGTTCATTCACTTGTTCTTGTTTTTCTCCTTTTAGTACTAAACAAGTAAGTAGATTGTACTGCACAGTTTTCGCTGCCGACCCACCGTACCCCTGGCAGTACCCCTGGGGGTATGGTGGGCCTTTCAAAGCTTAACCGTACTCCCAGATAATATTGTTGTGTAATAAGTTTATTAATTTCAGTTCGTTAATTTCAAGTTCTACTATTTTGTGAGATCATTCCTAGTAGCTCTATTGAACAGTTCTATGATAGAACTGTCCTAATTCTATTAGCACAACTTGATGAGGAGAATAGAAATAATGGGATAAGTAGTAGAAAATGTCCCAGTCTAGTTCTATGTATGTTTTTACAAGGGTATTCAATAGAACTACTGGAAATGATCCGTAGTGTCACGACATCGCGCTCATATATCCGAATGAATATGTTTTGTAGACGTTCATTTGTTTAAGGTGTAAAACAAATGAACGTCTACAAAACAAATGAAAAATGAACGCTTACAAAACAAATGAACGTTTACAAAACAAATTACTTACAGAAAGTGATCAGCTATCGATAGTGATTGCAGAAAACAGGTGCATGCGATTTTCAACCTAATTGACGTTAGTCAGAATTTATAATTTTATTACCGTAATAATGCCAGAAAGCGAGAAAAAACAAAAAAAGGTTTGTCATGAATTGTCAATAAGGTCGAAAATCGCATGCACCTGTTTTTTGCAATCACTATCGATAGCTGATCACTTTCCGGTAGTCATTTGTTTTGTAGACGTTCATTTGTTTTGTAGACGTTCAATTGTTTTGTAGACGTTCATTCGTTAAACACATTTTTATACATATATATTTATTCGGATATGTGAGCACGATGTTGTGACACTACCCTTGTAAAACATACATAGAACTAGTGGGAAATTTCCTATAACTGTTTCCCATTAGTTATATTCTTCTCATCAAGTTGTGCTAATAGAACTAGTGGGAAAAAAGTATCACTAGGTCTATCATAGAACTGTTCAATAGAACTAGTGGGAATGATCCGACAGCGCTAGGATGACGATGATGACGGGTCTTCAACAGTACCACAGATTATACCTATAATATACAAAGCATTATAACCATTAGCAGTAATACCGAAACGTTTTATTCTCTAATTTATCTCCTTGTTGCACTATATCATCGTACTAGCGCTTGTCTTCGATTGTCTAAAAATACAAAAACGTAAGTAGTAAGTCATTATCATACGAGAGATAACACTGTTCAGTTTAATGTCCACGTAGCACGTTGGTACAACACTACGAGCATTTCAGCCAGGAGTACGGTTAAGCTTTAAAAGACCCACCATACCCCCAGGGGTACTGCCAGGGCTGCGGTGGGTCCGCAGCGCATAGTTTTTATATTAACGTACTGTTTTAGGTTTCCATTGAATGAAATGAGAAGAATAAAATGTACTTTTTTAATAAATGTTATAAATAAATCACATCGACTTTTTATTTCCCTACCTTAAATGAATTAATCAAATTTACTTTGAGGCGAATTGAATTTACTCAAGACAGATAAAGTGATCATGTCGCATCTGAGTCAAATTATTGTTTGTGAAACGGTCTGCATGATGTCACAATGCGCGTCAGTACAGAGAGTATATGTTTATCTCTTTTTCGCGCTTGCGATTAGATGTGCTATCTCACTTACACTTCTTATGTAATTCTTAGTGTGTCGTTTTGAAATATTTATATTAGTGTGCGTATGCTTTTCGCGATGCGTGCCACTCGTAAGCACCGGTTACCCTGTCAGTAACCTGTCTACCGTTTCTTACTAGTATGTCTATGGTTTGAACGATTGAGTTTGGAATACGAATTACGTTGTACTTTTGCGAAAAAGTAAATGCGGGGGTGGAGGGGGATTTTGCGGAGCAACGACGTACGTCCGCCCTCAATCACGCCTAGACAGGCACTGATGAATGGCCGGCGAGCGATATAATGCTATTTTGACTATTTTTTTTCTTGGAGAAAAATGATAACGAAATTACGAAATCTGTTTTTACCATTTATTTTAAAATAAAGAGCTGTTTCTATTGATAATACTTTAATATAAATTCATTATGGAATCTCTAAGCAGTACACGTTTAAAATTGTGATTTAGTGCCATGTTTGACATTTTTTTATATCGAGCCAATCATTCCAAATCGTGTTTCTATCTTTATGATTTACTAGAAGATATGTTCAACTTTTATACTTTAATTTTTATGCATCAAAAATATCATAGTTCATGGGACTTTCAGACGTCCAAAAATCTTAAAAATTACTGCAAACTCGCCTTAATCATAATAATCATCAGCCAATATGGACAATCCCACTGCTGAGCACTAGGGGCCTCTTCTCTCTTTGAGAAGGGTAAGGCCATAGTCAACCTGGCTGGCTAAGTGTACGTTGGCGGCCTTAACATCGATTAATTTTATACAATTATTGTATCATAGAACAGAGATGTTCTATGAGTATCGTCATTATGTCATCTGATATGTGAACTTAATATGTGTGATGGGTTGTCACAATACATGTATTATGACTACCAGTTATCTGTTAAACATACTAAACGATGCTTAAATGTATATTATAGGTAAATTACACCCAGCCACAGAACAAAATAAATGAACGTGATTATGATAAACAAGTTCCAGGCACCGATAAATAAGTTCTAATATTTGGTATATACTAAATTATTAATTGAATTGAAGACCTCTTTTTTTCAATGTCGGGAAAAAGGGAAAATAACATCACACAGGCATAGCGCGTTTGTTGAAAAAGGAAAATAATTGTGCTAGTGAAAAAGGGAAAATATTAATAGCTTTTAATATAATATTCATGAGTTATGAGTGCCTTCGGTTCCGTGACCTGTAATTTGGCGAAAAGAAGAAAAATTATAATGTTCTAGAGCTACCTCGTTTAACTTGGAATCATAATACTTTTACGCTAATAATTATGGGCATTCGCAAGGTTATGATATTATAGCTGAGTCAAGCTGAACTTTATACGATTTTATTATTTTCATAATGAATAGACCAAACCTTTAGTGTGCCACGCTATTTAAATCCTATATATCGTGGAGCAAAAGTAGTCAGTCTATGGCAAGCTCAGTCTAAAGACGTCCACCATACATTATACACTAATAAACAGACGACAAATGCAAGACAAAAAACAAATTGAATTGAATTGAAGACATAGGCCTCCCCCAAGGTTCTCTGCACAGTCCGATATTGACTATTACATATTAATAGTTTCAAAATCAGTGCACTGTCACAAAAGTAAAGCAAGCTCTATTTAAACCTCTTTGAGGTGCCTCAAATTTGTTACTACCTTCGGTAATTTGCCTGTGCGATGGATGTCAATTATGGTAGGATGTAGATATCATAAAACAACTTGTACTGCCTTTTCATAAAGTATATATACCAATCATACGATCCAACACAAACTAAAATAAAATCTTCTTTGCAGTTTTGACGTCCGCGGTCGTTCCTTCAACAAGGCGCTGCAATGGTCGGACCCGAACGCCTTCGGTCCTCGCGCCTACTTCGCCACCGTGGCTCGCCCGGCCGCCTTAACGCTGGACACTGTGCAGCTGGATGACGAGGGGATCTACAGATGCCGTGTGGACTTCAAGAACTCGCCTACACGGAACTTTCAAATACGACTGTCTGTTATAGGTAAGTTTTAATAACGGTTTTTATGACACCGAAACTATTTTCAATACACGACAAATAAGTGGGAACTCATAATAATATATATTAATTGCACAATACGTACGATTAATTAATTACCACAGTCTCACCTCATGTAGCGCAAAATACTGATCTTTATGAACTGATTATATTTTTACTATAAAAGAACCGAAACCGGTTTTATTGTATGCTCACGTTATTTTCCATACCATGCATGATAAAGAACTGCAATAAACTCAATTTAAATTTGAATTAAGAGCAGAATAACTTCGTTGATTTAAACATAAAATACGCTTTTGCTCATTACACATTAAATTTTACAGTTTCCAACAACTTTCTGAAAGACGAGGCTTTTAATGTTAAAATCTTTTATGAGCTGTCTGGAACTGACGACAAATAAATTAACCACTTACGAAAATAAATAAAGTTCTCAGCAATAGACGTGTTTGAAATAACTGCATCAAACATTTCATACAAAATTTAAAGTACTTGGGCTATTCAACAAATTTAGTTGAAAATTTAATCTAAAACCTGTTGACGTACTGCGAATAAAACTAAAATTTCCTGTGTTAAAAACTACTTAAGCTGGCGAGGTACAACTAACATTTTCAATTACCGTCTGAATATAATTGCCCCCTTACGGGTGGAACGGTTTCGCAAATAACTCGGCCGCAAACGTCGACCCTCCAAACTAGAATGGGAATCGCAGCAGATGTTCACATTCCCACACTGAAAAACTTTAGCGCAAAATGTCTGCTCTATTCTGAAAATTTATAAGAGAACCTTATCTAAAAAGCCAGCCTTTCAGCGGCTTTCGTCGAGCGAGCGATGCAAAACAAAGCTTTGTTGGAGCTCCTTTGAATTTCGGTAAGGAAAATGAGAGGTTACACACGACCCCACCCCCGTCAAAGAAGCCCCCGAGTGCTGTTATTACAATAATGTACTGCGATATCACGTTCCAAGTGACGCGGCTTTCATCCGACGTCCGACTACTCGCCGTCCCAACCTTATCTCTAAACATTCCTATTCACGAATATGCTCGAGTCATTACAATACAAGCCTAATCGGTGGTGCCTACGTTCATTGTTAAACATATTAAAAATATAACCGTCCAATCAAAACCCCTATTCAAAAGATTTCAGTACATTCATACAATTTTATTATGAATTGATTGATTGATGATGTTAAGCTCAAGTTCATTTTACGATAAAGATGTTGTTTTTATAGCAATTAGTCGTATATTTCGTTTGTACGAGTTTTTGTTGGACGCATCACGTTTTATTTCACAGGTCGTTAAATCCGTGCAAAAAGTAAAGTGATTACCTGGGCGTGTGTATCGTTCAAAACGCGGAATTGACTAACAAAGTGATTTTATTAACTCCAGTGCCCTAGTAGGTCGGCCAGCGCTGCCCGGACCGAGAATTTATTATAGCTCCCTTATCTACATATGTTTATCGCTGAATTTTAAATTGTAAACGAGCTCCACTTGAAAATACCAGTTCAGTTTCCGCATGAATTTACGCTACGTTTTGTTTGGCGCACCGTATATTTTGCATCGAATTATAACGACCATTATTAAAATATCAAGTATCGAATCACCACAAATTAGTACATGTACGCATATTGGATAACACGTATTGGCCAATCAAAAATGTTATTTCGTTTAATGAAGCGTGGGTTGATATAGGCAGAGTTGGAAAGTGGGCCACGTTTACAATCTGTCCGTGCTTGTACAATAGGTCACGAGAGCAATTCATTGGTATGCAGGTCCGCTTTATTCGTTGGCGTTTAGCGAGTGGTGCAATTTATAATGTGGACGGTGTAATGTGTCTGTGTAGTGAACGTCCGCGGGCCGCGGTACACTTCCGAACGTAATTCTTTCCCAGACCGGGTTTTGAGTTAAGTGAAGCAATATGTAACAGTTAAGTGGTAGCTGCAGCGGTGCTGTAATCGTAAGTCATCGCCTCTACGACCGCCGCCGCCCCGCCACGCCAACCTATTGCACAGCAAACCAATATTTCACACTGTTTAAACAAAGGCTCTTTACAAGTTCAGCTAGTTACGTGAACACATATCTGCGGGATTACACACTACCTGATCGTTTTGTTGCCGTGCACTCCACTACACGTAGGTAAATTATATTTTGCGAATAGTTTTGTGTCTAAATTTTATGTGCTACAACACAACTTTCCTATATTAAGTATAGATAAGCTTTTATACCTGTATTCAAAATTTCAGGTTTAACTTCAGCGTATTTTATAAATTTTTCAATGCTTTCATATAATACGCATAAAGGGTACTAAAATGCTGAAGCGCCAGTTGTATTTAAAAAAGGCTTTGATATATTATGAGAACTTATCATATAATAGCTGAGTTTTACTCACCCGATTGCAGTATCCTCGGGTTAAAATGAGCAAAGTTAGCCTCAGTAATGTGTTTTATAATACCGAAAAGAGAGGAGACAGAAAAGTTACTTACATTCTTAAGGAAACTGAAAATAAATTCGTTCGCAGAACACGGCCTAATGGAAGTAGAAATGTGCCTAATATTGTTCCGAAGTTTCGGCTTCTAGATCAAAGTTCTCAGCTAAAGGACTTTTGAAGGTTATTTGAAAGGCTGCTGACAAAGGCTGCGATTCTTTAAGAAGAACATCTTTTGCAATATACGTATTGTTGAATAGAATACGTTTGTAATGTTAGCATTTCTTATGTCAATAGAATTGCTGGAACTCATTACGAGCCGCGTGACTCGCTTTATTGTGATGGAGACATTATTACGTGAACGCTAATGAGCATCCACTTAAAAGGAATCTCCCAAAAATTTGTTTGCGACTAAAGTATCTGTATCCATCATATTTTGTGCGAGTTTGTGAGCTCACGCCGCGTACTGAAACAGGCCCAAGATCCAACTTCGTGAAATGTGATTATGTACCGAACTTTAAGTGAATTGCTTTACATGAACTCTTGAAACTTAATTGTTTTAATATAAACGGCTTAGCTGTTAACTTTGCTCTCATACAATCTGACTCTGATACAGACGGATTGTTTTTCTCTTGTAGGTATATTTAAGGCGCTGTGTACAGTACACTGAGTTCAGCTGTTGCTGTCACTGTCGGATTGTATACATAAGAAAGAGAAGCGCGATGACGACGGGACGTTCAGAACGAGTTATTTATCATTAAATACATTAATCCTTACAAATATCTTATTCCAATCGATAAATAAAAACAACAGTTCCCTTTATTATAATATATTACATCACTGTTATTAATATTATCAAGATTTGTTTATAAATAATACAGTTACAATTGCTACAATTTCAATTTTAATGGTTATTTTATGGTTTTTTTTATCGAGAAAATTTACCGAAAACGTGTTTTGAACACAATTGTCCCCCCATAAATATGATCAAGATTAACATATATTTTTTTAGCTGCTCTAAAATGTATACATTTGGCTAAAAAACTGTTTTGTGAAGCCTATTTTGACTAGGTACAGCGCCTTAATATACAAACTCTAAATGATGTGAAATACCGTCAGCTTAATCCACAATAGTTGCTAACGAAAGCTAATATTGTTATGCAATTAAAACCACATTGTGCAAAGTTTGGATTAGCAAGCGAAATAGAACAGAACTTGGCAATTATCGCTATACGGTATAACGGAACCCTTTCGGCGAGTCGCCGAAATTCACGAAAACTTGGTCGGTTCGATGTGGAGACGACGAGAATATAAAAAGCAGGCGCCTAGTCGCGGCTCGACGTGCGCGGAAAACGTTCGCCTGAATTAATAAGTACAACACGAAATTTGAATTTAATGAAACAAGTTAGTAGCTAGCAGCTGAGCGTGTATCGATCCCGACTATAAGAAATACATCGACGAATAATTCACGCGCCTTCTACTTAGGTGTCGCTCAAAATTATGCTAATGTGAAAATGGATACGTTTAGAAATATACCTCTTACTGACAATAACTTAACTGTGTTACCGTTGAGACGGTACGTCTTATAAGAAGAGAATTGGCAATCAATCAAACCATTTTATTGATAGACGTCCTTAGGAGGAAAGAAAAAATTAGCTAGCTGAATTGACAGTGGGCTGGTATCATTTGTCGCAGGTTTGACAGTTGCTTTCGTATACATGTTCTGATGTATCTGATCTATTGCCTTCGCAGACGTAGCATCAGACGCCTTTCGTCTAGATGATGTGATGATAGACGCAAAGTTAAAGCTACGGCCAGACACGTAGAGTCGAAAGTCGAGTGCAAGCCTACGGCAGGCTGATGGATGATGATGTTGAGATATCCTTGTTATGCTTACTGTATTTAATATACTAGACTTCGCTCCCTGCTTCACCCTCTTAAATTTTACACCTAAACTTCCCTCAAAAATCACACTATATTTTGGTGAAAATAGTACAAAATCTGTTCGTCAGTTTTGAGCCTAGGCCTAGCTGGGGCACTTCATTTCATTAAATGTATTCAATGGTAATGCTAGGTTTTATCGAACACGTCATTGTTGTATTTATTATTGAATGGCCTACAGGTAATTGAAAACATTCATAATGTGTATTTTATGACAAACTGGAATTGATTCTGTGCTTAAAGCACTTAATTTGCGATTATGAAACCGTGTGTCTGATACCAACACATGACGCCTACCTACATTTATTTGTTAATATACTGTTATTAACTACAATGGTTAAACACCAATAACAGAAAGTAATTAATATCCAATTCAGGATCTAAATTCCACTGTCATTTTATTATGTAGGTACAACGTTTGTATATATTACAAATATTTGTTTTGTTAATCGCTGACCATCAGACGCTTAACATACTTTTTTAATTCCTATAGATATTTTTTTTTTTACCTGTAATCGATTGAATCTCATTGAGTTTGACTGACAGCCTTTTTTGTTCGAGTAAATGTGTGGCCAACTCTCGTACCAGAATTTATAGATCGCCTGAGGGCCTCTGAGATGACCAAACTATTATTTTCCTGAGACAAGTACCACGAACGTTGTCTTTGCGTACCCTCCAAAGCATGGTTGCGGTTACTCATCCAAGTGCGATCTCTGTGAACGTTGCTTAACTTTATTAGGAACGACATGTCAAATCACGGTATTAGTAATACAACATATTGAATAGATGGAATAAGTCATATTTATGTAATGTATTGAGTTTTAAAATACTTTCATTTGCGTTCCCTTTTGTTAGCGAAGACTTTGGCGCCCAATAATTTTAGTATCACGAAAGTCTCAGTAGCAGCAGTTTTTTGCGCAGTAGGTACGTACAAAAAAAACATGAAAGATTTCATTTTCAATACATATTTTTCTAACTCAACTCACACCTATAAAAGCAATTAAATTCTCACGTTAACGTTATTCATACAACATAATTATTAAGTACGACCCTTAACTATATGTGGCGCTAATATTAGTACAGCACTTATGTTAAACAATGTTAATGTAGACCGAATGAATTAACCACATATTTACATCACTTATTTAAATTACCTACGTTTTAAGTTATCACATGTTAGGAGTTTAAATGTTAAATAATAAGACGTGTTTAAATATCTTACTACTATATTAAATGTAAAATTTTATGAGGATGGAGGGATGTGCGGATGTTTGTTACTCTTTCAGGCAAAACTACTAAACACAGTTTGCTGAAACTTTGTAGTAATATAGGCTATACATCAAAATAGCACATGGACTACTTTTTGTCTTGATAACCAACGTCACGCGAGTGAAGCTGCAGGCAAAACCTACTATTACATATATGTAAGTTAAACATATCCTTGTGCGACGTGAAAAATGCTACATGCCTTGACGCAAACTTCAACTACATTCTGAAATTATGGGATTGACCAAAAAACGTGATATCTAAAAAAATACTACTATTTTTTGTAAAGGCGCCCTCATCTAACTACACGTCCGACACTGTTCAATGCCCACTGCATTAAAAAGTACCCACTACTCGCGTCAACTCTGTGTTGTCAATAAGTCTGAGCAATGGTGCCTACGACCCGCAAGCACTTATTGAGTATATTCTGCGCGTAGACCCACATCTCCGTGTACGACTGCCATAACACCGGGTAATCTTCTAAAATTAATGCCTATGCCTATCTGATTCTGTAGGCTGTTAAAACGAGCAAAGCCATATTATATCAGTGCTGTATTTAATATGTTTTACTTTATAAGTTTACTCAAAATCTTATTTAAAATAAATTAGCTTACTTAAACTAGCCTGTATTTTAGTTGCCCCTCAAATGTATTAAGGCAAATGTAGGTTAAACAATGATACAGTAGAAAAATATCGTCTAGTCAAACAAAGTCATTAAATATGAAAAAAAATACGTATGGACTATCAAAAATTTGATATTACATTGTTCAGGAGGTTAACGGATTTGGTTTCCAGTTAGGAATCGTCACGTTTAAGACCATGACTTTGAATGTTTATTGGATTATTATGCCAAGTATATGTGGCATATTATCTGAAACCAAACTAACATGGCAATCGACTATATATTTTATTATTTCTGCCTCAAAGAACTGTATAATTTCACAAGGATTTGGTCCCCTTATCATTCATTCTAGCATCTTTTGACCCGTCTGTCACAGACGTTTTTATCGCGATCGACGTAAGGTAATAATTTTAAATGATATGTACCACATTTGCTTCACACAGATTTTTCTGACACAAAAATTATCATTTCCGTCCCCTATATTCCTTTTTTATTCAACCCGAAAAAATTGTCCAAATCCTTTCGGTGATTTTATTCGCAGAATCCTCAAAAGTACTTATAAAATACGGCTACATATAATAATATATACTGATAAAACTGAAACCGACTGCGGTTTAATATAAAAAGAGCAAATATTCTACAGCACAAAATATGGTTGCTTATAAAAATCTGATAATTTTGCGAAAGCTCTGGCCGTTTTCGTATTATCGCATACGTACAGCACATTCGACAAAAATAAGTATATAAAAATGCTAGAAAATCGTTTGTCGTAAAACTAGTCTCGATTTAAGTTATGGCCCGTAGCGTATGGACAAATTCTCCTCTCATATTAGGAGTGTTGGAAAGTCGTAAACTATAGTGTGGCGTATAATGCGATCTCGCCATAAAACAGCTGCGCGACTTACCATGGATTTGTCAAAGTCAAGTGGATGGCTTGTTTTACATCACACTGCGACATAAAACTAAATATGGAACTTTGTTTTAGCGGCGTATGTTGCATCATTTTTAAATTGCATTTTAGGGACATTTTGCCATGGGGTAAGTGAGTTTATTGGCACATATTTTAGATGAACAGGAAATAAGATTCATGAATATTCTGGACGAATAAAACTAAATGGATATTGAGAAAAAATATTTTTTTTTATTTTACACAAAGGTATTAGGCATTAAATAAAAATATAAATAGACAATCCATGTGGTAAGCTTGACCCACTTGGAAAACTTCATCAAATATGTATATAGGATACTGATAGATTCTAGAGCAGCAGGACTAAGATTCTTGTAGGTAGTCATGACATGTGATACAGAGAATTCACTGTCATTTAAGTAATATATCACAAATATTCAGTATGGTTTGAAATCCACGACAACAATACATATTCTCCAAATAATAAAAAGATACATTATATGTTGATCTATAAAACTTTCAGTGCACCTATAAAAAATTTGCCTAAATAAAATTCAGACATAAAACTAGAAAAATCTATGATGTAAGAGCTTATCGTTTAGACTGAGTGATATTAAGTAACGTATCCTCGTATAAACTAGAGCTATTTGTGTACATTATAGTGAGCGGTCTGTGCGGGGCGGACTCGACCTATCGACAGGCACTTTTACAACCTCCAGCGCTGCGGCTAATGCATAATTCAAAAGCTATAATTTCAGTGTAGTCTCAGCTTTGCGATTTATCGTCCCATCAAACGTTATCGTAAGACCACGCGATTGAACGTATCTGAGGCTTCAAATGATATATACGATGGACAGGATATGCGCTATTGTAAACCATATTTATTAATGATAATCACAGCAAGATGGTGATGTATTGTTTGCGATGCGGTGTAAGTTATTAGCTACATGCTGTTTTTGTGGAATTGGAAAAACAAATGTACGACATGCAATCTTCCGGCCCGATCACAAACAGATAAATCTAGGAACGCCTGATGGGTGCTTATTTACTACTGGAACGTAAAAGCGAATGTTCTTTGTCATTTGATGCGAGAGAGTGTAGAGTTTAGATTGGATTAGAAATATATGTCCTTGGACAAACTAACACACAGATGTTGCTGTGCATCATGATGTTACCTTAAAAAAGCAATTTATTGTCTCCTCGTAGCAAATATTTTAAAATATTGCCCTGAAATGTGTGAATGCATGTAGTATGTGTCTCGTGTGGATAACCTTACTCATTATAAAATAAACTCCCCTGCCGCGTCTGTATGTCCACGATAAGCTTTAAAACTACTGCAGGGATTTTCATGCGGTTTTCGTAAGTGAACAGAGTGACAAATTGGGCAGGCTTAGGTGTATAAATTATCGGTACTTGACATACCGCGGGCGGTGAAGCCACGCTCGGAAGCTAGTTGAGTGTTAGAAAATATAACAATGCAGTATGATAATAATCTCATCCAATATGTGGTCAAAACCGCAAGCGTCAATTTGTACCTACCAAATAAAAACCAATTAGCCAGAACCACAAATGAATCAAACACGAATTGATTAGGCGTAGCAGAACAAAACAAACGTCATATCGCCGCCGAGAGCCGTGTTTAATTGACGATGTCAACTATGAAATTCCGTTTAAATTGGATGTTGTTCCGATGGCCAACGATTCCGTTATCGAGGGCCAACTTGCCGAATTGCCTCTGTAATTACTGCTAACTAGCTTGGATAGTACTGTCCCCTTTTTGGGAGCATTGGGTACTGAGAGTACGGTGACATCGTAAGGTTTACTTTCGTTGAAAGGGACGAAGCGAGTAATTCGGTTTTGTGGTCGACCTTCTAAGTACATGTCCTCGATATATTGTATTGTTTATACGAGTGTAATTAGAACCGTTTGTCATGTTACTTTAGCGGTTTTCGGAGTGTCTATTTAGACACTGTCCACTATTAATATTGTTTTGGGTGTGATTAAACGTGCGAGGACAGATTTAATAGCTTTTGTAAACATGAAACGTGAATGTTTAATAATACAAAAGGTGTCATAAGAGGGTTGTATGGCCATCGTAAATAGTTTTGAATGAAAATCACTTTTATTAGCCCCTTATAGAAATCGTGTCGTATAGTTGTATCACTTTATTTTAGCCATTTCTCAGATTTACACACGACTACAACCATAACTTATACTGTTAGCAGATATTTTGTGGAATTATTAAAACATAATTTATTATCTGATATATCAGTACGATATGACAATGTGGATAAGAAATAGAGTGTCAAATTATTGTACTTAGTTATAAAAAGGTACATTTTGGTCAAGCCAGAATTTAAAACGTGAGATAACATATAACATTGAATATTTATTAGGTGAGACACTTATTCGGTTAAAAATATCAATACTGAAAGTGGGTATTAAAATGTTAATAAGGACTTTAAATGTTGATTTTCATGTTTCTTAGACCATATTGGTTCGTATACCAAAAAAATGGGTATAGTTAACACGTAGATTTTTGCAGAATACGTATAGGCACGTTCTTGCTGTCAGAAGAGCTGTCAAGCTATCTGTGGAGGGTATCTACCGTCCTTTCGCCAAGGGCGAAAATTTAAAGTTTCTCAACTAAACTGTGCAAAGTAAACAAAGGTCTGGACTTTGACCCCATTAGTGTTGAAGAATAACTAAAACAAGTACTTCTACTTTGTTACAATATACTCATTAAATTTGCCTCGAAGATCACAGTCATCGTGGCATTACGGTTTAAGCGTTGGCCGTGTGCATTTTGAGCCTGAGATACCCGATAAACTTTTTGAATATAAGTAAAGAATTTTGTTATAAGAATACATCGGCCGATACAAATTACAAAACAAAAAATTGTGTCTTCAAGTTAACATTTTTTTTTTAAATTTATTTTTGCATTTTGTCATGGAATCGCAAAATATAACAACACGTAAAGACAAAAAGAAAATTAATGTATCTCCAAATCTCTCAATTATGTCCAGCGACTCAGAGTACTTGGGCCACAGTTTGCCAGATTTATCATCTGGACATTTGCTAGGCAAACAACACAGTAGTGAAATTTCAAAGTTGAAAGAGGAATTAGAAATAGCACATGCCGAAATAGAAAATTTAATAATTGAGAATAATATTTTAAAACAACAATCTCAAGATCAAAGTAAACAAATTATGCAACTGAAAGAGATATGTTCCGGTTCACCACGCACTTCAGTACTTTCAAATAGCGTGCGAAAAACAAAAAAGCTGCGCCGTTTGTTCAAGAATCCTCAAAAACTAAATTTAAGCAGTAGAGATCTCAGCTTGCAATTGGATAACGGCATTGAGGAATTGGATGTCTTCGAAGACAATTCGAAACAAACCCTTACACCACCGAGACCTGAAGCACTTGATAAACCGTCGATAAATGATACTTCCAAGCCATTACTAATCAATGACGACTCAACTTGTATAGCTCATTCTCATACACGCACCAGTAGTACATGTCCGAGAATACAAATATTCTCTGACGTACACTCCCGCATGAGGAACTTGCTACAGAATCACATCGGCTCCTCCTACTTCGTATCCTCGATCTGCAAGCCTGGAGCTTCAAGCGATAAACTTTTGGAATCATGCCTAGAGACATGCAAAGACTTTGGTAAATTGGACTACGTGGTAATTATGTGTGGTAGCAACGACAGAAATCCGTTAAAATTACAATCGGCATTATACTATAATCTGGATAGACTTGCACATACGAATGTTCAGGGCCGGATTTAGAGGCCTGGAGGCCCCGGGGCAACGAAGGTGTGGAGGCCCCAAATTATTGTCCAAATAAAAGGAACTATTTCTCTGAGAACTATTTCAAAAATTTACTTTCAATTTCGTGAAATTTATTTCAATCGATAAATTTTCTTTTTTTAATTTATAATACGTATTATTTAAAACTAAATTATGGCGGCACAACGAATTTTTTTTACGAAAAGTTGCGAACCCGCTGAACAAATACGGACTGAGGACCCTGGTGGATCTCGATGATGACAGGGAAAGGTTTTTTTGCGTCAACAGCGGCCCGAACTACGGGATCGGCATTTGAGAACATGTCTCGTATGTGTTCAATATACGTTTCTGGTACTCCTTTGGACCTTAAAGCTCACCAGATATTCAGTTCGTGGTACACTGTCGAAAGATGCAAAGGCGGGTTCTCGGATTGGTCCTTTCATGGCCTTTTCGTACAAGTCTCTCAGGGATACAATTTAAACCAACTCATTGAAATCAAAAATCAAAATCAAAATCATTTATTCATCTAGGCCACAAAGTGACGCTTATGAACGTCAAAATTTAAGTTAATTACTTAATGATTCTACATATACATTTACTGCCACGTTCGCAATGCAATAGGTAGAACCACGAGAAAGAACGGGCAATAAAACTCATGGCCACTCTTTTCAAACAAATATAATGGTGATACATTTTATTTTTGTAAGGAGCTGCAACTGTTTCACATTGTAGACATCTACTAGTAAAATTTTTAGGAGCTATTGATATCATACTCAAGCAGTAAATGATTTTCATATGGTAAGCGTCCCAAAGTAAATATGGTGAAACAGGAGCATCCACTTACGTCTTTTTAATGTAGGCAACTCGCGAACATGGTCATTGCTATGGCTAGGTAACTGGATTTGTAATCTTTTAGGATTTTTTTGTAGCATCATATAGATTTACAGCGTCTATCGCCTCCAATTGATTTAGAGATATCCGATTCTCTATCGAACTGCTTTTTAAGCATGCAATCTTTCAGTGAGAGAAACGCGAATTTGATCGATAATTTGGACAAAATCTGACACTTTAAATGTCTCACTTGGTGACAGCTTTACGTCTTGCGCCTTCATGTCATAGAGGGGATTTAATTTAACACTTCTTAATCTGGTGCGTAATTGAATTTGTTCGTCAGTGTTGGGCATTTTTTTTGCATTCATATTTAAGAAATCATCCTTTTTGGATTCGACTAATAATATTAATGACTCCAATGCACGCACAGCAGGTTCAAGAAGCATTTTCGGATCCTGCGAATACATGTTTGTTGGCTAAATTGCTCTAAGATGTCGTTCCAAAAGATGGAAAAAAAGCGTTGCGAGACCACTAATAAAATATGTGTTATTTCTTAAGATATCCTTTGCTCCTTACGAGGAGAAATGCTGGAAAGACAACTTAAACGACACGACGTTCGACTTAAATGACATTGACCTTGGTGGCTGCAGCTTTACATAACCAGCAAGTATCGCTATTCATAAGTATGATGGTCCACTTTTTCTTCGAAAATATTTTAGACAGGATTCTGTATTTCTGTAAGAAACGAATATCAATTCTGATTCAAAGAGCAAAATTGTGCTGCAGTCACTCAAAAATTAGCAGATTTTCAAGTTTAGTGAGTAACCCCAACATCTGCATGTGCATCCCTTTGTATATGCATTCGTATTTGCGGCATTATCGTTCGAATGACCACGACAATCAAGGATGGGTGCCTTTAGGTGCAATAGGTAGCCTAACTTTAGGTAACCATCCTGGATTACAATTTTTAAATTGTAATAATGCTTTTACTGTGGCTCTCCCAGTATGATCGCAACTTTGCTACGATTTCATTGAGCCATCCATGCGTGATCTCTTGGTCACCCATGGAACTTACCAGTTCTTCGCAAAGTATGGAAAAGAAAATCGACGTGAAGGCTTCTTTTGTTTGCACGCCTGTTTAAATGAGTTGCCAAGATTGCACCGTAGTCAACAAGAAATTTCAAAATACCCAAAAAAAATTGCCGTTTCACGGTGATCCAATGATTTCTTCGTCTCCTCAGAAAGATTATCTGCGTTCAGCAATGAATTGTATTGTACTGACGACAATTTTATGATTTTTTCGCCAATACCTATTTGTTGTGCTTCTTGTGTCGCCAGCACTTGATCGATCTAACCCGTTACTTCTCCCTATTGCACTCAGTCTCCAAACCATCACGGAGTCTAAATAAGACTTCGATATCTCATGCTCGGCATAGGCGCCCTGTAGCATGCTTGTAGAAATAGAAGCTACTGAGCTTCGTTTTTTGAATGGACATTAATGTATGCGTGCACCCATAGTTGGAGAAAAACAAGGCCAGATCGATTGATAGTCTCTTAATTTGATTCCGACATATAAACATATTCTTTAACCATTACCGAACTAAATTTGTATAATCTTGCGAATGACTTTGGAAGACTGAATTCTAAAGTGAGATTTATCACAATTTTGCAGTTTTGCGGTACAAGTAATTTTATTATTCAAGAACAATACTCTCACGTGCAAGTAGTTTTAATAAATTATACGTGTTAATTATGTTTGAGAAAAAGATCGGTGAAGTTTGGACATATTTTTATCTCTTGTGTGGGGGCCCCTCTTTTGTGGAGGCCCCGGGGCCATTGCCCCGCCTGCCCCCCCTTAAATCCGGCCCTGCGAATGTTTTACTTTGTAATGTATATAAGAGTAGATTTTTAAGTGAATGAAAACTGCACGAAGCTTTTCAATTAATCTGTTCTCAATTTTCATACGCTTCTTATGTGCATGTGGAGTATTTAGCTTCATTTACACGTTATATTTTAGCAAACTGTAGGTTAGTATTGCGAAACATATTACATCTGAATTACAAATACAGTTATAATAAATATATAAACGAAATTACAAGGAATAACAATAACAACCATGTGTCTACAAGTACCCAGACAGATAATAACCAGGTAACAAGTGTATGTACTATTGAAACACAAACAGAAGAACAGTTTTTTCGAGACCAAGCGTAATTTTACCATATTGCACAACAATGTACAAGGTGTCAGATCCAAAATAGGAGACCTAGAAATTTTAGTTGAGTCCAGAAGCATAGACGTTCTGTGCTTAAGCGAAACTTTCTTGAAAAACGATTATTCAGAAATATTGCAATTATCGAATTATAAAATAGCAGCTTACTTTTCCAGGAAGAATAAAAGCAGAGGTGGAGTGTGCATATACGTGAAAAAATCCATTGACTTTAAAACAATTAATTGGCTTTCTGATATCTCCGTTGAACGGCATTTTGAGTGCTGTGGCATAGAAATTCCGGAATTGAATTGGTATATTTTATGTGTTTATAGAACGCCTAATAGTAATATCAACCTGTTTTTTGATAAATTAGAGTTATTGTTATTTAAACTTACCACTAGGTTAAGAGTTATGAACAAGAAAATATTTATATTGGGAGATTATAACATTAATACAATACATGTCGACAATAAAGTTAAATTATTTATAAATACTCTAAATACATATAATCTTCACTTAGCTTTTAACCAGCCTACAAGAATAACATCACACTCTGCCACATGTATTGATAATATAATAACGAACCATAAGAATTATAAAGCTGAAATATGGGACCTAGGCATTTCTGACCATACTGCCCAAGTTATAAAATTACCATGTAGCTTGAGTTTTCATGAGAAATACTGGTACAAATTGCAACGCAAAATAAACGATAATATTGAAATTTTTATTAAATATATAGCGCAAATTAATTTCTATGATATTTATTTACAAACGGATGTAAATGCAGCGTATAATAAATTTATGGACTACTTCAACTTAATATTTAATTTGTGTATACCTATACAGAAAATAAAATTACAAAACAAAAAGGTACAGTCATGGAAAACTAAAGGAATTATAGTGTCCAGCAAAAATAAAAGGAACATGTACTTACAGTCTAAAAATAAACATTGTCAGGTTTTTAAATCAAGATATTCCCAGTACTGTAAAATTATGAAGCGGGTTATAAAAAACTCTAAACAAATCGCCAATATTAAGTTTATCTCAAAAAGTGACAATAAGACAAAGGCAACTTGGGAGCTAATTAAGCAACAGACCCAACCAGTAAACCAGATCCAGCCGGGCATAGATTATATTAAACAGAATGATGTTGTTATAAACTCGCATAAAGAAATTGTTAGTGTATTTAATCATGTGTATATCACTCAGAATTTTAAACAATCATCGAGTAGTACACCCATATCATTACCTGAAAATAATGCAAAAAGTATTTTTCTAAATCCCGTTGATGAGTATGAAGTGAAAAAGATCGTAAATATGTTAAAAAACAAAACTAGCTGTGGTCATGACAATATACCCATCAGAGTTATCAAAGCCAGCATTGAGTATATTGTTAGGCCTCTTGTATATATACTAAATTTAATGTTGGAAACGGGTAATTTTCCTAATAGCCTAAAGAAAGCACTGGTTAAGCCTCTCTATAAAAAAGGTTCAAAACATGACATAAATAACTATAGACCAATCGCACTGTTACCAAACTTCTCGAAAAATTTTGAAAGAGTAATATACAACAGATTGCAGAAATTTTTAGATGTAAATAATATATTACACAAAAATCAATTCGGGTTTCAAAAAGAAAAGACAACGTCGTTAGCAATATATAAACTGTTTGATTCGATATGGGATAATATAAACAACAAAAGACAATGTGCCGCTTTATTCATTGATATGTCAAAAGCATTTGACTGTGTAAAATATGATATTCTACTAAATCAACTTGAAAGAATAGGGATAAGAGGTGTAGCACTAAAGTTAATTAAGGACTATCTAAGCAATAGACAGCAGGCGACTGTGATAGAAGTATATAATGAAACAAATAAAATGATGGAAGTAGTTAAATCCGAATTTGAACACGTACTACTTGGTGTTCCACAAGGTAGCATTTTGGGACCTTTGATGTTTCTTATTTATATTAATGAGCTCCCTAACATTATTGACCACCTATGTGTTATGTACGCAGATGACGCAACTATTTTCATATCAAGTGATTACAAGTCTGTTCATGATTATGAAAACAACATAAACACGTCATTAAGAACAGTAACTGAATGGTTGAAGAGTAGAAACTTAGATGTAAACTTAGGAAAAACAAAATTAGTGCAATTCAGAAACTACCAAAGTAAGCCTGCTCAACTAAAAGTATCGATGTCCAATACAGTAATTGAAGAAGTCAATGCAACAAATTTTCTAGGAGTAACGATAGATCAACACCTCAACTGGAAGGCACATATAGAAAAAATCAATAAAAAAATATCAAGTGCATGTTATGCATTATCTATTTTAAGAGAAACCACTAACCTTAGCACTGCTAAAAATGCATATTTTGGTAATGTATATCCACTTTTGACATATGGTGTTATCTACTGGGGAAACGCGACAGATGTGCAATCCACATTCATTTTACAAAAAAGATGCTTAAGAACGATTTACAACATGTGTAGTACTGATACCCTGAGAAACATATTTAAAGAAAAGAAAATTCTTACATTAACTGCGATATATATATTGGAATTGTGTTTGTTTGTAAGAGGTAATATGGAATACTTCGATTTTAAGTGTAATATAAAAATAAATATTCGTAACAAATATAAATATAACATTAATTTACCCGTTATTAGAAACACAGTGTATTACAAGAGCACTTATATTACTGCTATAAGAGTATTTAATCATCTACCAGTAGCTATTAAAGAATTGCATGGGAAATTGTTCTAAACCCAACTAAAGAAATGGCTAACTTAAAATGTATTTTACAATCTGCGCGAGTATTTTGAGAAAAATCATGTGATGTTATGTTAATTATTATTATTATTTTCTATTTGTTACTTAACTGAACTATTGATAAATACAAGTTGCACATCCGACTCGGGTAAACTGTTGGAACTATAATATTATATTGTATACACTAACACCTTGTATGTACACAGTTATGCAATAAATGAATCTTTATCTTTATCTGTACAACTTAGTAATTCGATAGTAGGTATATATAGCAGGTCTCTGCAGTTCTCCCTTTTTAAAAGTCTATCAAAAGGTATCTAAGAATATCGAAGAATATCTAGACCTTACAACATGCCGTGCACGTTAAAAAACAGTTTTAAAAGTCTATCTATAGGTATCTAAAAATATATAGACTATACAACAAAACGTGAACGTTAAAAAAGAACACTTTTATTTTGTGAAACAAATAACTCCGTTGAATAGTGACGATTTTTCCCTTTACATCTTTCAATATATCAACAAACTACATCACAAAAAGCTCCATTAGATATCTTACATTATACAACCACTCCAAAATATTAGGATAATCATCGTACCGTGGAGCTGTAGAAGCGGATTCACTCGTATCCTTATCAATTGTTCTGAAGAATCGTCCTTGTCGTAAACCCTTGAAAGGCAAGGTCTCAGCCCGGCACCCGACGACCCAACGGCTCGCATTGTCCTTTCTATTGTGTTGACAACTAACGCTGTATTATTCAATTGCTCCACGATAGTATTTATTACGAGGGTACCGCGTGTGTGTAAGCATTTACAAGTATAAACGGGGGACAAAGTGGGAGACTGCGTAAACGGCCTCTGACTAAGTGGAAATATCTTTAGCCTATTATGTGGTAAGTGCTAGAAACTCTCAGTGTCACATTTCAAGAAATAGGTGTAACTTTCTATTGTTACTATTATGAACTCTTGTACACCTATTTATCAAAACACTTTATGCCAAGGATAATGAACAATGGGCGTTCTTGTCGCTGAAAGCGGCTTCTACCAGACAAGTTTTAGATAAAGACATTGATTTCAAAAAGTAATGTACCCATTTTTATTCCAAAAGCGAACACCAGTTATAAATAATGACTTGTCATAGAATGCCGCGGAATGTAATGGCATTTTCAATTTAAGAATTTTTGAGGGCTCTAAATATCTGTTAAATTTATAAGGAACTCCAAACGTCCTTTTAGATAAGGTAGGTTTGGAAGGGTTAAACAATATACTGTACAGGAAACTGAGAATGAGAACATTTCATCGCTGTCTTCTAGGCAACCACTCGAGTTGTGCTGGAAATGTGAAACACGATCAAATCTACATACGTTTTCTAAATATGAATCGATTCCAGCAAGACGCTGACATTTGACATACCTACTGTATGATTTTATGTTTACATTTATAAAATGGGATATTTTACATATTTTTATACTTATGTCTATTTTATTGTCATCATTGCCTCTTCTCACTATGAAAATTATAGATCACTTAAGACTTAAAGTAGTGAAAATAGATAACTGTAACTATTTAAACACAGTTTAATAAAATATATACAGCTGCATGAATCTGGGTATAAATTAAGCACTTGCTTGAGCATTACATTGTAATGTAACGTGTTAACGAAAGGTACAATACAGGTAGCTCAGTGTTCTAAAAATATTTCCATTTAACGTTACGTTTTAGTGAATGGTCAAAGCTTTGATCGACGTAAAAAAATCACCTATAATATTTTTTCTACCTTGCGTACATCTCACTCCGCGTTGTCCTTCGCGCTTTTGCGATTGCTTGACAAAATGCTACATCAAAACGCTCTTGTTTCTTGAAATCATATGTTGTAATCATATGTTATGTTTTGGCTATGTCGGCAATCATGGTACCACAAATGTTTCTAAAAGACTCTGTTTTTAAAATAGTGGTATGAGTTTCTTTCAGGCCCTACTCATAGCCCTACCATTCCGAACCTGGTTGTAAAACAAGTATTGACTTTCATAAGTGTTGCTGTGTAACCTATATGAATAATTGGGAATAAAGGACTATATGAATATCTATATGAATAAAGGACTGCCTCAATGGTCTCGTGGCATAAATGTGCGCGTGGGATTGGGTGGTCTCGGGTTCCATTCCCGAGTCGGGCAAAGTGTTATTGGGTTTTTCCGTTAGGAAATTCTCAGTAGCAACACGGCGTCTGGAAATGTGCTCGGTACGGCAATAGGCTCGCCCCCTATTACGTGGGACCTGAAAATTCATGGCGAAATGTGGGTGTAATATTACACCTCTGCCTACCCCTTCGAGGATACAGGCGTGAGTCTATAAATAAATAAAAGTAAATATAAAAACAGCAAATGCTCGATGGTATGTAACAAGTAAGTGCTCTAGTGTACACTTACCGTAAGAGGTCGCCTTGACGTTTTCTATCGAGTGATGTGGGCTTAATCCCCACAGGGGAAAAAACTTCACTTTGTGCGATTCACTAATGATTGTGTCAAGTCTGTGAGTGCTTTATGTCCCACTCTAGTAATAAATATTGTACGGCGGGAGATTTTTCAAACAGTTGAATAGCCAGACTCACAATAACTACATATAAGTTGACAATACAAAATGTTTTTAGAAAGAAATTATCGCACGAGGTGTAAATCCTGTATCATGGGGCACTGAACAAGCTTTTTATCAACGGTCACTAAGAATATCCTCTAAGAGTAGCGATAGCTGAGTGGAGAGGCCGACAGACTGCTACGCAGAGGGTCTCGGGTTCGAATCCACGGTACGCACCAATGACATTTCAGAGTTAAGTGCGTAATAAATTGTTAATTATCGCTTGCTAAACGGTGAAGGAAAACATTGCGAGGAAACCTGCATGTCTGAGAGTTCTGCATAATGTTCTCAAAAGACATGTGAAGTCTGCCTACCCACAATTGGCCAGCGTGGAAGACTATGACCATATCCTTCTCACAGTGAGCAGAGGCCCGTACCTAGCAGTGGAACAATATAATGGGCTAATGATGCAGAATACCCAGACTCGACACTATTTGTAGAACAAACAAAGGATTTCTCGTGCGGGAATCGAATCAACGATAACTCGGCACAGAGTTAAACTGGGCGATAACCGTTAATGTTTTTTTCATCTTGCCATTCAGGTCTGGCGGTACAGGTGGCGCAGTGATTTACGCCGTCCGTAGTGTGTCTTTATTGTTAAAAGAAATATAACTATGACCTTGATGAGTGGCGTTCTTCTACCGTACGATTCACACGCCATTTCCTGCCACGTACGACCAAACTGTGAAACCAGCTACCTAAAGCAGTATTTCCGAACCAGTTCGACATTGGAATCTTCAAGAAGCGAGCATATTCCTTTTTAAAAGGTAGGCAACGCACTTGTGATCCTTCGGGCATTGCAGGTGTCTATGGGCGGCGGTGATTACGTACCATCAGGTGACCCGCTTGTTCGTTTGTCTTCCTATACTATAAAAAAAAAAAAAACTAAGGGCAGTTCTACACCAAATAGCGTCAAACATTATTGGTCCCAACATAAGTGCCCCAACGTTTAGTACCAAGCTTCAGCAACTCAGCTGTTGTCGTCTACTCCAATTTGGACGCTCAATTCTAACACCGTAATAATTTGTTGAAAGCGGAGCCCTTACGATAATACTTATTCTTTATCTCATTATGAAGCTACTTACTTAATTGAATTTTTAATCATTGCGTGATCTAGATAAAATAAAACCTTAATTTAAGCTCTATATGTTTACAAAACATGATGATGATTCATTTTAATACAACACTTGATTAAAACTTTACCCGTTTATAAAATTAGTCAGAAAAAAATAAGCAAATCTAAAAGATTATTTTTATGAACAACAAAATAAATTCATTGTATTACCTCATTATCCAGCATTCATAATAATATACTCGATATCCAGTTGAAAGGATATATGAGATTTTGTCCTAGAAATGTAAATACGAATGTATGAACTAGATATATTGTTGAAAAGTATTAGATAGAAAACAACATTTTCCAGTGATGTGTATCGTGGCGTAGCGATTTAAGTACAATGTACTTCGCATCCAATATCTTTCTGGGTATCCTGAAAACAAATTATTCGTGCATTCTCCTTCAAAATTGACGAACTTGGTGAGTAATAAAGTAGATATTCAATATGAAACAAATAATGCAAAAAATAACCACACGGAAGTTGTTTTTTTATTATTTTTTTATAAGGTCACGCCTGTATCTCCGATGGTGTAAGGCAGAGGTGTAATATTACACCCACATTTCGCCTTAACAATTTTAGATCCCATGTAATGGATGGATGGAGGCGAGCCTATTGCCGTTACCAGATTATATTGCCAGATTCCGTGCTTGTAGTGAGAATTCGGAAAAAAATTGTAGTAGTAACAGTAGTAACACTTTTGCCCGATCCGGGCATCAAAAGCGGGCTTAAAAAATCATCAGACGCATACGCTATCCACAGGCCCCGGTGGCAGTATTTTGGCAAATTGCATTCTTATTATTCGCGGTAACTATTTCAGATAACACAGAACCGCATTTCTAGCTCATTTTCCCTTTATTGTGAATCATTTAACATTTTCAGTATTTAAAAAAACATCGTGAAATTACTATAAAAACTTCAGATCTAAAAAACAGTGGCACAGGCCTTTCTATTTAAAACAAAACCGACTTAAGATTTAAAAAAAAATGCATGATTATCTAACCACACGAAAATTGCATCCTTATTATTTGCGGTAACTGTTCAAGATAACACTAACCACATTTCCAGCTCATTTCTCCCCTAGCCCCGCTCCGCACGACCAAGGTTCTATTGACATCTGCATAATGAGTATTGTCCCTTTAATGTGAATCACTTCGACGCCTTAAATATTTAGAAAAAAATACTTGGACGCTCTATTAATAAAAAACCTAAAAGGCAGTATAGCCACTTCTATTTAAAGGAAAAGAATTCAAAGAAAATACATGAGTCAGGGGGTGCTTCTGTGTACTGGTCTGTCCGACCATTACACAGGGCTTCGGGTTCGCGATCCCGGCTCTCCGAGCTGCTGTAGTCACTACCCAATATCCTTTCCAGTGATTACAGTACCCCCCACCTACAAACCCATTTTCCTTGTCATACATCCTATCCATTTACCCAGTATCTCCTACCCTTCTTCCTTTATAACGATAATATTCCCAAGGAGGGTTGGCGTCAGGCAGGCGGCCGGCTGGTAAAATATATGCCAAAACCTTTTGTAGTATGGCCACGTATGACAATGAGTGCGAAAGGATTAGGGCGTTCCCCGCAGGCGACGCGCAGGGGCAGCACCCGGCACCTGCGAGAAGTATGCAAGGGTTGTTGCACTATTCCGGGCGAGTGCAACGTAAGAAGCGAGCCTGTGATGTAAGGGTGAGGTATGCAAGTTGGAACGTAGGTACGATGACTGGAAGAGCTAGAGAGTTAGCTGGTGTTTTGAAAAGAAGAAGAATAAATCTGGCATGCCTGCAGGAAACAAGATGGAAAGGTACGAAAGCTAGAGAGATCGGAGAAGGATACAAGTTTTATTATTGTGGAAGTGATGGAAAAAGAAATGGCGTGGGAATTGTGTTAGACGAAAATATGAAAGATAGTGTGACAAGTGTAAATAGAATTAATGATAGAATGATTGCTGTGAAAGTGATGTGGCAAGGTATTATTTTGAATGTGATAAGTGTGTATGTCCCTCAGGTAGGATGTGAGGATTGTGAGAAAGAGAAGTTTTGGATGGATTTCGATAGCATGATGACGGGTATACCGGAGAATGAAGAGATTATTGTGGGAGGTGATTTTAATGGACATGTGGGACGAACAAGTGGAGAGTATGAAAGAGTACATGGAGGTTGGGGATTCGGCAGCCGAAATTGTGAGGGAGAAGCAATTCTCCAAGCTGCTGCCGCTTTTGACCTCGCAGTTGCAAATACTTGGTTTCAGAAAAGAGAACAACATTTAGTTACATATAATAGCGGCCACCACATGACCCAGATTGACTATTTCCTACTAAGGCGAAATCGACTCAACTGGGTCAAAGACTGCAAAGTGGTACCAGGAGAAGATTTAGTCTCGCAGCACAGGCTCCTGATAGTTGAACTTCAGATTCGACTAAGCTCTCAAAAAACCAAGCAGCAACTGCCTCCAAAAATAAGATGGCATATGTTAGAGAAGAATGAATGTGTAGAAAAATTCAGAGATAGAGTGGTGGATAAAATGTTAGAAATGGGCGATATGAATGATAGCAGTGTCAATGAGTGTTGGAAAGAGATGAGTAAATGTATAAAGTGTGTAGCAAAGGATGTTTTAGGAGAGTCGAAAGGGACGCGAATGAAAGATAAGGACACGTGGTGGTGGACAAAAGAGGTACAGAATGCGCTTAAGGAAAAGAAAGCAAGATTTAAGGAATGGCAGCTGGTGAAAGGAGGAAATGAATCTTTGGAAGGAAGTAAGAAGAAAGAATACGATGAATGTAAAAAAAGAGCCAAAAAAGCTGTAGCCGTTGCTAGATCCAAAGCCCTAGACCACTTGTACGGGTTACTGGAAAAACCCGAGGGTCATAAATATTTATACAGCATGGCTAAAGCTAGAGAGAGAAAGGCGAAGGATGTTTCCCATATTAAGTGCATGAAAGACGAAACGGGAGTGATTCTTATGGACGACGATAGAATAAAAGAAAGATGAAGGACATACTTTGAAAAGTTAATGAATGAAGAGAACGATTGGAGCGGAAAACTTGAAAGTGAGCAGATGAATATTGGTTTAGTGAAGGAAATAAGTAAAGATGAGGTAAAAAAGGCTGTTAGTGGAATGAAGAATGGGAAAGCGTTAGGACCAGATGGAATACCAGTGGAAGCATGGAAAGCGTTAGGAGATGATGGATGGACGTGGCTGGCTTTATTCTTCAATAAGCTGTTGCACGAGGAGACCATACCCGAGGAATGGTGCAACAGTTACCTGGTGCCCATTTTTAAAAATAAGGGTGATATCCAAGAGTGCAACAATTATCGGGGAATAAAGTTAATGCCTCATAGTATGAAAGTATGGGAGAGAGTAGTTGAGCGACGCCTGCGAGACGAGAGTGAGATTTCACGAAACCAATTCGGTTTTATGCCTGGTCGAAGTACGGTGGATGCTATTTTTGCACTTCGCCAAATGTGCGAAAAATACAGGGAGGCACATAAAAACTTGCACATGGTATTCATCGACCTTGAAAAGGCATATGACCGAGTGCCTCGTGAAGTCTTGTGGTGGGCCCTTAAGAAGAAAAGAGTGTCTGGAAAATACCTGACGTTGATTCAAGCCATGTACGCTGAATGCAGAACGCAAGTCCGATCCGCGGCCGGTATCACAGCCAGATTCGATGTGGCCGTAGGCTTGCACCAGGGGTCGGCCCTTAGCCCCTACCTCTTCCTGTTAATTATGGATGCTATATCATCGGACATACAGGAAGAGGCACCCTGGTGCATGCTGTTTGCCGATGACATCGTTCTGGTAGCAGAGAATGGACAAAAGGTGCAGAGCAAGCTGGAGGAGTGGCGGCAGAGATTGGAGAATGTAGGCCTGAGAATAAGCAGAACCAAGACAGAGTATATGTTCTGTGACTTTGGCGGTCTCTCCAGTCCTATACCGGTTACACTCGGCGGTACACCTCTACCAGTATGCTCCGATTTTCGCTACCTAGGTTCACTCCTGCAAGATGACGGCGAAATTGATCGGGATGTTAGGCAACGAATCAACGCAGGATGGATGAAATGGCGACAGGTCTCAGGCACAATTTGCGATCACAAAATGCCTGTGAAGTTAAAAGGCCGCATGTATAAGGCGGTTATAAGGCCTGTCGTACTGTATGGAGCTGAGTGTTGGGCTACAAAGAAGATGGATGAGAAACGATTGCATGTTGCTGAGATGAGAATGTTACGATGGATGTGCGGAGTGACAAGAATGGACAGAATTAGGAATGAATACATTAGAGGTAGTACGAAAGTAGCGCCCATTGATGAAAAGGTAAAAGGGAGTCGATTGGCCTGGTATGGACATGTTATGCGAAGAGATGAGATGTACGTAGGTAAGAAAGTGATGAATATGCATGTAGAAGGACGAAAAGGGAGAGGGCGGCCAAGGAAAAGATGGATGGACTGTGTGAGGATGGATATGAAAGAGAAAGGGATAAACGATCGGATGGCTGGTGACAGAGAAGTATGGAAGCGAAGGACATACTGCGCCGACCCCAAATAAATTGGGACCAGGGCAAGACAATGATGAATTCAAAGAAAATACATGACTATTCAACCACACGAAAATTGCATCCCTATTATTTGCGGTAACTGTTCAAGATTCAAGAAGACAAAAAGCGGCGATAGCCCAGTGGTGTACGTAACGGACTGCCGAGACGATGGTCTCGATTTCAATCCCCAGTTACCCCGGGCAGACACCTCTGACTTTTCGAAGTTATGTGTGTATTAAAAAAAAAAATAATTATCGCTCGCTTAACAATGTGTCCGCTAGATGGCAATAGGCTCGCGCCCTATTACATTGGGACCGAAACATAACTGGCGAAGTGTGGGTGTGTAATACACCTCTGCTTACCCCTTCGAGGATAAAAGGCGTGAGGTTATGCTATGTTATGTTCAATATGACACAAACAGCATGTCCAGCTCATCTCTCCCCTAGCTCCGCTCCGCACGGCCAACGTTCTATTGACATCTGCATAATGTCCCTTTATTGTGAATCACTTCAACACATTCAAAACTTATAAAAACCTTGGACGTATTATTAATACACCAGCACCGAAAAGCCTGTTGCACAGACACTTATATTTTTAAGACAAAAGAATTCAAAGGAAATACAAGATTATCCAACCATACGAAAATTGCATCCCTATTATTTGCGGTAACTGTTCAAGATGACACAAACCGCATTTCCAGCTCATTTCTCCCCTAGCCCCGCTCCGCAGGGACAACGTTCTATTGACATCTGCATAATGAGTATTGTCCCTTTATTGCGTATCGCTTCGTTACTTCCAGTGTCTTGTTCATGCGAGTGTAACGTTTACGATCACTTTTATATCAAACGTGCTGTTCCCGGCACTTGTTTCTACGTATTTATTTGTTTCTTATCGTATGAATGTTTGAACTTAACAAGAAGTGTTTACTATTAGTAAGTTAAATGTTAATTGTCTTTGAAATCAAACCACGGTTTACAGATTCTACCGCGGTATATTGGTTTTAATTAATTCACATTTAACCGAATGAGCTGGAACTATATTTTTTTTATTATTACTAGCCGACGTTTCAGTATTTAAACAGGAACCGTGGTCATGGCAGACTGAGGTGATATAAAATCGCTGAACTAACTGAAATATCACCTTAACTAAAACCAATATATCGCTATAGAGTCCGTAAACCGTAGTTTGATTTCAATGTGTAACATTCGCATCATAAGAAAATTACTATTGTATGTGTTATTTTTGAGCTCTTTAACTTAATTTGGTTAATCCAATGACGTCAGGTTACCCGAAGAAAGCTAAGAAGGCAAAGGAAATCACGATCTTTGTTTGAACTTTGTTGATCGACTAGCTAGCTAGAGCATGTCCGCAGCAAGGCACTCCCTTTTTTTAATGCAACCATTTCTGCACGATTCTGTGGGCATTTTAGGCAATCTCTTCTTAGTACGCTCCTACGGTGCCTAATGAACATACTTAGCAAAAAGCTTCCTGTGTTTAACAGTTTTGATTGTGCGTTGTATGACAATCGGTCTGTCACGGAACAATTAAAATATTGGTGTAACAGCTCTTAAACAAAAAATTTGCTGTTTTCATTTCAGAATCAGTAATCATTATTTCATGCTGATGTATAAATTAAAATCATGAGTCATATAATCCGCCATGCGTAATTTTCGTGTAAGTATAATAAAATCTCTCTCTCTATATTATAAAAAAATATTACCGCTAGTATTACTTTACGATATATATATTTTTTCTAAATAAGCGTATATGATGGTATACGACAAATAAGATAAAAACTTGATAAAGAAGGCAAAGTATGCAGTTTTGTTGATTTACTCTCAAACATTTGATGTTTGATAGTAAATCAACAAAACTGCATCGATCCCAACATTAGAAAATATTCTAGAAACAAAAAAGTCTGCTTAACATATGAAATGAAATTAAATTTATTCGCATAAAATGTCAGTAGATATAGATAGAGTATGAATGGAGTTTATGTGCTTATACATTTTGTCAATTACGACATGCAAATATTTTAAGTCCTTAATACTAAGTAGAACAATAAAATTACTAAATTATATCGAGATTATTAAAGAAATGTCATTTTTAAATTGTACTCAGATAGCGAGTAAAAAGTTTTTTCTAACAACCATAATTTCAACTTTTTACATAAAAGGTGAAAAGGCATTATTTTTATATTCTCAGGTATGGCATTATAGATACGCCCAGAAATCGCAGTACAGTTTTTTAAGTACAACGTTGTTCTTGGTACTTTAGGAATACATATAAATTATCAATTGTACCCATTTTTCGATCTTCTCTGTAATTCATACGTCTCACATTATTTTCTAAGTACATATTTATTCTAATGTTAGTGTAATATCGCGAGACGACATAAAACAGGCATAATACGTAACATTTGTCTAGACGCAAGACAATGGTGATATTATTACAATTTTGATGTACACATGGGATATATTGTCACATATATAAACTATTCAGTACACGTAACCGTAATAATGTTCAGCCATAAAACATATATGTTCGTATTTATAGACTAACAATGTAATAAAACCGGCAGTTATGTTTATGGTATATCCTTTGATATCGAATATTAATAGAGGGTTAATTTGGGGATACGTGGATGTATCGCATAGATAATTTTATTCAAAGTGTATTCTAAACTATCGTTCATAAAAGCTTCACATCTTAATAAACCAATGACGATTCCTTATTCCAGTTTCTACTAACTCTATTATCTATCCGAAACTGTATGCAAAGAAATCTTTTCAATTTCATAAGTGTTCCTCGATAACATAAATCAATAAGTGACTTATATATCTCATGACCTAATATACCAAACTACTCCATACATTGGGTATCATACTACTCCATAATTAGGTAGTCAAAAAAGGAACACGGCAGCGCAACCTTTGGGAAAAGTCGCACGTCGCATTGCTGAATTTGCCTGGAACAGGCCCAAAAGTATATAATATATCAAAAGTTAATGTTTTATATAATAATATACAATAATATGTAAAGTTATATATAATAATATATCAAAGCCGGTATAGTAAAAAGAGCAAATATAGTACAGAAAAAAATATGGTTGCCTTATAAAAATCTTATAATTTTCCGAAAGCTCTGGCCGTTTTCGTATTATCGCGTACGTACAGCACATTCAACAAAAATAAGTGTATAAAAATGCTAGAAAATCGTTTGTCGTAAAACTAGTCTCGATTTAAGTTATGGCCCGTAGCGTATGGACAAATTCTCCTCTCATATTAGGAGTGTTGGAAAGTCGTAAACTATAGTGTGGCGTATAATGCGATCTCGCCATAAAACAGCTGTGCGACTTACCATGGATTTGTCAAAGTCAAGTGGGTGGCTTGTTTTACGTCACACTGCGACATAAAACTAAATATGGAACTTTGTTTTAGCGGCGTATGTTGCATCATTTTTAAATTGCATTTTAGGGACATTCTTCCATGGGGTAAGTGTGCTTATTGGCAAATATTTTACATGAACAGGAAATAGGATTCATGAGCATTCTGGACAAATGAAGAACATTTACGAATAAAACTAAATGGACATTGAGGAAAAGTGTAATTTTTTTATTTTACACAAAGGTATTAGGCATTAAATAAAAATATAAATAGACAATCCATGTGGTAAGCTTGACCCACATGGAAAACTTCATCAAATATGTATATAGGATACTGATAGATTCTACAGCAGCAGGACTAAGATTCTTGTAGGTAGTCATGACATGTGATACAGAGAATTCACTGTCAATGAAGTAATATATCACAAATATTCAGTATGGTTTGAAGTCCACGACAGGAATACATAATCTCCAAATAATAAAAAGATACATTATCTGTTGATCTATAAAACTTTCAGTGCACCTATAAAAATTTGCCTAAATAAAATTCAGACATAAAACTAGAAAAATCTATGATGTAAGAGCTTATCGTTTAGACTGAGTGATATTAAGTAACGTATCCCCGTATAAACTAGAGCTATTTGTGTACACTATAGTGAGCGGTCTGCGGGCCGAGTCGACCCATCGACAGGCATTTTTACAACCTCCAGCGCTGCGGCTAATGCATAATTCAACAGCTATTATTTCAGTGTAGTCTCAGCTTTGCGATTTATCGTCCCATCAAACGTTATCGTAAGACCACGCGATTGAACGTATCCGAGGCTTCAAATTATATATACGATGGACAGGATATGCGCTAGTGTAAACCATATTTATCACTGATAATCGCAGCAAGATGGTGATGAATTGTTTGCGATGCGGTGTAAGTTATTAGCTACATGCTGTTTTTGTGGAATTGGAAAAACAAATGTACGACATGCAATCTTCCGGCCCGATCACAAACAGATAAATCTAGGAACGCCTGATGGGTGCTTATTTACTACTGGAACGTAAAAGCGAATGTCCTTTGTCATTTGATGCGAGAGAGTGTAGAGTTTAGATTGGATTAGAAATATATGACCTTGGACAAACTAACACACAGGTGTTGCTGTGCATCATGATGTTACCCTAAAAAAGCAATTTATTGTCTCCTCGTAGCAAATATTTTAAAATATTGCCCTGAAATGTGTGAATGCATGTAGTATGTGTCTCGTGTGGATAACCTTACTCATTATAAAATAAACTCCCCTGCTGCGCCTGTATGTCCACGATAAGCTTTAAAACTACTGCAGGGATTTTCATGCGGTTTTCGTAAGTGAACAGAGTGACAAATTAGGCAGGCTTAGGTGTATAAATTATCGGGACTTGACATACCGTGGGTGGCGAAGCCACGCGCGGAAGCTAGATGAGTGTGAGATAATATAACAATGCAGTATGATAATAATCTCATCCAATATGTGGTCAAAACCGCAAGCGTCAATTTGTATCTACCAAATAAAAACCAATTAGCCAGAACCACAAATGAATCAAACACGAATTGATTAGGCGTAGCAGAACAAAACAAACGTCATATCGCCGCCGAGAGCCGTGTTTAATTGGCGCTGTCAACTATGAAATTCCGTTTAAATTGGATGTTGTTCCGATGGCCAACGATTCCGTTATCGAGGGCCAACTTGCCGAATTGCCTCTGTAATTACTGCTAACTAGCTTGGATAGTACTGTCCCCTTTTTGGGAGCATTGGGTACTGAGAGTACGGTGACATCGTAAGGTTTACTTTCGTTGAAAGGGACGAAGCGAGTAATTCGGTTTTGTGGTCGACCCTCTAAGTACATGTCCCCGAACTATTGTATTGTTTATACGAGTGTAATTAGAACCGTTTGTCATGTTACTTTAGCGGTTTTTGGAGTGTCTATTTAGACACTGTCCACTATTAATATTATTTTGGGTGTGATTAAACGTGCGAGGACAGATTTTATAGCTTTTGTAAACATTAAAGGTGAATGTTTAATTATACAAGAGGTGTGATAAGAGGGTTGTATGGCCATCGTAAATAGTTTTTGAATGAAAATCACTTTTATTAGCTCCTTATAGAAATCGTGTCGTATAGTTGTATCACTTTATTTTAGCCATTTCTCAGATTGACACACAACTACAACCATAACTTATACTGTTAACAGATATTTTGTGATATTTATTATCTGATATATCAGTACAATATGATAATATGGATAAGAAAAGGAGTGTCAAATTTTTGTACTTAGTTATAAAAAGTTACATTTTGGTCAAGCCAGAATTTAAAACGTAAGATAACATAATTATTAGATCGAATATTTATTAGGTGGGACACTTATTTGGTTAAAAATATCAATACTGAAACCACTTTCAGTATTGATATTTTTGAAACACGAAAGTCAACATTTAATGTCCTTGTTAACGTTTTAATACCCACGTATTCAAACGTTAACAACGACATTAAATGTTGACTTTCGTACTTCTTAGACCATATTTTCTGATCAGGTTCGTATCCCAAATAAAAATATAAGGTATAGTTAACACGTAGATTTTTGCAGAATACGTATAGGCTCGTTCTTGCTGTCAGAAGAGCTGTCAAGCTATGTGTAGAGGATCTACCGTAATTTCGCCAAGGGCGAAAATGTACAACTTAGTGATTCGATAGTAGGTATAAAGCAGGCCTTTGTAGTTCTCCCTTTTCAATAGTATATCTAAAGGTATCTAAGAATATCTAGACTTTACAACATGCCGTGAACGTAAAAAAATATTTTTAAAAGTCTATCTAAAGGTATCTAAAAATATCTAGACTATACAACATGACGTTAACGTTAAAAAAACACTTTTATTTTGTGAAACAAGTAACTCCGTTGAATAGTGATTTTTCCCTTTACATCTTTCAATATATCAACAATCTACATCACAAACAGCTCCATTATATATCTTACATTATACAACCACTCCAAAATATTAGGATAATCATCGTGCCGTGGAGCTGTAGAACCTGATTCACTCGTATCCTTATCAATTGTTCTGAAGAATCGTCCTTGTTGTAAACCCTTGAAAGGCAAGGTCTCAGCCCGGCACCCGACGACCCAACGGCTCGCATTGTCCTTTCTATTGTGTTGACAACTAACGCTGTATTATTCAATTGCTCCACGATAGTATTTATTACGAGGGTACCGCGTGTGTGTAAGCATTTACAAGTATAAACGGGGGACAAAGTGGGAGACTGTGTAAACGGCCTCTGACTAAGTGGAAATATCTTTAGCCTATTATGTGGTAAGTGCTAGAAACTCTCAGTGTCACATTTCAAGAAATAGGTGCAACTAATGTTACTCTGATGAACTCTTGTACACCTATTTATCAAAACACTTTATGCCAAGGATAATGAACAATGGGCGATCTTGTAGCTGATAGCGGTTTCTACCAGACAAGCTTTAGATAAAGACATTGAAATCAAAAAGTAATGTACCCATTTTCATTCCAAAAGCGAACACCAGTTATAAATAATGACTTGTCATAGAATGCCGCGGAATGTAATGGCATTTTCAATTTAAGAATTTTTGAGGACTCTAAATATCTGTTAAATTTATAAGGAACTCCAAACGTCCTTTTAGATAAGGTAGGTTTGGAAGGGTTAAACAATATACTGTACAGGAAACTGAGAATGAGAACATTTCATCGCTGTCTTCTAGGCAACCACTCGAGTTGTGCTGGAAATGTGAAACATGATCAAATCTACATACGTTTTCTAAATATGAATCGTTTCCAGCAAGACGCTGACATTTGACATACTTACTGTATGATTTTATGTTTACATTTATACAATGGGATATTTTACGTATTTTTATACTTATGTCTATTTTATTGTCATCATTGCCTCTTCTCACTATGAACATTATAGATCACTTAAGACTTAAAGTAGTGAAAATAGATAACTGTAACTATTTAAACACAGTTTAATAAAATATATACAGCAGCACGAATCTGGGTATAAACCAAGCACTTGCTTGAGCATTACATTTTAATGTAACGTGTTAACGAAAGGTACAATACAGGTAGCTCAGTGTTCTGAAAATATTTCCATTTAACGTTACGTTTTAATGAATGGTCAAAGCTTTGATCGACGTAAAAAAATCTCAATATTTTTTCTACCTTGCGTACATCTCACTCCGTGTTGTCTTTTCGCGCTTTTGCGATTGCTTGACAAAATGCTACATCAAAACGCTCGTTGTTTCTTGAAATCATATGTTGTAATAATATGTTATGTTTTGGCTATGTCGGCAATCATGGTACCACAAATGTTTCTAAAAGACTCTGTGTTTAAAATAGTGGAATGAGTTTCTTCCAGGCCCTGCTCATAGCCCTACCATCCCGAACCTGGTTGTAAAACAAGTATTGACTTTCATAAGTGATGCTGTGTAACCTATTTGAATAATTGGGAATAAAGGACTATATGAATATCTATATGAATAAAGGACTGCCTCGTTGGTCTCGCGGCATAAATGTGCGCGTGGGATTGGGTGGTCTCGGGTTCGATTCCCGGGTCGGGCAAAGTGTTATTGGGTTTTTCCGTTAGGAAATTCTCAGTAGCAGCACGGAGTCTGGTAATGTGCCCGGTACGGCAATAGGCTCGCCCTTTAATATTACATGGGACCTAAAAATTCATGGCGAAATTTGGATGTAATATTACACCTCTGCCTACCCCTTCGGGGATACAGGCGTGAGTCTTTAAATAAATAAAAGTAAATGTAAAAACAGCAAATGTTCGATGGTATGTAGCAAGTAAGTGCTCTAGTGTACACTCACCGTAAGAGGTCGCCTTGACGTTTTCTAGTCTGTGAGTGCTTTATGTCCCACTCTAGTAATAAATATTGTACGGCGGGAGATTTTACAAACAGTTTATAGCGGGAATCGAATCTACGATAACTCGGCACAGTGTTAAACTGAGCGATAACCGTTTAAATGTTTTTTTCATCTTGCCATTCAGGTCTGGTGGTGCAATGATTTACGCCGTCCGTAGAGTGTCTTAATTATATAAAGAAATATAACTAAGGGCAGTTCTACACCAAATACTACGCGTCAAACATTATTGGTCCCAACCTAAGTGCCCCAACGTTTAGTACCAAGCCTCAGCAGCTCAGCTGTTGTCGTCTACTCCAATTTGACGCTCAATTCTGCCACCGTAATAATTTGTTGAAAGCGGAGCCCTTACGACAATACTTATTCTTCATCCCATTATGAAGCTACTTACTTAATTGAATTTTTAATCATTGCGTGATCTAGATAAAATTAAACCTTAATTTAAGCTCTATATGTTTACAAAACATGATGATTCATTTTACTACAACACTTTATTAAAACTTTACCCGTTTATAAAAGTCGTCAGAAAAATTAAACAAATCTAAAAGATTATTTTTATGAACAACAAAATAAATTAATTGTATTATGTCATTATCCAGCATTCATAATAATATACTCGATATCTAGTTGAAAGGATATATGAGATTTTGTCCTAGAAATGTAAATACGAATGTATGAACTATATTGTTGAGAAATATTAGATAGAAAACAACATTTTCCAGTGATGGGTTTCATGATACCACTTTTACGTACAATACTGAAAAATTGTATCGTGGCGTTGCGGTTTAAGTGCAATGTACTTCGCATCCTGGGTTATATGGAAAAACAGTTATATGGAATAACTTCTAGATTCCATGGATTTTGGGTCTGAAATTTATTGGTATATGAGGAAAGTAAAGAGCATCCTTTCTGTATATATAACTTTTCCACATTTGGTAGAATCTTCGGGAAAAGTAAGAAAATCTAAAAATCCAAAATCTCGCTTAAATTTGAATCTAGTCAAGTTAAGAGGTTCATTTTAACTGTAAAATGTGCAGTGAAAGAGACGCTATCGGTGCTTGTAACATTATTATTGCGTATCATGCTTAGTTTAAGAGGAATATCTTTTTTTCTAAATATCCGCTTCAAAATATGAAGATTTTCAAAAAAGTTTTTCTAAAAAACTAGAGATGCTAGCTTAATGGGGATACGAAATATTTCTTTTTATTGAATATATCTATTAGCTTCTTTAATAAAAAGACGGTGTCCGAAAAACGCTCTTCATAAAACTCTGTGTAACGTGCGAACGCGGCGTGTGAACGTACAATGCGCCTGCAATCGCTACTAGGAATTTCTGGATTATAATTGTTGAATTTTGTTGAATTTTATCACGTTGACATTCGTCTAGTTGGCTTGGTCGACTAGTACTTACAAAAACCTTGCGCGTTTTATTAATAAACTTAACCTAAAAAGCATTATAGACACTTTTATTTAAAGCGAAATAATTCAAAGAAAATATATGATTATCCGACCAAACGAAAATTGCTTCCCTAGTATTTGCGGTAACTGTTCAAGATGACACAAACCGCATTTCCAGCTCATTTCTCCCCTAGCCCCGCTCCGCAGGGACAACGTTCTATTGACATCTGCATAATGAGTATTGTCCCTTTATTGCGTATCGCTTCGTTACTTTCAGTGTCTTGTTCATGCGAGTGTAACGTTTACGAGCACTTTTATATCAAACGTGCTGTTTCCAGCACTTGTTTCTACGTATTTATTCGTTTCTTATTGTATGGTTGTTTGAGCTTAGCAAGTGATGTTTAGCATTACAAATTATGTCTTATTGTGTTTTTTGTTGAGTTCTTTCACTTAATTTGGTTAATCCAACGACGTGAGGTTTACCCGAAGTAAGCTAAGAAGGCAATGTAAATCACGATCTTTGTTTGAATTTTATTGATCGACTAGCTAGCTAGAGAATGCCCGCAGCAAGGCACTCACTTTTTTTAATACATCTATTACTGACCGATTCCATGGGAGTTTCAGGCAATCTCTTCTTATTGCGCTCCTCCGGTCCCCGATGAACATACACACCAAATAGTTTCTTGCGTCTAACAGTTTTGGTTGTGCGTTGTAAGGCAATCAGTCTGTCACGGAACAATCATCATAATAATAATAATATTAATAAAATCCTTGCGTTACTGACTGACTGACAGACAAGCTACAGTCAAAACTACTGGGCGCAGGAAGCTGAAATTTGGGAACCGTAGAGCTGCACTAAGAAGGGATTTCCCGAAATACCCACGGGTTCGGTCAAAACAGATAAATTAAAAAAATGTGCAGGCGTAGCTGCTGGCGTCCTCTAGTTTAAAATATTGGTGTAAGTAACAGCTCTTAAACTAAAATATTGCTGATTACATTTCAGAATCAGAAATCATTATTTCATGCTGATGTATAAATTAAAATCATGAGTCATATAATCCTCCATGCGTAATTTTCGTGTAAGTATAATAAAATCTCTCTCTCTATATTATAAAAAAATATTACCGCTAGTATTACTTTACGATATATATATATTTTTTAAATAAGCGTAAGTAGGTATATGATGGTATACGACAAATAAGATAAAAACTTGATAAAGAAGGCAAAGTATGCAGTTTTGTTGATTTACTCTCAAACATCAAATCTATCCTAACATTAGAAAATATTTAAGAAACAAAAAAGTCTGTTTAACATAGAAATTATCAATTGTACCCGTTTTACGATCTTCTCTGTAATTCATACGTCTCACATTATTTTCTAAGTACATATATTTATTCTAACGTTTAGTAACGTAATATCGCGAGACGACATAAAACAAGCATAATACGTAACATTTGTCTAGACGCAAAACAATTGTGACATTATTACAATTTTGATGTACACATGGATCCCATGTGTACATCAAAATTGTATATTGTGTATTGTGACATATATAAACTATTCAGTACACGTAACCGTAATAATGTTCAGCCATAAAACATATATGTTCTTATTTATAGACTAACAATGTAATAAAACCGGCACTTATGTTTATGATATATCCTTTGATATCGAATATTAATAGAGGGTTAATTTGGGGATACTTGGATGTATCGCATAGATAATTTTATTCAAAGTGTATTCTAAACTATCGTTCATAAAAGCTTCATATCTTAATAAACCAATGACGATTCCTTATTCCAGTTTCTACTAACTCTATTATCTATCCGAAACTGTATGCAAAGAAATCTTTTCAATTTCATAAGTGTTCCTCGATAACATAAATCAATAAGTGACTTATATATCTCATGACCTAATATACCTAACTACTCCATACATTGGGTATCATACTACTCCATAATTAGGTAGTCAATAAAGGAACACGGCAGCGCAACCTTTGGGAAAAGTCGCACGTCGCATTGCTGAATTTGCCTGGAACAGGCCCAAAAGTATATAATATATCAAAAGTTAATGTTTTATATAATAATATACAATAATATGTAAAGTTATATATAATAATATATCAAAGCCGGTATAGTAAAAAGAGCAAATATGGTACAGAAAAAAATATGGTTGCCTTATAAAAATCTTATAATTTTCCGAAAGCTCTGGCCGTTTTCGTATTATCGCGTACGTACAGCACATTCAACAAAAATAAGTGTATAAAAATGCTAGAAAATCGTTTGTCGTAAAACTAGTCTCGATTTAAGTTATGGCCCGTAGCGTATGGACAAATTCTCCTCTCATATTAGGAGTGTTGGAAAGTCGTAAACTATAGTGTGGCGTATAATGCGATCTCGCCATAAAACAGCTGTGCGACTTACCATGGATTTGTCAAAGTCAAGTGGGTGGCTTGTTTTACGTCACACTGCGACATAAAACTAAATATGGAACTTTGTTTTAGCGGCGTATGTTGCATCATTTTTAAATTGCATTTTAGGGACATTCTGCCATGGGGTAAGTGGGTTTATTGGCAAATATTTTAGATGAACAGGAAATAAGATTCATGTGCATTCTGGACAAATGAAGAACATTTACGAACAAAACTAAATGGACAATGAGGAAAAATATTATTTTTTTATTTTACACAAAGGTCTTAGGCATTAAATAAAAATATAAATAGACAATCCATGTGGTAAGCTTGACCCACATGGAAAACTTCATCAAATATGTATATAGGATACTGATAGATTCTACAGCAGCAGGTATCACAAATATTCAGTATGGTTTGAAATCAATGACAGCAATACAGATTCTCCAAATAATAAAAATATTAATTATCTTTTGATCTATAAAACTTTCAGTTCGCCTATAAAACATTTGCCTAAATGAAATTCAGACATAAAACTCAAAAAATCTATGACGTAAGAGCTTATCGTTTGGACTGAGTGATATTAAGTAATCCCCCTATAAACTAGAGCTATTTGTGTACACTATAGTGCGCGGTCTGCGGGGCCGAGTCAACCCATCGACAGGCACTTTTACAACCTCCAGCGCTGCGGCTAATGCATAATTCAACAGCTATAATTTCAGTGTAGTCTCAGCTTTGCGATTTATCGTCCCATCAAACGTTATCGTAAGACCACGCGTTTGAACGTATCTGAGGCTTCAAATTATATATACGATGGACAGGATATGCGCTATTGTAAACCATATTTATCACTGATAATCACAGCAAGATGGTGATGTATTGTTTGCGATGCGGTGGAAATTATTAGCTGTATGCTGCTTTTGTGGAATTGGAAAAACAAATGTACGACATGCAATCTTCCGGCCCGATCACAAACAGATAAATCTAGGAACGCCTGGTGGGTCTTTATTTACTACTGGAACGTAAAAGCGAATGTCCTTTGTCATTTGATGCGAGAGAGTGGCGAGTTAAGATTGGATTAGAAATATATGTCCTTGGACAAACTAACACACAGGTCTTATGCTGTGCATCATGATGTTACCTTAAAAAAGCAATTTATTGTCTCCTCGTAGCAAATATTTTAAAATATTGCCCTGAAATGTGTGAATGCATGTAGTATGTGTCTCGGGTGGATAACCTTACTCATTATAAAATAAACTCCCCTGCCGCGTCTGTATGTCCACGATAAGCTTTAAAACTACTGCAGGGATTTTCATGCGGTTTTCGTAAGTGAACAGAGTGACAAATTATGCAGGCTTAGGTGTATAAATTATCGGGACTTGACATACCGCAGCCGGCAAAGCCACGCGCGGCAGATAGTTGAGTGTTAGATAATACAACAATGCAGTATGAAAATAATCTCATCCAATATGTGGTCAAAACCGCAAGCGTCAATTTGTACCTACCAAATAAAAACCAATTAGCCAGAACCGCAAATGAATCAAACACGAATTGATTAGGCGTAGCAGACCAAAACAAACGTCATATTGCCTGCGAGAGCCGTGTTTAATTGACGCTGTCAACTATGAAATTCCGTTTAAATTGGATGTTGTTCCGATGGCCAGCGATTCCGTTATCGAGGGCCAACTTGCCGAATTGCCTCTGTAATTACTGCTAACTAGCTTGGGTAGTACTGTCCCCTTTTTGGGAGCATTGGGTACAGAGAGTACGGTGACATCGTAAGGTTTACTTTCGTTGAAAGGGACGAAGCGAGTAATTCGGTTTTGTGGTCGACCCTCTAAGTACACGTCCCCGAACTATTGTATTGTTTATACGAGTGTAATTAGAACCGTTTGTCATTTTACTTTAGCGGTTTTTGGAGTGTCTATTTAGACACTGTCCACTATTAATATTGTTTTGGGTGTGATTAAACGTGCGAGGACAGATTTTATAGCTTTTGTAAACATGAAACGTGAATGTTTAATTATACAAGAGTTGTGATAAGAGGGTTGTATGGCCATCGTAAATAGTTTTGAATGAAAATCACTTTTATTAGCCCCTTATAGAAATCGTGTCGTATAGTTGTATCACTTTATTTTAGCCATTTCTCAGATTTACACACGACTACAACCATAACTTATACTGTTAACAGATATTTTGTGGAATTACTAGCAATTTATTATCTGATATATCAGTACGATATGACAATGTGGATAAGAAATAGAGTGTCAAATTATTGTACTTAGTTATGAAAAGGTACATTTTGATCAAGCCAGAATTTAAAACGTTAGATAACATATAAGATTGAATATTTATTAGGTGAGACACTTATTCGCTTAAATATATCAATACTGAAAGTGGGTATTAAAACGTTAACAAAGACTTTAAATGTTGATTTTCATGTTTCTTAGACCATATTGGTTCGTATACCAAAAAAAAATGGGTATAGTTAACACGTAGATTTTTGCAGAATACGTATAGGCACGTTCTTGCTGTCAGAAGAGCTGTCAAGCTACCGTCCTTTCGCCAAGGGCGAAAATGTACAACATAAGTGATTCGATAGTAGGCATATGGCAGGTCTCTGCAGTTCTCTCTTTTCAAAAGTCTATCTAAAGGTATCTAAGAATATAGAAGAATATATCTAGACTATACAACATGACGTGAACGTTAAAAAAACATTTTAAAAGTCTATCGAAATGTATCTAAAAATATCTAGACTATACAACATGACGACAACGTTGAAAAACACTTATTTTGTGAAACAGGTAACTCCGTTGAATAGTGACGATTTTTCCCTTTACATCTTTCAATATATCAACAAACTACATCACAAACAGCTCCATTAGATATCTTACATTATACAACCACTCCAAAATATTAGGATAATCATCGTACCGTGGAGCTGTAGAACCGGATTCACTCGTATCCTTATCAATTGTTCTGAAGAATCGTCCTTGTTGTGAACCCTTGAAAGGCAAGGTCTCAGCCCGGCGCGCGGGGGCCCGACGACCCAACGGCTCGCCTTGTCCTTTCTATTGTGTTGACAACTAACGCTGTATTATTCAATTGCTCCACGATAGTATTTATTACGAGGGTACCGCGTGTGTGTAAGCATTTACAAGTATAAACGGGGGACAAAGTGGGAGACTGTGTAAACGGCCTCTGACTAAGTGGAAATATCTTTAGCCTATTATGTGGTAAGTGCTAGAAACTCTCAGTGTCACATTTCAAGAAATAGGTGTAACTATTGTTACTATTATGAACTCTTGTACACCTATTTATCAAAACACTTTATGCCAAGGATAATGAACAATGGGCGTTCTTGTGGCTGAAAACGGTTTCTACCAGACAAGCTTTAGATAAAGACATTGATTTCAAAAAGTAATGTACCCATTTTTATTCCAAAAGCGAACACCAGTTATAAATAATGACTTGTCGTAGAATGCCGCGGAATTTAATGGCATTTTCAATTTAAGAATTTTTGAGGGCTCTAAATATCTGTTAAATTTATAAGGAACTCCAAACGTCCTTTTAGATAAGGTAGGTTTGGAAGGGTTAAACAATATACTGTACAGGAAACTGAGAATGAGAACATTTCATCGCTGTCTTCAAGGCAACCACTCGAGTTGTGCTGGAAATGTGAAACACGATCAAATCTACATACGTTTTCTAAATATGAATCGTTTCCAGCAAGACGCTGACATTTGACATACCTACTGTATGATTTTATGTGTACATTTATAAAATGGGTATTTTACGTATTTTTATACTTATGTCTATTTTATTGTCATCATTGCCTCTTCTCACTATGAAAATTATAATTCATAATTCATTTATTAATTTGCGAATATGGGTATACATTTGCAGATCTTAATAATAAATATATTGATATATCTTAATAATAAATACATTGATATATAGATCACTTAAAACTTAAAGTAGTGAAAATAGATAACTGTAACTATTTAAACACAGTTTAATAAAATATATACAGCTGCACGAATCTGGGTATAAACCAAGCACTTGCGCATTACATTGTAATGTAACGTGTTAACGAAAGGTACAATACAGGTAGCTCAGTGTTCTAAAAATATTTCCATTTAACGTAACGTTTTAGTGAATGGTCAAAGCTTTGATCGACGTTAAAAATTTCACCTATAATATTTTTTCTACCTTGCGTACATCTCACTCCGTGTTGTCCTTCCCTTTTGCGGTTGCTTGTCAAAATGCTACATCAAAACGCTCGTTGTTTCTTGAAATCTTATGTTGTAATCATATGTTATGTTTTGGCTATGTCGGCAATCATGGTACCACAAATGTTTCTAAAAGACTCTGTTTTTAAAATAGTGGCATGAGTTTCTTCCAGGCCCTTCTCATAGCCCTATATCTCGAACCTGGTTGTAAAACAAGTATTGACTTTCATAAGTGTTGCTGTGTAACCTATATGAATAATTGGGAATAAAGGACTATATGAATATCTATATGAATAAAGGACTGCCTCGATGGTCCCGCGGCATAAATGTGCGCGTGGGATTGGGTGGTCTCGGGTTCGATTCCCGGGTCGGGCAAAGTGTTATTGGGTTTTTCCGTTAGGAAATTCTCAGTAGCAACACGGAGTCTGGAAATGTGCTCGGTACGGCAATAGGCTCGCCCCCTATTACGTGGGACCTAAAAATTCATGGCGAAATGTGGGTGTAATATTACACCTCTGCCTACCCCTTCGAGGATACAGGCGTGAGTCTATAAATAAATAAAAGTAAATCTAAAAACAGCAAATGCTCGATGGTATGTAACAAGTAAGTGCTCTAGTGTACACTTACCGTAAGAGGACGCCTTGACGTTTTCTATCGAGTGATGTGGGCTTAATCCCCACAAGGGAAAGAACTTCACTTTGTGCGATTCACTAATGATTTTGTCAAGTCTGTGAGTGCTTTATGTCCCACTCTAGTAATAAATATTGTACGGCGGGAGATTTTTCAAACAGTTGAATAGCCAGACTCACAATAACTACATATAAGTTGACAATACAAAATGTTTTTAGAAAGAAATTATCGCACGAGGTGTAAATCCTGTATCATGGGGCACTGAACAAGCTTTTTATCAACGCTCACTAAGAATATCCCCTAGGAGTAGCGATAGCTGAGTGGTGAGACCGACAGACTGCTACGCAGAGGGTCTCGGGTTCTAATCCACGGCACGCACTAATGACTTTTTGGAGTTAAGTGCGTATTAAAATGTTAAATATCGCTTGCTAATCGGTGAAAGAACACATCGCGAGGAAACCTGCATGTCTGAGAGTTCTCCATAATGTTCTCGAAAGACATGTGAAGTCTGCCTACCCACAATTGGCCAGCGTGCAAGACTATGACCATATCCTTCTCACAGTGAGCAGAGGCCCGTACCTAGCAGTGGAACAATATAAAGGGCTAATGATGCAGAATACCCGGACTCGACACTATTTGTAGAACAAACAAAGGATTTCTCGTGCGGGAATCGAATCTACGATAACTCGGCACAGAGTTAAACTGGGCGATAACCGTTAATGTTTTTTTCATCTTGCCATTCAGGTCTGGCGGCACAGGTGGCGCAGTGATTTACGCCGTCCGTAGTGTGTCTTAATTGTTTAAAGAAATATAACTATGACCTTGATGAGTGGCGTTCTTCTACCGTACGATTCACACGCCATTTCCTGCCACGTACGACCAAACTGTGAAATCAGCTACCTAAAGCGGTATTTCCGAACCAGTTCGACATTGGAATCTTCAAGAAGCGAGCATATTCCTTTTTAAAAGGTAGGCAACGCACTTGTGATCCTTCGGGCATTGCAGGTGTCTATGGGCGGCGGTGATTACGTACCATCAGGTGACCCGCTTGTTCGTTTGTCTTCCTATACTATAAAAAAAAAACTAAGGGCAGTTCCACACCAAATAGCGTCAAACATTATTGGTCCCAACATAAGTGCCCCAATGTTTAGTACCAAGCTTCAGCAACTCAGCTGTTGTCGTCTACTCCAATTTGGACGCTCAATTCTGCCACCGTAATAATTTGTTGAAAGCGGAGCCCTTACGACAATACTTATTCTTTATCTCATTATGAAGCTACTTACTTAATTGAATTTTTAATCATTGCGTGATCTAGATAAAATAAAACCTTAATTTAAGCACATGAAACATGAAACGTGAATGTTTAATTATACAAGAGGTGTGATAAGAGGGTTGTATGGCCATCGTAAATAGTTTTGAATGAAAATCACTTTTATTAGCCCCTTATAGAAATCGTGTCGTATAGTTGTATCACTTTATTTTAGCCATTTCTCAGATTTACACACGACTACAACCATAACTTATACTGTTAACAGATATTTTGTGGAATTACTAGCAATTTATTATCTGATATATCAGTACGATATGACAATGTGGATAAGAAATAGAGTGTCAAATTATTGTACTTAGTTATGAAAAGGTACATTTTGGTCAAGCCAGAATTTAAAACGTTAGATAACATATAAGATTGAATATTTATTAGGTGAGACACTTATTCGCTTAAATATATCAATACTGAAAGTGGGTATTAAAACGTTAACAAAGACTTTAAATGTTGATTTTCATGTTTCTAAGACCATATTGGTTCGTATACCAAAAAAAAATGGGTATAGTTAACACGTAGATTTTTGCAGAATACGTATAGGCACGTTCTTGCTGTCAGAAGAGCTGTCAAGCTACCGTCCTTTCGCCAAGGGCGAAAATGTACAACATAAGTGATTCGATAGTAGGCATATGGCAGGTCTCTGCAGTTCTCTCTTTTCAAAAGTCTATCTAAAGGTATCTAAGAATATAGAAGAATATATCTAGACTATACAACATGACGTGAACGTTAAAAAAACATTTTAAAAGTCTATCGAAATGTATCTAAAAATATCTAGACTATACAACATGACGACAACGTTGAAAAAACACTTATTTTGTGAAACAGGTAACTCCGTTGAATAGTGACGATTTTTCCCTTTACATCTTTCAATATATCAACAAACTACATCACAAACAGCTCCATTAGATATCTTACATTATACAACCACTCCAAAATATTAGGATAATCATCGTACCGTGGAGCTGTAGAACCGGATTCACTCGTATCCTTATCAATTGTTCTGAAGAATCGTCCTTGTTGTGAACCCTTGAAAGGCAAGGTCTCAGCCCGGCGCGCGGGGGCCCGACGACCCAACGGCTCGCCTTGTCCTTTCTATTGTGTTGACAACTAACGCTGTATTATTCAATTGCTCCACGATAGTATTTATTACGAGGGTACCGCGTGTGTGTAAGCATTTACAAGTATAAACGGGGGACAAAGTGGGAGACTGTGTAAACGGCCTCTGACTAAGTGGAAATATCTTTAGCCTATTATGTGGTAAGTGCTAGAAACTCTCAGTGTCACATTTCAAGAAATAGGTGTAACTATTGTTACTATTATGAACTCTTGTACACCTATTTATCAAAACACTTTATGCCAAGGATAATGAACAATGGGCGTTCTTGTGGCTGAAAACGGTTTCTACCAGACAAGCTTTAGATAAAGACATTGATTTCAAAAAGTAATGTACCCATTTTTATTCCAAAAGCGAACACCAGTTATAAATAATGACTTGTCGTAGAATGCCGCGGAATTTAATGGCATTTTCAATTTAAGAATTTTTGAGGGCTCTAAATATCTGTTAAATTTATAAGGAACTCCAAACGTCCTTTTAGATAAGGTAGGTTTGGAAGGGTTAAACAATATACTGTACAGGAAACTGAGAATGAGAACATTTCATCGCTGTCTTCTAGGCAACCACTCGAGTTGTGCTGGAAATGTGAAACACGATCAAATCTACATACGTTTTCTAAATATGAATCGTTTCCAGCAAGACGCTGACATTTGACATACCTACTGTATGATTTTATGTTTACATTTATAAAATGGGTATTTTACGTATTTTTATACTTATGTCTATTTTATTGTCATCATTGCCTCTTCTCACTATGAAAATTATAATTCATAATTCATTTATTAATTTGCGAATATGGGTATACATTTGCAGATCTTAATAATAAATACATTGATATATCTTAATAATAAATACATTGATATATAGATCACTTAAGACTTAAAGTAGTGAAAATAGATAACTGTAACTATTTAAACACAGTTTAATAAAATATATACAGCTGCACGAATCTGGGTATAAACCAAGCACTTGCGCATTACATTGTAATGTAACGTGTTAACGAAAGGTACAATACAGGTAGCTCAGTGTTCTAAAAATATTTCCATTTAACGTAACGTTTTAGTGAATGGTCAAAGCTTTGATCGACGTTAAAAATTTCACCTATAATATTTTTTCTACCTTGCGTACATCTCACTCCGTGTTGTCCTTCGCTTTTGCGGTTGCTTGACAAAATGCTACATCAAAACGCTCGTTGTTTCTTGAAATCTTATGTTGTAATCATATGTTATGTTTTGGCTATGTCGGCAATCATGGTACCACAAATGTTTCTAAAAGACTCTGTTTTTAAAATAGTGGCATGAGTTTCTTCCATGCCCTTCTCATAGCCCTACCATCTCGAACCTGGTTGTAAAACAAGTATTGACTTTCATAAGTGTTGCTGTGTAACCTATATGAATAATTGGGAATAAAGGACTATATGAATATCTATATGAATAAAGGACTGCCTCGATGGTCCCGCGGCATAAATGTGCGCGTGGGATTGGGTGGTCTCGGGTTCGATTCCCGGGTCGGGCAAAGTGTTATTGGGTTTTTCCGTTAGGAAATTCTCAGTAGCAACACGGAGTCTGGAAATGTGCTCGGTACGGCAATAGGCTCGCCCCCTATTACGTGGGACCTAAAAATTCATGGCGAAATGTGGGTGTAATATTACACCTCTGCCTACCCCTTCGAGGATACAGGCGTGAGTCTATAAATAAATAAAAGTAAATCTAAAAACAGCAAATGCTCGATGGTATGTAACAAGTAAGTGCTCTAGTGTACACTTACCGTAAGAGGTCGCCTTGACGTTTTCTATCGAGTGATGTGGGCTTAATCCCCACAAGGGAAAGAACTTCACTTTGTGCGATTCACTAATGATTGTGTCAAGTCTGTGAGTGCTTTATGTCCCACTCTAGTAATAAATATTGTACGGCGGGAGATTTTTCAAACAGTTGAATAGCCAGACTCACAATAACTACATATAAGTTGACAATACAAAATGTTTTTAGAAAGAAATTATCGCACGAGGTGTATATCCTGTACGAGGGTCAAACTGAAAGTTCTTAGAAAATCAAAAACTGATTACATTAGCCAGTTATTAGTTTTATTATATCTTTTCAAAATATTGTCCATTGACGTCAATACACCGCTGCATGCGATGGAACCACTGGGAAAAGCACTTTGCCCACTCGTCCTTAGGGGTCTCTTCAATGGCATCGCGATACGCAGCCACCGCTTCTTCAGCATTCATAAACCGCTTTCCTTTGAGTTTTTCTTTAATTTTTGGAAATAAATAAAAATCACAAGGCGCGAGGTCGGGGCTATACGGCGGGTGACCCAGTAATTCAACGTTTGATGTCGCCAAATAGTCGATCGTTCGCTTGGCGGTGTGCGACGAGGCGTTGTCGTGGTGAAGGAGGATCCTACTGCGAGGTCGTTTCTCTCGAACTTTTTCCAAGACAAGTGGCAAACAATTGGTAGTGTACCATTCTGCAGAAACTGTTTTTTGATCCTCTAACACAATTGTTGCGAAATGACCTATCCTTCCAAAGAACGAGGCCACCATTTTTTTTCCCGCACTTCGATCTCTCTTCACTTTAGTTGGCAACTCCTCGAAAGGAAACACCCACTGAGCAGATTGTCTTTTGGTTTCAGGATCATAACAGTAAATCCAGCTTTCGTCACCTGTTAGTATGTCGAACACAGCATTTGAGTCACCTCCGTTAAATCTTTCAATCATTTTACGGCACCAATCCACACGATGGAGTTTTTGAGCCTTAGTCAAATTATGAGGTATCCACCGGGCGCAAAGCTTCCTGACCGCTAAATGTTCGTGGAGGATTTTGTGCACTTGACTCATACCGATGCCTAAGCTTGTCCGAATCTGCTGATAGGTCACTCTTTTGTCAGTCTCTATCATACGCCGCACAACACAGATGTTATTTTCAGTCGTCGCCGTAGAAGGCCGTCCCTCACGTACATCATCAGTGAGATTAGTGCGACCACGTTTAAACTCATTAAACCAGTTGTAAACAGTCGCACGAGATGGGGCTTCATCGTGAAAGGCCAATCGTAGTCTATCATAACTTTCTTGTTGACTTAAATGACATCGAAAGTCATAAAAAATCATTGCACGAAATTTTTCTCGTGTTAAATTCATGTTGACGTGACACAGACAATTTTCAATTTGCCGCCAAATCGTAAAACAAATGACAAATGAATGAAATATATACTCAGTAATATTGGCAAAGAGTTCTATTTTCAAATTTTAGAATATTTTTTTTATTATATTGTTTATAAGTGGCCAGTTCTAAGAACTTTCAGTTTGACCCTCGTATCATGGGGCACTGAACAAGCTTTTTATCAACGCTCACTAAGAATATCCCCTAGGAGTAGCGATAGCTGAGTGGTGAGACCGACAGACTGCTACGCAGAGGGTCTCGGGTTCGAATCCACGGCACGCACTAATGACTTTTTGGAGTTAAGTGCGTATTAAAATGTTAAATATCGCTTGCTAATCGGTGAAAGAACACATCGCGAGGAAACCTGCATGTCTGAGAGTTCTCCATAATTTTCTCGAAAGACATGTGAAGTCTGCCTACCCACAATTGGCCAGCGTGCAAGACTATGACCATATCCTTCTCACAGTGAGCAGAGGCCCGTACCTAGCAGTGGAACAATATAAAGGGCTAATGATGCAGAATACCCGGACTCGACACTATTTGTAGAACAAACAAAGGATTTCTCGTGCGGGAATCGAATCTACGATAACTCGGCACAGAGTTAAACTGGGCGATAACCGTTAATGCTTTTTTCATCTTGCCATTCAGGTCTAGCGTCAAACATTATTGGTCCCAACATAAGTGCCCCAACGTTTAGTACCAAGCTTCAGCAACTCAGCTGTTGTCGTCTACTCCAATTTGGACGCTCAATTCTGCCACCGTAATAATTTGTTGAAAGCGGAGCCCTTACGACAATACTTATTCTTTATCTCATTATGAAGCTACTTACTTAATTGAATTTTTAATCATTGCGTGATCTAGATAAAATAAAACCTTAATTTAAGCTCTATATGTTTACAAAACATGATGATGATTCATTTTACTACAACACTTTATTAAAACTTTACCCGTTTATAAAAGTCGTCAGAAAAATTAAACAAATCTAAAAGATTATTTTTATGAACAACAAAATAAATTAATTGTATTTTGTCACTATCCAGCATTCATAATAATATACTCAATATCCAGTTGAAAGGATATATGAGATTTTGTCCTAGAAATGTAAATACGAATGTATGAACTATATTGTTGAGAAATATTAGATAGAAAACAACATTTTCCAGTGATGGGTTTCATGATACCACTTTTACGTACAATACTGGAAAGTTGTATCATGGCGTAGCGGTTTAAGTGCAATGTACTTCGCATCCAATATCTTTCTGGGTAACCTAAAAACAAATTATCCGTGCATTCAGAGCGTCACGAATTCGTAAAAACTTACTTAGTTTTGAAAACTTTCACTCATACGCGCGTTATCGTCTAATGGGTCGGCGTAAATGTTAGATTCTACCCACATTTTTATGAATGAGAACAAAGTACACGTGAGTGGCACATATATGGGGCACGAAATTTATAGCATGCACGTAGTGCACCACATGTGGCCCACCTGAAAAATACAAAAAAAATGATAAGGGGCATTCTATTTTTGTTTTTTCGTATGTTATATGTCATTACCTATGCTTATCTTATCAAATTTCCGCAAAATATATTTGCACGTGAGGGGTATTTGAATAATATCTGCACTGTTAACGTGTTAAACGCCTAGTGCGGCAAATAACCACGCGACAATTATTGCATCCCTATTATTCGCAGTAACTGTACAAGATGACACAAACTGCATTTCCAGCTCATTTCTCCCCTAGCTCAGCACCGCACGACCAACGTTCTATTGACATCTGTATAATGAGTATTGTCCCTTTACTGTAAATCACCAACACTTTCAATACTACTCGACCAAGCCAACTAGACGAATGTCAACGTGATAAAATTCAACATAATTCAACAATTATAATCCAGAAATTATTTATCGTAACGTGCGAACGCGGCGTGTGAACGTACAATGCGCCTGCAATCGCTACTAGGAATTTCTGGATTATAATTGTTGAATTTTGTTGAATTTTGTCACGTTGACATTCGTCTAGTTGGCTTGGTCGACTAGTACTTACAAAAACCTTGCGCGTTTTATTAATAAACTTAACCTAAAAAGCATTATAGACACTTTTATTTAAAGCGAAATAATTCAAAGAAAATATATGATTATCCGACCAAACGAAAATTGCTTCCCTAGTATTTGCGGTAACTATTCAAGATGACACAAACCGCATTTCCAGCTCATTTCTCCTCTAGCCCCGCTTCGCACGACCAACGTTCTATTGACATCTGCATAATGAGTATTGTCCCTTTATTGCGTATCGCTTCGTTACTTTCAGTGTCTTGTTCATGCGAGTGTAACGTTTACGAGCACTTTTATATCAAACGTGCAGTTTCCAGCACTTGTTTCTACGTATTTATTCGTTTCTTATTGTATGGTTGTTTGAGCTTAGCAAGTGATGTTTAGCATTACAAATTATGTCTTATTGTGTTTTTTGTTGAGTTCTTTCACTTAATTTGGTTAATCCAACGACGTGAGGTTTACCCGAAGTAAGCTAAGAAGGCAATGTAAATCACGATCTTTGTTTGAACTTTATTGATCGACTAGCTAGTCGATCCATAAAGTTCAAACAAAGATCGTTATAGCTAGCTAGAGAATGCCCGCAGCAAGGCACTCACTTTTTTTAATACATCCATTAGTGACCGATTCCATGGGAGTTTCAGGCAATCTCTTCTTATTGCGCTCCTCCGGTCCCCGATGAACATACACACCAAATAGTTTCTTGCGTCTAACAGTTTTGGTTGTGCGTTGTATGGAAATCAGTCTGTCACGGAACAATCATAATAATAATAATATAAATAAAATCCTTGCGTTACTGACTGACTGACAGACACGCTACAGTCAAAACTACTGGGCGCAGGAAGCTGAAATTTGGGAACCATAGAGCTGTACTAAGAAGGGATTTCCCGAAATACCCACGGGATCGGTCAAAACAGATAAATTAAAAAAATGTGCAGGCGTAGCTGCTGGCGTCCTCTTGTTTAAAATATTGGTGTAAGTAACAGCTCTTAAACTAAAATATTGCTGATAACATTTCAGAATCAGAAATCATTCTTTCATGCTGATGTATAAATTAAAATCATGAGTCATATAATCCGCCATGCGTAATTTTCGTGTAAGTATAATAAAATCTCTCTCTCTACATTATAAAAAAATATTACCGCTAGTGTTACTTTACTTTATTATTCTATTGTTTTGTCTGAATAAGCGTAAGTATATTTATAGGACAAATAGGATAAAAAGAAAACTTGATAAAGAAGGCAAAGTATTCGGTTTTGTTAATATATACTCTCACACATCAAATCTATACCAACATCAGAAAATATTCTAGAAACAAAAAAATCTGTTTAACATAGAAATTATCAATTGTACCCGTTTTACGATCTTCTCTGTAATTCATACGTCTCACCTTATTTTCTAAGTACATATATTTATTCTAACGTTTAGTGTAATATCGCGAGACGACATAAAACAGGCATAATACGTAACATTTGTCTAGACGCAAGACAATTGTGACATTATTACAATTTTGATGTACACATGGGATATATTGTCACATATATAAACTATTCAGTACACGTAACCGTAATAATGTTCAGCCATAAAACATATATGTTCGTATTTATAGACTAACAATGTAATAAAACCGGCACTTATGTTTATGATATATCCTTTGATATCGAATATTAATAGAGGGTTAATTTGGAGATACGAGGATGTATCGCATAGATAATTTTATTCAAAGTGTATTCTAAACTATCCCTACTATCCCTACTATAATATTATAAATTCGAAAGTGTGTATGTATGTATGTTTGTATGTATGTTCCGTTTTCACGATTTTGTTGAAATTTAATATAGAGATATATTGGACCATGAAGACGGACATAGGCTACCATATGTTGCAAAAAATAAACTTGGAGGGATTGTAGGAGGCTTAGAAGTTTGTGCGGCAGAAATTTTTCTCTTGGAAGTAAGAACGCATGGGCGAATTATTGAGTGCTGCGCATGTGCTATCCGTCACTACTGTCACATCATACATATTGTCATATTGTGCACCACAGAGTACTTTGTATAAAGGAGGATTGTGCACGGTGATTACATTGACTGCACGGTTGGCGTAGTGGTTTAAGCGTTTGTCTCACACGAGACAACACTTTGTGTGATCCATAAATTGTTGTTTCGAGTCTGGGTGTTCATTGTGTCCATTGGTTGTATGTTTGTAAGGTCCCCCGCGAGTTGTCAAAAAAAAAATGAAAAAAAATAAATAAAAGAAAATTGTTCGCATATCTAAACTAATAATAAAATTATATACTACGCACAATGCTCAAACGGCTGAAACTATTTTTTCTACCTACTAAAATTTTAAATGCGAAAGTGTATATAAATATATTATATATTGGACATGTATTGAAACATGGCTTTGACATTTGTCATGGATACTGACCGAGTTATTTTGTACCCTATAGAGTTACTGACTCTTTAGCATAATCAGGAGTGTATTCACACAACTTGAGACTGATAGTAGGTATGTATGTGTTACCCCGAATTTAACGCGCGCGAAGCAGCGGGCAAAAGCTAGTCGTTTATAAAAGCTTCATATCTTAATAAAGCAATGACGATTTCGAAACTGTATGCAAAGAAATCTTTTTAATTTCATAAGTATTCCTCGATAACATAAATCAATAAGTGACTTATACATCTCATGACCTAATATACCAAACTTCTGCATACATTGAGTACCATACTACTCCATAATTAGGTAGTCAAAAAAAGGAACACGGCAGCGGAACGTTTGAGAAAGTCGCACGTCGCATTGCTGAATTTGCCAGGAACAGGCCCTAAAGTCAACATTTAATAGACATCATATTTAAATCATAATGTAACAAAATTTCATGGCACAAATTTATATATTTAAAAACTAATTCTAGTTTTCTAATTTAGAAACGAAGTTGTAGCTGAACCAAATAGGTTCATTACTTTTGCGCCACCCGTTAGATATCAGAAATATAAATCACATTTGAATAGGGCAGTATCAGTTTTGTTTTCATTATAAATATAGGTAGTGAAGTGGATTGAACCGTAGGTTTCCAAGCATACCATGAATTTGAATTTTCAGAAATTTCCAGTATATAGGTGCCTACATATATGTACATGCATTTACCAATATACATGCATTTACCAATCCATAGTAAATTGGATGGATTTGATTGGTACAATACGCGTGGGTTGGCGTGGGGTGTCATAAATGTATTTAGACCTTATGTGGAATTGTAGTGTTCTAAAAATGTGTAGCCACGCTTCAGCCAATAGTTCCTAAAAAATATTAATATTAATAAACGTTATTCTACGTCTTTTATTTACATACATACATACATATACTCACGCCTTTTCCCGTCGGGGTAGGCAGAGACAACGGAACGTCACTTGCATCTATCCTTACAAACCTCACGCGCTTCCTCTACATTCATTACTCTGTTCATACATGCTCGCTGGTTCAAACTAAGAACATTTATTGTTTTTTTTAAATCTTTGTTTTCCCAAACTTAAGTATAAATCATAATGGCTGAAAACCCAAACAGTACCAGGGCTTTCCATTTTTAAATTGAAAGACATTGTCTGAATTTCATTTGTTTTAGTATCACTCCGTTCACAAAATCGTTCATCTCACTTTGGTTATCTCTGTATATACATTCCTAAGTGTGTAATATCGGATATGTTTGTTGCAGTGCCCCCTCATCAACTGATACTCTACGATAAGTCGGGCCGGGATGTGTCCGGAGTGGTCGGCCCTCTGGAGGAGGGCAACGAACTGGTCCTCGTGTGTGAGGTCAGAGGAGGTAAGAATAATGTTTTTATACTTATACGAATCTTGAAGAATATATTTTTGGGGCTTTACTCTCTTTTTATTATCTTAAACACTCACAGTTCGTTATTATGCTTACAATAATTAATAAAACAGGTAATTGCGTGAAAATGACTAATGGAGATATTACTATGTAAAACTATAAAAACTTTTAAATTTGTGTTTATATTCACTACACAGCAGTCCAAATAATATGTCTCAAGTTACCCAGGAACATCGAAATGTCAAATTTATTTGAATAGGTAACTAAAACACAAAAACAACGTCCTCAATTTTAAGTAGGTAGGGTAAACTATAGTAATGTTGGCATCCCCCCAACGATTGGCACTCTGCTGAATTATCCTGAATATTAGGAAAATCTTATATTATTATGTCACTGAAATACATTCATAAGCAGGATTAACCTATTTCTTATACACAGAACAAATATTTAAATCTTAACTATGATCCATTTTTCTTTAACAACTATTTTAAAAAAATGTTAGGTAAATTGCCAAAAAAAATAATGAAATGTTTAGGTTAGGTTGTTACTTTCCGAAGCGAAAAAATATATTTTTAATTAATTTAACACAAAAATACCTATTTATTTGTATCTGTTATCTTCATTAAAGCTTAATAAACGTTAGTTTTGCGCTATTAAATAGATGGATCGTCTTTTTCGACAGTGCCAATGACTATACTTAAAAATTGTTCAACAACATAGTCATTGGCACATTTTAGAATCATATTTTTTTCAGATTTTTGTTTGTTTTCCGTCAAATTCGCATACAAACAACTTTAGATTGTATATTTCTTCGCATTTACACCCAATTTACTATGGTACGGTCGTACAGAGATAGCAACCTTTCTCTACAAAATACTCAGAAATCAGGACAGATATCGCTTAAAACAAAGAACTTAGTTTAGGCAAAAATATTACGAACAAAATGCTTGTGAGAAACTGAAACGGGGCTCATTTGATACAATGTATCTAAGGGACAAGATGAGCTACATTAGAAAAATATGCCAAAAGAAAGATATAAAATGTAGTAAAAGAACTAAACCTCTCTCAAATCTAGACTTATGTTAGAAATATTAGAAGGTTACATAAACATTCGTAAATATATATTTTGATTACGTAGAATACATGTATAAAGATCCAGATATCAAGTCTTAAAACAGTCTGGGTATCACGGCCTTAGGCCAACAGTGCCAATGATTGTACTTTTATGGTACTGCCAATAACTATATCAGGGTGCCAATGATTGTACTTTTCTTAAGAAATAAGTTTGAGCACATTTTTATGCTAATAAAACGGCTTTATTAAATACGATGTTTTATTTTTATTAATGCCCATGTAAACACAATTCCGACAAAACCATAGAAAATATTTTTGAATTTGTATTTGCCTGAGAATTTGTTACTTAGTAGTAGAAACCGCTAAGGGTGCCAATCATTATACTGTTTACCCTACCTAAGGTAATGAGTACCAGATAGAACTTATTATGCATATCAATTTTAAAATTACATTTATTATTTAAAATCTGCTTACAAGATTCAATTCCAAAACAGTAATCGTTTCAGCAGATTTGGAAATAATTATAATCATAAAATAATTTCTAACTTTTTTTTTCAATGGATTCCATTAGGCACTTTTAATACTTTGCCCCATGTCTTTGGTAGGTATTATGCAATTAGTGTTATGTAAATAATATTTGGTTGACAAAATTGTTTCTACAAACAAAGTGAGCAAATCTTGACAAACAATAGCGAGTTAACATAAACGTCTGCTAACTTCTTGTGAAATTTAATGGCTCATGAAATTGTTTGATGTCAAAGACTTTGAATGGAGGCTGACAAAGAAATCTTAGATGATCCTGGATTATAAAGTGATATTTAGGGAACTCTGTTAGTTAGTACAGCCATTAATTCTCTTGGAATTGTCTGATACGCCATATTTTATATACAAATTTTGTTACCTATTTTAATTCTGGAAATCTGTTATGGCGCTGATACACCTGAGCGTTCACTTGTAACTTGTAACCGAACAGCTAGCATTCGCCATTTTCTGTTTTGTCGAACTGAACATTTTCACGATCATTCTAGCGAACACTCTCAATTCAAATAGTCCGTAGAATATAGAAAAAATATAGAAATCGCACTTCAACAGCAGTTTTACCCAATATGTTTACTTCACTTTAATTATGAATCATTTCTAGAGTAAGAGTAAGATACATAAACAAATGACGTTTTTAAATAATAAAATGCAGATTTTAATTTGAACAAGTTTTATAAATCACACAAGTGTCTGTTCCAACGTTCAAATTGATTTATTGATATCAGGAGTTTATCAACATTCTAATGAAATTAATTCTGAGTAAACCAAATCTAAGGATCTATATAAACATTATCGATATTTTATAGATATTTATTCTGAGTAAGCCAATCACTAGTCAAGTTAAAATTAGTGACAAACTACGAAGATTCTTCCCTAGATTAAAATCATAAGTCATAGTGAAGTAAATATATTGGGTTTAACCGCCATTGTAGCGCAAATTCTATGTTTTATCTATATTCTTAGGCTTGCCCGAATGTTCGTGAGAATGCTCGCTAAAGCACACTCATTTGTTTTGTCACATTCGCGAGAATGCTCATTACCGGTGAATGCTCAAGTGTATCAGCGCCTTTAAGACATAGGTTACACGCTAATTCTGGCGTCATTCTGGTCCATCAGTCTGCTCAGAATGACGGGAGAATTATCGTCTAACCGGTTGATTGATGGACTGATGGCCCAGAATGACAAAAATTAAGTATTTTTAATATTTTTCATCAGTCTGTTGAGAATGACAGCAGACTGATGCCAGACTGATCGTGTAACCGCTCGCATCATTTTGGCGTCAGTCACCGTCCCCGACGCAATGGAGCAAGACGTGCCAAGCAATGAAGCGCTGGTGCCGCCGCTCCCGTCACCGTCAATCGAGATAGAGAACGAATTAATTCTCACATTCGAGTCCTTGCCAGAGTTATGGGATAAAACACATACCTTATATGGACACCTGCTACGTGTAACATCGTAACTGGCAAAATGACCAAAATGTCATATTTAGATTTTCATTTACTTTGTAACATGGATTAACGTTTGATCTAATAAAAACAATATTGAAAAAAACAAATTTGACGACGGTTGGCGCAGTGAGAGTGTAAGCGACTGCTACGCCGATGGTCGCGGGTTCGATTCCCACTCAAGTCAAACATTTGTGTGCATGAACATGGATGTTTGTCTTGGTCTGGGTGTTTCTATGTATAATATGTATGTATTTACAAAAAAAAAGTATATATGTATGTTTATCCATTATCTAGTACCCATAACACAAGCTCTGCTTAGCTTGGAACTAGATGGTGATGTGTGTATGTGGTAAATATTATTTAAAAAAAAAGAAAAAAAAAATTGTTTTCAATAGAACCCATAGATATGAAGACTGCATATTATCGTATCTTCATCTTTAGCGTAGTAATATGTCGTATAGCGCAACTACAATACAGTATGCGGAGGGTGGGAGATACCTGAGGGTCTAGTACGAGTTTGCACTCGATCGTCACGGTGGACGATAGCCTAGTCGACGGGAACAATTTTCATACATTTTGTAAAAGCGCCCCTAACGGAGAGTAGCGATCGAGCAAACTCGTACTAGACCCTCTGTAAGCCGCGCGAGCCAATTGTAAGTGTATTAAGTACCGATAGAATACGCAGGTTACTATAAGATAGTATAGCTAGGTATCAACTATGTTATCTTGATGGTCTTACAAATGATTGATGCAGTTATTGAACCGTTTGAACAAAATGATTCGTTTGATCTACAAAACCAAACGATTTTTAAATTTTTTATTTAGCCTGTCTGTACAAAAAAAAGCAAAGGCCTCGCCTCTCCCTTGGACCGCCATGCATCCCTGTATCGTGTTAAGTTCGTCCAGTCACTGTATAATGCATCCAGGTCATCGCGCCACCTTTGTTAGGCCCATCTTTCTGGATGCATACGACAAACGTGTCCGACCCAGTCCCACTTCAGTCTAGCAGATTTTAATCCGACGTCAGCTATGCCGCATAGCTGACGTCGGATTAAAATCTGCTAGACAAAACACGCATAGCCTATGCGTGTTTTGGAACGTAGCAAAGTGACCGTCGTCTTCAACTTACGAATGATGACTAACGTAAGTTTTATCAGTCTGTTGTCAGTCTGGGATTGAGCGTGTAACCTTGTTTTTCATTCATCATTCTGGCATCATTCTTAGCCGGATCAAACTGATGGACCAGAATGACGCCAGATTGAGCGTGTAACCTACGTCTAAGTATTAAAATGGTTGATGTTGTCTTAAGATGTTTATTGAATCTGGTGAAATTTAATAGGAATAGCGGCAAGAAGAATAGTGGAAATAATAAAATAGTATTTCTCTACAAACACGGATGAATATACTGATAGAACGAAAGTTAATTTACTTTTCCATATTATTGAGTAGGTACAATGACAACTTGCTTCGGTCTAGAGGCTAGACAATCTTTTTGTACACTGTGAACTCATATTCACTGAACAAATAGCGCTTAAGTTTATGCATTTGCGTTGTCACTGCCACAACAATATAAAATTATTTCGAAGAAAACTAATGAAATTCGTCCTTGAGTAAATACGTCTCTTAATAAAAACCCACAAACAAAATACAATACATTATATATATATATATTTACCTACTACAAGTTAAATTTTTCTAAGCTTAGTAAATGAAATATAATTGTTCACAAACTTCATAGAGGACACGACCTATAATAAACTTTCGAGTAATTAATTATAATGACTCTAATTAATGGGTAATTATTTCTCTTGCTTATTAATTTATATTTGAACTTTTATCGACGAAAGGATTATAATTATAACTTAATAAACATATACTTACAGAGCTATTTTATTTATACTTTAATTACTATTGTATTATGAATGTTCCGAACGAAAGTAATAATATTAACCAAGTAATTATCCAAATTAATATAAAGTGTCTATTCTTTTTAATAGGAAAGGTAATAAAGAAAAATGGGGCAGAGCCAACGCCTTAATGTTTTTCTAATTATGGTGGAGGAATCCTCTTTATGAGAGTGACGCGCAATTTATACGTAAACTAATTTGAGGGTTCATTATTCAAATTTTGTGTAATTCGCTTGGAATGTTTTTTGTAATACGTTCCAGTTGCAACAACCCTATTTTATAAAAAGGAACATATACTATGAAGGAACCTACTAAATTTTAAATCGATTTGTTATAAATGTTTTTTCTTTGATCTAATTATAAGTTTCACTCTAAAAGAAATGTATGTAACAGTGGCTGTTTGTATGGAATGTGAAAACAAATTGCCTTTTCTCTACAATACCGACATAAGCGAAACCATAGAATATTAGATCTGGGCAAGGCTTTAACCATGACATGAAGTACAATGCATTGATAATACTCCATTATACTGAATACGATGATACCTAACATTTATTAAAAAACATACTCTACAAAGATCTCGCAAAAATAATAACCATACTGCTAAACCGGGTCGAGAGATACGAATACGTGTCAACAATAGTCCCAAGTGACCTAAATACCGTCATTATAATTGCAATTTAACAGTTCACCTCTGTGAGAATCACACAAAGCCATCGATCGACGCTATCTTGTGAACATTTATAACAGTCGTTACGGCAGCCGGCCCGAATCTGTTCTGTAACAGAGGTCAGATGGCAATCGCTCTGTGCTGATTTTGGTAAACAACCGCATTCGTCTGACTAGAAATAGGTTACGCGCAGCAGTGGAATTAGTATACCGACTTTGTTTGTACTAAATTTATTTTTACGTTACAAATATAAAAAAGGAAAAAGGAAGGCAATATTGGATTCCGCCATAGTGTCCTTAGGTCTTCTGATGACTTTGTCCTTTGAAGGACTTGAAGGACACAGTCACCAGAAGACCTAAGAACACTGTGAGCTCATTCTGCGTAAATAGTTACAACAATAGTTGAAAAATGTTCGGGTACTTTGGGATAACTTATACATTCAAGAACAAGACAAATATCACCTCAGTCTGTCGTGACCATGAATCCTGTAAAGTATTCGAAACGTCGGCTAGTAATAAATTAAACAATGTAGTTTCTATATGATTCGTTTTAAATTTAATAACTCAGTGAAACCAATATAACGCGATAAAAGCCGTAAACTGTAGTTAAATACCAATGTGTAACATTCGCGCATAGGTACCCAGAAGATATTATGTAGGCACAGCACACAATATGAGATAGGTAAAAGTTACAGATAAGTTAATGCAATTTATTGAGTTACTATTTTAGAGTTGATAAAGACGAACATAACAGGCGATAACGTGACTTCAATGCGTTCGATATAAATATTAAGTATGTCAAATTATTTTCTTTTCTGTTGTGTATGTTCTATATATATTTATAGTATAATATTTTAAGTATAAGTTAAATTTGTTTTTTAATGTTATTAGTTTGATAGAGGGTGGTATGTCACGTTATTAGGTAGAACAAAATTTAACTAAGTAGGTTTTTTAAAGAATGGATATACACAAACGTACTCTACAAATACTAGTCATTTCATCATCATCATCATCATTCTCTTAGCGTTATTCCAGTTTCAATCTGGGGTCCGCTTACTAGTCTAACCGGATTTGGCTGAATATTAGCTTTTCCACAGAGCGACTGCCTGTCTGATCTCCGCAACCCGAAGGGTTAGCGATATTCCATGGTTTAGACTAGTGTCAGTTTATTTAGAAGGTACTGACGCCCTATAACGACTGTCAAAGATGACGGGACAAGCGCTAATTAACAATTTAATACGCACATAACTCCGAAATGTCATTGGTACGTGCCGTGGAATCGAACCCGATACCCTCTGCATGGCAGTCTGTTGGTATCTCCACTAGGCCAGTCATTTCAAATATGAAAGTGTATTTAAGTTATAAATTATGTGCCTGCTTATATTAAATATCAATTTAAGTTATAAATTATGTACAAGAATTCATTTATTTTCATATTTTGATTGTTCTCTAGTAGTCTATTCAAATAGGGCATTAAATAAATTACCTATGCAATCGATACTGTTATAACTTACTCAATCTAAAATAACAGCAAAAGGATTTAGTGATTGAACCTGACAAATTTCATTTAATTTTAGCATTGAACTTAAAGAAAAGATGATATATAGGCAGGTACTTGTATTTCTCGCTCGTGTACATTACGGGAAAAGAGAAATAAAATTGAAGAAATATTATGTATTTTCCCTATAATATTCAATTCAAGCATTAGATAACTGTCATTTATTTTTATACCTATTGAATTGTATTGAAGTATATGGGTAATGGGTACTAAATAAATAGTTATGTTTATTTCAAACGTAAACTAAATAAATGTTTAACGTAAACTAGGTAAAGTTCATGTGCACATGGATTATTTTACATGCTTTGCTAAAGCATTTTGATAATGCAATTCAACCTGGAATATAACATTTATGTCTAGTTACTAAGCACACGATTTAATAAATACATAATCAACAGACCAGCAATTATTTGAAATCGTGTAATTCCTCTGCTATTACAGGCTTTCTAAATTCCTGTACCTGAACCGTTTGCTTTGTTTTCCTAAGCGCAAGCTCTGGGACTGAAGATACGCCTGACATGCTTATCATAATTATGTGTGATAAATTTCTTTACTAACTCACAAGGTTTCACGTTATATCTTATACTTCAGAATATTAACGAGTGATTTGCCAGTTATTTTAATATATAAAATCCTTGCGTTACTGACTGACTGACAGACTGACAGACACTACAGCTGAAACTACTGATCACAAGAAGATGAAATTTAGCATGTATGTTCCATGAGGAGTGTAGGGTAGCACTAAGAGAGGATTTTTGGAAATGCTACCCCTAAGAGGGTAAAACTGTGGGTCAAAGTTTGTATGAAACTTCTTATTCCTTCAATGGATTGACTCCAAACTTCGTATATTGGTTCCTCAAACGACGATAGTGAACACTACGAATTTGTTTTTAAAAATTCCTACCCGCAGGGGGTAAGATAGGGGTTCAAAGTGCGTATGAAACTTATTATTCGCTCAGTGGATTGACTTCAAACTTTGTAATTATATTGGTTCCTCAAATGATTATAATAAACACTAAGAATTATTTTTTTGTAAATTACACTCCTAAGAGGGTAAGACTGAGGGTCAAAGTTTGTATGTAACTTTTTATTCCCTCAGTGGATTGACTTCAAACTTTTTAAATTGGTTCCTCAAATAATTATAGTAAACACTAAGAATTATTTTTTTGTAAATTCCACCCCTAAGAGGGTAAGATTGGGGGTCAAAGTTTGTATGTAACTTTTTATTCCTTTAATGGATTGACTTCAAACTTTGTTTATTGGTTCCTCAAACAACGATAGTGAACAATACGAATTTGTTTTATGAAAATTCCTACCCTCAGGGGGTTAAGATAGGGGTTCAAAGTGTGTATGAAACGAAACTTATTATTCCTTCAGTGGATTGACTTCAAACTTTGTATATAGGTTCCTCAAATGACGTTAGTGAACACCAAGAAAGGAGTTTTCAAACTCACTCCCCTATGGGGAGTTAAGAAAGGGTGTCCCATTTTCTGATATAAAAATAAAACTTCAATGGATTCACTGGAAACTTTTTATATCGGTTCCTCAAGTGACGTTAGTGAAATCACTACTTAAACGGGGAGTTCAAAAAGGGGTCTCAGTTTGTATGAAACTTTTAATTCCTTCACTTGATTTTTTTCATCGTCCCTGATGTGCATTTAATTTTCATTAAATTTATGCGGCTGACTCTCATCTAAGCACTCTTCATCTACACTAACTAAAATGTATGTTGGTTTTTTATATGATCAATAGAAGCCAAAATACTTAGAACCGGTATTCTGCAAATTTTTTTATTTTTACGCAGGTAAGCACTTTTTATCAGTTATCTGCTTTGTCCAACCGCTGACCAAGGCTTCTCTCATTTCTTTAACCTAAGAAAGGGTTTTTGAACCTGGATAATTTATTTTACTTAATTTTTTTTACAATGTCGCTGAGATATACAAATGTATACTGCTACGGAATCCTTCACTAATTAAATTTTAACTAGCTTTTGCAAGCAGCTATGCCTAAATGAAATTTTCATATTTAGTTTGAAAGTTTTCATTAACCATATTGGTTAATATAATAATAAATACACATCTAAATCGATTCAGCTATTTTTACGATTACCGTAAATAAATTGACAGACAGAAAAACAACCTAAATAAATCAATGGGGTACTTGAAACGGGTTAGCAACAATATGCAATACAGTTATTTTGAGATTGCAGCCAGTTTTTTTTTATGATCTCAGGCCTGTATCTCCGGAGGGGTAGGCAGAGGTGTAATATTACACCCACGTTTCGCCATGTTGTATTTTAGGTCCCACGTAATAGGGACGAGCCTATTGCCGTTACCGGGCACATTGCCAGACTCCGTGCTGCTACTGAGAATTCGGCAAAACTCAGTAACACTTTTGCCTGACCCGGGATTCGAATCCGAGACCTGATTAGCAGACGCATATGTAATCCTCTAGACCACGGAGGCAGTCAAATATTATTTATTTGAATTATTTGTCTGTCTCTGAGCGCAAATAGGTGAAATTTGGCATGTATGTTCCTTGAGGTATGTAGAGCGCACTAAGAGAGGATTTTTGGAAATTCCTCCCCGAAAGGGGCTAAGCTGGTTGTCAAAATTTGTGTGAAACTTTTTATTCCCTCAATGGATTAACTTCAAACTTTGTATATTGGTTCCTCAAATGAGAATAGTGAACATTAAGAAAATCTTTTTGGAATTATTTTCCCTAAGTGGTTAAAAACGGAGTCAGAATTTGTATGAAACCTATTTACGCCTTCAAGGTATTAACTTCATACTTTCTTTATTGGATCCGCAAATGACGTTAGCAAACACAAAGACATTTATTTTGGAAATTCTTCCCCTAAGAGTATTGCAAAGGGATTCAGAGTTTGTGTAAAACCTTTTATTTTCTATAATCCGTGTATAATATCCTTGCGTTACTGACTGACTGACAGACAAATTACAGCCGAAATTGTTGGGCGCAAGAAGGTGAAATTTGGCGTGTATGTTCCTTGAGCGGGGGTAGGGGAGTTTGTACAAAATATTTTATCTAATCGAAATTTATGCGTGCGAAGCAGCGGGCAAAAGCTAGTACTAACGATAAAATTATCATCAGCCCTTTATACTGTCCCACTGCTGGGCACGGGTCTCTTCCCATTATGAGAAGGTTAAGGCCATAGTCCACCACGCTGGCCAAATGCGAGTTGGCAGACTTCATATGTCTTTTTGAGAACATTATGGAGAACTCTCAGACATGCAGGTTTCCTCACGATGTTTTCCTTCACCGTTTTACAAGCGATAATTAACAATTTAATACGCACATAACCCCGAAAAGTCATCGGTGCGCGCTGTGGATTCGAACCCGGACCCTCTGCGTAGCAGTCTGTCGGTCTCTCCACTAGGCTACAATAAAATTACTTGCTTAACGATAAAATTACTTGATAAAATTTCTTAAGTGCAGCTTTATGCACCAGAATTACCCTACCAAAGTGTAGTTGAGTTATTCCTACACCTAATTCATAGAACCGCTTCAAAGTCTGTGTTAAGTCGCATTAAACATCGCACCACGTAAAACTAGAGCCAACGACATATTCACAAATCACGGCAGTATCAGTCAAGAAATAAGCATAAGTTCTATTCCAAGTAGGAGATGAGAAATTAAAGCGATTACTTTGATATATCGCTGTTAAACTTACCGATAAGTCACTCTGTGAGAGATCGGCTCCAAATGGCACCGCTATAAAGTTATCCATCGCCTCAAGATACGCCAATGGAGGGAGGGGACAGACGGGGAATGGCGCCTTAACATTTTGCAAACTTTATATCAATTATCTTTGCGCCAATCTATTCGTTTTATTATATTGCTCTTATTGTTACGGTTTTATTGATAAATTAACGTTGTTTTCGTGTTTTCGTAGGGTAACTAAGCTAAATGATATTTATCTATTTTAAAGTTCTTGTAATTTGCGTTAACGGTATAGAGAGTATAAACAACTTTAGACTCACCCATAATAAATAAGTTATTCAGACACTTCACTTAATCCTTATGTACTTATATCGCCTTAAACACCACTACAAAAAAGTAAGTACTAAAAAAATTCAAATAATTTTACATTGATTTGTGAAACATGAAACAGTATTACTTGCCTTGTATCTAGTATATTATATGTTCGTAATTCTGCAGTTCTAAAACTTAGCTATAAGTATACAAAACTATAGTTTTGTAAGTAAAGCATCAATAATCTAGTGAAGTGAATTTTGAACAGACGCCTTTTTATCAACATCAGCGATGTAGAGAATACCAACGATATTCAAATAATAATGATATGTGTATGTAACGTTATATAACTTTATGCACAAACAACCACTCGTTATAGTTTATAAAATATATTCTGTATCAATTCCAAGTCACTCTACTATGAAAATCGTACAAGCAGTACAGCAAAAATAATACAAACCGTGTCACTTTATTATACATATAGATTCAATACTCAACTATAACACCGAAACAAAAAATCACGACATAACGAACCGATCAAAACCCTACCTGCCAATTTGTAGCGGTCCAGACCTTACTATCTATCAAACAGCTCTGTCCCAGCTCAGAGAACGACAGAATCCCCTTATAAGTTACGCAGAAACGCCTACCAACCATTCTACATAAAATATGTACCATACAAAATATTATGTAGTACATAATACACACAAACTGAACCGGGCAATTCACAAAAGTAAAAGACATCTGAAAAGACTGCTAGCCGCTATTTTAGGTTCATTTTATTATTCGTAAAATAAAGAAGTTACGAAGGGACAGAATAACACTTGACTAAATAAATAAATTCTAAGACAGACGAAGAGAGCTGGAGGCGGATTGAAAGTATATGCTTTCACTTTTACACGATGTTCAGTTGGTGTGAACACACGAGACGATCGACACTTACGCGATTGATTGATTACTGTTGGGCTTAGTTATGTATGAGGCTCCCCGCTAAATGTTGCCTCGGTACTTACATGTGACATATAGATAAAATCCTGAGTATGATTTGTGGTGGATACATATATTTTGTTCGACTATATTTAGTTTAACAACGACGGGTCTGTATTTTATTGAAGGATGTATTTTCTTTTTCTCCGGGAAACTAAGATAAGAGAAATATAACTGTTCTCTATATTTAGATTCCAGTAAAAAGGCGTCCTTGTCCGTGTGGTGACGGATTAAGATTATGAATTGTCACCACCCCATATCATCCCATGGGTGTCGTAAGAGCCGACAGAGGGAGCATATTATGCAGAGAACAGCACTGTAAGAGAAGGAAAACTTGATACACACCCTCTACCAACCCGCTTGGCCAGCGTGGTATAGTAGGCCAATTCCTCCTTTCAAAGGAGAGGCCTAGTCCAGCAGTGGACTATTAAAGGCTGATGATGATGAAAAAGGCGTCCTTATTTGGCATTCGGGTTGGGTTTTAGTGGAAACACCACATACAGCAGCAGTGTTTCCAAACCAGTTCGACATTGGAATCTTCAAGAAGAGAGCATAATTATTCCTTTTTAAAAATTAGGCAACGCACTTCCTTCTTGATCCTTCGGGCATTGCGGGTGTCTATGTGCGGCGGTGATTACTTACCATCAGGTGACCCGCTTGTTCGTTTTTCTTCCTATACTATAAAAAAAATACTCCGGCTGTCATTTGCTCAAGACCCGTAGATCCCAAGGGATCTTCCACCTCGTAACAAAAAAGGTACGCCTTGTGTGTAATGAATTATTTTTTATTGATCTGACCGAACTACCGAGTAACAATTGAAATTTCTATTTGATTAAACTAATGAATCCGTCGTTACGTGAGTTACTAATGGTCTTAGAAGACTCATATTAAAGTCAATTGAAACTTATAAACCAGACCTTCTTAATAACGTTGTTGACACGAGGCCAACCCTGGCGACCTCCTTTCAATGTATTGACCTAAATATTTTACTGCTGATATATCAATATGAAATAAGTCATTTGTTAGAAATAAATCGGTTACCTTATCCCTTTTTAAAATACAACATACAGTAGAAATTTCATGTCATTAAATGAAAATTCGTGAATTATCTCAATCTGTTTTTGAGAAGCACGACAAATAGTTTGATATTTTCCCTTTAATTTATGAAGAATGCACCACTACTGAACAGAAAAGAAAGACATCCATTGTAAAAAACTAAGCAAAGAGTGGTCGACATAATGTTTTGCACGGTATGTCACATATACTGCTCTCACTTGACCAGCCCTACGCTGTCAGAAATAGCCGTCCCCGTGCAATACAGAAACGTTTTCTAATAATCACCCCGACATTATTAACATCGATTTAATGAACGGTAAAGATATTAAGTTACAAATTAACAATCGACTTCGCCGAAGGTACACAAAATGTTGTCTGAAATTTAGTTAACAAAACTTACTTACTTTGATTATGAAAGTTTGCAAATATATACAAATAACTACAGGCAATTTTGAAACAGTGTTGAAAGCAGTTGTGTCAACATCCAGTTGGGAAGTTATAATATGATTTGAGTGGAAAACCTTCTTATATAAATCGCAGCTAATCCTTCATAACGCTTAATGTTTCGAGGCGGAATTATGCATAGCCCGGGGGATTAGCGAGTTGTCATCCCTGTCGCTCCGCAAAGACTCAGCTAGATCATTTTCATGGTCGAATGTGCGGACAAATAGTTAGATACGTACCCGAAGGAAATAGCTCTTGTCCTAATAGCCTTTTGTTAATATTACTTTACGCTTTGAGTGCTCGCTGTGTCCTCGCTTTGAGTGTGGGTGTGTTGTTATGCCCGTTTTCTTTTGAGAATATTCTCGTACGCCCTGAAGTTACGGCGGTTAGATAAGGCTGTTTGCCACTAAATTGTTGTTGTTTATTTTTTGTTCTTTATTTAGGTTGTTATATTTTAGAGATTCAGCCTGTGTTTTATGACAATATTTTAGTAGATAGACTTACCTTAAGAGGACGCTTTTACGTAGCAAATTCTAACAATCAATAGACACTAGGTACTCGTGTTTGAATAGAAACCGTAATGTAGACACACTGCTAGCAGTGCGTGATAATTAAAAATACACATAAACTAACAACGTTGCACAATTTGGTATAAGCGTATAAGCGTGCAGTTAAAATTACACTATTTGTGAAAATATAGTCAAATTGTGTGACCTGTTTTTTTTGTTGACTGCGGTGGAAACTCTCCTTATCAGGCATTTCAACTCTACGCTAACCCGATAGAGTGTGAGCGACTGGGCTTGGGACTGACGAAGGAGGTGTGTGGAGGCTCTCCCCTAAAAGCGTAGTGGCGGGGTCACGCGATTCGCGGATAGCATACTTTTCCGTGACCCCACCCGGGATTGGCCCGCCATTGGTGTTGGCGGGCCCCGTCTCGTTATGCTACTTGGGAGGCGGCGCGGACACTACGCCGCCTTCTTGCCTTTTGGCAGACGGGGAGCAGCCCCAGCGCTCGCCGTCCGCAGGCACTAAAACCCAGCGGCCGCAGAGGATAAGGAGGACGGCAACCTGACAACACCGCATCTCCTATTCCTCTGCGGCCCCACCGCAACGCATCAAATGGGGCGCCCCCATTTGGTCGCTGGAGATAGGGCGCGCGGCAACGCAACACCGACACGCCTCTCCTCCCGCGACCGCGCCCGACTGCGAGGGACAGACAGAACAGTCCCCCGCACCCGCACCTTTGGATGCATCCTACGCAGGCCTCACCCAAGCCCACATGGAGCTTCCACTCCCGTGATCCTGCTTAGCTTCACCGTGGGTGTCCAAGCTACGGTTACTGAGCCCCCCCGCCACAACTAGGTGGAGACCCCACAGGGGGAGAGGCTAATTATGTGACCTATACAAAGTTTTAATTCATAAAGAAAACATAATCCGTACGAAAATTTACTTTGCGTTAAGGTTTTCAAGACAGTATAATTTATAAACGGCTTTTTATATTAAGTATGAATCTCAGTATCGCGCAAGCCGTACGTATAATAAAATCAGGGACGTGCTACAATACGGTCCATTTACATCTTTGAGTTGAGAATGTTTTCAACATAACTGTTCTCAGCACTTCATGTTTCTTTTCTTATTCTTTACAGGTAATATCAAATGTATTTCTACGATGTATTTAATAGTTACACGACATATGTATTTCATAATGAATCCAAGAGACGTAATAAAAGGCAACATTCATTCATTGGCTCCAAATTACTTTTATTCCTTTTGTCTTACTATCGACATTCGGGGTCTTGTACATCTCAATGCCTTTGGCGGAGTCGGTAAAGTTGGTAGGAACAAGTTTGTTCGAATAAGTGACGTGGAATGATCAATAGGGTGGGGGCCAAACTCGACCGCCGCGATAACGTAATTACCGGCAAAGCCTCAACCCAACGGCGACCTGAGCCGCCTCTACATTGTTTCTTGCCCATAATCTATCGGGTTATTTTATGTATCATGATTTTCCATTACGGCGGGGAATTTTGGGCTGCCGAATTAGGATGCGTTACCGCAAGTTATTATGCTCCGTCAAGGAGATTTGTAATAACAATATTAAGGCGTAATGGTTGTTATATTTGTTATGATTTATTTTGTTATATATTTATGTATGAAAAGCGCATATTATCTGCAAAATGTTTCACATTAATTTTATAATATGTAGTAATCCAGTAACTTTGCCTGAAGAACTGAAGTGATAGCATCGTAGCTCAATTCAAACTACATAAACCACACAAGTAACAAGTTTTTAAAGTGAGCTATGCTGTCAAAGCCGGTAGAAGTACCGTTCTACTGAAAGTTTTTTCAATTACAAGTGTTTTAAAACTATATAATGAACGCAATAATTAATTATATTATATATTTTCTTAACAGATTACAGTCCCTATACTTTGCTCTTTGACATTTTTTATTATACTTACTCGTAAAAGTACACGGTTGGGGTAGTAGTTTACGCGACCACCTTGTAGGCATCATTGCTCCACCTATGCTGACCAATACTTTTATACACTAATTATTGTTTCAAGTCTGGGAGTTCTTGTGTCCGTTGGTTGAATATGTGTTTGTAAAGTCCCCGTCGATACAGGTGTATTCCAATAAAACACAGAATGTATTCCCAGAATACATCCTGTGTCAGGCCTGATACGGTTATTTTTGTTATAAAAAAACGCCTTTTTATTTTTTCATTCTATTGTACTTCCTCATACACAATATTCAAGGAACTTATTATTTCCAGACAACGATCAGCTACCTTAATAAGTAATACAAAGTTAGTAGAAGAACTTTATTATAGTTTATTAATAGGCCGACGGCTTTTGACAGCCTTGGGCGTAGTCTTTACATAGGTAAACTAACAATAAACCACAAACTTAATGGAATATTAGATTGATTAATTATAATAAACTTGTAGAATATTGCTTGTGGACTTACTTATTTTTATCGAGTGTGTGTGTGTGACGAAAGTGACGAAATGTATGATACAAATTGAGTGAAATCACGCACGTAAGCTTTAGAATCTATATTCTATTGATATGTATTAGGGGACCTAGCCTAATACTTAAAACATCTAATAAATAAAAATCCTGTGACGGGTTGTTAGTGATCGTACTCCTCCAAAACAGCGGCTTTTATATTTTTTTGAGTATATTTGGCTGGCGGAGTATACATCGTAAAGTATGTATATTTCATACCGGACGGTTATCTGGGTATCGCTGTCAGATTTTTGAAAAGTTTTGTCGCTTTATCTACAGAATAATTGTTGTTAATTGTACATATGTACCACTAACATCTTTAATGCACATATTTATACACATAACAGAGTACCTAGAGTGCTAACTTACAGGCATCCCCCACTCTACTCCTATAGGGAACCTACAGCCTAATATCATGTTTGTAGTACTTCAGTAGTTATGGTTGGGAGTTGATTAGTGTAGTCCTGTACGTCTCCATAACTTTGGTTTGGTATTTGTAAAATTGTGTTTCAGACACTCTATAATAGTAAAATCTATGAAAAGTTATCCGATCTGGTAACAGAAGAATCTCACAATGAATTCAGTCAGAAAAACTGCTATAATAATATAATATCATAAATAAAATACCGTTTTTCGTACAAATTACCAGATATGACACCTACTTTTATCCATGTATTTTTAATAATATAGTCATGTGTATCTAGTAATTCGCAGTCACGTAACACTTATTTACGAGTAAAACTTTCCACAATAAGGGACGTGGAACTGCTAGTTAGACTTGCTAAACTTTAATCCCAATGTGTCTCAAATAATAATATAATAAAGTGTTGCCACCTCGTGCACCGACGATATTTTGGTTACGTTTTACGCTTGTCATTACAGTAGTTTTGAAATGGATAATGACTTTCTGTTATTTTCTAGCACTACGAGTATGTGTTTTATAAGTGACTGACTTTTGTGATTAAAGAAATTGTGTATTTATATTTATTCATTCATTCTTGACACAATTTATATGAATATGCAAAAATATTTTGTTCTCGAAATTATCATAATACAAAGTCTGTTTGTTTAAACGTGATAGTGGCATTTTTTTTTATTTTCTTTCCGTTAGAACCATCCTCGTACGTCAAGGAATATTATAAAAAAAGAATTAGCGAAATCTGTTCGGCTACTCTCGAGATTTGCGCTTAGCAACACATTCAGGGAATCATTTTTATATTATACAGGTTGTTTGGTAATTCGACCAATTTCTTGAAGGAGGTTATATTTTGGGTCATTTGTAACAAATTGACCCCATCAACTAGGGGTCCAAAATAAACGTTTCTGAGATATCATGATTTAAAGATTTTTTTGAAATTTTCCTCCTTGTCATCAAAATATTGAAAACAAGAAAAAAACTATTCACTTTTTGGCTCTAAATTGTTACTTTTTGGAAAGTTCGTTAATTGACCTTAACAAAAAAAAACCGGTAAAATATCTCAAAATTTTAAAAATAAAGGGTCGTAAGTGACGAAACTTTATATTTTTGGATGATTTTCTGAAAATTACCACATTTCGCCATGAATATTTAGATCCCACGTAATAGGGGACGAGCCTATTGCCGTTACCGGGCACATCACCAGACTTCGTGCTGCTACTGATAATTCGGAAAAACCCAGTAACACTTTTGCCCAACCCGGGAATTGAACCCGGGACCTCCGATCAGCAGTCGCATACGCTATCCACTGCACCACGGAGGCATTAAAAATATATGTACGACATTTGACGTACTAATTAATTAAAAAAAAAACATCAAGGGTTTATTACTTTTCGATAATGGGTACAATTATAGTACACTTTTATAACAGTGAAAAAAATACGAGCTGAAAAGCAGAAAATTAGAGTATATAGATTGAGAGTAGGCCCGGAGCAGCGCTCGCACATTTTATTAAAACCGAATCGTTTTTGCCCGAGCCCATGAACATTTCTGGAAAAACCTTTTTAGTGCACCACTAAGATCTCCAAGATACCTACATATTATATGCCTAAGTAATTTCAACTTCTTGTGCCTAGTAGTTTTGGCTGTGCGTTGTCTGTTGGTCAGTCAGTAACGCAAGAATTTTATATATATAGATAAATACACTATATTTTAGTGTACAGTGAAGAATATTATATATCTATTGAATGTTGTTAAGTTCCCTACGTCACAGAATGTATAGCTAGTGTGAGAGTAAATAGATAAAAACCTATTAGCCCAACTAGTTACCAATGTCTAAGCTTTAACAAATAATTACATACAGCACATGTTCCACTGAACGTAAGACGTTCTAATGTCTTGGCAGCGAGAGACGAGACGAAGCGACCGCACGTATTCAATAAATATGTGTTCCGTATTCGCCAGGGACTTGAACTACAACTGAACTGTGTTATAACTATCCACTGTCTATTATGTATCATAGCCAATAGACAGCGCAAGCGATAGAGAATGACGGAATATAATAATATCTCGTATTTATTTCGTACATTTTATATAGAGATGATCACGGAAGATTTTGCAAGTATTTTTAATGAACTTAAGCTGTAAGTGGAGGCCCTTTGTATGAAAATTTAGAGCTAATCAACACTGGTTATAGAAAAGCTGAATTCGAAAAAACTAATTACATAAAACCACTTACCTACTATATTATAACTGACGGGTATGTTTGTTTTTTGAATCAGCTAATTGCAAAACCTGCAAAAAGAAATTATATAATATATTTTTAGGTAACAGCCGAATTATAAGGAAAGCTAACCGCCGGCAAGATCCATAACTATAACATCGTACCATGAGTACCATGCTCCTTCGGGAACAAGCAAAAATAAATGCAACGTTAAGCTAGTAGGATTGAAGGACGAAAACATAGAGCATAGCTAGTCCTTCTCTTTTAGCAATTATCAACTTCTAACAATAGCTATTCTATCTCTGTTCAATATTCAATCATAATTAATTGTTTACATGAAGTCATAAATCGGCATCTCTTCAAATCAACCATATCCAAGAAAATAAGCAGCCAAAAATCGTACCATAAAATATAACAAAGTGTTCAAGTTCATTATTTAGGTATGAACATAAAAAGTAATAGGTCGCAAGGAACATGTCGCCATGGCGGTCTCAGTTGTGGACTGGCAGGATTCCAAGGGAGTGAATTTACCGCGCCTGCCTAACTTGTCTTCATATAACCACGTCGTTTGTAATGCTCGTGAATAGATCTTATCACTAGATTATTTTAGAGATAGATAAGCTCATGATACAATTATATTTAAAAAGTAGTGACTCGTGGGATTGATGAGTTGGATGAAATTTGTGTGATTCACAAATAGTTGTTGAGCCGTATTTTATGAGTTTATTTTTTCAATATTTATCAAATACGAAGACGAAATAGTAGGTTAAAATGCTTTAGTACCCTTTATATGAAAATATTTTTCAAACATAATGAAATTATAGCAATAGCAATAGCTGGAGAGAGGGACCTATGGAGAAGTGTAGGGGAGACCTTTAGCCAACAATGGGACAACATAGGTTATAAAAAAAGTAATGAAATTATAGTCACCGACGACCTATGACCAGCTGTAAGAACGTTGTAAAGGAAAAATAATGACACGAATAATATCTCGTCATATTGTATTCGAAATACCTCTTAATTTAAGGGACTGCCTTTCTTCGTAACTTCAATGGAACTTTTCCTCCTTGTTCCCAGGTCGTCCAGCGCCCACAGTGATGTGGCTGATAGACGGCACGCCCGCGCCGCAGTACATCGGCGAGAAGACCGACACGCACGTGGTGGTGAACCGGCTGGAGCTGCCACACGTCAGGCGCAACCACCTCAACACCACGTTCCGCTGTCGGGCCTCCAACACCAACCTTGTCAGCCCGCAGGAGAAGACTGTTAGACTTGAGATGAACTGTAAGTATCTGAATCATATTCAACTGCATCTTGCTGTAGCAAGGCTTTCTCATAATCTGGTAGGCCACTATAATATCTAATGATACTACATCTGCTCCCAAACTTCGCGGAGCCTGCACTATAGCATCTAAGCAACTGAAAATAATACTAGATTAGATACTTGAACTAATATTTAGATATCTGAACGAAGATATTCACATGTTTTGACAATTCGTACGGCACTATGAAAAAACTGTCTATGTTGCGAGGAATATTGATAACAAAAAAATAACTGACAAATGTACACACACACTCGTAACAATATTGTATAGGAAAAAAGGTCTGGCTGTTCTATGTATACATCTCGAAGCATTACGGTTTACTCCACACTGAAATACCGTGTTCGTCACTCGACTAAGGGGTAACTGTTATCCTTAGTGCTTGGCCATAGTAGCGCGGGCAGCCCGTCTTCATGTGTCCGTAGTGGCGCGTTTGCGGGTGCGGTGTACAGTGTTTGTCAATACAAATTTAGTATTGTGACGTATCGTGGCTAGATTAATATGAGTCTTCAGTTGTCTCTGTCAGTTGTTCGCCAAATTCGCAACTAACTGATAACAAGGCTATAGCCGTGCGGATAATGCAACCGCCTCACGGTCTGAGGGCGTGGGTTCAAATCACATTTATAGCTTTTATGAGAATTTCGGGTTTTATGAAATTTGGAAAATGTTTATGAATATTTGGCAAAAATTTATGTATGTATTTTGATTAAAAATTGGAAAATTCTAGTAACTTTAGGAACGAATGAAAGGGTTAAAAAGAGATATGTGGTAATGTAAATAAATCTAAAAATTAGAATTTATATAGATACTTTGCATTTTTAAGGGCGGTTTCAGATTAGCGTATTTTTCTGCGCGTATACGGTCGTTTTAGCATACGCGCTTACACGCGCGCTACAATACGCGCTTCAAAAAACCAGACTCACGTAAACGGGCGTGTTCGCTCGAAACGGTAGCGACGTCTTGTCAGTGTCAACATGGATTTTGACGGCTCGTGGGTATACGAGCTTAGAAGCGCGTCAACGCTCGTACGAGTTGCGCGTGTGCCAAAAGGCGCGCCTATACGCGCCTACATGCGCTTCCAAAAACGAGCTTATACGCGCGTATAAAACGCTAATCTGAAACCGCACTAAGTTCATCATAATATAATACTAGCTTTTGCCCGCAGCTTCACGCGCGTTGAAGTCGGGGTAACATAAATTTACTTTCAGTCTCAAGTTGTGTGAGACTCCTGATTAGTCTAAAGAGTTCAGAAACTCTATAGAGTACAAAGTAATTCGGTCAGTATCCATGGCATTATCTACATATATACCGAATATACCTATATCTATAAACAGTCTTCCTTGATGAGCGAGTTCGATTTAATTTAAAATAAATTACTCATAAAAGTTTGAGATCCGCACGCTCCGCATTGTTTCCCGCTTGCCGCCCGCGCATTCACTACGGACACTTGTATGAAAGTCCTATGGTTTGAGTTGCCCGCGTGCTCCCCGCGTTGCACCGCTCGCCGCCCCGCTCGCCCACTACGGACACTCCTATAGAGTTCCATATGTTTGAGTTTCCCGCGCCGCGCCCGCACCCGCGCCCGCCTTTCACTGTGGCCGAGCACTTAGACAGTTTATATTTTGTACGTGGTGACTAAAGTCTTACATGAAAATAATAGCTGAAACCATTACTTCATCGAGATAGTAGAATAATTGTGGTCAGAGTTACACTTACCATGAACCTCACTGCAATACAGAAATATCGTATAATTCCCACAAAATACGGACGGACGTACGTAAAATATTACCTAGTGAAATAGCATTCATATGGAGTTACTTGCAGTCAATTTCAACGTAAACCACAATTCGTATAGTAATGCTGGACAGTGGTCGACATATCAACTGCTGAATGTTCTACATTTTATGACCATGTATCTATCATTCGTGCACTTGCCTAGAGGCCTTGCGGTTGTAACTGTAACCAATGTGATAGCTTGTAATATAGCCCTAGGGGAAATATTGGGATATAAAAGAGATAGTTATTATACGAGTAATGGTGTATTGTTCTTCCATGTTCATCTTTAGGTACGGTGTTATAATATAATTACGTACCATACTTTCTGCACAGTCCTTTCAACAATACCATGCCTTTTGAGAGGCACATAGATTCTTCATTAATGGAGTACCGTTTCAATGCTAAAAAATTGCAATTGCTAAAAGATACAATCTATATATCAGAAACGATTCGAGTGACTTTGTTCTAACTGCGGCTGTGAGCTTTGGCATAGTTAAAGTTTCTGTGGAGCATGATCGCAGGTAATTCTGGTTAAATTTCAACCACTTCGCAAATACTAGTATACATAAATCCTTAACAAATTCCTTTAACAACTATTAATTGAACTCCCATTTATTGTTGCTAATATTACACTTCTGTCTAGTCCCAAGAGGCACAAGTATGCCTGTGTGTATACGTGAAACTCCACCGGTATACTGGTATAGCATTTATGTATATTTTTATACGAGAGACGTGACGTAGCTGATTCACTTCCTGTAATTTTCCAACAACTCCTGCGAGATTTCATCGCTAAAAGGTTTCAACGAGCCATTGTGGTAAAATAAATAAGAATGAAATCTTCACAAAATATGTTTGGTATGGGAAATGAAATGCTGCGGGTGTCAAAGCTTTTGTTCAATCTAAAGGTGCGTTAGTCGTGATATTACGATTATGAATTGTTTGTTTCTTATATTCATGTATTAATTTAAATATAGATTCACCTGTGTTTATTTAAAGACATATTTATTTCTGCATTTTGGTTGTTTACAACACTTATACAAGTAAAACCCTATTCTAGACGATGCCGGCTTTTCCTAGCTAAATGGCTTCTTGAGAAGAAAGGCCGAAACAAACTCAGAGTCATTCTTTTGTCATTTCAATGTCTTTAATCTTTTCTTAATATATTGAAGTCCAGACAAAATGGGTTTAGTATGCAAGTACAATGCAGGATATCGTCTGACGCTTTTGACTGACTCAGCCCACTAATGGCCCGCATTCAACAGCAATCGTACGGCTCGACCTTGATTGAGGAAGCCAGTACGATCTGTATCAGTATGCCTCCACGCCATCAGAAGGAGTATGCATAAGCATATCAGCCTAAGCTATCACACAGGTTGCCACAACTTTTTATTTAAATATTTAATAATGCCCACATTGTACTCACAACTTTACATTCTAATATATGTTAAAATACATGTTGTAAACAACATGTTAAAAGTAATCAAAATTTAAACAATAAAATGTCATAAATTTAAAATGAGAATTTGAGAACAGAGATTCATATTTGTGTTTATTTACCCGTATACGTCGATACTTATACGGATAAATAAACACAAATAGCGAGTCTTTGCGTGAACAAGAAGTTACGCCTGACTAGTAAAGAAGCCATGGACCATGTTTATCTGAAACATATTTTTTTATATTTCCGTACAAATAAACTTTACAACAATGAGCACAATAGCGTACGGTCTATGAAGGACCCTGTCCTACTGACCAAAAGAAAAAAAAATATTTATCTATAGAGCAGAGTCGTGATTTTGTACTAACGTAGACTTGTGCTTTGGGCTCTTATTAATTTGTTTTCTTATTTTACTTATATTTTTATATTGGGAACATATTTTAAAGCAAAACTTGACTCACTCAGCTTAAAAAATAACTTTAATGATGTGAACGCTGGGGAGACAAGTAATTGCGAATCCCACAAACTTGAGTCCCACGCTGGGATTTTACCCACAACATACATCGTGCGTGATAAAAGAGAGAATTCTCTGTCATCTGCATAGTAATGTTGATGGAAGATGGTGTTGTATTATCTGTATATATAAAATGCTTGCGTTTTTGACTGACTGACAGACAAGCTATAGCAAAAACAATTAGGCGCAGGTAGCTGAAATTTGGCATATATATTCATTGGGGATCGTAGGGGTGCACTAATAAGGAATTTGCCGTAATTCTCACGGGATCGGGCACAAACGGTTCAATTTAAATTAAATCAATCATAAGACAAGACTTCTACATATAGATAAAATGGACATACTCAATAAAATCTACCCTGAATTACCTACTATGTATTTAAATAAAAATATGACCGCGTAAACTCAAGTTTTCGCCAGTAGACAGCGTGATTCCTGAGGAAGGCCTAAGTGTATAGGCAGGCGGACCCATGGGAAAGTCTAGTAGATATTAGAGTTAAATTGCACCTAGAAACAGAACAAATAATCATGTTCATCACACAAATATTTGTTCTGGGTGAAAATCGAACCCACATACTCCAGCTTAGCATTCAACCTCTCTGACCACGAGACTAACAGGATATTCAAAGAATATTACATAATACCATTATACAAGAATTTCATTTCAATTTCATGTTACAATTCCGTTATCGTGTTTTTTACTAAAAATGTTATCCTTGTCGTACATTAAAATACTCCAAAGTAATTATTTAAGGCTTCCCTTTTACCTTTGATAGCGTTAAAGGAAAAATAGGCCCGTCTTAAGATCGACATTTTATTTGATATCATAATTGCTTCTTTGTTGTAAATGAACACAGGTAGCCGTTTCAAGTTAAATATTAATTACCTATTTGCTTCTTTAAAAATACCGAAGCTCATTTTTCAAAATAATTTGAGGGTTCTTATTGTTAATTTGTACTCTATTGATACAAATCGAAGACTTGATATCAGATTCTGGGGCCCAATTCTGCTAAGTAAATATAGTTTCGATATCATGCCAGTGTCATACTTACGTCACAAAAAGCGTATTCTTCTAAATTATCTGATAATTTAACGAAGTTGTAACGAGATCGTAAATGAAACAAGTGTCAAAATATGTGTCAACGACGAACTGTTTATTTCAAATTATACGATAATGTCATTAGGTTATCAGAATACCGCTTCGGAGTCCATTCAAAATATAATATCAATGTCATATAAAAATAGGAGAATTGGCCCCCTGATGTTTATAAGTTATTTAATCCGTGCGGTGATAGACTACAAAATGTCACACATTTCATTCCATGGGTGTCGCACCATGCCACTAATCAAACTTCATATACAAGCAAATAATTGCGGAACAGATGGAAAAGTCGACATCAAACTTTATGTCAACCCTATTGCCTCAAAATGCTATTGTGACGGAAATAATACAGAAAAAGTTTGTATAATTAAGTTATATCACTACGAAGTGTCATTATAAGCCGCTCAATACACTTTGGATGAAATTGTGACCAATATCCATCCTTACGAACATTCGCATACATAATATGACCAGTAGTAGTACTAAGATGTTTATTCATATACCGAATAAAACTTTCTCTCAGAAACATCGCAATATTAAGTGCATAGATCGCGCAATGCGCAATGTTTTAGCTGATGGTCGGGTTGCTCAAAATGTTTAATTATCCGCAAAGAGATAAATTTCCAGCTCTCCTTAATACAGAAAGTCCATACCAATATTATAAACGCAAAAATGTGTTTTTTTTTGTTTTCCTTGTTTCACGTTACAACGGAGTTATTTTAAAGTATATTTTTGTATGTGGAGATAGTTAGAAAGCTGGAAAGGTAAATACGATCCAGAGACGCGGGCAAAGTGTGTTCGACGATAACGCGGGTGGGTCGCAGGCGAAGTCTAGTATATAAGTAAAATAGAGTTACCTAGACTAGTTTTGATCATAATTTATTCATTACCTCATATTCGGAACTTTACATCATCCAGTGATGTCGTTCGATTTCCTTAAAGCACAACAAAAAACATAAGGTTGTTTCGAGTCTGGATGTTTATTGTATCCGATCAGCAAATGTTTCTTAAGTCGTACACGATACAGTATTGACACCATAGTACAGAGTTTGTCTAGGTATAGGTTTTATATATCATTATGCAATATGCCTGTCTATTTAAAAAAGTTGATTGGGAGACCAATAAACCCTGATTCTTCAAACGAGACTTTAGACATCGATTTAAATGCTGCTCTCATCGACTTGTCAATCGATTGTACGAACAAGCAACTAGTGATCAGTGTATAAAAAACATGTGCTGTGTATTGTTATATTTAAAAAAGAACTCTATAGGATAGAAAGAGACAGACCAACCCTACTCATTGAATTTAAAAATAAATGTAAAACCTTCCCACAAAAATATATCACATTACCTCTCATTAAAGCCCCTAGCATTAACAGCATACATTTTTGCAGTGCGCCCAACTTTGGTGGAGATATTAAACAAGCCGGTAACGCTATCGTCAGAGAGATACGTCACACTGACGTGCGTATCCGAGGGCTCCCGGCCCCCGGCCCAACTCACCTGGTACAAGGATAACAGAAAATTCAAGAGAGGAAAGGTAAGCATAATTGTGTATTTCCTTCGCGTCCTTATATTTAGCTCGGACGTAATGATGTTGATTTTTCATTGTGATATTGTGTTGAGAATGAATTGTTGCGGACTTCATTACGTATATGGGTCGGGTAATTTGTTTTGATGTTTTAATTTTTGTTATTAACTCTTTTCATTGTGAAACTCAGCTGCTAAGCAGGCGATTTCTAGAAAATTGGGGGAATAACTATGAGGTTATGCAACAACCAATGATGTTTGCCTTAACGCTACGAGAGCGTTGTTCTTTCAAGTTTTTGTTTACTTTTGCCTGTTCCGGTGTATATTATGAAATTTTGCAAGATACATTTCACCCACTTTTCAGTTTTCTATTGAGTTGAAATTTTGCATGCATGTGTAAACACGTGACAATGCCATATTTTGATGTCATGGAGCTCATCTGATTAAATTGCTGGAAGGTGACTAAGGGAAGGTGAATAGGAACTGCGCAATGAAATGACACAGTCCCGTCGAGAAAAAGCGCAGATAAGCTTATTAAACAGATGATACTTATAATTTAATATGTGTATGGTCCAGAAATCATTTCATCACAATTGCAATTTTAAAAGTTAAAAGAGAGCCAGTAGTTATATTGCCGTTACTTCTTATTAAAATACATATTTTTATAAATTTATAGATAATAATATACCCTCTTACTACCTACATTAAAAAGACAATGCACGTCTCTTAACTCGTCTGTAGAGTTACGTCTACATTGCTACGCCGTAGCTATACGCTACGAGGTGACCGAAATCAATACGCAATCTGTTCCATAATCCCCACATATTATGTTTGTAGATCAATCTTGTTATATATTAAGCTTATAGAATGATTGTTTATTTTTCTCTTGCCAGAAATACCTACTCTCTCTCTCTCTCTCCTAAGCATTATTATTCCCATCTGATTGTGGGGTCTGCTTTCTTTGTTTTCTCCTTCCACTTTGCTCGGTTGGACGTGTCAGTGTCAGAAACATTGCAGCTGGTCATATCTTTTGTGATCATATCCGTCCACCTCATTTTCGGCCGCCCTCTTTTTCTGGGTCCTGTGGTGTGAATATCGATCACAGTATTTCCTATATAGTCAGGAGGTCGCCGTTTTATGTGTCCATACCATCGCAGCCTACTCTCTTTGAGCTTATCAGCGATGTCGCGCACGCCAAGGCTACCGCGAACGTATTCGTTGCGTATTTTGTCGAGCCTCGTTACTCCGCACATCCACCGCAGCATTTTCATTTCCGCCACTAGTAGAGTTAAATAATATGTTTAAAAATAACATTACCGGGTATTTGAGAGCGTTAAAATAATTTATATAGTGTCAAATTAACATGGTCGACATTCAATAAAATAATTAAATAGTTGTATATACATATGACTATATTTAATTAGTATAAATATAACTCCGCGATCAGACAATGGGCAACAAACGAAATATTTAATCATAGAAATTGCATTCACTTCAAAATATTAGCAAAATTACAGTACAGAGTCTCACCGACCTCCATATCCTTTCTCTCAGATAATAGAAGCAATGAACGAGACGTGGGTGAGCAGTCAAGTCCAGTTCATGCCTCTACCTGAGGACGATGGGATCCAGCTCAAGTGTCAAGCGGATAACAGCGCGCTGCCGGGACAGAGTCTAGAGGACTCCTTCAAACTAGATGTTGTTTGTAAGTATTTTGTTTACTTTGAAACTATGAATGAGATAAGAAGTTAAATATATTTAATGCTTCTAACTAGGCTTTGGCCTATTATACCACGCTATTGTAGGGTCTGATGACAAGTTTTTCTTCCTCGAGGTACTATTTGTTTCGTGTATTTTCCTTAGTCAGGTCACTAAGGAAAATACAACACCAACAGAATGGTATTGGATAGTGACACTTTCAGTCTTAATCCGTCACCACACTGAGTGGCATAATATGATAAAAGTGGAAAGACGGAAATAAATTTAAAAAAGAGATTTTAAAGTACTATGCAATCATACAAATGATATATTTACATTCTTATTTACTATTTTATGAAACATTGTTTGTTCCATTCCATCTAGAAATGTTTGATCTAGCTTTCTATAAAGGCACACGGCCTTTAAACATCCTTTCTTATCAAAGTGTGCTCGGTGACTTATAAATTACAATACACGATGTTCTCTGCGAGCATTGAATAACATATATTAATGAATATAGACTTCATTCTTCAAATATCTCAAACATTGTTAAAATTCAATAAACAGGAGGCTGAAGATTTACGTCTGAAGATTTCTTAGAAATAAATATATAGACAAATAACATGCAAATATACATATAACACACATCAAATAAATTATATAAATCTGTACTTAATAATAATACTACGATATACGTTACGTTTTCATAACGATATAAATTTCTAACCTTCATGAAATTCTGTCTTTATAATACAGACATCGGGCCATCAAACATCTAATTACAAAACTTGTATACAACTCTACTCAAACATAAGCACTCAGACAATATTCATGAAATAAATTCGACTATCAGATTTCAGCAAGAGTTAAGTTTTCTGATAGTACTTGCCTCCCTTTGTTATTTGCGAATGTTGAGCCAAGTTTCTATTTGTTTGTCCTTTTATTCCACGTTGAAAGTAACGAACAACTTCACATACGCCACGCAAACTTCACAAATTGTACCATGAGGGCACCGTACACAGAGATAACATGAAATGTTTAATACGAGCTCATGTTTTGAGATGAAAACGAGGCGTAATTGTTTGTGCAAATCAACTGTTCTATCTCTGTACGAACGTACGATGACACAATTAGCGTAACTTCTTAATTCGTTAAGACCTTACTTAAACGAATATTGCTGCAAAATAAGCAATAAAGGAGCTCAGTTCAACCAGTTTTCTCAGTTCTTACATCGTTGGAGTTAATTATCATTGGTGCTTAAGTAGACAGCAGGGTTAAACGCACGACACAGACATCAACACACGTGCTCAACAAAACCCACCTGAGATAAAGATATCGTTAATATTTATTATTGTTTGTCTGTACAAATAACTTGACATCAAAGCGAAATCGTTTGAGCATTCCTCGACTTAGAAGTTTATAAGTAAACTTCGATAAAGTTAATTAATGCGAATTAGTTTGTTTCTAAAAGTTTCTAAATAGAGATTTAATAATGAGCAGTACTAAGATGGATTACGAGTACTACATTATGTATAATACAGTGAATAGAGGCAATAAAACATTATACTAAGTCACTAGCAACATAGGGCGGGGAATATTATAACGACTACATTGGAACGTTTCATCTAATCTTTATCGAAAGTCAATTAAAGTTTGCGTGATTGTCATATTGATAGAGATAAGCCACTGTAATTTAGTAGCGTCCTTTACACTGACTCTTTTTAATAATTTATAGGTATATTGCATATTTGTGTTACTACTATAGAATTGCTTCTTTGATCCAGTGGATAGCGTATGCGACTGCTGATCGGAGGTGCCGGGTTAGATTCCCGGGTCGGGCAAAGTGTTACTCGGTTTTCCCAAAATCTCAGTAGCAGCACGGAGTCTGGTGATGTTATTGGTAACGGCAATAGGCTCGCCCCCTATTACGTGGGACCTAAAAATTCATGGCGAAATGTGGGTGGTTATATTAATAATATTAAATTATTAATAAGAATATTACACCTCTGCCTACCCCTTCGGGGATACAGGCGTGAGTCTATAAAAAATAAAATAAAAAAATACTATGGAATTGTTAAAAACGTAGTGTTTAGCATCCTCCGAACAGGTACCGATGATTAAAGAAAGGGTAGTGACTATATGGTGGAAACGGTAAAACGGGTCTTGTGTAGTCTGGGGGAGACCTACGTGGAATGCAATGGTCTGATGATTATGACTTGATATTTATGAGTAAACCAGGCAGTTACTATCAAAGATCTAAAAACTTTTATAAAGCCTGAGACATGGCGATCTATACTTTGCTATCCTTGTTATATTATTGAGATAAATTGCTTATTTTGATTCAAAACACAAGTATAATTGTTAACAATCATCCACCAATGTAGTAAAATCCACAAAACACCTCTGTTCCACCCAGCTCTGTCTATTTATAAACAAGCTTGTGTTATGTAAGACACTTTCTGAGAACATTTAAATGACATCTCGTACGCGTGAGCTAAACATGTTATAGAATAAACACTGAGTCAGGGAAATACAGGGGACGCTTAAACTCGCGGTTCGAGGAACGTAACACCCTATATGTACACGTTGCTACTTTCTTAATTAAAATACATGTAAGTGAAACATGCGTTACGCCCCCTTTAGCACAAACACTTATGCTTAATAAAGCCTAAGACTTAACGAATAATTGTTTAGAATTAAGATCATTGTCTAGGCTGATAACTGTAGTTGGCTGGTGACAAGAATGTATGTAGGTGGACTAGCAGTTGACTAATCAGTCAAGGCAGTAGCCTAGAATGGATTGTAACAGACTGCTTTGTACAGGATATCAGGTTGAAGCCCGCGGTGTGCACTACTAACTTTTCAAATCTATGAGTGTATTAAATTGTTTATTCATTGCTATGCTAACGTTAAGCCGTCGGTCAAAAGTGTCATGAAATTCTTCACCAGCCGTTATAGGAAGTCAGTACCCTAACATACAGACAGAATGGCGGTGGTCAGGTGACTGTCGCTCCATAAAAAAGCTATTATTCTGTCAAACAGAAGTATAACAAAAATGGACCCAGGCTCTAAGGCTAAATAAAGTCTCGCTTACTTTGACTCGTTCTGAACCGCTTACTAATAATACAAATTTAAGCGTAATTTATATCGTAACCAAACAAAAATCTGTTTACATATTTTTACCAGGTTAAGTATTCGCTTTAAACAATTTGTAGTATTCTTTACGTGAGACTAAAACAGATAATCACATATATTTTATTAAGTACGGAACGCTATCCATCAAGCCTTTCCTGGCTAAACAGGTAACGTTACTGTAGGGCCAGACCCATTGTTAGGGCGTTAACCCTTCTCATCGATTGTCATCGTCGTCCTCTGGATTGTGATACGTATCTTAAACAATTGGGACTTTATCGATTCCGACTGTGTTGTTTCAAGTACTTGGATACAAATTTAGACGCATTTTTAAAAAGGTCAACCGTACGTTCTGTATCTTCAGTATATATTATACATTCAGATAGTTATACCGTACGAGATAGCTCATACAAATTCAAATTTTCATTTATATTTTACAGCGTACCACCGCTTTAAAAAAAAAATCAATATATTTCCTAAAATAACACCTACGATGCATCGTTACTACACTTACCTAATGAAGCTCTAAAATCAATGCTATGTATGTAGGTAAAGCCCGCAGTAATACTCTACAGTGCTGGATTTATACAGAACTAGTTTTACCCGCGGCTCAACTCGCGTATGTCGGGTATACAAAGGAGAACCTTTGTGCTATTCGGATGTATAAGCTATGTAACTACAAAGTTAAATCAAAATCCATATAGAGTAGTTTTTTCGTGAACTAGTAACAAATAATTATAAAATTCATCCAATTCACAAACTTAACTATATAATGGTAGAATATAAAATAATTGTGTTATTTTATTTCCCCACCGCACAAGGGTTACTCTAACACGGTTAAAAAACATTTCGTGTTGTTTTTGTACGTTGTCTTTAACGTAATGTGCTTATCTAGGTACTTATCTGACGTGTCGGTTACCGTAAGCCCCCGTGTCACAACAAAGCCCGCAGCAGTGTCCCTCCCCCCTTCTTCACCTCAATCTCCGCGAGCCTGTGTCCCTAGCACAGAACTTTCCTCACTGACAGTTTATCCACTGCAACCAACTTGTTCTCAACTAATTCCGTCTAATTTAGTCTGTGGCTAGCACAGAGTCGCAGACGCGTGGCTTACACCGACTGTACGGTGACACCTTCCTGTCTGAAGGATTAATTTGGCTTTGTCCGCCTGCCTGTGCGCACTGTTTGACATGCCGCGTTTAGCCGCTACAACGGACAACACGCTGGTTTACTTGTGGTCAGAGACAAAGCTTTAGTGCGGACGTCGAACACAGCTGCGAAATCGACTGTAATCACGTTACTACTGTTTGTTTTGCTCCAGCTGAAATATACTTAAATCTGTACCTAAATAACGAAAGGTGAGTGTATGAATTCATAATAACCTGATTCGTTTTGCTTATAATAAAATCTTGATGAACACGGCTCCAATGCTAATGTTTATTTGAACAAATCCCGGTGCGTAATTTCGTCAACTAATTTAACACGTAACAGACCTTGTCACAACGCCGAAACAAACCGGCTATCTAACAATATTAAAAGCTTGTAGGTGCCAACACGAGAAACTCAGTAAAACGTAATTAAAACGTTGTTAGCGCGGCCGAGCACACACAACATCAACACTTAACATTCGCCGAGGACTCGCCAAAAACTAATTCGGACTAGTAGCAACCCTCGCCCGCCCCACCCGATCTGGATCGCAAAACGCTCAAGGGATTAAACAGGCTCAACATACCCGCTGCGTTTACATTCTAATAATACGGCATAACTTGCAAATTTATTTATGCGGGAACAGGTTATCTGCGGTGTAGCTATCTACCCCGCTTCAGTTTCACTTCTCGAGTTCTACTTTAGCTTAATTCACATTCCGTGTTTCGGAGCGGAGTCACTCAATCAAAACACTAATTCCTCAACGGGCCGGTCATTTTTGAGAAGCGCCAGGAAACGCGCTGACTCTATTACGACAGAGGAAATTAATTTCCAAATATAAATAAATTCTATTTACTTCTGCTCGGTGAACCGTAACGCATTTAGAGCCGGGAGAATTTCGCCGCTCACGGCGTGAATCGTTTTGGCAACAATTTAAACGGAGGAATCGTAAATGTTTATTTGGAGTACGGGCGTTTCCTCCGGCCGCGGGGCGACGTCGTTATAGGTCTTTAATGGCCAATAAAGTGTCAACGCCCGCTCCTTGCCACAGATAAGTGTTCACCTGAACGTAAAAACTCTCGCCATTGTAGACGACAGTCCGGCACGGTACTTTCAGACGCAGAACCCTTGCAAATACAAATTATTTTAACTGAAAGTAAATAATAATAATTATACATTTGAAATTTACTGACGAATGAATCTCGCGGCGCTTGTTCTTGTTAAAGTAGCTTTGGTAAAAGCCTTTCTTGTTTATGCCTTTGACTGTTTAATTGGTATCGAAAATAGCTTTGCAAAGGATTTCTTAAACGAACGAGATTCCCTAATTTACCGTAAACAAAACAACCTTGTATTTCCTCGTACAGCTAATTTGGTAAACGCCCCATGTTCATTAGCAATATATCCTTGAAAGTCTAGAAGTTAAACGGTTTTTAATTAAATCCGGCTAAGCGCTAAGCTCACAGTAAATTTAATTAACTAATTAGCCGTACAAAGGTGAACAAAGAAGAAAATCAAAATAATTAAGATATAAGAGACTATTAGCCATCATGATACTTGTATCAAAGGGCCTAATTATAATTTGTGCTCACATATTTATCTGTGCCTTAAACCAAGAAAAATATTAATGGCGAATGTACTTAGTTTTAGACTTAAAACAGTCGGTATTTCTTTGACTATTTTAAGAATCAGTAGACTGAACCTTGACATTTTAGTTTCACCGAAATTAATTCTATGAATTAAACTAAAGCGTTCATAAGCTCATGCCACTTAATATTACAACCTATTATAAAAATATATAAAAACAAATGTGGTTTTATAACTAATGAAGTGTCTGCTTATTATTTTTTAGCATTAACAAATGCTTTACACTCTGCATATTTATCACATGATCTTATTATGAAAGTATTTGGTATGAAATTCTTCTGATCTGAGCTGATCGGAGGTTCCGGGTTCGATTCCCGGGTCGGCCAAAGTGTAACTGGGTTTTTCCGAATACTCAGTAGCAGCCCGGAGGCTGTTGATGTGCCCGGTAACGGCAATAGGCTCGCCCCCTATTACGTTGGACCTAAAAATTCATGCTTCTATACTTCCAATGTGGCTAACATATATTTACAAAGTATTTTTCATATCCGACTGGTAATTCTAGTAATGAGCGCGTTCAAACAATTTCCTTTATTATATTAGTATATCTTAAACGAAATTCGGCCTTGCACAGACACAAATAATACTCCAAAGTTTTGTATTTTCTTGCACATTAGCGAGGGTACAAGGGTATTGAAAATAAACATATTTCATGTAGTCAGGGGGAAGACTGCTGAAAAATGCTGATTGCTTGTTCAGGGCTCGGCTATTTAAAATAAATAATCGCATAAAGAATCCACCAGTATGAAATATCTGTTTTTTTTCTCTTCCATTTCTGAATTTTACACAGTTAAATGATTTTTAATATGAACAATGCACGTGAATTTTATTTTCTTATTAAGCCTTTTGTTTAGTTCTTTAATACGACTGGGGCCAGTTATGCCTTTCAAAACGCAGACCATGCAATATTAAATTTAAGATCATACTTGCCTGGTGTAGTTTCACATTTTTGCGCTTTTAACACAAATGTGGCAAGATTTGTGTCAAAAGGAATTAATTACAAAACAAAATCAATCCAACAAACAATACAAATACACTGCTATAAGAATAAACTAAATCACGTGATCAAGCCTGACTTCTAGATTATAGCTCACTCATCCAATAAAAGTTATAAATAGAACTCTAATACTTCGATTTCCTGATTGGGCATGTCCCATACGTAGCATATACGGTACGAATTACGTAACAACGTAACTGTGAAATGTTCAACTTGGGGGAACACGTGTAACCGATCATAATGATTATTCATCCTTCTCAGTATTGAAATAATATTTGCGGCTTTTACGTACCTTTGATTTGAAATATTTAATGGCACATGTTATAGGTAAGGACGAATTATATGCCGAAAAGCTCTCAGCATGACAAAAGAAAAATGATACCTATTTTTGTAGCCACGGTGTAAATTCAAATTACATGCTCATCCTCTGTCTCAAGAGGCAAGCAGAAGGAGAGTATGTCAGTCTCCCGCACAGGTGTTTGAGGCCTAATCTCTAAATCCACCACGGTGCCCCTGACGTCCCGTAACGGCGGAATCACGGGAATCGTGGTTAACATACTTGGCCGCGAAGAAAAAAGAAAGTACCTAAAAGTGTCGGCAGTGCATATGAAAGAAATAAAATGGGTGGATTGATTCAGCCGTAGAAAGCGTGCATTATGATAACGACCTGACAAACAGAATAATGAACTTTGTAATCATAATTATTTTCAAGTGGTTCGAGCGCCCCAAAAATAGCCTGAGCGTTTCGTATGAATTTTCTTATCAATATTTGGTGATCTGAGAACCTATTTTTGGACATTTATCCTTACATTTTTTTAAGATTTGCTAATTTTTTATAGAAAACAAGTTGGCCAGGTTAACTAGTAACTACTTATTTTGCTGTTGCATTAAATTTCATCAACATGAACAAACATAAATAAATTATTTGTCTGAGGAATAATTTTCTTTACGCCTACACTGCAAAGTTTAATTCGTTGTTCTGTTCACAATATACTTTAATAACAAAGATATAAATTATTACTACATTCACTTTATAGCAAAGATATTTCATTTAGGGCGATGTGCTAACGATTCAATTGGAATACATAAACATCTAGATATAAAAGTCGCGTGAACTCTCAGCATTGTCGTGGGGTTAGCACGCACATACATATAGCACTTTATTATTGTTATTATTATTTTCAGGATTACTAGATGTTAATTTATGTTTATGTTTTAGTTAATTTTTATATTTAGTTACCCTTTATCGCCACTTTCTGGTTTGTATAATGCATGCTGTGAAACTCTGTAATGGGCTTTAGAATCCCATGTCACATTGTTACCATATAATGTACCTTTGTAAACAAGCTGTTGGGTTTCCTATCAATAAATAAATAAATAAACTCGTATTTTTTGCAGAAATCTTGTCAAAATTGAGAGATTAATATCTCGGGTCTGAATCCTGAATTGATACTATTTTAAACTATATAATATAGCTTTCCCTCTGGGTTGTGGTGGTAGGATGGCAGTCGTAGTTATATAGAAAATTGTAAGGAAAGTGACTGATTTGAAAATTACTCTTTTTATATTAATTTATTTTAAACCTCTCCTTTGTATAGTAATGTATACATAAATTTGTTTCGGGTAGCATTAAATAGTTTCTTTTAGGAATTCACACACCTACTAAGAAACTTAAATATAATTTTGTTACAGATCCTCCAGTAGTGTCGCTATCACTAGGCAGCACGCTGAACCCTCACGACATCAAAGAAGGCGATGACGTGTACTTCGAGTGCTCAGTGCGAGCGAATCCGAGGGAACACAGGATATCATGGTATCATAATGTAAGTAATGATATAATTACGTCCTCTGATATTACAAAATCCTGATAACTACACAAAGCAGTTATCAGGATTTCTTACACGAAGGTAACGAGACCCTATTGCTAGGTATCCGCTGTACGTCAATCTGTTAGCGGGTAATAGCTGTGATTCATGAACCATAATAGGTAATGTCGAAATGTTCACAAAGTATGTAATTCTATTGGCGCTGAAAACTAAAACCACATTAGTAATTGCAATGTACTATCGTACATGGCGTTTTTATTTTTAATCCTCTTAAATATATTGACAGATTTTACCGACGTTTTTGCTTATTGGTATTATCTACAAAATTATTGTGTTACCGACTGAATGACAGTCAACACACAGCCAAAAGTACTGGGCGCAACAAGCTGAAATAGTCTCCGGTCTTTCCGGTCTCATGGGAATTTCTCAGTGCACCCACTGAGAAATTCCTATGAGACCGGAAAGAAAAGGTTAGGTTAGGTTAGTATAGGATATAAAAAAATGTGCGGGCATCTTCAAGTATTTTTTTAAATATTTGTATATTTAAAACAGTTTAAGTTAATATAACGACTGGCTACTGAGTTCGTATATAACATTACACAATGTATGAGCAAGTTCTCATTGCGACAGTTTCAAGAATCAGTTCGCTGTCCCAGTTTCCTCTAGCTTATGCAAACATATGCGAATATTAACATTACTTGTCCAAACTGAATGCGGTACGTTTTAGTTGTTCCGTAGCTAAACAATATTACCATAATGTTATGTGAGAATGTTATGATTGAGATGTGAAAAGGCTGGTAGAGATTTAATATTTAGTGTCGTAATTAATTGTGGCATACATTTTCAATATTACAGTGGGAAATAAATAAAAAATTGCAATATAATCGAGGTACTTTAGCTTTCATGCTTGAGTTTGAGAGCTAAAATACTTACGAGTCGTCAATAATACTATGATGGAAATGTTTTCTGGCGTGATCATGGTGCTTGCGAGCACTACCAGACCTTCTAAACAACAATTCGTCTTATAAATCCCAAAACATTGGAATCTGTATATACACATTTCTTGCGTAACTAATCGACTGACTACAGGCAACGAAGAGCTGAAACAGAAATTTGTCATGTATACTCCTAGGGTACCTAGAAAGAGATTTCCCAAAATGTCCACGGGATCGGGCAGAAATGCTTAAATTTAAAAAAGCGGGCGTAGCTGCGGGTATCCTTAAGTTGCTTTCCAAGCATAATTGAGCTTATGAACACTTCTGGAGATTTTATTCTTTTAAGTATTAGAGCTATTCTATAATATCGTTAGGATACATTGTTATACAGCACCGTAATCTGCACAGATCTCCAACATACCCTTTACATATAAACATACATCACAAGATAATCCATCGGTAATCACACACTGCAGCATAATATTAATATATCCCCGTCGTATCCAAAATGAAGTTCAGATTGATAATAAATAAGGGTAAGATGAATTAGATTACCTTGAAGAAGACTCGCTTGATGAATCGCCGACCAAAGTTAAAGGTGGCTGTTCATTATTGGAGCCAAAATAGATTATGTCGTCAGCTCATCGATATTGATGTTATGTTTCCCCCAAGACGGATTATGATTAAAGATTTATAAGATCGCCCAAGATGTTATATTAAATTACTGTATACCTTAAGGTTGGCTTTAGAGATTCGTTTACGCGTTTTGGCATGTGGCAGGTTAAGAGTAAAAATATGGTGTAGAATTGTAGATTGGTAACTTTTCTGTGAAAGTGTTTAATGTCGCTAGCCCTTTGGGTTGCGGAGTTTAGACGGCAGTTGCTCTATAGAAAAGCTGATATTCAGTCATATCTGGCTAGACTAGTAAGCAGACTCCTGGCTGAGAAGTTGTAAGTCTTGGTTGCACGGTAGGATGATGATGATCATTCTGATCGTTACTGTTGTGTTTCGCTAGTTGCTATTGACTCCAACCTCTCAACTCCTCAGTCTTCATCTTACTTTCTCCAAAGTAAGCAGCAGTTTGATTATGCACGAACAATCTTAGTCTTCTGTGTCATCTTTATCCTTGCACCATCCCGGTTGCATCCAAGACTTTTATTTTAGAGTCCTTGGTCCGCAGACTAGTCTAGCCTGATGTGACCTTGACAGTAACATTAAGACCCAATTTCCTCACCTCTAGATGGGCTATACATTCAGTATTGCAACGGAATTTGTATAACTTATCAGACAAATTAATCCAACGGGGAATTATCAGACTGCGATGAGACTGGCATAAGAAAATAAACATATCTCTCGGTATAAATTACTGATAATCGTAAGGTGACCCTCCTTGTCTGTCGTTGATAAATAAACGGCCCACGCACTATGTCGGATTTCATAGTTGCTATTACAAGGAATACTTACTGTGATAGTTTTCTTTATTATAAGTAATACAACTATTCAATTAAATTTGACACTATTTAATAGCCTACACTCGAAAAAAATCAATAGTATGTGCTATATCTAGATTTGGGAGATCTGTAGCGCTCATCGCGAAACTGCAGTAGAGCCTTGCTGATTTCAGCATAAATGGGCCGGCTCAATCGGGGAAGTACTACCGTCTCACAGAAAATCGACGTAAAGTAACAGTAACTAAACTGTTGCGTTTTATTCGGTGAGTGAGAGTGCTGTAGGCCCTATCCCCTATTCCTTCTCCCTCATCCCACTCCTCATCCTATCCCTTTTCCCATTCCCAAAGGGCGGCAACGCACTTGTGACTCCTGTGGTGTTGCTTGTGTCCATGGGTGGCGGTAATTGCTTACCATCAGGCGATCCGTCTGCTCGTTTGCCACCTATTTGCTCGTTTGCCGTTCGTAAGGTCATCAAAGTTAAGCAACGGTAGCACAGGTCGCCACTTGGATTGATGACCGCGTGTGGCATGTACAGTACATATCGGAGCGTAACCGTGCTTCGATGGGCTCGTAAAGGTGTTGGTCCCGGTGTTTCTCTCAGGACAGGGATCCCTAAGCCATGTCGGAGGCCCTTTGGCTGTCTGAAAACTCCGACACCAGAATTGGCTATACACAAAAAAAGAAAGATTGACAGTCACGGCGATTAGCGGTGAACATATCAGACTAAAAATTCATGGCAAAATGTGGGTGTAAAATTACACCTCTGCCTACCCCTTCGGGGATACAGGCGTGAGTCTATAAATAAATAAATAAAATATCACACAGTCAGATCGAGATGGTATAGAGAACATGTTAACGTAATCTCCTATCGTTTTTGACGATACTTCACACGTTCTAATAGATGAATAAAAACAATTCCGCTCACACTCAAGTAGTTTTCGAGTTTAACCTCGGGCATGACATAAAAGCTCAATATTAATGATGACCACTACTAATTAATGCATATAAAAGCATGAAAAATATCTGACCATTACATGTACAATTTCATATTAAATAAAATATTAAAAGATATGTACGAATATCCTATTTTTATAAAGATAATAAGCATGTTTTAAATTATATCTATAGCTTTTTATTTACTTTAATTTCACATGTATTATATATCTGTTTCTTCTGATATAGAACTAAACAATAATTTATTTTTTATTTCTTTTTATACAATATACATCTTATGCAGATCGACGAACTGTCCCTCCATAGACAAAATTAGTTATACTTCTATAACAACAGTTTACTACAGTAAGGTTACTGAAACAATGTCTATATTAATTATATAATAAATCATTTGTTGCGCGTTTCATTGCCCCTAACATCCCATAGGAGCTTTTGTGATGGTCTTTGTTATACACGCCTGACTAGCGTTAATAATCAAGTAATATAATCAAAGCTCTTCATCAATCGGCCGTTATATTGTAATAATGTGGGCAACAGGGTCTTTGATTCGAATATATCTTGCTTTAAGAGTGCTATAATTATACTTGATTGGCGAAGAAACTTAAATACAATATTGTAATAATAAGATGACTTACATCGCTATTAATTACTAGTTAAACGATGAAATATTTATCCATGTTATTCATTAATAACGTCATTAAAATGAATGGCAATTGTCCAAGCAATACAAATAGAAATAAATCATACCAAAAACCAAAATTAAAACACAAAAACTTCTACAATCGCCTTACAATAAAATCATATTGTAACACACGCAAGTAACCACTGAAACACGGCACATTGATTAAGAATACACTAAAACAAAATGTCCCACGTCACCGTACAATCTAAATTACATTTGAATAATGCCGACGCAATCACACTAAAGTTCGTGACCTTTTCAAATAAGGCTGGTAGCATACTGACGAACGAGTAAAATAATCACGATTAGCCCTGTACGAAAACTGTTCCCCTGCGAGCCTCTTTGCGCTATGAGAAGAGATATGCCCTAGTCCACCAATGTTGGTTTGGTGCGGGTTAGCAGACATCATAACTTACGAGATTATTATGAAGAAATCCTTTTTTATTTACTATTTAACAATCTTTAACTTAATAATTCACGATTTAAATAATTTAATTTAAACCAAAACTTCGAGAATGCAATTGTGCGCGTCGAGGAAATAAAATATGTGTTATTCAAATTTAATAGTGTTCGTAAGTGTAAGTCGTCAAGCGACGTTGGCAGAAGTATGTTGCACATAAAAGAATATGTAAGATAAGTAAAAAAAGCTGTGAAACGATAACAGTTGCATCTTCGTGCGTACAGAAATATCTTACTTTAAATACTTAAAACTTTATGTAACTTAAATAACCTTTATTACTGCAAAAATGAGTAACAGACGTAATAATATGTAGATAGTTACATCCATCCTAACAATCATTCTCGTTTATAATAGTAATAAGATATGGTTATACTTTCACTCCCTGCTGACGGCGGAGTCGGCTCGACATGCAACACACGAAAGTATATGAAGTATTTGAACTATTTCTGCGCTATCGACAGCCCTTGTTCGGAGGCCACGTGTTTAGTGAGACGAACGTGAAGGAATTTGCGTGCATACCACGACTCCTATAGGCGCACCTTGGCGAACTATGACGTCAAAACACTGAGGCTTTCCATATCCAGGGTTAAAATCATGGCTAATAAATACTTGAGAAATATATGACATGGCGCATTAGCTTTTAATGTCGATTTCAATATGAATAGCATAATAAGAACAAAATTATTTGTTCGGACGGACATTATAATATCTCAATCAGCCAAGAACATGAGGTTTGGACGGCCAACTATTATATTTATTTTTTTATAGTCTCACACCTGTATCGCCGAAGGTGTAGGCAAAGGTGTAATATTACGCAACGCAACAATTAGAGAAGGATATTTTAAATATGGAGCTCCCCTTAGGGATTTGATGATGTGTTATATTGTAGTATGGAGTATAAAAACCTATTTGAAATCCTGCTGATTTTGGAACTAGCACTATGAATATATAGGCAACATGTAAAGTTGAAAAAAGCTTCCTTTATTATTAAATGAGTATCTACCGTTAGAAAACACTATTACGTCCATTACGTATATTACGTTCATTCCCAAAGTGAAAATGTATTATTACATATCTAAAAATGTACTGTTTCGAATTTATTCCCTTGCCAGCGCTGTTAGACCTTGCTTCTTGCCAAATTTCGTGATTCTAGGTCAACAAGCCTTCCGGTTTCGTCTGCCCTATATGTTTTGATTTACAAAATGGGTTCAAATGTGTTCAGTGTCTAACAGCATTTTGTTGAAGTAGAAACGTGAGTTTTAAACAAAAAAGTAAAGAAGCTTAGATATTTTCACTTTATCCTACAGCTTTTTGTATTCCACTGTTGGATGTAGACTGATATATGGGTTCCGTCTTACAATTTAATGCAAAAGTCATAGAAAAGTAAGCTTTTCAAATATAAAACCAAACGACCAAGTGCATATCGAACTACAAGCCCGCTGCGCGCCCTCAGGCGTTAATTACAAACATCTTTATTATGTATCTCGCTAATACCCCGCCTACGCTAATGTGATAAAACTCTTATACTCTTTTACGCTATATAACCTATAAATAATATGATGTGGGTTCGTTCCCAGCTGCTTAAATATTAAAACCGTTAAATGTCAAGGTATAACAAATTTCAATTTCAATTAATGTCGTTGATTTGTTTTAAAAATAAATTCTGAACTGTCAGCGGACAGTAATGGTATTTGTTTAGGACCTCACGTAATAATATTATGAATATATCATTTCAGTTGTGATAAATCTGGTTACTAAACAGGGAAGCGGGCTCAAGCGAAGTGGTGCCACTCTCCCAAAATCGACCAAAAAAGGCACAAACTTTTGAAATGTCACCAGTTTGTTCTAAAATCTAATTTGAGATATGAGCTCCAAAACAGGTCAAAGCCAAACAAAAAATATATTTTTGTTGTTTGAAGAAATTTTAGGTCTCTTTGTAAAACGACTCTTAAATTTTGCTAGGTCAAAAAAATGCTTTTAATGGGTCTGCTAAATTTCGCCCACTTGTAGTTATTTTTGTCGTCATTAAATGAGAAAAGATAGAGAGAGAGAGAGAGAGGACTACACTATTACTATGACATTTTTAGCCATAATTTTTATATAGCCGTTCTATTAATAGCCTAGCCACTTTATTAAACAGTGACGTTCGACCAGTGGCCTGAATGATATTCAGTCTATCAAGCAGTTATGCCAATCACTTGGATCTTTAACATTTAACTACTTGCCTAACAAAGTCATTGAAATGTTCCTTATTATCACTAACCCGAACTGTTTATTATAATCTTTTTAATGAAAGTCTGTATTTTAAGGGCTGCATTTTTTTGTCACACATTCAATATTTTAAATCAATAGCCAGCAAGTTTATTAATTGTTGTATCAGACGCAACGTCTGTATATCATTTATTCCGCCAGTTGAACAGCCACATTTAATTAAAGAGGCTAGGCTATTAATTGAACCGCTGATTAACCTAGTTGACTGCGACTGCGAAGGGGAATAATTATATTAAAAAATAATTTCTTATCAAAAGAGCGTCAATACATGTAAACAATCAGCTAAAATAACACTCTTGTTCATTATACTAAACAATCATTACAAATTACTAGTACGAGTGCTGTTAGAATTAATACTTAAATGGCTTTAAATACAGCGAATAATTGTTTTACAGACAAGCACCACTAACATGTTGTTAAAACTGTTTGTCACGATACAGCAACACCACTAAATATCGAACTACATCCTATCGAAGTGTTTTATTTAATAGCCTTTTAGCACGAAACGACTATTTTGTTAAACTGACCGGTGAATCGAAAATTACTACAAGCGAAGTAACAAATATAATTTCAATGGGTAGTAGAATTAACCTAAATTGGGACCTATTTTTGCTTTGCGTGATTTTATCTTAGTCTGTTATAATTGAACTGATTACCACTACATAGGATAAAATAAAGTCTGTCTTCTGTCTGTCTGTCCCTATGTATGCTTAAATCTTTAAAACTACGCAACGGATTTTTATGCGCTTTTTTAATAGATAGAATGATTCAAGAGGAAGGTATATAATAATATCTTCTTTCTCTTAGCGTAATCCCAGTTTCAATCTGGGGTCCGCTTACTAGTCTAACCGGATTTGGCTGAATATTAGCTTTTCCACAGAGCGACTGCCTGTCTGACCTCCACAACCCGAAGGGATAGCGATATTCCATGGTTTAGACTAGTGTCAGTTTATTTAGAAGGTACTGACGCCCTGTAACGACTGTCAAAGATCTTCATGACAACCGGGACCGACGGCTTAACGTGCTCTCCGAGGCACGGGACAAGCGATAATTAACAATTCAATACGCACATAACTCCGAAAAGTCATTGGTGCGCGCCGTGGATTCGAACCCGATACCCTCTGCATGGCAGTCTGTTGGTATATCCACTCGGCTATCGTTGTCTAGGTATATAATAATATATAATACATAAATGGCAGTACGAAGTTCGCCGGGTCAGCTAGTATTTACATAATTTTTATTACTATGCGTCTTAAAAACATATTATTTCTGACTCTTTTTACTTACTGTCATAGTTTTGACTAAGCATTTTATGTGAGATATTAGCATTCGCGACAATCCATTGCATATAAATGGAGGGATCAGTTGAATACAACTTATTCAATATTGACCTATTTAATGATACCATACAATATTTTAGTTTACTGTATATTACATACATACACATACATACATACCGTCACGCCTTTTATCCCCGAAGGGGTAGGCAGAGGTGTATTTCTACACCCACTTTTCGCCAGATATAATTTAGTCCCACGTAATAAGGGGCGAGCCTATTGCCGTACCGGGCACATTTCCAGACTCCGAGCTGCTACTGAGAATTTCGTGACAGAAAAACCCAATAACACTGCCCGACCCAGGAATCGAACCCGGGACCTCCCGATCCCACGCGCACATTTATGCCGCGAGACCAACGAGGCAGTCGTAAAGGGTTTGATGTCGAGTTTTCCGTCTCTACGCAAAGATAGTACTTGCATCGTGTTATCCCTTAGTCGCCTCTTACGACACCCACGAGAAGATAGGGGGTGGTGACACTTGTATTCTATGCCGTCAACCACGCGGCGTAATTATAACACTTAAACGTTACTGTATATTGTAACACTTAAACGTACCACGGAAATAAATATACATAATTATGTACATGAAAGTAATACCCACTTAATGCAGTAAGGTAGAATAAGTAGAAATCGTGGTAATTAGTGCATCTCATGTAATTCCCACGATGCACTTAAATGTTTGTTTTATTTATATCAAACGAATGTTACTATGCAACAATATTATATAAAGAATCACATCATTAATTATAACCATAACTACATGTACATAGCGGTAGTATCGGGTATAGGAACATATTCAAAAGTAAAATTACTAAATACAAACCTTTTATTATATTAAGCTCAGTTAACTTGATTGCGCTAATTCGTGAAACAGTAAAATCATCCCTCTTCTACCAGTAGACCCATAAGAATAGCTACGCAGAGCAACGAGACCGCCCTGCTATGTTACAGTTTGAAACAGTCCATTGTCAAACTTTGTCTTCATTTAATCACCTTCTTGTCCTTGTTAAAGCCCAACTCTTGTCTTCTTATGTCTGTAGACTACAGTAACTACGTTGGCTGGTTGCTACTGGCCTACCTATAAACTTGTACCTATACCATACCAGCAAGGATATCAAGGGAAACTTTTGCCTCGCCTTTTCATTGCACCTGTTACAAAGTTATATTTCTACATCAGACAATAAATTATATACTGCCAGAATTATTGTTCCGAGTTAGGGTGCTAATGTAAATTTACAGCGTTCAAGATCTTTGTTCTTTATAGTGCAGGTCTCATGTATTTTTATTTATTGTCCAGGACAAGCCGGTCCTTCACAACGTGGTGTCCGGTATAATAGTGAGTACCAAGTCACTGGTGCTGCAGAAAGTGACGCGAGACCACGGAGGGGACTACTCCTGCCGTGCGACCAACGCACTCGGCGAGACACCCAGCCAGTCTACACATCTAAGTATACAATGTAAGTTATATAGCTCAATGGCTAGTTATATCACAAATTTTTATCATTGACGTATGTTTATGGAACCTTTTCGACATGGAGAACCTTTAAGAAACGTGTATTTTCCTTTTTGAAAGGTTTGCGACGCCTTTGTGATCATTCAGTCGTTGCAGGTGTCTATGTGCGGCGGTGATCATCTACCATCAGGTGACCCGCCTGCTCGTTTGTCTCCCTACGCAATTTAATAAAATTATCGCTGTGTTGACAAATATCCGCTAAAAGACGTGATGAGCCTCAGTACAATTGATCTTGTCTTTATGACATACAATAGCTAACTAACCATGCAAAGTATCTCTCACTCTTATCCAAACGCTATACCCGATGACTTTCATTCTTTAATTACGTACTAAACACTCACGTATCCTTATAAGTAATGAAAAGTAGTAACATAATTATCTCTAATTTAACTCTAAAGTGTATTTTGGATGACATTTATTTCTTTCAAATAAGTTATATTAAATTATCCAACAATAAATGAAGATAAAACTGTCATTCAAATTTATCTTAAACTTTAATTAGACAATAAAACCGATGTCAGTATGTTTCGAAGTCTTAACAAATTCTGTGGAGAAGTAACTTTTATTACAATAAAAAGTAAAACATTGCTTATCAAATTAATTAGTATTAGATCTAAAATATCATTTAAACTTGGCATTGTTACTCATAAATAATTAATCACTTAACTTTTGTTGTCAACTTATTATTTCTGTTCAATTCCAAAATGAACTACAGTTATTTTACTTTTATGAATTATTACTTCGGTATAACTATTACGAGTAGTTTGGAAATATAACAAGCTTGGCTAACTTGGCGAAAGGGACGGAATATCGACGTAAAGATGACGTGATCTTGTATCTCGTGGGTTGTAAAATAATCACTACATAGTATAAAACAAAGTTTTTCTTCTGTCTGTCTGTCCCTATGTATGCTTAAATCTTTAAAACTACGCAACGTATTTTAATGTGTTTTTTGTTAATAGATAGAATCATTCAAGGGGAAGGTTTAGATGTATAATTGCCGCGGGCGAAGCCGCTGGCGAGTAGTCTAGTGAATAATAAAACGTCGCTGTCACCATGACAATGTAAAAAGCTTTTACTTAGCCTAACGTATATTCTGCGTCACCAGTCCCGGCCGCACCGATCACTAATATCCACGCCTAAAGATCTTTAGGATCCGTTACGACGAATAGTTAAAAACCACTATACCCTATGACAGATTGAGGTTTATATTGCATTGGCTGTACCCGCAGTTACACCTGTGTTATGATTATTTATGGCTAATGCCCCGTGGCTCTATAAATAATAGACTATCCAACACCAAAATTATTATTCAACTTAAACAAGGTTTTTCTATTTATTTATTTTTATAGACTCACGCCTTTGTCCTCGAAGGGGTAGGCAGAGGTGTAATATTACACCCACATTCCGCCATGAATTTTTAGGTCCCACGTAATAGGAGGCGAGCCTATTGCCGTTACCGGGCACACCACCAGACTCCGTGCTGTTACTGAGAATTCGGAAAAACCTAATAACACTTTTGCCCGACCCGGGAATCGAATCCGGAACCTCCGATCAGCAGTCGCATACGCTATCCACTGGACCACGCAGGCAGTCTTGAACAAGTAGTTTCTGGGATTCACGTTTAACCAAAGAAACAAACCTTTCAGCCCTATAATATTAGGTAGAATATAAATAGTATAAATACATACCTAATCTCGATTGATAAGACTTAAGTCAAATTTTATATTTACGTTCGATTCATGATATACAGGATTCAGTCTTAGATGAAGTACTACCGAACATGGTCCATCACAAAAAAAACAAAATCCCTTAAAATCTCATGTTTATATTATTAGCCTAGTAAAGTGTCCCACTGCTGGGCAAAAGGCGTTTCCCTTTGATCGCCGTGCATCCCTGTCCAGTGCTATGTCCAGCCTAATATTAAAAGTCGCATATTACATTATATATCTTAACTAGAGGATGCCCGCGGTTACACCCACGTTATTTAAGGCTTCCTGCTCCACTCCCGTCGCTTATAGCGTGATGTTATATAGCCTATAGCCTTCCTAGATAAAAGGGGTATCTAACACTAAAATGATTTTTCAAATCAGATCAGTAGTTTCTGAGATTAGCGCGTTGAACCAAACAAACTCTTCAGCTTTATATATTAGTATACGATTCAGCGTTCAACAAAGCGGTTTATGAACATAATTCAAGTGTAACTTTAAAATAAATGCAATAATCATTGCATGTGAAAAAGTAATTGAAATCAAAACATGATTGTAATCTAAACAAATATTAAATTTAAATAACCAAGCTTAGCGTGCATTATAATTTTAAAACACAATGAAAGGTCATCAGCCTTGAATATTTCTGTTGGATCTTTAAACAAACGCAAGATTTATCTTAAAAATCTGACTTTATTAAGTTTGCAAACACATTTTCACAAAGCAAATGGAGTAATAAACCACAAATACAATTTAATTTAATTTTTCGTTTAACTTTTAAAGTATTGCTTTTCACTATGAAAAGGAATCGCCATCCATGAATTAGGAGGACAATTAAATTCCAAAATAAATAGACAGAAAGCTCTTTGTATTTTTTATTCGCGTAATAAAAATACATCACAAAAAATATTCTCATTTTACATATTGACCGCTATCGGCGAGTTGATAGCAAGTCATCAATTTCACTCTAAAAATACGGCAACAAACGAGAAAAAATGGTCGCGCCTAAAAAATAAAGCACAACAATAAGTAAATTGTTACGTAGATAAGTTCCCGGGACGAATCGACGAGTCTTTTGTTCCCTATTATAAACAGAGTGCTAATAAATTACGTTTCATTTCGCTAGAGGCTTTTCGTCGTCTGCTGACTGCAGTATCAATCATTCTCACAAAGATCTTAACAAAGATTTGTTACAGTCGACGAAGTGCCACGACTCAATGTATTCGATATAGAATAATGCCATTTACTGATAAACATGGCCGATAAATTACAATAAACGAGCTTAACAGCCCTACATTTATCTTACTATCAAGTTATATACGTAATGTTCTGCGTATCTAATTAATGCCCGACTAATGACTTCTTGTATACATAATTTTTGTACGAGCACACAGCCGCCATCAAGTGAAATAAAATTGCGTAATATTCATGAACAGCCGCTAATTACATTATGAAACCCAGCAGTTGTATTCACAAGCGTTCATGATCGCAAATTATCCCACATTCAGACGAGCGTATTATTTTGTGCTCGTTTATTTTTATTCCCATGGCGTCATATGGAAACTGTACGATTTATAGCTAGTCGTTTCGGTACTACGACCAGTAAACCCGTTGACAAGCACGTGTGTTCCAAAACTACATGTGAGTTCAAAATATTATCCGCGGAGATTAATTTTGCGCTGCCAACAACACTGATCAATGCGTCAACAAACTAAGCAAGTTGTATTAGTGAGGAGCGCGGGTGTATTCGGCGGCGACGCGGCGGGGCGTCAAGCGGTCCTGAGAGTCACCGGGCGAGCATCAATCATCTGAAGCTGGTGAAGATTTACGCGGCTCCGTCACCGTGCGGCGCGACGCGCGACGACCGATCCGCGACAAATGTACCCGCTCCCCAGCTATTTGTTACCCCACCGCTGTTTTACTTTTGTACCGCTCGCTGCCAACACTTTGTTTCCATTTTATTGATCCTTACCGTCACAAATCTAAGGCGAAGAAAATGTACGTTGTTATTCGCACGCGGTACACGATCGCTGGCGCCGGTGTTACATTAATCCACATACATATTTTCATATTCCCGCTACAGTAATCCTCCCGAGGTAGGGCTGCTTAACGCGAGCAAATATTTGAGAGTTTAATGAAAATCTAAGGCAGCTTGGGAGCGCAGTTTTGCAAGTAGATATCTAAATGAATCACAGTCGCCGACTGCGCCTGCTCCAGAGGGGAACAGTTGGGCGATAAAATTTATATATCGTCTAACTTCTGTTATGATTTAACGAACTGTATTCGGGTGTCTTTTAGCTCTTTGTTAATTATCGCATTTCTTGCCGGAATGCTAAGAGACGAGATCTTTGTTAAATGTGCCTTTCCGATTGTTCATTTAGCTCTGCATACAATATGAAAGAATTTGAGTTACGTTTTCCACATGAAACGTTTGTTCCGCTAATGAGAAAATTCTTACGGAAATACTGCATTGCAAAGTAGCTACGTTGCAAACGAGTTAGTAATGCGAACATTTCAGGTTATGTAATATTTAGTTTGAATTTTGGAATCAGTAATATACATGCAATCACATTTAATATGGACTCATCAAACATAATAACGTAATACCTTTGCTGGGGATCTTTTAATTACTTACCTATATGTGGTATTTACCCATACTCTTGTATTTTGCACGTGTTGTTTTTTATACATGTGTGTGAGTATGTCTCGATACATGAATTGATTTGTCCACCAGACGCGCCGGTGTGTGCCCACCCATCGCCTCAAGTGCTGGGTGCGCAACTAGACGAGGCGCTCCGTGTGCGCTGCTCCGTGACGGCCAACCCGCCAGACGTCACGTTCTTCTGGCAGTTCAACAACAGCGGGGAAAGCCTCGACGTCTCGCCGTTGAAATTTGGTAACTATGTTCATCTTTAGCACCATTCTATGATAGACTGCGAGTGAATGCTTTAGGCTAAATAAAGTTAACTAAGTTTAAAAAATATTAAAATTGTGAATTTATACGAAGTGCTGACTATATTAGGTACTCATTAATACCGCTTACTGTAAGAGATTCAAGACGAAAGATACAGAAACACAGTTCAGTATCAGGAGTAGTCTAGATATAGATAATACCAAATTATTAATTACACAACATACTGAATGTTGTAGCTGCAGCTTTTACCAGACGATCATATAATTATATAAAATTGCATGTCCATGACGGAAATAACGAATATAGTACTCTTAGTTCCATTTGTTGGATACTATCTTTGACTACGTAACAATTTGTGTTGGTAAAAAGGAAAAACAGGCAGCTTCGTTACAGATATGACGCAACTAATAACTCTCTGTAAAAGCGTGTATTTCTCTTTGAAGCTAACACAAATTGCGACTTTGTAATTTCGAAATGAATGGACAGCGAACCAAAATTACAATTTAAACAAAACTCATGAGTGAAATGTTTGCAGGGACGGCGAATGGGAGTACGAGTGAACTGAGTTATAAGCCACAGAGCGAACGGGACTACGGTACGCTTAGTTGTAGGGGAACTAACACTGTGGGACGACAACTGGATCCATGCGTGTTCCAGATTGTGCCTGCTGGTAAGTCGTTATCTATACATATTTTAAAATGAAGTCCCACGACAGTCATGTCTGTCTGTATGAACGAAATAAACACTATAAACCTTTTCTCAAAAACTACCTAAAAGATTTTTAACGGTTATATTGTGTGATTCCTCAGGAAGGTTAAGGTATATAATTCACGCGGGCGAAGCCACAGAAGAAGTCTAATTTATATTAAACTTGGGCACTTGTGACACACACTAGCGACAACATCCACCTCGCATTATTTTTCTCTTTGTTCAGCGCCTCAGCATGGTGTTCCATAATAATAGTAAAACTCTTTTGAATTATTACTCTTATGACTTCATTTACGAAAATATTTTTTTATATCCTTAGTTTTAGGGATTAGCGCTTTCAAACAAATAAATAAACTTTTTAGCTTTATTGTACCTACTATTGTAGGCAGGGATTGCCAACAATCGTTATTTATGTGCTTATAAAATGTAATAATATCTGTGTTTTTTCTTAATTGCGAATATAATATTTCACCTAGATTGAAAACAAAGTAAGAAATGGTAGGTATGAACATTTATCAAGCTTCACTATTTATTAGAAGAAGTATTTATTAAGTAATATATGTAAAGTCCTACTTACTCTAAAAAGCTTTCCCACAACGTCTCATATGAGGTTAGTTACTCACATAATTTACCTACACTTGGAGGCAGCTTATATATTAATTCTGACATCATAGAACTTAGCAGAAGATTAAATTGATGTGAATTTTCTTAAGTGTTAAATATATTAACGTTTTATACAACAAGTTGCCAAAATTTACTCAGAATGATGACTCTCGCTATTTGCGATGCTAAGCTTCTAACTAGCGACTCTAGCGGCGAATTTGGAAGTTGTCTGGTTACGACACATTTGACAGCTCAATACAAAGGTATTGAGCTGTCAAACGTGTCGTTCAGTCGCTAGTTAGAATCTTAGCATCGCCAATAGGAATAAACTTTGTATCACGTGGGGCTTTACAATAACACAAGTAACACACACCAAGAACACGCAGACTCGGAACAACAATCTGAACATTTCACAAATTGTGGTGTATCGAGGTGACCGCACACACCACAATGACTTCGGGCAGTCCACTAGGAATGGGACTATCCAATGGTTTAACATAATGTGTCAAATTTTGCTGAAGGTCAATGCCTTAGCTTCGTCCCTTCAGTGACAAAGTTGCATTTCTTGCAGTCCAGTCTAGGGACTGGACCGCAAGCCGTAACAAGATATATAATTTTACGATTATCAGTAACAGATTTTTTTATTAAAACCTCTACGCCAGTACCGATGGATATGCAACCGTAGTGATTGATTGCGTTATTGAGTATGTATACAGAAATAACCGTTTGAACTCTGTGTATTGTATTTCGTATCATTTCACTGCAATTTTCATAGAGCTTAACATTATATTGCGCCAAAGCCTAGAATATTAAAAGCTTACAATTGTATAGAAAGCCAGTAGAAGATCTGGTATAATATCGAATGAAATACAAGTAAAGAGAAGAAGATCTGGTATAATATAGAATGAAACTTAACTTGATTTGACCCAATCTCACTATCCTACCAGCCATGTATTCCATGGTGTTATTTTATTGCCACAAATTTTTTCCCAATAATTTAATTTCCAATCGAGTAGCTCGTGGCAAAGTAGCACCTGCCGTAATCTATTGATTTGTGAGGTTATATTCATGTACTTATAGTCTAGTTTATAGATCGGTGACCGGCTTGCATAAAGTTCACAAGTGGTGATCCCTGAGCTTCACTTGAAGCCGTCACTGAAAGTTATTTGACGGTGCTGAATCGGGCCCCTGATCAGGCGATAAAGCGGTCCACTTTATTACGATGCGGCTTTATAGGCTATAAATGAAAGAAACAGGGAAACCAAACAAAACGCCTAATGTGAGCAAATGTGAACCTATCAACCCAGTCTGAGTTGATCAACCTCGTTATGCCTACTCAATATTCGATGATCTATATATTGATATAGAACTAAGAATAGTATACATTCTATTTCATATTTTGCCTACATTTGGTAGCTATTGAATATTGTTGTCTTTATATTGAATGTTTTGTATTACAGAATATCACATAACAAATTGACTCCATTCCAAGACACTAATTCCAATGTCATATCTGACGAATTTGATATTCAAGTATATAAGAATATATATGTACATGGTGTGTATATACAGCAGGGGGTGGAACAAGTAAAGCGAGCCTGATTTTGTATAGAACTCATTGAATGTTAATTATACCGCCACTGATGTGAATAACAATTAATCTTTCTCTTCAGTCCCTCATTACAGAGTATCGTGACATATTAATGACTGGATAAATTACCTCAATGCACTTTATTTTATCTCATTAGTGTTAATACATTATATATTACTGTGAGTATTATCCTTATGATATTCATTTAATTCATTGTAATACACAACATGGCGCAATCAAGGTATTGATTTAACACACTTACTGGCAGCGATCTGTTAATTATAATAATGAAAACTGATAAACTTGCATTTTCCAGCAATGAAATGAAATGTTGTGAGACATATCCACATTAGTAGATATCACTTTTTGAAACAGATTTATTCATTAAGCTTAATAATGTATAGATTAGATGTTAGACATAAAAATACAACAATTGTATACCGAGAAACTTATAACACAATTTGCAGACAATACGCTAACGTATATTCTCGTATATCTGTGTACAAAAACACAACAATGCAATAACTCGAAAATCCAACAACGAAAAATGTCGGCGGTGAAATGAACACTTCAATAAAAGCATTAATAAAACCACGGCCACACAAATTGGACCAACAGCGTTCTGAACTTGCCTCACGTTTTATAATTTTGACTTCGAAAGCCGAAAGCCAGCCCCGACCGTGTGCCAAATCTCATAACTTCTCATTGATGATGTATAAATTCGCTAGAACAGCCATCGACATAGTTTTCACGAAAATGCTGATTTGTGCAATATTTTTTTATTAGATTTTTATTTTTATTCGATTAACCAGCGCATGGAAGCGATTGCCGTGGATTATGTAACTTTGTATCCCACCCACATACATAAACGTTGAAAACAATCTAGGTTTTACAATGGTTTTTTGATATTTGGGGATTATACTGCAGACACTTATTTATAATCTGTAGTTAAGTGTGAGTGCTTAAAAAATGGCATTTATTTTGCTCTGTAGATCAAAATAAATGCCATACAATATACCTCAGCCTACTTCTTCGGCGATATAGGCGTGAGACTATGTATGTATGTAGATCAAAATCTACTGAGCGAAATTAATAATATTCAAGTCATACATAACAAGAGAAGAATATTATAAGCTACTTATCAAAGAAGAACACATTTAACTAAAGTGGTACGATTTAAAATGATATATAATACTCTGCTCGAAATGTGGAACGTGGCACGTCGTGCATTATCTTTTATTGTGAAATCTCGTTATTTCATAGAACGCTTCCAACGTGCTCTTATAATTCTATGACGCGCACGACTGCAACGGGAAATATGAGTTAGCTGTTGCGGGGTGCAGCGAAATACTCGCAGCCCGCACAGTTTAATATCCTCGCAGTTTGTTATAACATATACGCGTTAAATTGTCACCCAGCTGCCATAAGTCAAGGCGAAATTAGTGAGTTTAACGCTCTCTGTCCTTAATTTTCATTTGCACGCACGCATGCCAGTTATACAGGCATACGTTCCTAGTAGGTTTCTTAGCTCGCTCTATTTGATAAACTGTAATAACGCCTGGAATTTGCCGCTCTATACTATTGCTAAGTCATCAATCAATATAAAAGCAATCCTGAATAAGTTCTGTGAAAAGGATTGCAGTTGAAATCTGCACACGACTGACATTTTCTGTCCAATGTTTTAATGTTTCAGTGTTTTCAAAAGTACCTACTGACATTGAAGGTACAAACTTAAAAAATCCTGTGCTAGTTTTTTGTTTAGTGTTTGAAATGAATCTGTATGTACAACGTACACTCATTAAGGTTCTAAAATTGAAAAGGCCTAAGCCTCATTAAGATCGTATTTCAAAATACGGGTCATGCAGAGTCATGACTAAGCACTGACCTAGGTCTGGTTTAAAAGAAAACGTAAACTAATGATGACCGTGATATTTTGCAAACATTGAAAGTGATATAAACTTTACGGCTCATTTTACTAAGAGGTCAGACAAAGATCAACTTGAACCGTTTGTTGGAGATTGAATCAAATCCATCAAACCGGATCGTTATTTAAGGTCATTGTTTTTGATTTGCTGTTAAATATCTGAGTTTGGACTTATTGTAATTGCCTTTACAAATTAATCTTGGAATAAACTCATCTTTACCAAAATACAGATAATTCAATGGTTGTAATTAACGGTTTAATAATAATTATTGTAAGGACACTTGCATTATTTTTAAGTTCGTTATTAGGTTATTAGATCAGAAACTGTAAAGTATACAATTAATATTTTAGTAACGTAAGCTTTTAAGATCACATGGACCACTATTAATAATAAAACGATTTCATCATCATCAACAGCATACCATAGTCCACTGCTGCCTTACCAATGGCATGCCACTGAGCCCGATTTTCGGAGTTAGGTATATTTCGATTGCCACCCTTCATTTTAGTCGTCAATAAATCGATTTGTTTTCTTTAAAACGTATAAGAATTTAAAAAATATGAATTAAACTAACTCATCTTAAAAAAGAGATTTCAGCGAAACTAAATAGCGATAGACCCCATAACTAATACAAAACATTTCTCACCAGCCCGTCCCACCGCGCCTCGCAACTGCTCCCTGCAAGCGGGCAACAACAGCATCGAAGGCAGCAGCATGTGGTTGCGCGTCCGCTGCGTGGCCGGGTATGACGGCGGCCTGCCGCAGTACTTTATGCTCGAAGCGCTGGACCCCGTCACCGGGAAGACCAGGTTCAACGGCAGCGTCAATGAGACAGGTATATTTGATTATAAGTATATTTCGTAATTTATCTTAAAACCTAGCTGGTCACAAAAACGGCTACACATTACCCTGAAGTAGTTGTGTTGAAAATTTATTAGATAAGAATAGAAACAGTTTATCTACAAATAAAATAATAGTCAAAAACGCTGTCAACACCACATAACGTTTCGTAACCACGTAATGTTTCGTTTACTCTTTAAGTGGCTACGATTACTCGAATACAGAACATTTTTATCATTGAAAATATTTTAATGGTTTGTATTTGGATGTTAGCAAGTTTAAATGAACCCGTCATAGCTATACATAAAAATGTTTAAAATAATTGTACAAGTAGGTACCTACCTGATTTAACTTTTGCCAAAAACTGAACGAAAATTGTAATACCTTCACTAACAGAGTCATTACAATATTCACGGATAACTGTATACATCTAATTTTAGAACGCAAAGACAAGTAAGCAAGGCAAATATTACCAGAGCCAAATTGTTACGGAATCCTTTGCTGAATTGAATTACTAAAAGTTTAAATAAACCCGTCATACCTATACATAAAATTGTTTAGAATAATTTTACAAGCAGGTACCTACCTAATTGAACTTTTGCCAAAAACTGAACGAAAATTGTAATACCTTGACTAACAGAGTCACTAAAATATTTACGGGAAAACTGTACAAATCTAATTTTAGAACGCAAAAACAAGCAAGCAAGGCAAATATCACCAGAGCTAAATTGTTACGGAATCCTTTGCTGAATTAAATAAAGTTTGGTTTCACGTGCTTGCATAATTTAAGATATTTTTCGATTCGCTATCGTAACTATTGTTTATGCATGCATGGTTTTACTAGAAATAGGCTACTTTTCAACGATATAAACGTATGCTACGCTTACTTTGTCAGTTTCTAGATTCTGATAGTATTCATTGTATTATATTATATATCCGTAAATTCTACTCTAAAAACCTTCAACAGAACAGGTATTATGCCAAACCGAGAGATGGTTTTAAAAATAATATATGAAAAGTACCGAACTGTTTGCCAAAACCTACAAAATATCTCTTTAACTATTCCTACTCCGCAATTTTTTTTTTGTTTTGTTGTTAGCACATAGTTACGTAATAGTATTTTGATGGATCATATTATAAACATACATGCTATCAAAATACTGATAATTCAGGCGAAATGAGGAAGACACGGAGAAAACAAAATTTTCAACAAGTTAATTTGTTGAATACTTCTTGTCTTTTCTTATGTCAAGTCAAGCCAAAATCCTGACAATGTGTCAAGATAAGAGTTTCAGAACCAAACACCAGTGTTTTCGTAAATGTATCATGTGCAAGACCCAGTACACATGACACCGACACCGGATGGAACTCCGGTTTAATTTGAATGTATAGACCTAGAATAATCATTCTAGGCCTATTCAATCAAATAGTAGCCTATCAATCAGAATGATTTGTTTCTTTCTAAAATTGGGTGCTGAAGGAACATCCTACAGCCAGATTTCCACCGCGAAACTTTCCTTTTACTAATAGTGTTTGTTTTCCCTATAGATGGTCTAGCTGTGTTCAAGCTCGATCTCTCTCAGCTCACTACAGTGGGTGAGGCTGCGGGCACCACGTTCAACCTGCTCATCTATGCGAGGAACCTTAAAGGCGAATCTGAGAAGACCTTGCTGGAAAATATCGCGTTCAATGACGCAGCCAAAAGAACAGGTACATTTTTTTCAAGTTCTACTATTATATTATAAGATACCATGAATTCTGTCATAAAGGTTGGAATTAACGGCTAATACATATTATAAAAATTAAAATACTGTTTCTCATATTAAAATATTTTATGATACCGACGAGTAAAACCTCCTAACACAGGCAATTCATTTTGAAGAAGAGGTTCCTGTCACTGATATTCTTTATACATATATTTGAGACAATAATTAAGTTATTATTGTTATTTATTAATATTATGGAAGATAGGATATTATAACCCCATGTCATTTACTAAATCACTTCAAAAATTTTAAAATTCGTAATTGAGTAACCAACTAAACAGCTTTCATTTCAAAACACGAATGAAAGCACAGAGGACTTCGACCTGGTAATACTCTCACAATGAGAATGTAAATAAGTTCAGCAGATTTAAGTTGTCGTTTGTCCCAGAATGCACAAAAGCTAGTTCAAAATATAAAAACATTTCTACCTCGACTACATTGCTTAACTAAACTATTTCCTTCTACAATAGTCCTGTCATGCAGAATATTTTAATTTGCATTTAGTCTTTCTCCGTGGTCCAGTAGACAGCCTCCGTGGTCCAGCAGATAGCGTCTGCGTCTGCTGATCGGAAGGGCCCGGGTTCGATTCCTGGGTCGGGCAAAAGTGACACTGAATTTTTCTCAGCATTAGTTTTGCAGCAGCTTGTAAAGTGCCCGGTAACAGCAATAGGCTCACCCCCTATTACGTGGGACCTAGAATTCGAAATGTGGGTGTAATATTACACGTTTGCGTACCTTCGGAGAAATAGGCGCCCCCTTCGGAGTCTATAAAAAGACTATTTTGACCATTTAATCCAACATACGTCTTATCAACATATTGATAACAATTGTTAGCTGAAACGTATGATAAAGTTAAAGTTAAGAAATTATGACACAGCACATTTAGTCTACCCGTAACACTTACCGTGTCTCCGACCAGAGGAACGCAATAAACTTGAAAAAATTGCAGAAACAGCGAGCCAAACCGATGATTTAGCTGATGTAAGAACAATAGAATTAATTTCACCTACAGTTCAATACAAAATTCAAATCGTGTAATATATTTGTTAGCACTCACGAATGCTCTTTGCGAGATAAATTACAACAGTCGAGTGCTAATCGTACAAATATTTAACATTTGATGAATCTATATTGAATCCATTTGTGCTTGATCAAACAGATAATGCCTATCAAGACTGCTCGGGATGATATCGAAAAGCCGTCCAGCCAGATTTTAGTTTTTATATGAGTATTTGTAAATTGTTTGCACTAAAAATGTGAGTAATTCTTTTAACTCCAACCGGTCCTTCCCCGCATGCCCGGTGCACGGTGCCCTCAGAATGTTCACCAAGATATTTCTTCACGTATAAAATGTAGAAGACTAGCTTTTGCCTGCGGCTTCACTCGCGTAAATTCGGGGTTGTCTAGTTATTGTATATTATCTATGTTCAGGATAACACAAATCTCCTGTATTGGGCGCATACTTCTATAATTATCATTTTAACTGTTTAAGAAATATATCTGTAAAAAGTATTTACACATACAAACTACTTACCTAGTACTAAGATAGTACTTAATACTCAAAATGTGACGTTTCGCTAGACTGGCTAATATGGCAACTGCGATTTGTCTGTCAGACCATTAGAATTCAACAAAATACTCGACAATCAGAATTTTGCAGATATATGTTGTCGACTCGAAATCTTTATTTATTAATGTTTTATTATTCAGGTAAGATTTCGATCAAGGCTACCGTACCCCTTGACGAAATTATTAATATAGATTTGACATCGCGACGGTAGCGCAGTCGGTCGGTTCCAATGTGAAACATTCCAAAATCAACAACTACTTACAAATTAATAATTAACTAGAAAACCATTTGCCAGTGGACTAAATTGTGAATCTAAACCATTGTCAAGTCCCCTTAAACACACACAAAAAATTTCATCAAAATCAGTACAGTCGACCTGATTAGGTACCTATCCTACGTATCTATTATACCCGTAAAGTCATTTCTAGCGAAAGACCCATAAAACCTGATCCACGATTAACTTAGTTTATTCATTTCACATTTCAAACCAATTGCCACTCTAGTCACAATATGAGAACATTAATTTTGGTTCACATGTTTGATAACAGGGCTAGTGACGTCTAATGGTTATGACCTTATAGCATATAATACGTTTAATAGTTATTCACTTGATCGGCGCAAATGACAATAATATTGAAGATTCCTGTTCCATGTGATGTATCATGAAATTTATAAATTTGTGAGTGGACCAGGAAACATGGACTTCATAGTGAAGCCTGATGTAAAACAATTGATTACTTATTTATTCAAAGCATTTATGAATTTTATTGTAAAATATGAAGTTATATGCACTATTCATCTGAAAATGGATTAAATATCATATTTGGATCTATTTTAGTAACTTTGCCGTCACTGGGTATGATGGCTTACACATTTCCTGGTCATCCAAGATAAAAAAAAACGGATCACTTTTAACGACGTTGTCACCAAATTATACGTTGCTGTTTAATGATATCATACTGTGTCTGTAAAACTTACTTGCCACATGGTAATATTAAGTATTAATTTACTTATCTAAATATGAATTTGCTACATCGCGGTGAATTACCAAGTAAAACTTAACCCCTAAAATAAGAACACCTTTACATTCCAAACAATAAGAATTTAATTCGAATTTCATGTGATTTTCCACACCTTGTAATAAAGGTGACCGTTAAAATTAAAAGATTTTATCATATAGGAACAAAAGTTAAACATAATGAAAATAGTTGCGACTCCATCATTAAAACTAAGTTTAGAATAGCCACTAGGAATGACCCAAACAAATAATATTCTACTTCCAAAGTTACTTTGAACAATACGTGGCAGGACTGGAGGCAGATGTTATTGTCCTATTTATTGCAGTAAACCTATTCAAATAAAATACACTTTGTTCAAAGCTACTAATAGTGACAAAACCACTTTCAATCATAACCGCTTTAAATTTTATATATTTTGTTAATAGGTTTTTAGGCTTAAAAGTTATCTGATTTTGATGACTCCTTTCATAATTTGTCATCATTATCGGAGCGTTATCGCATTTGCATCCAATATTCTGGTCTTGGAAACCGGGATATGCATCTGTATCATATTAGACTTGACTTAGTATATTACCACATGAAAAGTGTCATCTGATCTCTACAGTGCAAAGAAATAGTCATAAGTTTACCAATCCCAGAACATAGTAACAAATACTCGCAATTCGACAGATTCAAGACTTTGCCAACATAAAAATAGATAGTAACGGATCTAACGTTAGGTACCTAGCATAAAATGTAACACAATACCAATATTGTTAGATTTGTACCAAACACGAGTAGAAAAGAAACACGTTACAAAGTGCTAAATATCTAATGGTATAAAGTGTGAAGCAAGAAGGCGTGGATAGTTTCAGTTAACTGATTGATTAGCCGGTACCCCACGTCAGATTGCGAACGAATGACGACAGCTGACGACAGACTGTACTGAAATAGAACGAACTAAACTGTAGGTACTGTGTATTTTTATGTTCTGGAGGACAAGATAGACCTTAAGAACGTAAAAATAATTCATAACTATTTGATTAAATCTACATTAAAATTTGTATACAAAAACCTTAATCATTGCTTTACTTTCAATAGATAAACGAAACCTTTCACTTTATTATTACTTTCTGGAATTAAAGTGTACTTTGAGTGTAGATGGACAGTTTTATCCCTTTCAGTAAAATTCTACTCTGATACACAAACATAAAAGGGTGATCTCATAAAAAGAGGACTCTTTAGATAGGTATACGAACTAAAAAATGATTGGAATTGTATCCTTTATTTTCTGTATATAGCGTACGTAAGTATACATATAGGTATTTATACTGTGTCAACGCTTAAATCAACTTCAAAAAGGTCAGGCTTATTGACTTGCGTTCTCAACAGTTTTTCCATTTTCTTTTAAATTGACGTTTCGTTTTGAGTAACCTCATTAATAAACAAATATGCTGGAGGCCTTTATTTACTGAATCTATTTGCGACTTTCACGTTCCAACGAACCAAATTTGATTCGAGTTCTTAATAATAAATTAGCATCTAATCAACTCATTCAACTCATAGCCAGCCTTTTCTGTCAGTTTTATTTACCAATAAATATTATAGTCATATTTCTAAGTTAAGCATCTGAACCGTTTTATTTACCGAACCGTTTAATTTTTGACTTAATACTTTAAAATTAAATTACATGTATTCAAATGAAGTACGGTATTCTCTATAATTTGTTTACGAATTTTTTTGTCCACTTGACGTTCATTGTTTATAGTAATATCATCATCAGTTTAAAATATACATAACACCATGTTTGCCTGTAGAGTTCTTTGTAATGTTCTTGAAAGACATGTGAAGTCCGCCAACCCGCACTTAGGCGCCATGGTGGACTATGGCCTTACCCTTCTCATAGTAAAGAAATGTAGTAATCTTTATAAATCGTGAATAAATTTTAGATCCCTAACGACTGATTATTCCTCATACACTATCAAAGACTAAAGTAAGCCTATTGCATGTTTTACTAGATGGCAAAGGCGCAATGGGCGGTGTATCAGTCGGACTAGCAGTAGCAGCAGCGCTAGGTGCAACCCTAGCCGCCGGCGGAGTAGCAATAGCCGCCCTCTGCGTCCGAAGACGTCGCGCCGCGCCCCCTCACAAGCATCCACCAGGAGACATGCTCGAACTTAGCGACGGGGGCAGAAGATACGTCGTCGCGTACACTATAAAACCTTCCCAAGAATTGAAGACTCCAGATCCGCAGCCTGATATACTTAATGCACCAGGTGAGTTCTGAAATACAAATATTACTAAGAAAACATTAAACTCGAAACTAGAATAAACAACTATAACCACTTTACATGACTAAAATTCCAATGAAGAAAATTAGTATTCTGAACACGTTTTATTATCAGCTCTGTAGGTATAAGCTATACACTGTCCCACTGCTAGGCACGGGCCTCTTCACACTGTGAAAAACTCATAACTAATTAAGGAGAAATCTTTGTATAGTATAGATTAACTTAAAGGTTTTCGTGGTAAAAGAAAGCCCAAAAAGAACATAGGCAGAAATATTATTGTTCTGTAATAGTAACGTCTAAACGTCTCATCATACTTCATGCGCTGTCTGAAGTCAGCAAAATAACGTGTACCAATTGTTTCGCGCAATTTGTGTCGCTCAAGCAAAAATTATAAACAATGGTATGAAGCAACAGTAATTCTGCCGATCAGGATAGAAAAACGTACTTTATAACCCAAACTATTAAATTATTTTCTTTTCTCGTTAATACAAGGCCAATTCTGGTGTTGGAGTTTCTAAGGCACCCGAAGGCCTAACGCTACTTATACAGAGACCAGAACTGGGACCGGCCACTTTACGTGTTCTCGAAAAAAGTACGGTAGCACTCTGATGTAATGCCACAATAAGTGATTTTTGTTTTTCTTTGACGATCTTTACAAACACGAAGTTAAGACACGCTATGAGTGCTACATTTATATTTGAATTAAAATAAAATAAACTTGGATGAAATAATAACTGCAATAAATACATTCTTAGCAAGACGAAAGACATGTATTTAAACATCTATATCTGTAGAAACAGCATGGTCGTTGTAACCACATATTACATTTAATACTATGTGAACCTAACAAGCAGACTAGTTCTCTAAGTAATGTGTACTCCGGGAATCTTCGGAGGTCAGTTAGGTGCAAATGAGACTTTGCTCAAGTTTAACTATGCAAATGAGTTTGCTTGCCATGTGGTATTGGCTACTAAAAATACACTAAGCTACTTAGTGTAGGGACGGAGGATGTGACTAGAGTTTGTAGCAGAAATAATGTTATACCATATAATTATGTAAAGTTGTAGCTAATATACTTAGTATATAAAAGTATTTTAAGACCGAGCAAAGCATAGATTTATAAATACCGAGCTAGATCATCCAGGTACTTACTAATTAATAAATGCCTAAACGTGTGACAGTTTTTAAACGAGGCTAACGATAATGATATGGTATACGAGATGGCTGCCAACTTCGTATATAGCGACAAACCGGACAAATTTGGCGTACACCTATAACAAAAATATATCTATAAGTAATGTTATGTAAAAATATTTGAACGGCAAACGTTATTCAGGTTCAGGTACCTAAAAAATTGTCATCCCGTTGCTTTACAAACTATCTCGCAACCGAACATGCACACAGTTTCTCTCAACAATTTTATTTTTATTTATTTAAAAAAGCGTTCCTCCACTTCAAATCAGCTGTATAAAAATCAGAAAATATTGGAACATTCGACGATGAAAATAGGTATGTTAATATATTTACGTAAAACAACATAGCACCGAAACAAAGCCTGTCAACATGTTATGATGTGAGGTTATACTTCAATATTAACAAATAAAACATTGTCGACGATGACTTTTTGTTATGTATTTCTATTCCACACATTGCTATTTCATATGTAGATTTTAATAGTTGAAACCTGACAAATTGAAACTCTTAGAGCCCTTAAAATTACTATGAGCCTCAAAAAGGGTGCGCTATTGTTAGTTTTCTTTTCCCAATTTCAATTTAGATAGAAAATCCTAACTAAAGCGTACGTATAATCGCGTTTTTTGTGACCCAGACAAATAACAAGTACGTGGAAATACTATGTTTAAAATACCACCTTTATTACTATTGTGATCGTATTCGTACAACCCACATGCCTGTCTCGTCTTTGAACGTACAGTACCTTCTAACCTTTCATCCTATTCATGTAAATACGTCAAGCAAAAACGCCAATTAAGACGCGTATCAATTTTCAGACTCTGACAACCAACCGTCGGCGCCTTCAATAGAAGAAGCCGATGAATGGCCTAGTATAAAAGAAGTGAGAGGTAATATATTGTATTTCAAAGTACTTTTCAATATTTATTACATACATTTTTGTGCCTACTTTTGAGATTAACTTTCGTTTTAGGTGATTGGAGTAAGGCTGGAGCGGTATTCTCAGCAGAAGATCTAGCATTGCTCGACTCTACTGGGCGACCACAACAGGTCAGTCGAACGATCTGTGTAATATAAAGATAGCAATTGAGCTGCGCCACAACGATTGCAATCCGTCTAATTGCTCTTTGATGCTAGTGATGCTTACTAAGCCTCATCCGCGCATTGTCAAACAGAAAACCTTTAAAAGGATAAAAATTCAGGGCCACTTCCTTTTAAACCATCTTCATTCTCCATCGACTTCTCTTTCTCACTTTCCATGAGATTACATTGAGAGAACAGGAAGTTATGTTTTTGCCTGGAAACCGAAATTATGATGTTTACCGAACGAAAGGCAACCATAGGAATTCTGTTGCTTTTCTGATCTTCCATGAGAATATACTACCACACGAGTCGAACCGATTCATTCATACCATAATCACTCTAAAATGTCCACTTGCAAAATATTAATACAATTTTATTTTTCTACAGCTGACTCCCAGTAGCGACCTGGTGCCTAATAGTAGACAGGAAGACGTTCTTAACCAGAATATGCAGCCAGTCATAGGTAGTAACTTAAGGCCTAACTACATAGTTACGAACAGTCCTACATTGGGGAGTCCTAATTTTGTGTGCCCCAATGGGAACCTCGGCTCTCCGTTTGGAAGCCAGACCTTGACCCTGAGTGGGCCAACCCTCAGCTCAGGGAGCCTAGCAACATCAACACTTCATAGGACCAAGGGGAAGGGCAACGTCCGAAGAAGGGAACACGTTTTAGCAGAAAATCTGCCAGGACCTGAAAGTTGTGTGTAAAATTGGACGCTCATTTAAGTGTTTGGATTTGAGATATTTTTAATTTGCCAATGAATTGCGGGTTGACTAAAATTTATGTATAATTATATACTGGTCTAGATTTTTTACGTAATTCATATACTTAACTTTAATTGAGCTTAGTTGAGAACCGTTTAGTATAATTTTATCAGAGGCGTGATAATATTTTCACGTGTAAATAATTATTTTAATAGGTAATAGCCAATGAATTTTACAAGGTGTGGAGGCTCGAATATATCTTGCGCATTATTGTTATATTGGTTATTAATCAAGCGAATAGAATAAAAATAAATCGCGGTCTAGATAAATCTTACATGCATAATTTGCTCAAAAATTTGACCCTGGCAAAACACGAAATACAAATTGAAGCTTCCTAATAATTAGATATGTGTTGTTTTGACCCAAAATGTTGTATATTGTTTTCTTCCAAACTAGACTGAACACGTTGTTCTATTGTAACGCTACAGATTTGATCAAATAGAATAAGACAACTAAAAGGCTTATAGAAACTTCTATTTGTTTAATAAAATCGGTTGTGTGAATGTAAATATTAATAGATGTATAAACAAACGATGTATGTATAGACACAAAAAAATATAATAATTACGTTAAGAGCTTTCGTTGTCAATTTATTTACGTAAGAGTAATTAGTGAAGTTGTAAATATTACATAGAACTGTGACGATATATAGACGAGGTATTCTCGTGTATGGCGCAGGAATGCTTTGATACTGCCTTGCATTGGAACAAATATTCGATATACGGCTCACGCTGCGAACACGTCACTGAACTCGAGCCTCAGGTGCTCACACAACTTATAAGATTCTATTGTTCGACGCAGTCATCGGTATTTTGTGCCCAGCACTATATTAATGTTTGCTCATTGATGATACTCGAACATTCCTATTCTATAAATGTCGCTTGTCACTTTCGAACGAGGCTAATGACATCAAATGTTGTGCATGTTTTTATCGCTTAGTGAAATTTTATATAATAGTCTTGCGCCGTACGCGTAGAGTAATTGTGTAGTGCCATTTTATAATGATAGCAATTGTAAATGTTTCCATTTTGTGTTGATTCTATTATATAGAGTTTAACATTGATACTGTGGGATTAATGTGTAAATTACGTCGATTGAACTGTTTGTAGATGTCAATAATAATTTTATGTGGTCCTAACAATCTGATATGGCAATTTTATATTTAATAAATAAATAATGGTTTATACAGGTGGTTGTTTTATTTTACAGGTTGTAGCGTATTTGATATGTGTTTTTACCTTTGATAAGTGAAGTTTGAAGGTGAGAACAGGTCTGATAGAGGGGTTGGTGTCCGAACAATCTAATAATATAATACACCCTCTCCCTCGCCCCGTGCCCCCTGCCTCGTCCTCGTGTCTTCCGAGCTCGGTGTAAGTTCAGTTACTTGGGTCTCTATATCGGATTAGTGGGTTTATTTGACGTCCGCGGGGAGTACAGTTTAGACGTCTAGACCCGCCTTAAATAATAATCGACACTTATTATACTGCTGTGGAAATGTTAGATGTTGAAGGAGGTAAGTTAAACAATGGTCAATAAAAACATCATACTTAGGCACCTCGTTGAGGTCAACATAATTTAATATAAAACTAAATATCATTTTATATGAGCTTGGCTGGTAGGTCAAGCGTAAGACAAATTCAAGCGAACTAACGCCATATTTAACAATCCGTCTCAAACTATTTTAGTGAAACTGTAAACAAACAGATTTTGGTGAAATGAAGTCCACCTGTCTACCATAAATATAATGAACTAGCCGTCAATTCACACTGTATAGTATGGCAAAAGTAAATAACACTAACTAACCAAAGTGGCTATTCGAAGTCAATACGATCAAAATATTAGCCATATTATTATTATCATCCAATTATATTATTTCGCAGCCTTACTTTTTCCTTACACGCAGAATACTCCATACAATAAAAAACAAAGAATCATTCCTATCTGCTTAAATTTGACTGAAACAAAATACACAGAGATTGCTGGAAGCTTTACCAAAGTCTATAGACGGCTACGTTACGGCTCAGAACTCGATTCAACAAAATAACAACCGGCGTACAGAAACGGCTCTGACGTTTACAAAACGGCTGAAACTCTTAAACGCAACGCCGCAAGCTTCTCAAATATTGACGCAAAACTAACAAATCGACTCCCAGTGCCTACGTTGTTTGTTATAAACAATGGCTAATTATACACGGCTGAATTATTCAAAACAAAACCCCTACTGAGTCGTTAAAAACAAAGCCTAAGCTTTTAATAGGCACCTTGAGAGGAGACCACACATTTTATCCTCGTACTATTTTTAAAGTTTTTGGATGGATGGATGTAGATATGTATGTTACTATTTAACACATAATTTACTAAACGGATTTTGCATTAGCTTTTATAACCTGCACATCAGCTAGCTGACAAATGGGTCTCGAGGACGAGGCTGCGGGTAAAAGCTAGTATCACAGATTATACCTATTACGATAATAGCTGCTAATAATAGGTCTGATTTGTTGGTTAAGCTGATAGTGAAGTTACTACAGATTGAATTTTGGGTGAATAGTAGCACGGATTTGAGACAACTGGGAACCTTGACTACGGTTCCTGTAAAGTCTCAGTAACAGCTATAGGTATATATAGTTCAATTTCGGGATCCCTTCTTTTTGCCTAATGTTCTTTGTCCTAATATACTTTGGCATAACGATTTTGGCACAATTTGTTTTGGCGTAATAATACTTCGGCATATTGTTTTAGGCATACATTTTATGTTGGCATAATCATCTTAAAGACTAATTTGTTTTGGCATAAATTTGATTCGCATAACGTTAGTAGGCATAATGTCTATTAGCATAACGTTAGTAGGCGTAATGACTAGTAGCATAACGTTAGTAGGCCTAATGACTATTAGCATAACGTTAGTAGGCCTAATGACTATTAGCATAATACATAGTCTCACGCCTATAGCCCCGAAGAGGTAGGCAGAGGTGTATTTCTACATCCACTTTTCGCCAGATATACTTTTTAGTCCCACGTAATAAGGGGCGAGCCTATTGCCATACCGGGCACATTTCCAGACTCCGTGCTGCTACTGAGAATTTCGTGACAGAAAAACCCAATAACATTGCCCGACCCAGGAATCGAACCCGGGACCTCCCGATCCCACGCGCACATTTATGCCGCGATACCAACGAGGCAGTCGTATAGGGTTTGATGTCGAGTTTTCCGTCTCTACGCAAAGATGGTATTTGCATCGTGTTATCCCTTAGTCGCCTCTTACGACACCCACGGGAAGATAGGGGGTGGTGACACTTGTATTCTATGCCGTCAACCACACGGCATTAACATAATATTTATATAATTATATATTTAACTTGTAAAAAATGAATATGCTGTGCAACAAAAGTTAGTGACAGAACCGAATTGCTACAAAACCGACTCCACGTAGTCTTGTTTGTCCTACCCCTAGAGTGTTATTTAAAACCGCGTAGGGGCGTAAGGGCTGAGGAGCAGGCGGCTGTGAGCGAGCTTCGGCTTGCTGGCCGGCTTCGCCGGCCAGCCTCAGCCGCGGCGGTGAGCGAAAGCCGTCTGCGACGTTTAGCACGCGTGTGGCCGCCAGAGGCCCGCAGCGCCGGAGCCGTGACAGAAGCCCTGCCTACTGCATGCTTGCTTGTATGCTGCATGCTTGCTGCATGCTTGCTTGCATGCTGCATGCTTGTTTGCATGCTGCATGCTTGCTTGCATGCTGCATGCTTGCTTGCATGCTGTATGCTTGCTTACTTCATGCTTCCGACAGCGAAAAATATGCCAAAGATACATTGCCAAAGTTATTATATCCAATTTGTATTGTATTGTAATCATTATGCGTAAATAAATTTATGCTTTAGGATTTTATGCTTTAGGATTTTATGCTTTAGGATTTTATGCTTTAGGATTTTATGCTTTAGGATTTTATGCTTTAGGATTTTTTGCTTTAGGATATTATGCTTAAAAAAGTTATGCTTTAGAACTTTATGCTTAATAAATTTATGCTTTAGAATATTATGCTTAATCATTATTATGGTTAGAGAAATTATGCCCAAAAAATTATGCGTAAGCTGTTATTATGCGAAAATATAATTATGCCAAACAAAATTTTGCTAAGTTATATTAGGTCTTAAAATTTTATGCAAATGGATAGGGAACCTTCAATTTCAATAATCATTCCTTATTTTGATAGTACAGTTACCTTAATATGCGAGCAATCATGTAACACAATCATGTTCTTACGTAACACATGTACCTCTTCAGGAATTCAAACGCCAGAATACTTAATAAGCTACATGTTTCATAGCATATAAACATCGCAGTAAGTAAGTATTATAGTTGGTGTAACAAAATAAACAAAAATTAATTTCACTGTGTCGGTCGGAAATTTTGAAGTCAGACAGAATTTAGGTCCCGGGGAACATAAATATTTTGATACAGTACCGTCAGACTTTGTTAGCTTGGCTCCGCAGTTACCGACTCCACCCTATAAATAGCGGCATCGTTGGAAAACTATCTACAATTCTTACATTTCTATTTTGTTCATGGCTCATTATGATATAATGGGACTTGATGCCGTATTTTAAAATTGCGAGAAAAAGCAAACAATAAACGTTGTAACTACAGATGTGAAAATATTATACGTTTGCGTTTATTTATGAAGCCCTCGAGTATAATTTGTGCTGAAATTGTGATAGTTGTAATTTTACGACCTTAGTTTGTCCATGTTTTTTTGGTTTCTTCTTGCTTTTGCCCGCAGCTTTGCAGCTCTTGCGTGGGTGTCAACTTTTGCGACAAAAGATAGCCTACCTGCTATTCTGAGATACAACGTTTTTTCAGTATAGTGCAAGCCTCTTAGCGGGTGATTATACTCGTTATCAACTTTTGTTCTAGGACATTACTGGAATCGCAAAAACTAAATCAGATGTACCCTACAAAATTGGATGTTGATTTTACGAAATGTATGGTAAAGCTGTATTATTTTTGTGATAGCTATACTACTGCCAAGTTTAATCAAAATCCATTCAATCGTTTTTGCGTGAATGAGCACCAAATCTCCTCTCATCGATCGATTCTCAAAAACTGTTGCGATTTTATAAGAAATAGATTTGCCACATTATATCAACAAAAACTAGCAAAATGTGCGCATATACCCACTTAAATAAACAACTTATCTTGTATGATTAATACACTACATATCGTGCAAACAAAGCCCCAATGTAATCATAATAATATGATGTAATTATTGAGCCAAGCTCTGCGCTTGACCGTAGATTGATAACTGTAGGAAGTCCATAGCACTCAAGTAGATGAGTTCTGCAACACATCAGCCAAATCACTTACATGATAAAGCATCACGCCCAAATAACTCTGAATAGATAGGCAGGGGTGGTCCATATTATTATAGTTTATGCTTATATCAAGATGGAATAATTTATTTTTGTACACAGGTATTTATTTATTTATACTTTATTGTACACTTATACATACATTGGTAGAAATTTTCTGAACAAGTAAGTACAAAGGGCGGCCTTATCGCTGACAGCGATCTCTACCAGGCAACCTATGGATGGATATTATTGGTCGAAAATAAATGGTAGTTGCAAGTGTACATTTGTAAAAATATATTAAATATATAAATTCGTGTAATAACATATATTCATACAAATAAATACTTAAATATTAATATATACAAATAATATATAATATAAATAATATTAAATATTAATATATAAAATATTAATACATACATACAAATAAGTATACAATATTTAAATAAATACATACATATACCTATAATGTAGAATGAGAAAAGTTATAATGATAGATAGTGATTCTTTACCATTGCTTTAAATCTAGTTATAGTCTGAGCCTGTCTTATGTGTAACGGTAGGGCATTCCATAAGCGAACAGCAGTAACTGAAAAGGATTAGTCATAAATAATGCTAATCTTAAAGATAAATTAATTGTATATTGTAATTTATAATCTAATAACCCGAAATAAGACGGGCTATATTATAGAAATAATGCTAAGATACGCTTCAAATGATTGGAGGCGAGGACGAGACCAAGTAAAATTAAGGACAATGGCAGATCTCCATACATCAAAATGTCTGAAATTAAATTGAAGCGTACAGTTACAAAAAATATATCAAAAAAATTGGCGTAAGTAACAGAGTCTATAAATGATTCTATTTTCACTCAGGAAAGGTGGAAAAAGAAGATATCGGTGTTTGAATTTTTAGTTAAGAATGAACAATGTAGGTAAAAGGAAAGTTATAGTATGAAAGTTAAACAGTGTAGGTAGGTACATTTGAATTATCAAATGACATGTGTCAGATTGACATCAAAACGTGGATGTATTTTGTAGCATCCAACTGTCACAGCCAAAGACAAAAGCAGAGCTGCACATTTTAAATCGATTTTATGTGAAATCGATAAAACGTTAAAACGATGCTGTGACGTTTTTATTTGATTTAAACGTTGTTTTGCTTAAAAAATATTAGCTTATTGATATAATGATGATTAAATATTAAATAACTGCATTTTAATCCAAACCAACTCTATAAAGGTCGATCGTATCGATTACTTATTTAATAATCGATACGGATATAGCACTCACGTCTATTCCTGTCACACCATTGTCTATGGCAACAATCAAATAATAAAGTATTCGTAATCAATTGGAATGCTTTTTATCATCATAAAATACTCCAGCTTTAACGAGACAAAGTGAAAATATAAAAAATCGTAGAAAAGAAACAATTTGTTTTGTTCATACAAAGTTAAAGGTTGCCACAACAAACCCAGACCAAATTCTGCCATTGTTCTTTGTCGTCAACATATATCATTAGACCACCTGCCTGAAAAATTACCGAATACTTAAACTCAACAACACTACAAGTGGTAGGAATGGAATTCAATTCATGCTCGCATGTAGTTATCAATATAAACTACAATACCTACAAATTAATCCTAAAATATTTGCTATCCTTTTCATTCCACTAACATTATATGCAAGGATAAGCACTTTCCCCCATCTAAAACTGTAGTCAAATCCAAGAACTCACTACTTCTTCCATTGAGCTAATCAATAACCAATTATACAATTACCTGCAGCAGCATAAAACATAAATTTAAGCAGCGGAAACCAAGAGCGTAAACAAGAACTTATCGTCAGCCTGCATACGTTACTGGAACGAACGGCATACGGCACACGGCAATTTACGGCACAGGATGACAGCATAAACATAAATTTCTTACAATACAGCATACTGTTTTGCCGTTTATTTATTTAGGCAGAAGTTAAGTCGCTTTTTGTAGGCTAAGTACTTTGTTGGTTTAATTCAGCTGCGCTTCACATCAATCGCTGCGAACGAGATCATTATCAGGCAACTATTATTGACTTAGATGAAACAATTTAACAATAGTAGTATGCTTGTGAATAGCGCAATCTAGATTACATTGCTTAATTGCGCAACTCACATGCAATCGAAAGACAATCGCTGATTATGATCCAGTTTTGCTGCAAAGACCTACATTAACTCACCTCAACATACAAATGATCGTGTATGTGTCTCAGACCTAAAACCTGACGTAACCGTGTAAACTCAAAGGACTCCAATGAAATTAAGAGTAAGAAATAAGCTTATTCCTCTTGATTACGTTCGGCGTCGTGCTCTCAAGAACCGAAATGAAAATGAAGTGCTATGAATGTAACGTTATTAATGATTTTAGGCGGCTTATTCTCCCGGTAGAACTTAGCTTTAATGTGCTAATTGACTTTCTTAAGTCTACTGGGGTAACTTGTTTAAGATTTTATTTGATTTTTAGTTGAAATCACACAGTAAATTAATGTATCCAATGGGATAGATATAAAATTTCTTGGATGTTCTATAGACAGCGACAGACAAGTTGAGAGATAAACGGACTGCTATTCAGTGAATTTCGAATAATATGTCTTACTGATAGACCTTTCATTAAATAAACAGGACTTAGTTCACCAGGTTGCGCAGGTTGACAGATTTTGCATGTCTTCCAGAAAATTATGGAGAACTTTCTTTCCGTCAGCTACCTAAACGTGATTAAAATTGTTAGGATTTGAAGTCGATATCCTCTGCCTAGCAGTCCTTTGGTGATAGCCTAGTGGAGATCCACACTGCCTTATCTTACTACCTCTAATAACTTTTTCAGTCGTATTATTTGACAACCATTTAGATAAAACAACCGCTGATCGGTTCGATAAAACAATCAATTGATGAATGTAAAATATCTCATTCGTCCACCATCAGGTAAAACATTCTGAAAAGTGAAAAATCTAAAGAATATTTCACACTGCAAACATGACGTGGAAGTCAAACAACAAGTGACAGTAGTGTTGAGTTACTGTCGCATTCTTCAAAGAAAAAGTTGTTCGTGCGCACGGAATTAGTTCCAAAGTTGGCCTTCAATTTACACTTCAATGAAGCACGAGTCAAGCTTGAATACAAATTTTACTTAAAACCAAGCCAATCAAAAGTTTGGAAAGATGCCACCTTACCTGTTGACGGCTTGATTTCTAGTTTAACAGTAGACTTCTTTGTATTGTGAGGGTAACAAAAGTATTTTTAGAAAGCTATTAATAGATGAGATTGCTCTTTTGTTATATAAGACCCGAAAATGTCTCATTGCTTATGTTGGAAAAAATCCCGTATAAGTATTGTTTGGATTTTTTTCGGGATCGCAAAATCTCAGAAGCAAATGTATTTATTAACATGTGTCATTTACGTTTCGTGTGGATTTGATATTTATTTTATAATTGTTGATATCCGAACATCATGACGTCATTCAATTATATCAATATGAATTATGTTTAGATTTGATTTGAGGTGTAGATGTTATTAATAATTATTTATATATGTAAGTATACTGCTTGATGTAAAGTTCAATTTAAAGATAAGTTTGAAGCCTGGTGAGGAAGTACGTGCGGTGCGTGAAATAAGTTTAGACTTCACACTGAAACCGCAGCGGTGACCTCGACTTCTTTCAGCGGCGGGATCAAAATAATCTATGAGTGTAGTAAGGTATGCTCAGACATGGCCCGGACCGCATAAGTAGATGCGTATGATTCCACCCTACAAAGTTTTATTTAGGTGTATTGAATTATGTTTATGTACCCATTTAAATAGTTTTAGGTATATTAAATATAAGTTTGAGAACATTACAATCAGTCTGCTCTTGTTTTCATGAACTAATCGTAAACTATTCCAATTTATATATCGGAACTGAATCGTTATAACAATATAATTAGAAGCTATATCTATGTGGTTTAATGAGAATAATAACTTACATAAGGAAGAAAGCTGTTTAAGGTAATCTTGGCTAAATAGCGGCAAAATAAATCGGTGTAAAACAATTTTATATTCAACAATTTGCAATAAAAAATGGGGGTAAAAGAATAGTAAGAAAAATATAGTAGCACAGAATGTTTTACTAGACCTTCGGCTCGAAAAAAGCCCCCGTCACATGCTGCTAGAACTGTTGTGGGTATCGACCTATACGAATCGACACTTTGAACATTATAACATTGAAATAGATTATATTTCTCGGACATCTATAAGACATCGTTTTAATACTGTGCACACTGAACATTAAATTGCATAGCAGCAGATAAGTGAGTAGGTATAAGCTATTCAGTCTTGAAAGAATAGTTTATACTACAACATGGCAATTGTTATCCTTATCAATTTTGTAGCAACATTCCCTCGGGACGCAACTTTTGTTTTTACTAGACGAGAATACACAAAAAGAGAACTACAAAACTAGTTAAACAATATTCCATACAGACAGACAGTACATTGTAACATAAATAACCACGGGCCATATACAATGTTTTAAAATAATTAACGGAGTTCCCTAATTAATATAACATTACATGACTGAATTTTCCACGCTTCAACATTAAATTGCTCAGCGGTTGAATTTTACGTATGACGTCAGAATGTGGGCAGACTATTAAATAAATAAATGACTGCCATTACTGCAGTTTATTTTCTAAATTGTTTTACATTAATCGTTTGCAGACAAATATTTGACGAGGGCGACCTGAAAATGAGCATTTTTTAAATATTTTTTGTTGTATCGCTATGCGTCATCTCCTTGTCAACTGATAGTGCAGAGTCGATTCCTGCACGTAACAATCAATTATTATATAATCCAAAAGAAGATTTATGCAGCCACCAACTGTTTGCTAAGTGAGCCCACCTGTCTTGGTGCCTACGGCAGACGCCCAGCGTCCAGCCCAGTCCCACTTCAGTCAGGCAGATTTTAATCCAACATCAGCTAAGCGTGTTTTGAAACGAAGCGTAGGTTTAAAAAATGGTATGTGTTTTTAAAACCGAGAATGCTACGCTCCATATCTCTTTGGCACATCAATTTCAATTCAAATCAAAACCTACATACCCGCTTGCTTGCCCGTGTTATACGGCATATAACAAAATTCAAACACTAAATTGCCCGTGTTATATGGCATATAACAAAATTCAAACACATAATTGCCCGTGTTATATGCCATATGACATCGCATCTCAGTCTACTTTGCCCATGTCATACTGTATATAACATGGCTTCCGCGGTCGAAAGAGTGAAATATACTCGTCTTTGTCGCTCTGGGGCTTAGTTTGTATTATGTCTCTCGTTTCTACGTTAAATTTTCCGTCATACTAATCCCAGTCGAGTTTCGACTCCATAGAGAAATTAAAAAAAAAACGTTCGTTGTCAATGTTGTCATTGAGTGTTGAGTCGGAGTGGAACGTGCGGAATGTGTGAGTGTATTTCTGATGTTTTTTCTGTTAAATTTAGTTTTATTCTTTAAGATCTTTGGTGTTTATCAAGGTATGTAAATAACTAACACGTATATACACCACTATTTTTTAATTAGAACAAAAACTTTAAGGACAGATTAGCGAATATACTATTATCATATATGTGACGTAAGAATTTCATAATATCAATAAAGAGCAAAGTTATTATCATTTGTTTATTGTAGAAAATCTCACTTAAATCATAGTCATATTTTATAATCCATTCACTAATTCATTGATAATATTCCATCCTGCTCATTTGCATTCTCTCTGTCGCACTTATGATCTAGGTAGCCATAGAAAATAAAATGAAGGAAAATAATTAATAAAAATAATAAAAATATATTATAATAAATACAGCGAAGTTATTGAAAATGTTCAAAAGAAATTCTTGCGTGCACTTCACTATAGGTACTGTCGCGGCTATCAGTCATATGATTATTTGCTCCTAAAATATAATTTGTTGTCTTTGGAAGCGAGAAGACTTCTACTTGGAACTATGTTCTTGCATGGAATAATTCATAACAAGTATGACTGCTTAGAATTAACAAAAAATTTGTGTTACATTGTCCCAAGAACAGTCATGCGCAGACAGGTTCGCCCGCATCGTCTCTTAGCGATTACCTCTAATCTTGTTCCTAAAACAAACGCTGGGTTAAGAGCACCTTTGCGACAGCTTGTACATAATTATAATACATATGTTGACAGCACAGATATATTCATGAATTCTGATAATAAATATAGAAAGTGTTTACTGGCTATTTTAAGTAATGTAACAACTTCAATGTAATACATTTATATAAACATACGTACTTTACCTAACCTGTTTTAATTGTAAAAGTGAATTATTATTTTAAAATTTTATTTGATCAAATGTATCTAATAATCTATTACTAAATAGGTATATGCAATTGTAATTCTAATTTTAGATGTTACGTAGCATGCCCCATTTTACTATAATTTTATTGTATAGTAATAAGTGGATAATGTTATTGGCAGTGTAATCAGTACATTGTGAATAGTTAATTGTAAATTATGTTAAAATGTATTGTACTGTTGTTTTTTATCCCAAATAAATAAATAAATAAATAATAAATGTGGGTAGTTATTTTTTAATTTTGTTAATTCTACCCTCTCCTTCATACTTCATTCGGGCTTAGGACCGGTAAAATTTATCGTTTAACAAGTAATTAAATACGGAGGTATGTAATTAGAAAGCAAACAAATATCAAAATAAAAGATGGTGTTCTGGACTAAAAGAAAAGAGTAATTTTGGCGTATTTATGAAGTTAGAATCATCTGCTATTTACAAATTATTTTATCATCATCATGTCAGCCTAGAGACGTCCACTGTTGGACATAGGCCTTCCTCAAGGTGTGTGGAGAACACAGACCGATTTTGAGCCGCCCGCATCAAATTATTATTTACTTAAGTACGTATTATTTACTAAACTTACAAGTATTTCCATTGTCCTTCGAAATGTCCACCACCGTTGTCAAAAGCATCCAATATGCACTTTTTTAATTGTTTGACACTGACCCGGTCACTTTTGTACACTCACAATACGATGTCCATGGGTACACAGCTGCATTCACGATATTTCCACTCAAAAAGTATGTACGAAGCATAGCTACATACTCCCGTGATATGAACTGATATGATAGACCATCGCGTCGGGCAAACGTAAACAAACAATTAACTTTTGCAACGAAATTAGATACGCTCACTTTAGCTAACAATTTAGTACTGTTTGTCGCATCGTCGGGGCGTGGCGCAGGCGCAGAGGGGCGGAGGGGGGGGGGGTTTATCAATGGTTAATTTTACTATGATAGTACACGGGTCGGTCATAGTATTAGTATTGCATTTACCAATTATCACATATTTTTGTGGACAGTTTTGAGACAGTTTTGGGACTTAGTGTTTTTATTTTTCAACTACATAAATATGATCAGTTAAAGATACTTAGTGCCCTGTTAATTTTTTTGTACTAATTAAAAAATAGTGGTGTATAAAAAATCCAGCATGAAATATGACATTTGACTTTTTTCGAGACCTTAAGGTGATTTTGGCGCGCAACAGTAATTTTACTGAGAGCATGGGGACTGTTTCAGAAATGTTCATATTACTCAGAAGTGGTGAATGCTATCCCTATGATTTCTTTTTGTTTTAAAAGAATATAAGACTACTTATTTAGTGCTTATTTAATGTTATGCTTAAATATGTTATTTGTGCATTATATGACCTTATCAAATTTAACATAAATTACGCCGCGCGGCGCCAGATAATGGTTTGGAATCTGAGGCCTGTAAATTCATAAATATATATGAACAAGTGTACTTTTTTATTTCTTATCTTATTATCTATTATATAAATAACGTAATTAAATATTAAAAAAGATATGTCATCGCTTTAAGTTTTGAGGTATGAACTTATAAATACAAAGCAAGCTCTAAAACGCACTATCTCAATTTCAAACGAGCATCACTCGACACCAGAGTCGTAATCTAAATAAACAAAGTTAACATTGTATAGTTAGTTTTATAACAAACATAAATAATATAACACTTGACAACCTTTCAAAAAAAATTGAGTCACAAGGACCGATTGTGTTAAATCCGACCCGCGCGCCGAGGCGATAAAAACACGCGGGGCACCGCGGGGTGGCTAAGTGTTTATCGTCGGGCGTTTGATCGTTACCGCTTTCAAGTGGCCGGGCAGAGGGGCCGGCGCAGGTTGCGGCGCGGAGCAAGCAAGCGGATACTGTAATATCAATTAGTGCCAACACATTTTTACAATACTATCAGATAGTACAACTCCATAAACACAGTTTTCCTATAAACAACGCGTGCTCGCAACGTGTAGCAAAACGAACCATGTGGTTATTTATAAATTAATTGATGGCATACCAGATAAATGTGTATACAATTAAAAAATGCGGTACTCATGCCAATGGACGCTAATTTTAAAATTGCCACAAACACGCTACATTGCAGTTGATCATCTTCTTACCCGTAACTCATAACGTTATATTATATTGTCTTCCTCGATAAATGGGATATCTAACACGAAGTTATTATTAAATCGTACGAAGTTCCCCAGATTATCCGAAGTTATGCGTATGTTAAATAGCTAATTGTTACACTCTCCGTGCATTGAGCACAAGAAAACATCGGACTCAACCGTAAGGAACAATTTTAGAAGTCATTACAAGGAGGCATGACTCTCAAAAAATCCTAACACTTGTCTTAAACATTGAATATGGCTGTACCTTTAGGATGCAGAGTTAATAAATCAGTCGGTCAATAGAAAAGCAAATCTCTTTAGAAAGCAGACTACGGCCTCCAAGGCGATGATGAGTATGTATCATGATGATGAATGTAACACTGAGTCACTTATTCTCTAATAGGGAGACCGTATGCCGTCAGATTGAGTATAGGATACCATATAAACAGAAAAGTTAAAACGTATCGCTATTAAATTTACACTTGTACGTGCGTACTCGGAGCAGCGATAGCCGAGTGGAGAGACCGACAGACTGATACGCAGAGGGTCTCGGGTTCGAATCCACAGCACGCACCAATGACTTTTCGAAGTTAAGTGCGTATTCAATTGTTAATTATCGCTTGCTTATCGGTGAAGGACAACATCGTGAGGAAACCTGCATGTCTGAGAGTTCTCCATAATGTTCTCGAAAGACATGTGAAGTCTGCCAACCCGCACTTGGCCAGCGCGGTGGACTATGGTCTTACTCATCTCATAGTGAGAAGAGGCCCGTGCCCAGCAGTGGGACAGTATAAAGGGCTGATGATGATGACGTGCGTACAAATTTTTGCGTCATAAGAATCTCACCAAGTTTGACAACCCAAATCCAGACTTGTACTCTGTAGATATATACATATGACGGCGGGTCCTCATGCCTGTCACCAGAGTCATGGTTGTCTGCCATTTTGTGTGGCCTCAGGCGTTGAAATAATAATTCGACATGGTAGTTATTAAGCCCCTTTATTGATTTTAAGCAAAAGTCTAACGAATACACAATTAATTATCCCGATGTAAATGGATAGAAAACGCGGTAGTAGCAAGTACAACCTGGGTGTTTTCAAGTCGCGAGTGAATAGGTACCTTCTAGGTAAGCGTGCTCCATCTTAGACCATATCATCGCTTAACATCAGGTGAGATCATGGTCAAACGCTAGCCTATCGCTATCAGTCATAAAAAAAAAAGCGGTGATCCCCTAGAATGGCGTGCCTACCGTTCCCTTCGCTGCTTCGTTCCAAAGATCCTCAATGGTCCGTCCTCACACTTTATGGCGGCTCCACATTAGTGCCGTGAAGCTCCGTGAACAGGCGTGAACGTGAATGTGGACAGCTTTCGCGTTGTTCACGCGCGTTCGCGCCTGTTCCCCGACCAGAGTCGGTATTTTGTCCCGCGACAAAGGATTCGCGCCTCTTTCGCGCAGGATTCACGCGTACACATCCACATTCGCGGCCCAGTGCCAGTTTTCTCCGGACTTCATTGGCGTATAGACGTGTGCAGTCGCTGCGCGCGTGCTAATAAAATAGAGCCGCGTCTGAAGATTTAGGATAACGAAACTGAAATGCGCTTTTTAGAGCATTACCACATGTAGAATGTACTGTGGGATGCAAAAAAACCGCATCGTAGAAATAAAAAGGAGTATCATGATGCCTGGACGCGGATTAGTACTTAAATGGATATTGAATCAAGGAATTAGAAAAGAAAAAATACTCCTTGCTGTCCAGTTATTTCTAATAACTCTCTTGTTTTGTACGTGTAAATAGTAATATGTTGCCACGGCAAACATAGTAGCGGTCATAGTGGAATTGGCGTGCCATTCGTAGTAGATCGGCAAAGTTAATCAACGTTTGCACAGGTTGCTACTAGGATGGGTCACCACATGTGGCATTTGTATCAGAGCGTTACCGTGCTCCTGTAAAGCACGTAAAGCTGTCGCCGTGCTCCACGTAAAGCTGTCGGTCCCGCTTCTTGTCTCAGGACAAGGATTCTTAGGCCAACTCGGAGGCCTTTGGGCGGACTAAAAACTCCGACACCAGAGTTGGCCACACACTCACACCAAACAGAAGAAAGAAAGAACAGCATATATAGTTATTGCGGCAGCAGTTTCTACGTCCTTTTCGCGGCGAGTCTCACGAAAGACTGCGAACATCCCATGAATGTGGACGACACAACTTATGCCGTGAATTCGCGGCGTGAATTTGCGCGTGAATTCACGGCACTAATGTGGAGCCGCCATTACGTCATAACGATCCTGACCTGTCAACCATCTCTGTTGCCAATTTAAAATAATACTAACACACTTTTACGGGCTAGTCACGCCACCTAGGATTTCACCTAGGTACTAAACCTGACGTTTCCTCACTAACAATTAACCAAATAAACTTCCGTAAACGTATTTTATCTGTCCAAATGACACCTTGCTCCGACACGTATAAATAAAATTTTAGAATGATATGCTTTCTCAAGTGTTTCATGATATGAAAACTATTTTTACTGTCTCATTCTGTTTGTCTGGGGCCTAGACAAATGATTGGTATCGCTTCGAGAGCAGAGCGAGACCAATCATTAGTCTATGGTCTGGGGTAAACTTAAATATATACGAAATGGCTTAGCTGATTTTACTATGAATTTTTGTCAACATACAGAATATAATTTAACCTGGAAACATTTGGAGATCCAATTCAAAAACCAAAATCCTTTTTAAGAACATTAAATTTAAAAAACGTTAACCTGATATAAGCATTACGGATTGTTATATATTTACGCTTTCTTATACTATTCCTATAATTTTAATCACTCGCCTCCATATAATATTATCAAAAGCATGGCGATATCAACTTTATACTGAATAATATGTTTCCTAAGAGCCTGATCTGAACGGTGCATAACTTCTAAAATTAAAATAAATAAAAAATGAAAAATGCCTGCAGAAATATGTCCAATGAAATGTAACAAAAATCACAGCTGTATTACCCAAAAGGCTACTCAAAAGTATATGATTGGGTGTCATATACTTTCATGTAACCGTGTGTGTGTAAGCGTGTGTGTATAAAATACTTTTAAGATCGCCAGGTGTAATATTCTGAAATACATAATGCCATTGAAACATATTAGTTTCGAATATAATGTTAATACTGTAGATATACTTGGATATTTTTACACATAGTTCAAATTTTCGAGGTCATTCCACTCTCTAAGAGTCACGTTCTCTGAGTCGTAAATAATATCTTTACATACTCAGCGTCAGGGGACTTTGAACTTTGTTGTAAAATAATATGATCTACTACTATTATAAATGCGAATGTAAGATTTGCGTGCGTGACGCAGTGGTTGAAGACGCCGCTTCGCCGCTTAACACTGTCGTAGTGTTGTACATTTACTCCCCACACGGTATAATACCAGTATTGCTTTACGTTCTGGACTAATAACTAATTGGGGCATACATTAACAAGTTTAAAACCCATTTTACTTACACGCATGGCTGTATATCAAAAATCGAAAGGGAGTTAAATTTGTTTTTGACATAGAACTTTTACCACTCATAATTACGTTACGCTACTGAACATCCTATCAGCAATTCAATTCCGTAAAAAACAATAACATAGTGTGTACTATGTAAGCGAAAATAGACATTAACAACGCGATGACTGCGAATAATACCATAATAATGCACATTACACATCCTCCGACCAATAAAGTAGCCACGTAGCGTATCACACTATTGCGTAGAGTGATTTTCTGTAGCACATGGTAGCGTAGAACCTAGTTTTATAGCGAAACATCGCGTAGCTCCTCGCCACGTAGTGATATGTCTCGTAGCGCACCACCGCGTAACGCATCGTCGCATCATACGGTGTCACCTAAAACTTTGCTACGTAAATATCTAGCGGCGATTTGAGAAGCATCTGAACGATTCAATAAGTAGTTAAAATATCAAATGCTAGCTGAGTGAAAATGTGAAAATAAAGGGCGCTCATTGGTACATTAATTTTTCTAGCTCACTGCTCAGCTGCTTGTAAATCTGTACGCAGCCTTTCAAGACCTTTGCAGATTATCACTAAATGTGTGAATTATTTAAATCTATTTTATAATGTACAGTTATTGATGTAGGGTATTGTTGAGATAACATTTGTATACAGATCAATGAGATTACAACTAAAAATGTTTGTTGAACTAATTTTGTTAGATTTTATAAAATAAATTGGTTTTAAGGAATTTGTATCTATCTCCAGCAGTAATGGAGTTGAAAAATCATGTAATTTTTTTATAACTAGTTATATTCATAATTATAATAACTTCTTCTTATTTATATTCTTTAATTTCTGTCAACAAAAAGAACGCGACTGTTTAGCAGAATGAAAATGTTACTTTTACTGTAAAACGAATTAAGCAACCTTACATGGCTGACAAATCGATAAAACTCCAAAGCTGACAAGGAGCATTAGCAAAAGTCGTAGGTCAAGATTGTTTTCTTAGGGCGAGCTTTAAGAGCTTAAGTTGAGTAAATCACTCGAGTTTGGCGCAGACAAAGGGGCACCCGGGCCTCATTGTGACGTCCACTTAAAGTCGGGGCAGGTGAACTATGACTCGGCAACGGCAGCTAAGCCCACTGTGCGCTCTGCACACTGCACCGCATTACAACCAACCCTCTAATACTTATTTATAGATCCACTTGTACGGGTTTACTACTCCGTTTTAGTGCACATTAATTTTATCTCTGCAGAGTTAAATGTTTTGTTGGAGAACATATTTCTGTTTTCAGCGCCACTTAGGGCGGTAAGTGAAAACGAAAATTGTTGTCTTTGTCTCCCTACATGTCTGCGTTTTTACTAAGAAAAATTACATACTAACTTTAACAGAGGCTGGAAAACATTCAAATTATGGCGAAGTGTGAGGTTAACTGTCATATTTGTCAAACGTATTACTATAACTAGATTTTTACATAAGATCCACAATGTTATCAGTAAATTTATATTCAATCTTTGTTCATACCAATATTAATTTTTCTATTAGAGACAATTTGATAAAACTTAATAAGAATACAGCAACAAAAGCTGTCATCGATAAAATTATTTGCAATCCAAGTTTGAAAATAAAATACGACTGAAAATCCAATAGTTAGCATAAAATCATATTCTAGTCCAGCACGGCATCGTAAGGACATCGGATAACAAAGCAAATACTGCACCAGAATGCGAAAATTCGAACTAAACAAACAATGATACAATTTTTTACAACAAACATAATGGTGCTATCACTCCATGTTATGATGCACAACGCAAACAAAAAAGAAGAATAAAAAACACGCATTTGAAAATAGAACAATGAAAATAATATCGGAGAGCATCCAAAGAGAATGGTATTAAAATCGACAACATCGAATGTATAACAAATAGATTACAAAAACCGATATTATGTTCCGATTACGAGGGAAAGCGCGGGTTGCGACGACGCGGCGACGAGCGACCAACGGCTGATATTTGTTTCCTTATTCATTGCGGATACTTGGAGAAGCGCAGGTGTGTACCATATTAATGCGTGTTGGACTTTTGCTTCCTGGCCCCGTGTGAATATTCAAGATATATTACAGGGGTCATTTAATGCGGCACCCGAGCACCCCGCTTCGCCCGGACACAGGCACCGCATAAAATTGCTTTAAGTGGACCTTTTTAATATGTGTTCGCCGTTGTTTTTTAAGCAAACCGCTCATGATGCGCCCGTATTCATATTTCATTACGCAAATGCTTTCCGTTTAATGTAATTTGTTATGTGTGCGGCAGTATCACACCGGTTTTGCTGTGTTTGTAAGGTAAAAGTCAATTTTATAAGCTAGATATTACTTGCACAGATGGGTCACTGGTTTTATGCGGCAGTCTCACCGCAGTGTAATGCACTGTTGTATGATGTGCGATTAGTTATTTTTACAAGTTAATATTGTAATAATTTGGTACTAGTTTATATCAGTCATGTTTCATCCCCCGTTGAAAAAACGTACAGAATCCAGTTTTAATTACTTCAGTTATTGTTAACAGTAGAGTGGATTGCACAGCTAAGAGTGGGTCTAGTCACAGCTATAACTAAAATTATAAAGCTTATTTAGTATATGAAACAGTCCATTGCCGATTAAGAACCGGGTCCACATGACTTGGTTCGCGATTTATCTCGCGAATCAGAGTTTGTCTTACTTATTGATGGGTAACAAAAACTTGTCTCAACCACCGTGCCTCAGAGAGTAATTAAATCCGTCATCTACGGTAAATAAGCACCCTCAAATATGCTGACACCACAGAGTACAGCTATCCCTTCACGTTGCTACTGTCTGTCAAATCTGATTAGCCTAGAAAACTTACTCCAACATGTAAGTTTTACATGCTACCACGAAAACGATGCGATGATGATAAAATGCGAACACTATTACTGAGAGTTAAATACTTAAAAAATCCGTGTAAGGCTACGTGGATAAACCTCATAAGCGAAATATTTCCTTAACAATATCACGAAAATACGTCATAGGTACGATATCACACCACTCCTTCTATATGTCACACTTACTCCGCCAAAAATATTATCTTTTATTATGCTATCGCGAGAATCATCTTTCAACTGACACAAAAATATCACAACTAAATATGAAAGAACATTAAAATATTTGAATATTCCCGAGGAAAATCGCACTACGGGATAAAATACAATAAGTCCACAATAAGAAAACAGGCGATCGTGAAATATACGCTAAGTTAGATACATAAATATTTATTTTGTACACGAAAATATTCCTTGTAAGTAAACTAATGTATAAATGCGAGTTAAGCTCTTGATATTTTTTTTTATAATGTTGATCTTAAATTTCCAAATATTTGTCGTTGTGAATACAAAATGTGTGAGACAATTTAATATGAATAATGCACCTCAGACATGTTTCAAATTGCTGCTGTGTATGCATTAAGATGTATATTTTACAGATGTTTTAGTCTCTTATACAATCTGAAGTTATATGACATTGGAGAAGCGCGAGACTCCAACGAAATGAAAGGTGAAATAGGATCTATAACGCTGATAAAACAAAACAATACGCAGTATTCGAATAAAAATAAAAACTGCTTATTTTACTGACATTTAAGGCAACTGTCTGACTAGTACACACGTAAAGCCGCTGCTACAATTTCGAAAAAATATCGTAAGGAAATCTAACTCTGTAAAGAGAAATGTGCTGTATATCCATTTTTTTTCTCCATTCTTCATGAGTATAATCTAAATTGCATTTTGTTTTATACTTTAAAGTAAATTTCTAAATGTCTGTGGTACATGGCATATTGGTGTCTCCGTTTGGCTATCGCTGGATATATTTTACATGTGGCTACACATAGAAATATGAACAATTTTATTCATCGTGTAATTTGTTAATGTGTTATTTGCTTATAATACCAATGATACACCTATTTATAATAACCTTTAACAGCAAATAATAATAATTGAATTAAATTAACTATTTCAATACTGTGATAAGTACGGCAAATATTTTAGTAATTAAACCACGATATTTCCAAATATAAGAAGGAATCTCTCAGTATATTTAAACGCAAATCATAAAATAAAAGGCAAACATAAGATACAAAATAAAGCATATAACTTGTACGCTGCAGATTCAAGCTGCAACGGAACGCGGCAATCGGAATATGCTTATGGTTTTTTTTGTCTCGACATGATAATATAAAATAATTTTAGACTTATTTTATCCATCATACTAATAATTGGAAATTTATTTTAGTATCTCCACCAGCTAATAGGTAGATTTTTTTATTGGTCTGTTCAAGTTACCGAGACATAAATGACCTAGATCCTACCATGTTCTAGTTTGAAATAAGGTTGAATTGGAAATATCTATCAATGTCTATATTGGTAACTAGAAGAATAACAATGATTGTTTTCAGATTATTGGTATTTTCTGCTAAATAAAAACAGAATTTTAATACAATATTAGTATCGATAGTTGTAGGAAGAGTCTTTAAAGGAAACCTTATTTAATTCAATATGACATATGTCTCAATGAATTGAGGAGGAGGGCCTATGCTTTACAAGTGAGTGAAATGTCGATCTAAAATTCGAATATCAAATAAATGCAGCACAATGACTAGGACTACCTAAGCTATACTAATTAAAACTTGAATCATATTTAGTGCTCATTTTGTAATAAACCCCAATAAAACCAAACAAATTTCTAACGTAAAACTGATAAAACCGAACCTTTACAACGTGGCTTCATAGATTAAAACTATCAAGGTCCACCGTTATCGGTGCAATTTATCTTAATGATAACCGATCGTACAGTCGTCGATGAATCGTTGGTTGTATAATAACAACAACGATTGGCCTGTAAGTGATCGCTTGTAAGCCGCAAGCTCGGTGCAAAGCCATCAAATCAAACAAGTGTTCGTTGCCAACCAAGTCCTGTTATCTGATTCTGTGATCCTCCCATCCGACCCAATCCCCTCGTGCGATGGGATCGTTCTAAATTAGAGATACCTAACACTTCAATATTTTAGACTATGTAAATTTGTTTAGCTATTTATTTGCGTTCCAGCGAACCTTGGTGGCCCGCGTGACTTTATTTAAATTGTTATTACGCTATTAACATTGTGAGTGTGTGTATGTATGTATGTATGTATTAGTGTAGTATTAGTACTGGTGATATTGTCAGATAATAAAATTCCTTGTAGTGATCGAACTGTTATTTAAATTCGTTATTTATTCAAGCTATATCTATTCCGGTTGTATCCAATACATTTGACATGGAGTTCTTATTCTAAATAGGGCCGATTTAGAACCATGTAATTAGTCGAACGATAATTTAAATTCTTTTTTGAGTTATTTTTAGTCACCAGCCTCAGAGAATTACTTTTAGAAATTATATTATTCTAAGATTTAGATCGGGTGTTTAGTTGACACGAATTGCCTGTGAAATTAAAGGGCCGCATATATAAGTCGGGTATAAGGCCTGTCGTACTGTATGGAGCTGAGTGTTGGGCTACAAAGAAGATGGATGGCAAACGATTGCATCCGGCAGAGATGAATATGTTACGGATGGATGTGTAGAGTGACAAGAATGGACATAATTAGGAATGATAACGTTTCAGATAATTATGAAAGTGGCGCCCTGTTACAGGCCACTCTAACCACTGAACCTGCTATCCCTAACAGTTAAATCCCTCACTCTGCATGCCTGTTAGTTATCGTAATAGACGCTACCATGATCCCCATTAGTCCGTTCCTATCCTCCACGGTGCGTGGTAGTCCCAAATCATTCTCACCATTGTAATTATTGTATTAAATTGTCAAGGACAAAATAAATCATCTTCAAATCTAAAAACTGTTTTTTTTTTAAAACGCTTTCTCAAGTCACATCGTAACATTGGTGGCAGCGGTGGGATAACAAAATACCCGGTATCCTCCGAGTGCATAAAACCGTACCGTTAAACGAGCTACATTCCAGTGCAGTGAGAAAAGTGATAATACTTCTAAATCCATACTTACCATTTCCAAATCGAAACCGCGACATACTAGTAAAGTGTATTCGAGTTGATTGTGAGAGTTAAAGTCGAGTAAGGAAACAATAGTACTATACCGCGGAGCGTGACTCACGTTCTTCTTACATACAAACCAACTTCGTATCCAGAGTGCTATCCTATATATCTCGTCCTGCTAGGCGAGAGAAGTCCTGCTAGAAGATGCTGTATAATATGTTCCTGCTGGGTGTGTTCCTAACTTCAATGTGAGTAACTGTTCATCATTTATACTTACCAGTGCAAACCATATTCAGTGCAGTGCAATTTCCAGTGTTACAGTGATCCAAAACATACGTTTTATAATAAACTAGACTAACTAACTTAATATTTAATACTATAATTTCGACTCATTCGTCGGATGTAACTTAGACGACTTATTCGAGATAAGAATAGCGCCGTCCACTCGCAGTCATAACAAAGCGATAAGGCTTGCTTAAGTTCATAGAATTCGTATGTGACTATTCTTTGTTACTTTCCATCCTATAGTAACGAATACTGCCAATACTTATAGCCTTGATTTTATTTAGCCTGTTTTGATTATTAAACTACAATGTCACAGGAAGAACTCAAGAAGCCTATTGCAGTGCAATCTGACTCTGTTGACTTAAATGTTTTAATTAAGTTCATAAAACCTTACGACGGTTCCAGGGATAAACTCACACCTTTTGTCACTAACTGTTCAAATGCATACAACCTTGCTTCTACGAACCAAAAACCCCTTTTTGTTCAGGTATATTTTAAGCCAACTCCAAGAACGAGTGGAAACTGCATGTTCCATTAAAGATTTTAATAATTGGGATCAACTTAAAGACTTTTTAAATACTCAATTTGGCGAGCGAAAATGCTATTCACATTTACTAACCGACCTTCAAGAGTGTCGGCAAATGAACACAGAAACAGTTACGCAATATTCCCTGCGTTTAGAGACATGTTTATCCCAGTTGTTAACTGAAATTAATCTAAGCAATTCCAAAAAATCAGAGCTTCCTGGCAAAACAAGTGCAATGGAGGAAGTAGCCCTTCACACCTTTGTCCTTGGTCTACATCCAAGAATATCAAACAATGTTCGGGTTCGAGCCCCGAAAACATTGAATGAGGCGATTAACGCAGCCGTTTCAGAGAAAAAAAATCTGCAATTTGTCAACAGGAAATCACACCCTAACGCCGACTCAGGACCTTCACGACCAAGGTCATTTCCAAAACCTGAAAGTAAGCCACAGGAGTTTAGACCTAATAACGCTTTCCAAAACCTGAAAGTAAGCCACAGAAGTTTAGACCCAATAACGCTTTCCAAAACAAACCGCGAGCTTACCCACTTTATTGCCGATACTGCAAGTTTCCTGGTCACGTCATTGAAAACTGCCGTAAACGAGAATACAATAATAAAAGGTTCGGTAATTTACAGAACAATCAAAGTCAAAATCGAACTAATTTCGTGGATCAAGGAGAAGACGTTGTTGACACTAATACTGATTCTTTAAACTAAATCGAGGCCCGCGTTGGTGTCGGTCGGGCCACCGTATCCCAAAATCCGACATTGCTTGCTATATCCAAAATAATAATTCTAATTCCTTAGATAATAAATTCTTACCAAATCCAAGGTCAATGGCAACCGTAACAAGGCTATGCCATGACTATTCTAGTACTTAATCCTTGCTATATCCTAGAAATGTTGATAAAATAAACAATTACTCTAATAAATACTTACCAAATCCAAAGTCAACGGCATCCGCAACAAGGACACGCTATGACAATTTTAATGCTAAATCCTTACTATATCCTTTGAATAGAAATAAATCTTCGTTAACCATGAAGAATAACCTTTCGGGTCAACAATCAGTTACACGTTCAAGCCCCCTTCCTGAAAAAAATAAAATTAGTATTTCAAATAATAGTATTGTAGAAAATAAAATTACTTCCGAATCAATTCAAGATCCTAAAATCTATAACTACACAACAAATATTTCCCGGAAGTTCTTACCTTATATAAAAATACTTACCTCTGTATCCTCGAAGCCGTTATCTTTACTATACCCTGTGCGCTGTAGCATGGTGCGGATGATAGTTGCCTATATGACGTTGACATCCGTCAGTACCACATGACTGACGTTATGCAATTCATTTTTATCGATCTAACGATACTCACAGAATAAATCTATAGTCCGTGCCACGAGACGTTTTGTAAACAAAGAATTTCTACTAAGTGACTTAGCGATAAAACTTCTGTCAAAAAAAAAAAATTCAAATCCAATGAGCGCAACGGTACATAGATACACGTGTCATTGGTAACTAATATGTCAATGGATCGGGTTTTTATCGATATTATGCGCTGTCAACAGGATCTTCTAATGTTTTGAGGTACTGGCGCCTAGAGTGTCAACATTTGGCGTTACTTCATTGAAATGTTACCTACATTCTTGGGCTTAACATGCATTTATCAGAGGACCAAATTATTTTTTTAGTTATCGAGAAGGGGTAAATGTAAAGTTAAATACAAGTTTATAGGATCGAAACGAAGCGAGTGCAGAATAGCAGATGGCAAACTATTAGTCGCGCAGGAAATTATTTACATACATACATACATACATACATAGACTCACGCCTTCCCGGAGGGGTAGGCAGAGACTACGGAACGCCATTTGCAACGATCCTGACATACCTCACTTGCTTCACTCACTCCCATCAAGTTTCTCATGCATGCTCTTCTGTTAAGGGTACTTCTGACTTGTCCTTTTTTCAGGATGTCTCCAATCTGGTCAGAGAACGTCCGCCTAGGTCTTCCCCTTTGTCCTGTTCCTTTCACACTTGCCTTATATATCTTCTTTGTCAGTCTATCGTCATCCATCCTCTCCATGTGTCCAAACCATCTTAACATGCCTTTCTCAATGCTTGTCACTACATCTTCTTTACCCCACACCACTCTCGTATCACACAATTCATTACTCTGTCGGTCAAAGACACACCACACATATACACACATATACATACGTACCGCACATATACAATTATTTACCTAATTACCTAAAAAGAAATTGCGTTTTCAGAGTACCATAACTTTTAATGGATTTTGTTTAATTTCATTCTGATGATTTCATTCACAGACAACGTAAACTCTCCATGCCTACAATTCTTTTTATGCAAGTTACTAGCCAGTTATCTGTAATATTATTAATTGTTGGTCAATATTTTTTTAGGATACCTATACTATCATAGACAATAATCATTAGCTCAAAGTAGCCTACCTAGGCTACTTTGAGCTAATGATTATTGTCTATGATTTTAAACAAATCATGTCAATAATAGAGTAACATGTATGAATTTTATCATTAGCATACATGGTACTCTATTTTTCCTTAATTTACAGAATAAATTACGTGTAAAACGACAAAAAAATCGGCAAAACTATGAAGATTCGACCACTCAAACTCAAAATCAAATATTATTAATTGTTGGTCAATATTTTTTAGGATACCTATCCTATCATAGACAATAATAGAGTAACATGTATGAACTTTATCATTAGCATACATGGTACTGTATTTTTCCTTCATTTACAGAATAAATTACGTGTAAAACGACAAAAAGTTCGGCAAAACTATGAACATTCGACCACTCAAACTCAAAATGAAATATTTTTATTTTGGTAAAATTTTACAATATAAATTAAAAAACATAGTGGCATAATTAGGCATTAAAAAAAAAGACTGTTCAAAATGTATAAAATCTAAAACACAACTGTTTGAAAAAAGGTTGTGAAGCCCTGAATGTTTGTGGACAAAAAGTCTATCTTCTCGTGGCACCAACTATAGTTCAGATTAATAGTGTTATCAAAATTTGAGTGTTATTCGGTTTTGCAGTGTACTACGTGTATAAACTTGTCAATAGGTATATATATTTTATGGCTACATAATAATATCTTTGTACTTATATAAAACTAGCTGGCACCCTACCATTTGGTACAAGTAAATAAACCCCCAAACCAATCTAACCGCAAAAGCGAGTTTGTGAAGTGGCTGAATGAAAACGGAGTTACAGCAGATATCAAAATGTTAAAGGCAGAGCTTATTGCCTTAGTACGGCGTCAAAAGCCATCAACTCCTACCTATGCTCTTGACGAAATGGCAAAAGAAAAAGGCCACCAGGTCCTTCGACTACCACCCTACCATTGCCAGTATAACGCTATTGAGATGATTTGGCCCCAAATAAAAGGTCACGCCGCAAGAAATAATACTTCGCCGCAATTTACGGCAAATAGAATGTTGGTCCTATTGCAAGCAGCCATCAACAATGTTCAACCTGAAGACTGGTCGAAGGTTGTGAATAAAACAAAGACGGACATTATGTCTGATTGGGATCGTGACATCCACATTGACAATATAATGGAATCATCGTTGATAATATCCGTCACAGATAGGTACAGATGATGAATTTAGTGACAATTCAGATGTTGCTGACTCTGATATAAGTTTAGACGAATAAAATCCATTCTATATATATATATATTATGTTCTGTTGTTTCATTAATATAATTACATACTTTTTACAATATGATTTGAAGTACGCCCAATACCTATTCGATTTTTTATTATAAAAACATCGAATATCCATCGTAGCAGTACATCCCATCACTAAATACGTCTATGGCGTTACGTTACATTTTGCTTAATTTTCTTTCCATTAGATTTTAATTGGAGACTAGAACATTCTGGTTGGGTATAATTTAATGTACCACAGTAATTAATGATTTAAAATATTTCGAATGTGGTACAACTCAAATACTAAGTCATAATTTGTAAATCACGGCAACTTTCAAAAGTGAAATGAAACGTTATTGAAACTGCCACCCGCACCTTGCTAGAGCGCACATAGTTTAGTCGATACAGGAGCATCATTCAGCCTTATATCAAAGTCCTGTATTGAAAAGATGCCTGAAATTACTAAATCCATTATTAAATTTAAAGGCATTGACTCCTCGGGTACTAAGTCTACACTAGGTCACATCCCTATAGAATTCGGTTCATTAAAACATAATTTTCACGTCGTTGAAGGCGTCGATCTACCCTATGACGGTATAATCGGCAGCGATATTTTTGATTCCATGAACGGTAATATTGACTACCCCAAACAATGCTTATTACGGAATAACTCAGCATTCAAACTTCATTTCAACGAACCTGTTTGTGTAATACCTGCTAGATGCGAAACTGTAATAGAATGCAGTGTCTCGAATCCGGAAGTCGATGAAGGCTTTATATTAGACCAGAATCCTATAAAAAACCTGCTTATAGCTAATTGTGTAGTGAAGGTAAAAAACAATTCTCGCATTAATATTTCCGTAGTAAATGTTTCAGAACATCCCTTATCTTTCAACCCTGACCTAAAATTAGAAATAACACCTTACGACCCCAAAGAAGTTCAACGAATCTGCAATTTTCAGTCTGCCAATGAGCAATGTGGCCGCGATGGTTCCTATTCCCTCACGAAAAAGGTGCTTGATCAAATTCGCGTATCTCATTTAAATACTATATTTAAATACAAGAGTTCGGCACTCCTAAATCTTTGTAGCGAATTCTCAGACATTTTCCACCTCCCAGGTGACCAATTGACTTACACGAATGCAATCCAACATGAAATTAAAACTTCTACTTCAGTCCCAATCCACGTTAAATCATACCGTTTCCCAGAATGTCATAAAAAAGAGGTTAACTCTCAAATTGAAAAAATGCTTAACTAAGGTATTACTAAACCATCCGTATCGCCCTGGTCATCACCCATCTGGGTGGTGCCTAAAAAATTTGTTGCTTCCGGTGAAAGAAAGTGGCGAGTAGTGATAGATTACCGAAAGCTAAACGACGTGACTATTGGCGACTCATATCCCATCCCGAACATATCCGAAATCCTAGATCAACTTGGCAGAAGCAAATACTTTAGTACTTTAGATCTTGCTTCCGGTTTTCACCAAATTAAAATAAAACAGCATTCTCCGTACCTCAAGGCCATTATGAATTCACTCGTATGCCATTTGGTTTAAAAAATGCCCCTTCTACGTTTCAACGTTTAATGAATTCGGCTCTCTCCGGCTTACAAGGCATGCAATGCTTTGTTTATTTAGATGACATTGTGATCCATGGATTTGACCTTGACTCTAACATCTAAAACCTTTCTAACGTTTTTAAACGTCACCGTAGTTTTAATTTGAAGTTGCACCAGACAAATGCGAATTCTTGCGCAAAGAAGTCTCCTACCTAGGACATATCATCACAGACGAAGGAGTCAAACCAAACCCAGATAAAATAAAGGCAGTCCACCAATTCCCTACTCCGAAATCCCCGAAAGATATAAAACCATTTTTGGGATTCGTTTCGTATTATCGTAGATTTTTCATCATTTTTACACATTAAGATCCATGATTTTTCTAAAATAGCCAAACCTTTGACTAATCTCCTCAAGAAAGATATTCCATTTAAATGGGAACACGAACATCAACTTGCATTCGATACCCTAAAACACAGACTGACGTCAGCACCATTATTGAATTACCCCGATTTCTTTAAACCATTCATATTAACTACTGATGCCTCGAATTACGCCATAGGCGCGATACTATCCCAGGGATAATTGGGTAAAGATAGACCTATCGCCTATGCATCCCGCACTTTAAATAAAAGTGAGTGTAACTATAATACCACCGAAAAGGAATTGCTTGCTATCTTGTTTGGATGCAAAACATTCCGTCCGTACCTGTACGGCAGGACCTTCCATATCGTCACTGACCATCGACCCCTAAAATGGCTCTTCAATTATAAAGACCCTGGTAGTAAACTCCAGAGATGGCGGTTGAAACTCGAAGAGTACGAGTATGGGATAGTGTACCGAAAGGGCAAATTCAATGCTGCTGACGCTCTCTCTAGATACCCTTATGAAGACGCTAAGCTCATAAACCCGATTGCTCCACAACCAGTTCCAGGCCCTTCATGGGCTAATGATAACAATCCTATATTTCCTGATTCAGATGATGATGTGCGTGACTTTGACGATCTCCTAGATCCAAATGCTATTCCAGCGTTATCCCCTACTCCTCAAGACTTAGTGGAATTACCTGATGACCTTAGAGACATAAATCTCGACGACCTAGAAATCTCAGAACGTCCAAATAGTAATAATAATTCAAACGATGACTTACCTTTAGTGAATCAGCCTTAGCCGCAACCTCCTCTTCTCGCCGATCCAATAGACAGCCCGAACGCTAGATCTGAAACATACACTGAATTTCTTAAGGTCATTAGTAGCAAAAACTTTCATTCTAATGTAGCGACAATAGAACATAACGAAAGCTTACTTAAAACTACATGCCAAAACATCATTGTACCTACCTCAGTCGATATGGATGAGTCCTTCCTTTATGTAGAAAACATAATATCCAATCTTGCCGACAAGGATACCTTTCTTGCACGCGATAGAAACCTTTATCATATGATAATCACGACTTACCTGTTGCTGGTCATGTAGGATCGACTAGAATGTACAGTAGAATAGCAGAACGCTACTACTGGAAGGGCATGCGATCAGACATACAGGACTATGTGAAATCGTGTCAACTATGCCAGACTAATAAAGCACTTCGTCAAACAAACAGAGATCCCATGCAAATCACTAGTACCGCAAACACAGCCTTTGAAAAGGTGTTTCTTGATATAGTAGGTCCATTACCAGAGTCTGGTAGTGCTAAGCTAAAATACATCCTTACATTACAAGATGACCTTACGAAATACTCAACAGCGTATCCCATTAGGAGCACGACAACAGAAGAAACCAGCTAATGTCTTATACATTTCATATCCGTATTTGGTATTCCTAAATATATAGTATCAGACCTAGGAACCAACTTTACCGCCGAACTATTTAAACAAACATGCTCTTTTCTCAGAATAAAACAAATTTGGTCGACTCCTTACCATCCTCAGACACAAGGTGCCTTAGAGAGGAGCCATTCCACTTTGAAGGAGTATCTTAAGTCATAAATTGATCAAAGCCCAGAATCCTGGTCAAAATATGTATATACCGCTATGTTAGCCTACAATACCAATATTCATTGTACAACAAACTTTACACCCCACGAGCTTGTTTTTGGAAAAAAGCCATATATACCTAATTCAATTTATGAAAATAACGTTGACGCAGCTTTCCCTGAGTATGTAAGAATACTTCAACAGCGATTACAGTATTCGCAGCAAAAGGCTATTGAGAACATCCAGAGATCAAAGGAAAGATCTAAAAACTACTACGATAGTCAGACACAGAATACGCGACTATGTTTATTTAAAAAACCACTTGAGAATGGGCAAAGCATTATTTCCCGTTTGGAAAGGCCCGTTCAAGATAGTTAAGTTGCATGGCAACAATAATGCATCCCTATTAATAAATAAGAAACATGTAAAACACCACTTTGACGAGCTAAAATTAGCTCATATAGGCCCTAGATTAGTTTAGTCTTAATGATAGAAACTTAAGTATTGTATAATATAATAGTTGTAATCTTTTACAGTACCATTGCTAAGAGCTTTCCGGATATAATACGTCCAGTAGAGAATGGTCCCGGAATCTGTTTCGACCCGATTGGTTCCGAGAAAATAATTAATGGACATTTAAGTGAAGTGGTACCCATAGATGTATCTTTTATTAGCCCTCACCTTAATAATATAAATGAGATTTTACATTCAATTGACAATATATGTATTCAAAGTAATGTATTCGATACTTCAGTATGTAATCAAATTATTCAACCACTCCGAGTCAGATATACTGATATGACTAGAGACTTTAATGCTATTTCCTACCTGCTCACTCAGAGAGTAAAACGATCCTCATGGTTTGGTGGCGTCGGTACCGTTATGAAACATCTCTTTGGCACAATAGACAAGGACGACGCTATTCAATATAATAACGCAATTCAAGAACTTAACAATAATCAAAAACAATTAGCTACTTATATGAAAGAAAATATATTATTAACAACTTCAACGCTTACTGCATTTAATGAAACAATTAATCAACTTGTTGAAAATGAAAAGTCCTTGAATACTGCTATCAACTTCTTATCTGATAATCTAGTATATTTTACTAATATATCTGAAAATTTAACTATTAAGGTTAAAATAATAGAGATTATAAGCATGTTAGAAAATAGTATACTTACCTTATCTTTTAAGTTAGAAGATATATGTAATGGATTAATGTTTAGTAAAAATAATGTACTATATCCCGCTATATGTTCTCCTGAAGAACTGTATAACGATTTAGTTGCTAACTTTCGTTTATTACCTAGCTCTAAGGAATTGCCTATTGTCCTAAGTATAAGTAACATCCATGTATTTTTGCAAATGTTTAGAATAAGTTCATACTATTCCGAGAATAAGATCATTTTTAACCGACTTCAAACAAAAAAAAGGAGGAGGTTCTCAATTCGGCCGGTATATTTTTTTTTTCGATGTATGTACACCGAATTCGCCGAGGTTTCTGAACCGATTTACGTAATTCTTTTTTTGTTTGATGCGGAATAGTGTCGAATTGGTCCCATAAAAATATGATTCATGTAGGCCCAGTAGTTTTTATTTATGAGCATTTTTTAGTTAATATCACCTCTCCTTAAGGCTGAAATTCCTATGAATAATAATTGTGACAGCCGGTGTTATGTCAACTTGTCATCACTACGGTCGTCAAGGACTACTGACGTCTACATGACAAACTGGCTGGTCGTCAAACATAATAATTAGCAAAAAGGTTTGAAGACTATTTCATTATTTGGAAATGACAGTTTTAAGTTAGATGACGTAAACACTCTGTCAAGTCAGTCAAGTGTTCGCTAAATTCGCCACTAACTGGCAACAAGGCGATGGCCGTATGGATAATACATCCGCTTTACGTTTTGAAGGCGTGTGTTCAAATCCCAGTCATAACAGTTATGTGGATTTTTTATGAAATTTGGAAAATGTTTCAAGGGCATGGGGTAATACCAATTTTTTTTTTACGGTATGCTTTAAAACAAGTGAATATAGAACAAAACTAACGATTGAATGAAACAAGACTGACTCCATCAGGATAGTTCTACAAAATTTAATTCTATAACTGTTCATCTGGCCATAATTAAATTGCACTTTCAGCTCTGTAATACATGCTCATAATTATGGAAATAGGAATACAAAAGAACATATTAAATATTGGAATAAGGGACTCGTTTTTATTATAAAGTAGTTTTTAAGATATCAACATTCAAATATTTTGTGCCCAGATGGATCAGAATTTGTTACGGATGAACTAGAAACAGAATTGAAAAACTTTATTAAGATAACCTTTATATTTTAACAACTACAATAATCTTTTTTTATAAAAACAATTATCAGTGATCATATCACGGAAGAAACGTTTAAAAACGTTGAAACTCTAAAACAGTATATATTATTTTATTGCATGGCCAAGCGAGAATATTGTAAGATAACAAAAAATAAACCTTTTGCTTAAATTTGTAATACAATCAATCCTTATAGGTACAAAAAATATCATATTTAATTGCTACATATATGATACATACATATGGTGTTATGACCATGCGAATTAGGCACAGATGAATCAAGATTTTGCCTATAATCATGTATAACACATTATACATACAGACTTTACTATTGACACTTTTCTACACCAATCTATAACTTAAAAGCGTCTCTCGAAACGTAGACTGAAGTTGCAAAATAGTAAGATAAATTTTATAAAATAGGCATTGTAATCAGAATGTCGAAGACGAATTAAATATTTACCTTTGTAACACCAGGATCTTAGCCATCCAGCCCCAGGTACACCTAGCTCGTCCGTAGCACGACTAGCTTCCCTCCCACCACGGGAAACCAGACTCTCATAATCATTACCCAACCAAGTACGGTCAAGCGTCTTTTACGCTATATTTATCACTTCATATTTACTTATTTATAAACACATTAAGGTATTTATTACTAATACATATTATTTTTCTCAGAGGGCTATTCGTTTCCTCTCGTTAATATAATAATAAAATTTATGTTGATTTATGAAAGGGAAAATGCGATATCGACTTTTTCATTTCAGACAATGGCAGACGGGCACGACGTATAAATCAGAAGAACGAAGTTCAAATACTTTTTTTGTACTTAGTTAGTTAGAATTATTTCAAATATATAATTTGGCCAATATACGGATTAAGCTAAACTGTACAATAAATTACTGATCGTTTTGTTAGTTGGTTACAGAAATATTCCCATAGACATCGAAAGTGTTGTCTCTGAAGAACTACCCATAACCAATTTACAAGATGAATTACAGGAAAATTACAGGAGAAAGATTGGAGAGGGAACGAAAAAAAACATACATACATATACTCACGCCTTTTTCCCGTCGGGGTAGGCAGAGACAACGGAACGCCACTTACTTCTATCCTTACAAACCTCACTCGCTTCCTCTACATTCATTACTCTTCTCATACATGCTCGCCGGTTCCTAAATCGGAATCCTATCAATCAGTCTGACCCCACACATACTACGCAATGATCGCATCCCAACTGCGTTAATTCTGCTTTCATAAAAAAAATCACGTATAAAAAAAACATGATTCCATCATGTCTTTTTTAATTTTATTAGTTAATTATAAAAATTAATTTTGATTTAAGTGTCTCAGACGTTGCATTTCCTGTAGTGCTTAGCTGTCATGTGGTCTGAACAGTGACAGCCCAACTTAAAATTAGCGGGAGCATAAACCTCTCAACATCACCGTAACCTTTCAACATCACCGTAAGTCTTTACGGGTAGGATGCACTCGTTGAAGACCTTTGTCTTAAGACTTTGTGGTAGGGAGGACGAAAAGACTTGACGGAGTTTTAAGGCTTGGCACCGACTTCAAACCTATTAGTAAATAGCACATAAGTGTAAATAATAGGTATTTAATTAATATTAAATCTTTATTATTTTTTACTTTTTAGATTTTGAAGTCGGTTTTTTTAACATAGTTATGTTTATTGTAATTAAGATCCCATTAGTTACCCTTTAGAATTTAACTTGTATAATACATTACCCTTACCTATACCACATTATAATGATACTTATATGACTATTATTCCCACTACGTCACACATAGGGTTCTCTAGAGATAAAAATCAATATTGTCTTGTAAATAACCCTAAAGAATGTCAATCTATGAACCGATACTATATTTGTGATAAGATACATATTCTATCTAGTGTAGCTCAGCCTATTTGTGAGAGCGAAATAGTATCTAGAACTCTGTTTACGTATCCCAAAGAATGTGAAACGAAATATGTGAAAGGCAATATCGAAATCTGGCAAGAACTGTACGATAGCAATTATATATTTGTTATGTCAAAAATTACAAAATTCACACTTGATTGTTCAAATGATCATGTTTACGAAACAAATATAAATGGCACAGGTATAATTAATATTCCAGACGGCTGTATTGGGTACTGTAAAAACACACAATTACCATCGAAACAAAATATTAAAATAAATTTAACACATATAGATTTAGATTATAATATGATTAAACTAAATAATATAAGTATACCAAAATTGTTAGACCTTAAGTATTCTGAAGTAAACATTAAACAAGCAAGTTTCCAAACTTTAATTAATTATAAAGAAAATTTTGATTTACTAAAACAAAAAAATGAGAAGATCATTGAACAACCAAGCGTTCAAACTTATGGACATTACTATGTCCCATTCATATCCTATTTTGTTTTAGCTTGTATTTCTATTTTATGCTATAAATTGTATAAATGTTACAATGAAACCGTTGCACTCTTCCCCCTCAATCACTCGATATCACTAGTCCACACTGTTTGAAATAGAAATAGTTTTATGATAAGTCCAATCGATTATATCGATTAAGTAGCATTTGTTTAGTCTATTGAACATTTCTGACTATGGTCACACTATGAACTGTCAATGTCAATCCATTCATTCTTTGTCGTTTCCCGCGGTCAGCGAAAAAACCTAGCTTTTGGTTCGCTCTGGAAGATTCCGTTGTGTGAGCGCGTTTTTGATCTTGTATTTGTTTGTAAAACCAAAAACCGTAGTGTATTGCCGCTAATTGATCAGCTGGCATCGGTTTATTTGTGATAAAAGATAAGTTGTATCTTAATGAACATTTGCGAAAATTGTGTGAATCCGGTATCGACGTCCACGTGCCAACGTGTCTTGAAAACGTCGCGTTTGCAGCCTAATAGCTAAGTATAAGATACTTCATTCATCTATTTTGGCCAATATGTTTGTATGGGGCATGTTACACTTGTCAATATTATCATGATCCTAGTATCGCGATACCACAAGTATTGATATGGGCTATTACATTATCAATAATATCACCATCAGTACGCGTTTGAAACTACTAGAGAAAGTAGTGTTTAGTGCAAGATTAAATTTGAACAAATTTTAAAAAGAACATGGATTGTAAAGGGAAGCCGCTATAGCAATAATACGCGCATGCGCCTTAAAAACTAAGCGCAAAAAGAGGAAGTTTTGGGTAAAAGCACGGTCTGTGGGTAAAAGACTGGATTTCAAAACGAAATCAATATACACATTTACTAACATACTACAGTTAACCGTATGATTGACGGCATAGAATACAATTGTCACCAACTCACCACCCCCTATTTTTCCGTGGGTGTCGTAAGAGGCGACTAAGGGATAACACGATGCAAATACTATCTTTGCGTAGAGACGGAAAACTCGACATCAAACCCTATACGACTGCCTGGTTGGTCTCGCGGCATAAATGTGCGCGTGAGATCGGGAGTTCCCGGGTTCGATTCCTGGGTCGGGCAGTGTTATTGGGTTTTTCTGTAACGAAATTCTCAGTAGCAGCACGGAGTCTGGAAATGTGCCCGGTACGGCAATAGGCTCGCCACTTACTATGTGGGACTAAAGTATATCTGGCGAAAAGTGGGTGTAAAAATACACCTTTGCCTACCTCTTCGAGGTTATAGGCGTGAGACTTTGTAATATGTATGTATACTAACATTCAGAAACAACAAAAACAACTTGCCGAAGTCTTAATTTTTATTAATTTTATTTAATTAATTTTTATCTTTTGGGTTCCACAAAGACGGGCATGTTTCATGAAGAAGAATTAGGTAATTCCTCCAGACCATTTTTACCTCCTGCATCAACGATGGAGCGTAATTCATAATCGTCACTTTGACAAAGGACATAAGAATCGTCACAACTTTGACGCCGTTTCGCCATTGCTGCGAACGCATACTGACAGAAAAATATCTCAATGCGCTTACATTTCAATAATATTGAAGCCCCGCCCCCTGAGTATCGCGGATTTCAAGATGTTTGAATAATTTGTGATATTATCACGATACCGCGATACAGCCTATTACACCATCAATATTACCACGGTATCGTGATATTATTGACAATGTAACATGCCCCTATGAATGTGTCTAATTTAGCTCAAGCCTGACATCAGTGAAGATATTTGGTAAGCAATCAATATTATTGTTATTTGGATTTCAATTCATCACTGGCGGCGATAGCCGAGTGGGTATACCAACAGACTGCCATGCAGAGGGTATCGGGTTCGAATCCACGGCGCGCACCAATGACTTATCGGAGTTATGTGCGTATTGAATTGTTAATTATCGCTTCTCCCGTGCCTCGGAGAGCACGTTAAGCCGTCGGTCCCGGTTGTCATGAAGATCTTTGACAATCGTTACAGGGCGTCAGTACCTTCTAAATAAAACTGACACTAGTCTAAACCATGGAATATCGCTATCCCTTCGGGTTGCGGAGGTCAGACAGGCAGTCGCTCCGTGGAAAAGCTAATATTCCGTCAAATCCGGTTAGACTAGAAAGCGGACCCCAGATTGAAACTGGGATAACGCTAAGAGAAAAGAAAAGATTTCAATTCATCACTGTGCAACGCAGTGCATTGTATCTAGATCCTTGTCTTGTCGTAGTCAGGTATTACAACTTCCACTGCGCACTCAGAACGTTCCTGCCTGCCTGCGGTAATTCTAGACATAATTTTTAGTGCGGAGCGCTGTTGTATCTTAGCCGCTGTTGATTGTACCTATACTCAGATTGGTATTGTATAGGCTTGTATCTGAGCTATATATTCATTGTTAACAGTGTTCCCAGGTTAGTTTTGTTTAAAATACATCATATTTATTTGTATTGGTTGACCTGCATAACTTGAAACACATGTCATACATAACCTCAATCAGTAATTGTTTGACTTGTATTGTTGAAATCTAGCAATAATTTGTTGTTGTTAGCATTACTAAGTCAGTTTGTCTGGATACATAACAGCTGTATGTATCAATAAATTTAGTAAATTTAGTTTATTGCATATATTGGGTTTGAAACATCATAACGTTCAAACTTGACCTTGCAGCTTGGGCGGGTCACATTGATAAATTGAACTTAATAAACCTTTGTTTTGTTATAATATATAGATAATATTGTTAGGTAACACATATAATGTGTTTACTTACTATTGTTTGTGATAACAAATAACCCAGTGAGCCTGTCTGTTGCAAATAATTAATTAATTGATTTAAAGTTCAAACCTTTGATAACTTTGTCCTAATGTCAACATATTGAAACAAGTAGATTTGAGCTTGCTATTAATTTTGTTGGGCAGTAAATACCTATCACTTGCTTGTACCAGCAGTAAACAGGCTAATACTTTGTTGGTTTCAAAGATTTAACAAATATTAAGTTTTAATTGATAATATTATTTAACGGTCGTCCAAGCTCTTTTGTAACTTAATTATGTCAGCTATCAAGGACTTGCGTGCGGCTGCTGGTGCTATTGCATCAGATTTGCACTGGTTTGCCTCGGCTAGTGCCTTGGTGATCCGGCCTGATCGCCAGCAGGCCTTACTGGGGGGTAAGGGGGTAAGGTAAGGTATGAGCGGATCGATGATCGCCTGGCTAGTGTGGAACAGCAATTCCGCACTTTCAGCGCTTGCTGTCTCGAAGTGTCAGTTAATGACTTCACCGCTGACCAGCGAAATAAGGTCAGCGAAAATTATGCCCAGGTCTTAGACCTGTATGATGCTGTCTCCAACTGTGCGAGACAATTAGTTGCCGAGAGGGACGGGCAACCCTGCTTGAAGCAGGAGCTTCCTAGGAGAGCACAGGGGCAGGTGAGTAGGCTTCCAACCTTAGACCTCCCCCATTTCGATGGCTGCCTAGGAAGCTACCTGGGCTTCGTTAATTTGTTTGACAGCCTGGTCAATGACAGGGCTGACCTTCGGCCGGCACAAAAATTGGCATATTTGATGTCGGTTCTGGATGGGGAGACCAAGGGCCTCATCCAACATCTGCCCGTGTCTGACGAGGCGTACCAGACGGCTCGCGACCTAATTACCCGTAGGTACCATAACAAGCGTGGCCTCGCCGACACGCATATTGAACATATTTTGAGTTTGCCCACGCTCACCCGGGTCTTTGGGTTGCGCACCCAACTTTTGAACCCGCTTTTGGTGGCCATCAACGCACTTAAGTGTCTTGACCTGCCCGTGGACCAATGGTCCTATCTATTGGTGCACATTGTGTTGAAAAAGCTGCCTGCCGACCTGAGGTCGCGTTTTGAATAGCGCTTTGGTGGGGATAGCGCGACCCATCTGACCCCCTTTGCTGACTTGCAGAGGTTTCTCGAGGATGAGTCCTGGACAACTCCGGTGGTGACACGCCGGCTAAGTCGCAGCCGCCCAAGGTCAAGGAGCAGGCTCGCGTTCACACCCGAGCCAATGTTGACCGGCGCCCTCCTCGCTTTGCAGTCACGCAAAGCCCAGCAGAGTGCTCTTACTGCAAGATCACGGGGCACAGAACGGCCAGTTGTAGGGCATTCTTGGACCTGCATGTCGCCTCTCGTGGGCGCATCGCGAATGCCCGCCGCCTTTGCTTCTCATGCTTGGGGTCCCACTACCAGCGAGACTGCCCAAACTCTCGCCCCTGTCCTTACTGAGGAGGGCAGCATTTGGACATTCTCTGCATGAATGCCAGAGAGGTAGGCCGCTTGTCCAACCAGCCGACGCCGCGCACGGGAGGGTGTTTTGAAGGTGGCAGCCAAGGCTCATCGGCGCGTAGCCGAGAGTCGCCTCGCTCAATTGATCGTCACTCACCCCGCTTGGAGAACCGTAGCGTGCGCACGCCTCCTCTCTCTCGCGCACCTGAATGTGCGACCGCTCAACGTCACCAGCACCATGAATGCTGCCCCAGGTATTCCCCTCCTTTGGCGGAGCGTCCCCGCCTTGACTCGCGCCCATCTCGTTTTAGGCGGGTACGTCATTATGACCCCCCACAGATGGCGCGCGGATCGAGTCATCGCGCTTTTGAGGACTTCAAGCCGCACCCACATTTTGATTTGCCTGGTCCTGGCCAACGGTCGCCGCCCAGGCAACAATAGGTCATTGACCCCTGCCCTATAACGCCAACCTCTCCCATTGAGACCGTTATCCTGCCAACGGTTGCTGTTAGGATCTGGGGACCCAGGGGGACCTCTGTTGTTGTCCGTGCTATATTGGACACAGGTTCACAAGGTTGCATTGTTTCCACTTATTTGGTAGGGCAGGTTAAATTAAATATGGGCTCTTTTCCAAATTGTATACGAGGCATAGGTGACGTAGCCTCTAATGTTGAAGGGCAAGTTAAGGTTTTGTTTGGCACTGTTGAATCTTCACACCCGAGGATTAAAACCTCGGCTATTGTGCTGAAGAATATTTTGGGTATGCATCCACAGAAGCAGCTACCTGCTGCCGTGGTAAATTTGACATCGGGATTAGAACTGGCAGACCCCAAATTTGACACACCGGGACAAATCGATTTATTGATTGGCTCTGATGTCCTCGGTGGAATTTTTATTGGTGCGAAACGGGTCTTGGAGCCAAATGGTTTGACTGCCATCCCGACCATATTTGGATTTGCTTTGATGGGACCTGTACCTAGGGAACCCCCTCCACCCGAACTTGATAATTTGTTGGCGGTAGGCTCCGCTCTCTCTGATGCGGTTCAGAGGTTTTGGGAAGTAGAGGAGCCCCCTCAAGCTGCCCGTTTGAATCCAGAACATCAGGAGTGCGAGCTGTTCTTCCAGAACAACACTGGTCGACTCCGTTCTGGTCGGATCATTACGAAGCTACCGTTTCTGTCTGTTCGGCCTCCGCTTGGTGAGTCACGACCTTTAGCCGAAAAGAGATTGTTGGCTATGGAGCGCCGCATGGGTCGTGATCCGGAGCTCAGACAGAAGTATATTGAGTTCATGAGAGAATATGAACAGTTGGGACACATGTCCGTGTCAAATTTGGATTGGCGTTCGGTGGAGCACTACTTTCTCCCGCATCATGCGGTATTAAAGCCATCAACTGGCAAGCTGCGCACAGTGTTTGATGGTTCTGCGCAGACTTCTACGGGCGTATCCTTGAACCAGTGCTTGCATTCTGGTCCCAAGTTGGTCAAGGACCTTTGTGACGTCATCACCAGCTTCCAACGACATCAGGTTGTCTTTGTAGCCGATATAAAAATGATGTTCAGGCAGACGATTATCCACCCTGATGACCGTCGCTTTCAGCTGATCCTTTGGAGAGAGTCTCCTCGTAATCCCATGGTCGTCTACGAGCTCAATACTAATACGTACGGGTTAAGGTCAAGCCCCTACTTGGCAATACGTTATCTTTGGGAGCTCGCAGACCGCGAAGGCTTACGTTTCCCATGAGCCTCCGCCATCTTGAAAGACGATATTTACGTCGATGACATTTGCTCGGGCGCCTCCACAGCGGACGAGGCGATCCTCCTGCGGGACGAATTGATAGGTATTTTGGCCTCCCCTGGTTATGAGTTGCGCAAATGGATTTCCAACTCACCAGCGCTTTTGGAGGGCTTGCCAGTGGATCATCAGCAGGATCCACATCTATTTGAGATTGTTGACAACCCCGCCATGATAGCTGTTCTCGGCGTTCAGTACAGACCAGTCCAAGACATCTTTACGTACAACGTAGACTTAAAATTGCCTTGTTCTTGGACTAAACGTCTCGTGTTGTCTACTGTCGCCAGAACCTTTGATCTTAACGGTTGGATCTGTCCAGTTATATTTTGAGCAAAATGCTTCTTGCAGAAGCTTTGGACGGCAGGATTGACCTGGGACGAACCTCTACACGGCACTCTTTTTGAGGAATGGACCTCTTTTGTATCCTCAATTCCTGGCGTCAACGAGATCTCCTTGCCTCGTCTCATCTTTCCTCCCGGGAAGTACAAGGCCACCCTTCACGGGTTTTGTGATGCCTCGGAACGTAGTCACGCGGCCGTGGTGTACTTGCGCACAGTCAGTGCCTCAGGTCAGGTTAGAGTTTCCCTGATCATGGCGAAGAGCAAGGTGGCACCCCTTTGGACATCTCTGACCATCCCGAAATTGGAGTTCTCGGGAGCAGCACTACTTGTACGCTTATTGAACCACGTGACTAGTACTTTGGGTAAAAGAATTTGTATTAATGGGACCTACGCCTGGACAGACAGCCAAATTTTTCTCTGTTGGTTGAAGGCGTCTGTCCATACTTTGGAGGTATTTGTCGCTAATCGCGTTTCCCAAATCCAGAAATCCGAAGTCAAACTTGTTTGGAGACACGTGCCAGGTGAGCTCAACCCCGCTGATTGTGCCTCGCGCGGATGCTTGACGCCTAGTTTGATAGGTCATTCGCTGTGGTGGGATCCGGAATGGTTGAGTCGACCAGAAATTGATTGGCCTCGAACACCAGTTTTGAATACTTCTAATTTGCCGGGTCTACGAACACTCGTTGTTGAGAAGGTGGAATGCGCCTTCGACCCCGATTTCTTGCTGAATCGCTACAGCTCCCTTGACAAGTTGTTAGGTGTTACTGCTTGGATAAAGCGTTTTGTTTTTAACTTTAGGCACCCACAACAGAAACGACTGACACCGTTTATCTCACAGGAACGACAGGAATCCCTCACCTTCTGGGTTCGTTCTGTGCAAATGGCGCATTTTGAAAAGAAGATTGCTATCCTTAACCGCTTGCTTGCCCGTGTTGGCATATAACAAAATTCGAACACTAAATTGCCCGTGTTATATGGCATATAACATCGCATCTCAGTCTACTTTGCCCGTGTCATACTGTATATGACATGGCTCCCGCGGTCGAAAGAGTGAAATATACTCATCTCTGTCGCTCTAGGGCTTAGTTTGTATTAAGTATCTCGTTTCTACGTTAAATTTCCCGTCATAATAATCCCAGTCGAGTTTCGACTCCATAGAGAAATTAAAAAAAAAAACGTTCGTTGTCAATGTTGTCATTGAGTGTTGAGTCGGTGCGGAATGTGCGGAATGTGTGAGTGTATTTGTGCTGTTTTTTACTGTTAAATTTAGTTTTATTCTTTAAGATCTATTGTGTTTATCAAGGTATGTAAATAACTAACACGTATATATAATAATTCCAGCATGAAATAGAAGATTTGACTTTTTTCGAGACCTTAAGTAGATTTTGGCGCGCAACAGTGATTTTACTGAGAGCATGGGAACTGTTTCAGAAATGTTCATATTACTCAGAAGTGGTGAATGCTATCCGTATGATTTCTTTTTGTTTTAAAAGAATATGAGACTACTTATTTAGTGTTTATTTATTTGTATGTTTAAAACTGTTATTTGTGCATTATATGTCCTTATCAAACATAAATTACGCCGCGCGGCGCCAGATAATGGTTTGGAATCAGAGGCCTGTAATTCATAAATATGTATAAACAAGTGTTCTTTTTTATTTTTATCTTATTATCTAATATATAAGTAACGTAATTAAATATTAAAAACGATATGTCACCGCTTTAAGTTTTGAGGTATGAACTTATAAATACAAAGCGAGCTATAAAACGCGCTATATCAATTTCAAACGAGCATCACTCGACACCAGAGTCGTAATCTAAATAAACAAAGATAACATTGTATAGTTAGTTTCATAGCAAACATAAATAATATAACACTTGACAACCTTTCTAAACAAATTGAGTCACAAGGACCGATTGTGTGGAACCCAACCCGCGCGCCGAGGCGATAAAAACGCGCGGGCATTTGGTCGTTATCGCTTTCAAGTGGCCGGGCAGAGGGGCCGGCGTGGGTTGCGGCGCGGAGCAAGCAAGCGGTTAAGTCAGGGAAATCGAAATTGTTGGGAGCAATATCTAAATTGAACCCCTTTTGGACGATACGGGTCTCTTGCGCGTTGGAGAGCGTCTCAAAAACGCCAACCTCCCTTACGGGGCACGTCACCCCCTGTTGTTACCTAAGCACGGTCATTTGGTACACTTGTTTGTAACTGACCGTCACCTCAAAAATTCACATGCTGGTTGTAATGCCCTGTTGGCTATTTTGCAACGCGAGTTTTGGATTTTGTCTGCCCGAAGAGTTATTCGGAGTGTAGTCTTTCGCTGCATCCCTTGCTATAAGCTCAAGGCTTCTACCATGCAGCCCTTGATGGGAGACTTACCGGCAGATCGCGTAACTGAAAGCAGGACGTTTGACGGTGTTGGCACGGACTTCGCTGGTCCCTTTTTGGTGAAAACGTCGACACTTCGAAACAGCAAGACTGTCAAGGCCTACTTGTGTGTTTTTGTTTGTATCTCCACAAAGGCAGTGCACTTAGAACTGGTCTCCTCGCTTACGACCAAGTCGTTTGTAGCCACATTTGACAGATTTGTATCCCGCAGAGGGCTGCCTTCCTTGATCCGTTCTGATTGCGGCACTAACTTCAAGGGCACCTATAATTATTCGAATGATGTTGTTAATTTCCTTGAAACCAACAAGGCTGATATAGTCAATAAGCTTGCCCGACGTGGGATAAATTGGTTGTTTTCCCCACCAAATTGTCCACACTGGGGTGGTATATTTGAGGCCGCTGTAAAATCGGCCAAAACACACTTGCGCAGGACAATCGGTGAATCTGTCCTTACATTTGAGGAACTCGCAACTGTGTTTTGTAAGATTGAGGCCGTTTTGAACTCTCGGCCATTGTGCCCGATCTCCTCAGATCCGAATGATTTGGAGGCCCTTACGCCGGGCCATTTTTTGATTGGTCGCCCACTTGTCGCCTTGCCTGAGTACCCCTATATTGATACGAGACCTGGTCGTCTCTCGCGTTTTGAATTGGTACGCCAGATTACTCAGAGCTTTTGGAAACGCTGGAATTTAGAATATTTGCATATACTCTAGCAACGCGTTAAGTGGACCGACAAGACCGATCCACCCAAGATTGGAGATCTCGTTTTGATCAAGGAAGCTAACCTTCCGCCACTCAGATGGCGCAGTGGGCGCATTCTTCGTTTGGTAACTGGGGCTGATGGAGTTCCCCGATTTGCTGAGGTCTCGGTGGACGGTTCGATTCTGAGGAGAGCGGTTGCAACGTTGTCACGTCTTCCAACTGATTAGCGGACCGGTAGGCCGGTCCGGAGCGGGTGGATGTTTGAAATAGAAATAGTTTTATGAGAAGTCCAATCGATTATATCGATTGAGTTGCATTTGTTTAGTCTATTGAAAATTTCTAACTATGGTCACACTATGAACTGTCAATGTCAATCCATTCATTTTTTGTCGTTTCCCGTGGTTAGCGAAAAAACCTAGCTTTTGGTTCGCTCTGGAAGATTCCGTTTTGTGAGCGCATTTTTGATCTTGTATTTGGTTGTAAAACCAAAACCGTAGTGTATTGCCGCTAATTCATCAGCTGGCATCGGTTTATTTGTGATAAAAGATAAGTTGTATCTTAATGAACATTGTGTGAATCCGGTATCGACGTCCACGTGCCATCGTGTCTTGAAAACGTCGCGTTTGCAGCCTAATAGCTAAGTATAAGATACTTCATTCATCTATTTCGGCCAATATATTTGTATGAATGTGTCTAATTTAGCTCAAGCCTGACATCAGTGAAGATATTTGGTAAGCAATCAGTATCCGCTCAAGGTACTGCTTTAATTTGATATTTATCGCTAAAGCATCACGCGGTCGTTATCTGACCACCCGCGAAGCAAGGCCACTGCTACCTTAAACCTAAACTTACGACTCGTCACCTGGGTAATGATATTTGAAATGATATTTTTATGAAAGAAGATTAAATAAGCTTTGTAGTAATGTTTTAACGGTGACAGAATGACGGTATGTTTAGTTTATGCGACCCGCCGAACTTGATCCTATTGTAAACAATGTCGTCTATCGATGACCTACTCGCCATTTTTGTTTGTCATGATAACAAAATGGGTTATAAATTGTTTCCTTTTATTATTTTGTATACCTGGTGGTATAAATTTTACAAAAATATAAAATTAAAGCAATGCTTGCTTAGAAAATTATTTAAATGTCAGTATTTGAAATTTTTGTATATTTCACTGTCTTTGCATGTTGCGCGCGGGGCGTAATTATGGATTCAAAACATCATTGTTAACAAATAATATAATTATATTTGATATTTTTATGTTTTAGTTGTGAATGGACTAATTAGTTATAAAATAACAGCAAAAAATAAACAAATATTGTGTAATAATTTAATTCAAGAGGCTATATTCATTTAATTACTGAAACAAGGGCATTTATTTTTTATTGAATGAAAATATATAGATAACGTTATAGTTATGCTATAAATTATTGTTTTATTATGAGTATATAAATAAACCTATCATGTGATATATAATACTCCTATAATTCATGAGATATTGGCTTTCGAAAATGTTGGCGGGTATGGTGGTTATTTTTGCGGGCAAAAGTAAACAATTTTGCAAAGTCCAATAAGAATAATTCTTATCGGAATCTTATCAGATATGGATTGTTTAAATTGGTAATCTAGTTGAAAATAAACTTATCTAGGTTTGAATCTGATATATAACAAAAAAATATGTTAAAAAAAATAAAATACGAAAATAGGCGGCAATTAACAATCATTTATATTTTATAGTTTTTTATGTTTAAAATTAAAATGTTTCTTTCCATTACATTTATTATCTCTGAAAGTAAATTAAATTACCTTTCTTATCATGTACAATACTTATATACCTCCTATAATAAAAAACGACGAGAAATATGAATATGTTAGAAATATAATAGCGCGCTCGAAAATGGCGGGAAAATATTATACCGGGCGCGCTTTACACCGCTCTTGCGTGGGCTTCAAGTATATTATTTGGTGTTAATTAATATTATTCAAAAGCTTATTTAATTACGCGTCTTTTGATATACAATATTAACTTAATAAATAGAAATATCACCATTCTTTCAACGAAAATATTACGCGCTGTACTTAACTTGAAAGCCTAGCCTCGAAAGTGGCCAAAATACTTCTACGGGTGTCCTGAGATGCCTCGATGGTGGCCAAAATGTTTTTATTATTGTAATTTGGATTTCAATTCATCACTGTGCAACACAGTACAGTTATGTCTGAGATTTGCTGTGGCTGACAAGGACTGATGAATATAATCACGCTTCCACCAATCTGCTGCAAATAATCCCAGTCCTTTCTAGCCAAACTCTAGACACACACTCTCCTACCGAAATTGAACTTACCACTCCTGAAGAACTCCCTCGGCTCCGCATCTTAACATAAACTTCACCTTAGGGTGTAAGTTTAGTCTTAAACGGGGGCCTGTTATAGGCCACTCTAACCACTGAACCTGCTATCCCTAACAGTTAAATCCCTTACTCAGCATGCCTGTTAGTTATCGTAATAGACGCTACCATAATCCCCATTAGTCCGTTCCTATCCTCCACGGTGCGCGGTAGTCCCAAATCATTCTCACCATTGTAATTATTGTATTAAATTGTCAAGGACAAAATAAATCATCTTCAAATCTAAAACTGTTTTTTTTTTAAACGCTTTCTCAAGTCGCATCGTAACAGCCCGTAGATGAAAAGGTAAAAGAGAGTCAATTGGCCTGGTATGGACATGTTATGTACATAGGCAACATAGTGATGAATATGCATGTAGAGGGACGAAAAGGCCTCTCACTTTTCGTCCCTCTACATGCATATGCATACGGCCAAGAAAAAGATGGATAGACTGTGTGAGAATGGATATGAAAGAGAAAGGGGTAAACGATGCGATGACTGGTAACAGAGACGTATGAAAGCGAGGGACATACTGCGCCGACTCCAAATAAAGTGGGACCAGGGCAAGACAATGATGTTGACACAAATCTTTCAAAGCATCAAACTGATATACGAAAAACAGCTGAATTGGATAAACATTTGCATATTTAATATATTTTTATAGACTTACACCTTTATCCCCGAAGGGGTAGGCAGAGGTGTAATATTACACTCACATTTCGACATGAATTTTTAGGTCCCACGTAATAGGGGGCGAGCCTATTACCGCTACCGGGCACATCACCAGACTTTGTGCTGCTACTGAGAATTTGGAAAAACCCATTAACACTTTTCGAATCGAACCCGAGACCTCCGATCAGCAGACGCATACGCTATCCACTGGACTATGGAGGCAGTCACTGAACCACAGAGGCAGTCTTTGTATATTTAATATAATTATGCCAAACATCCAATTGAATCCCGAAAAAAGCATAATATATGTTAAAAATCATATAAATGTAATTGAAAACCTTTATTATTTTAATTGTATTTTGTTTTGTTAAGATAGTGTTGTGGGGTAAAAGAAGATGTAGTGACAAGCATCGAGAAAGGTATGCTAAGGTGGTTTGGGCACGTGGAGAGGATATATAAGGCAAGTGTGGATGGGACAGGACGAAGGGGAAGATCTAGGCGGACGTTTTCTGACCAGATTGGAGACATCCTAAAAACAGGGCAGGTTAGAAGTACCCTAAACAGAAGAGCATGCATGAGGAATCTGATGGGAGTGAATGAAGCAAGAAAGATATATCAGGAGCATTGCAAATGGCGTTCCGTAGTCTCTGCCTACCCCTCCGGGAAACAGGCGTGAGTCTATGTATGTATGTATGTATGTATTTAGTTTTTTGTAACTTCTGTCAAATGTTTAAAAGTAACTGATGTGATACAAAACGATAATTCAATATTCAATAAATATTATTATCTTTGCATGTTTGTGAATTTATTTCAATGTTCAAAAGTAGCTGATGCGATACAAAATTATAACTCAGTGATTGCTTTTGACTCACTCTAGCAATCAGCAAAAGAGCACATAAAAGAAACTGCACGCTCGACACAGCCCACTAGAACTACAGGCAAACACCAACATTGGATGTCAGACGAGACTTGGCGCCTCGTGGAGTGCCGTCGAGACATGAAAGTCAAAGGTTCGACTGTTCAAGATTTAAATTCGATGAGTGCTAAGATTCAATCTTCTTCTCGTAGAGATCGTAATGAACACCTTAAAAAATCTGCTTAGAGTTGGAAAGAAACGCAGATCGTCACGAAACGAAAGATCTATTTAAGAAGATTCGTTGCATAATTCGTCAGTTTAAACCCAAAACCTGGGCTATTGAGGATACAAATGGAGCAACTGTGACGGAAATTAAGGATATCGTGGGTGTTTGGCAAGAATATTGTGAGAGACTCTTTACAGATGGCAGCACAACACAACCGTGTAACACGAGCACACTTTCAAAAACCGAAACAAGTACCTTAGAACCATCCATACTAAAGAGCGAAATTCGTGCCGCAATCAATCATCTGAAAAGAAACAAAGCTATAGGTGCTGACGACATCCCAATAGAGATATTTACAGTGATGGGAGAATATGGAGTAGAAATTATGCATGTCATCTGCAATCGCGTATGGGAGACAGAAAAGTGGCCACGGGACTGGGTACACTCGGTGTTCATACCATTACACAAGAAGGGATCAACAAAAAAATGTAGCAACTACAGACTCATAGCTTTGATTTCCCACGCCAGCAAAGTACTCCTTCACATCATCAACACCAGACTGCAAGCTTTTCTGGGTCCTGAGATAGCTGTAGAGCAGGCAGGATTTGTCAAAGGTCGCGGAACCAGGGAGCAGATCTTAATTCTTCGACAGATAATAAAATTGAAAAGTTAAAACGCTAGGGAATTTAACATCCCATTATATATATGCTTTGTAGACTTTCACAAGGCATTCGATACTGTAAAATGGCATAAACTATGGGACGTACTCAGTCATATGGGAGTACCTGACCACCTAGTTCGTTTGATACGCCGACTGTATGAGAATGGAACTGCGACTGTTCGAATAGACGACATTGACTCGAAAGGTTTTCAAACACATGCTGGTGTCCGGCAGGGTTGCATACTCTCTCCACTCCTATTTAACGTCTACACTGAGTGTATTATGAGAATTGTTCTAGAGCAATGGGACATGGGGGTCTCGGTGGGAGGTCGTAGGATATCAAATTTAAGATACGCCGATGAGACAACTCTTCTCGCTCCAACACGAGGAGATATGGAACAGCTATTGACACGCCTAGAGACAACGAGCCTCTCCTACGGACTCGCAATTAACAGAGACAAAACCAAGATGATGATTGTGGACCGAGCTGAACTAAACCATCCTGATATCTTCATGATTGGCAACTGTGAGGTTGTCCAAAGCTACGTGTACCTCCAGCTCCACAATCACGAACAATGGTGGGTGTGAGGACGAGATTCGAAGGAGATGTGCCATCACAAGATCGGCCGTTGATAAGCTGAAAAGGGTCTGGAGCAACCGCAATATCACCAAAGCCACGAAAGTCCACCTAATGAGAAGCTTAGTCTTTCCTATATTTCTATATGGCGCAGAAACGTGGACAATTTGCCTTAAAGATTGACGCAAAATTGAGGCACTGGAAATGTTGTGTTGGCGGCGACTACTGCGTATCCCCTGGACAGCGTTTCGAACAAATACCTCTATCTTGGAAGAACTAAAAATAAAGGTATCAAGTATCGTCGACTGTGTCGATACGAAATGAAGGGACAAAATCAACTAAATCATTTACGTCGGTTAACGTCTACCACCCAGGCGATGTCACACAAACTTGTAAGTGCCACACAGGCCAATCAATGACACACACACCAGTCAATGCCACACAGGCTACTCATGCCACACAGGCCATTCATTGCCACACAGGCCAGTCATTGCCACACAGGCCAGTCATTGCCACACAGGCAGGTCATTGCAAACCAGGCATACACAGGCATATCACATACGTGAGCGGCCCGTGTGAGGCCTACACGGACCGCGCGCCACACACGGGCCGCGCGCCCCACAGGCTACGCCAGCCACAAGCCGCACCGGCCACCAGGCCGCGCCGGCCATCAGGCCGCGCTAGCGACCAGGATTGCCCAAAGAGGAAATAAATCTACCAACAGTATTTCAAAGATTCCTCCCATCGTATACCCACTGAATAGAGTATCCGTTCTTTCAGACTAATTCAACATCCGCATTTCGTCAATTTAACTAATGATGACCGTGATATTTTGCAAACATTGAAAATGGTATAAAACTTTACGGCTCATTTTACTAAGAGGTCAGACAAAGATCAACTGGAACCGTTTCTTGGAGATTGCATCAAATCCATCAAACCGGATCGTTATTTAAGGTCATTGTTTTTGATTTGCTGTTAAATATCTGAGTTTGGACTTATTGTAATTGCCTTTACAAGTCAATCTTGGAATAAACTCATCTTTACCAAAATTTTGATAATTCAATGGTTGTAATTAACGGTTTAATTATTGTCAGGACACAGGCATTATTTGTAAAGTATACAATTAATATTTTAGTAACGGCAGCTTTTAAGATCTATGGACCACTATTTATAACAAAACGATTTCATCATCATCAACAGCATACCATAGTCCACTGCTGCCTCTCCAATGGCATGCCACTGAGCCCGATTTTCGGAGTTAGGTATATTTCAATTGACACCCGTCATTTTCGTCGTCAATAAATCTATTTGTTTTCTTTAAAACATAATTATAAGAATTTTAAAAATATGAATTAAACTGACGCACCTTAAAAAATAGATTTCAGCGAAACTTAATAGCCGATAGACCCCATAACTAATACAAAATATTTCTTACCAGCCCGTCCCACTGCGCCTCGCAACTGCTCCCTGCAAGCGGGCAACAACAGCATCGAAGGTAGCAGCATGTGGCTGCGCGTCCGCTGCGTGGCCGGGTATGACGGCGGCCTGCCGCAGTACTTCATGCTCGAAGCGCTGGACCCCGTCACCGGGAAGACCAGGTTCAACGGCAGCGTCAATGAGACAGGTATATTTGATTATAAGTGTGTTCCGTAATTTATCGTAAACCTGGCTGGTCACAAAAACGGCTACACATTATCCTGAAGTAATTGTGTTGAAAAACTATTCGATAAGTATAGAAACAGTTTATCTACAAATAAAATAATAGTCAAAAACGATGTCAACACCACATAACGTTTCGTAAACACCTAATGTTTCGTTTACTCTTTAAGTGGCTACGATTACTCGAATACAGAACATTTTTATCATTGAAAATATTTTAATGGTTTGTAATTGGATGTTAGCAAGTTTAAATGAACCCGTCATAGCTATACATAAAATTGTTTAAAATAATTGTACAAGTAGGTACCTACCTGATTTAACTTTTGCCAAAAACTGAACGAAAATTGTAATACCTTCACTAACGGAGTCATTACAATATTCACGGGATAACTGTATACATCTAATTTTAGAACGCAAAGACAAGTAAGCAAGGCAAATATTACCAGAGCCAAATTGTTACGGAATCCTTTGCTGAATTGAATTAAAGTTTGGTTTCTCATGCTTGCATAATTTAAGATATTTTTTGATTCGCTATCGTAACTGTTGTTTATGCATGCATCGTTTTACTAGAAATAGGCTACTTTTCAACGATATAAACGTATGTTACGCTTACTTTGTCAGTTTCTAGATTCTGATAGTATTCATTGTATTATATATCCGTAAATTCTACTCTAAAAACCTTCAACAGAACAGGTATTATGCCAAACCGAGAGATGGTTTTAAAAATAATAAATGAAAAGTACCGAAGTGTTTGCCAAAACCTACAAAATATCTCTTTAGCTATTCCTACTTTTTTTTTGTTTTATAGTTAGCAAATAGTTACGTTATATTATTTTGGTAGCTCATATTATAAACATACATGCTATCAAAATACTGATAATTCAGGCGAAATGAGCAAGACACGGAGACAACTAAAATTTTCAACAAGTTAATTTGTTGAATACTTCTTGTGTTTTCTTATGTCAAGGCAAGCCAAAATCCTGACAATGTGACAAGATAAGCGTTTCAGAACCAAACACCAGTGTTTTCGTAAATGTATCATGTGCAAGACCCAGTAGGTATACACAACTCCGGCACCGGATGAAACTCCGGTTTAATGTGAATGTATAGGCCTGAAATGATTGAATAGTAGCCTCCCAATCAGAATGATTTGTTTCTTTCTAAAATTGGGTGCTGAAGGAACATCCTAAAGCCAGATTTCCACCGCGAAACTTTCCTTTTACTAATAGTGTTTGTTCTCCCTATAGATGGTCTAGCAGTGTTCAAGCTCGATCTCTCTCAGCTCACAACAATGGGTGAGGCTATGGGCGCCACGTTCAACCTGCTCATCTATGCGAGGAACCCTAAAGGCGAATCTGAGAAGACCTTGCTGGAAAATATCGCGTTCAATGACGCAGCCAAAAGAACAGGTAATTTTTTTCAAGTTCTACTATTATATTATTAGATAACATGAATTCTGACATAAAAGTTGGAATCAACGGATAATCTGTATATATAAAATCCTTGCGTTACTGACTGACTGACAGACAAGCTACAGCCGAAAGTATTAGACACAGGAAGCTGAAATTTGACATGTATGTTCCTTAGGGACCGTAGGGGTGCACCCCTACGGTCCCTAAGGAACATACATGTCTATTTACATACTAAGAAGGGATTTCTCGGGATTCCCACGGAATCGGGCAAAAAGGGTAAAATAAAATAATATGCGGGCGTAGCTGCGGGCGTTTTCTAGTACATACTATAAAAATTAGAAGACTGTTTCTCATATCAAAATATTTTATGATACCGACGAGTAAAACCTCCTAACACAGGCAATTCATGTCGAAGAAGAGGCTCCTTACACTAATATTCTTTATATATTTGAGACAATAATGAAGTTATTATTGTTATTTATTAATATTTTGTAAGATAGGATATTAAAACCCCATGTCATTTACTAAATCACTTCAAAATATTTGTAAATTCATAATTGAGTAACCAACTAAACAGCTTTCATTTCATAACACGAATGAAAGGACAGAGGACATCGAGTTGATTATACTCTCACAATGAGAATGTGAATAAGTTTAGCAGATTTAAGTTGTCATTTGTCCCAGAATGCACAAAAGCCAGTTCAAAATATAAAAACATTTCTACCTCGACTACATTGTTTAACAAAACTATTTCCTTTTACAATAATCCTTAGATGCAGAATATTTTAATTTGCGTTTAGTCTTTCTCCGTTTTCCAGTAGACAGCCTCCGTGGTCCAGCAGCTAGCGTCTGCGTCTGCTGATCGGCAGGGCCCGGTTTCGATTCCTGGGTCGGGCAAAAGTGACACTGAATTTTTCTCAGCAGTAGTTTTGCAGCAGCTTGTAAAGTGCCCGGTAGCAGCAATAGGCTTACCCCCTATTACGTGGGACCTAGAATTCGAAATGTGGGTGTAATATTACACGTGCGCTTACCCCTTCGGAGAAATAGGCGTGAGTCTATAAAAATACTATTTTGACCATTTAATCCAAAATACGTCTTATCAACGTTAACCAAACACGATATAGTTGATTGATTATAATTGTTAGCTGAAACGTATGATAAAGTTAAAGTTAAGAAATTATGACACAGCACATTTAGTCTGCCTGTAACACTTACACAATAAACTTGAAAACTGGCAGACATTTTATCTGGCAACTTAAGCACCACGAAAGTATAAAATAGCGAGCCAAATCGAGGATTTAGCTGATGTAAAAATAATAGAATTGATTTTACCTACAGTTCAATACAAAATTCAAATCATGTAATATATTTGTTAGCACTTACGAATGCTCTTTGGGAGATAAATTACAACAGTCGAGTGCTAATCGTACAAATATTCAACATTTGATGAATCTACATTGAATCCATTCGTGCTTGATCAAACAGATAATGCCTATCAAGACTGCTCGGGATGATATCGAAAAGCCTTCGCTTCATACGTTTTTATATGAAAGTTACATTTATTCTTACGCTTCGTGAACACCCCGGCTCTGCTCGCTTGAAATTCAGTTTACCACTTCGAGAGAATAGTAAGAAAATTATATGAATACTTTATTGGGAATAAGAATGTAATCAGTATCAAATCCTCTCATCGAATTCTGTTTCAATTTATGAAAGCGATGGGCGATGAGCTACCTCCACATTTGTTATGTCACCATGACCACATAATTTTAGGTCTTTGAAATTAATTATTATTAATAATTATAATTTGCATAATTATATAAAAATTGTCTGTTTTCTTTGAATAACATAATAAAATTATACTCGTTTTACAATGTTAAGGCAGCGATGGCCTAGTGGAGATACCAACGGACTGCCATGCAGAGGATATCAGGTTCGAATCCACGGCGCACACCAATGACTTTTCGAAGTTAAGTGTGTATTAAATTGTTAATTATCGCTTGCCCCGTGCCTCGGAGAGCACGTTAGACCGTCGGTCCCGGTCGTCATGGAGATCTTTGACAGTCGTTAAGGGGAGTTAATACCTTCAAATAAACTGATACTGGTCTAAACCATGGAATATAGCTATCCTTGTGGGTTGCGGAGGTCAGACGGCAGTCGGTCTTTGCAAAAGTTGATATTCTGTCATATCTGGTTAGACCAGTAAGCGGATCTCGGGCTCCAAGGCGTGCCAGTCTTGGATGCAACCGGGATAACGCTATGGCGATGATGATGACCCGTTTACAATGTAAAGCCGTTTTACAAGGCCGATTTGAACATTTCATTCGAAGTACCTAAAATAAACCGCGTCTCCACAAGAAAATTCTGACTTTAGTTAGCGAAATAATACACAATAAGATTATTATACGAAATCAAAATAAAAGTTAATTTGATGTATATTTATATGAAGAGATTTAAATAATTATTATACAATGCCATAAAATCAAAGTCAGTAAATTATATTAATCTCAGACTTAGTTAAAAAGTAACGGTTATTTTTTTCAACTATACAATTCGGATGCTTATAAAGCTTGCGCAAGGCTATCTAAGTTTAATTAAATTAATGCAGCAATATGTATAAAACGCAAATCGCATCATTTCATTCTCCTAGCGTTATCCCAGTTTCAACCTGGGGTCCGCTTACTAGTCTAACCGGATTTGGCTGAATATTAGCTTTTCCACAGAGCGACTGCCTGTCTGACCTCCGCAACCCGAAGAGATAGCAATATTCAATGGCTTAAACTAATGTCAGTTTATTTAGAAGATACTGACGCCCTATAACGATTGTCAAAGATCTTCATGACAACCGGGACCGACGGCTTAACGTGCTCTCCGCGGCACGGGGCAAGCGATAATTTATAATTCAATACGCACATAACTCCGAAAAGTCATTGGTGCGCGCCGTGGATTCGAACTCGATACCCTCTGCATGGCAGTCTGTTGGTATCTCCACTAGGCTATCGCTAACGCAAATCGCATGTAGAAATAAATTTTATATGAATCATGATACTTTCAATCAAATAATGCGGTTTTATAAAGTAAGTAATTCACGCTTAAGGGTATGTAGGTGCGTATAAAAACGGTTTCGGACAAGTTTTAAAGAATCCGTAACCAAAAAGTGCCAGATTTAAGTTTTTATGTAAGTATTTTTAAATTGTTTGCACAAAAAAATTTAGTAATTCTCTTTTAACTCCAACCGGTCCTTCCCCGCACGCATGCTCGGTGCACGGTGCCCTCAGAATGTTCACGAAGATATATCTTCACGTATAAAATATAGAAGATTAGAATACCTGATTACCTATCATACGTATATATTATATCCGTAAAGTCAATTCTAGCGAAAGACCTATAAAACCTGATCCATGATTAACTTAGTGTCTTCATTTCACATTTCAAACCAAATGCCATTCTACTCAAAATATGAGAACATTAATTTTGGTTCACATGTTTGATAACAGGGCTAGTGACATCTAATGGTTATGACCTTATAGCATATAACACGTTTAATAGTTATTCACTTGATCGGCGCAAATGAAAATAATATTGAAGATTCCTGTTCCATGTGATGTATCATGAAATTTATAAATTTGTGAGTGGACCAGGAAACATGGACTTCATAGTGAAACCTGATATAAATCAATTGATAACTTATTTATTCAAAGCATATATGGATTTTATTGTAAATGAGGTTGTATGCACTATTCATCTGAAAATGGATTAAATATCATAATTGGATCTATTTTAGTAGCTTTGCCGTCACTGGGTATGATCGCTTACACATTTCCTGGTCATCCATGATCAAAAAAAAATCACGTGGTCATCAAATTATACGTTGCTGTTTAATTATCACACTGTGTCTGTAAAACTTACTTGCCATAGGTCTGGTAATATTAAGTATTAATTTCCTTATCTAAATATGACTTTGCTACAACGCGGTGAATTACCAAGTAAAACATAACCCCTAAAATAATAAAACCTTTACATTCCAAACAATAAGAATTTAATTCGAATCTAATGTGATTCGCCACACCTTGTAATAAAGGTGACCGTTAAAATTAAAAGATTTTATCGTATAGGAACAAAAGTTAAAGGTAATGGAAATTGTTGCGGCTCCATCATTAAAACTAAGTTTAGAACAGCCACTACGAATGACCCAAACAAATAATATTCCACTTCCAAAGTTACTTTGAACAATACGTGGCAGGACTGGAGGCAGATGTTATTGTCCTATTTATTGCAGTAAACCTATTCAAATAAAATACACTTTGTTCAAAGCTACTAATAGTGACAAAACCACTTTAATTCATAACCGCTTTCAATTTATATCTTTCGTTAATAGGTTTCTAGGCTTAAAAGTTATTTTATTTTGATGAATCCTTTCATAACTCGACATCATTATCAGGGCATTATCGCATTTGTTTCAAATAATCTTGCCTTGGAAATCGAGATATGCATCTATATCATATTAGACTTGACTTAGTATATTACCACATGAAAAGTGTCTTCTGATCTCTACCATGCAAAGAAATAGTCATAAGTTTACCAGTTAGTAACGAATACTCGCAATTCGACAGATTCAAGACTTTGCCAACATGAAAATAAATAAGAACGGATCTAACGTTAGGTACTTACACCTAGCATACAATGTAACACAATACCAATATTATTAGATTTGTACCAAACACGAGTAGAAAAGAAACACGTTACAAAGTGCTAAATATCTAATGGTATATAGTGTGAGGCAAGAAGGCGTGGATAGTTTCGGTTAACTGATTGATTAGCCGGTACCCCACGTCAGATTGCGACGATTGACGACAGCTGACAACCGACTGTACTGAAATAGAACGAACTAAACTGTGTGTACTGTGTATTTTTATGTTCTGGAGGTTAAGATAGACCTTCAGAATATAAATTTAATCCATCATATACTATTTGATTCAATCTACACTAAAATTTGTTTACAAAAACCTTAATCATTGCTTTACTTTCAATAGATAAACGAAACCTTTCACTTCATTATTACTTTCTGGAATTAAAGTGTACTTTGAGTGTAGATGGACAGTTTTATCCTTTTCAGTAGAAGTTCTGCTCTGATACACAAACATAAAAGGGTGATCTCATAAAAAGAGGACTCTTTAGGTAGGTATACAAACTAAAAAATCGTTGGAATTGTATCCTTTATTTTCTGTATAGAGCGAACGTAAGTATACATATAGGTATTTATACTGTGTCAACGCTTAAATCAACTTCAAAAAGGTCAAACTTATTGACTTGCGTTCTCAACAGTTTTTCGATTTTCTTTTAAATTCACGTTTCGTTTTGAGTAACCTCATTAACAAACAAATATGCTGGAGGCCTTTATTTACTGAATTTATTTGCGACTTTCACGTTCCAACGAACCAAATTTGATTCGAGTTCTTAATAATAAATTAGCATCGAATCAACTCATTCAACTCATAGCCAGCCTTTTCTGTCAGTTTTATTTACCAATAAATATTATAGTCCTATTTCTAAGTTGAGCATATGAACCGTTTTATTTACCGAACCGTTTAATTTTTGACTTAATATTTTACAATTAAATTACATGTATTCAAATGAAGTACGGTATCTTCTTAATATATAAAATCCTTGCGTTACTGACTGACTGACAGACACGCTACAGCCGAAACTATTGGGCGCAGGAAGCTGAAATTTGGCATGTATGTTCCTTGGGGACCGTAGGGGTGCACTAAGAAGGGATTTCCCGAAATTCCCACGGGATCGGCCGAAACGGGTAAATTAAAAAAAAATGTGGGCGTAGCTGCTGGCATCCTCTAGTTCTCTATAATTTGTTTACGAATTTTTTTGTCCACTTGACGTTCATTGTTTATAGTAATATCATCATCAGTTAAAAATATACATAACACCATGTTTGCCTGTAGAGTTCTTCGTAATGTTCTTGAAAGCCATGTGAAGTCCGCCAACCCGCACTTAGGCGCCATGGTGTACTATGGCCTTACCCTTCTCATAGATAAGAAATGTAGTTGTAATCATTATAAATCGTGAATAAATTTTAGATCCCTAACGACTGATTATTCCTCATACACAATCAAAGACTAAAGTAAGCCTATTGCATGTTTTACTAGATGGCAAAGGCGCAATGGGCGGTATATCAGTCGGACTAGCAGTAGCAGCAGTGCTAGGGGCAACCCTAGCCGCCGTCGGGGTAGCAATAGCCGCCCTCTGCGCCCGAAGACGTCGCGCCGCACCCCCTAACAAGCATCCACCAGGAGACATGCTCGAACTTAGCGACGGGGGCAGAAGATACGTCGTCGCGTACACTATAAAACCTTCGCCAGAATTGAAGACTCCAGATCCGCAGCCTGATATACTTAATGTACCAGGTGAGTTCTGAAATACAAATATTATTAAGAAAACATTAAACTCGAAACTAGAATAAACAACCATAACCACTTTACATGACTAAAATTCCAATTAAGAAAATTAGTAGGTAGTCTGAACACGTTTTATTATCAGCTCTGTAGGTATAAGCTATACACTGTCCCACTGCTAAGCACGGGCCTCTTCACACTGTGAAAAACTCATAACTAATTAAGGAGAAATCTTTGTATAGTATCGATAAACTTAAAGGTTTTCGTGGTAAAAGAGCCCAAATAGAACATAGGCAGAAATAATATTGTTCTGTAATAGTAACGTCTCATCATACTTCATGCGCTGTCTGAAGTCAGCAAAATAACGTGTACCAATTGTTTTCGACACATCAAGTCATCTTTTCATATTCCCATGAAAATTTGTCGCTCTAGCAAAACTTATAAACATTATTGTAATGGTATGAAGCAACAGTAATTCTGCCGATCAGGATAGAAAAACGTACTTTATAATCCAAACTATTAAATTATTTTCTTTTCTCGTTAATACAAGGCCAATTCTGGTGTTGGAGTTTCTAAGGCACCCGAAGGCCTAACGCTACTTATACAGAGACCAGAACTGGGACCGGCTACTTTACGTGTTCTCGAAAAAAGTACGGTAGCACTCTGATGTAAGGCCACAACAAGTGATTTTTGTTTTTCTTTGACGATCTGTTACAAACAGGAAGTTAAGACACACTATGAGTGCTACATTTATATTTGAATTAAAATATAATTGCGAATACTACACAAATTCATCATGTTTTACTAAAATAAAATAAACTTCGATGAAATAATAACTGCAATACATACATTCTTAGCGGGACGAAAGACATGTATTTAAACATCTATATCTGTAGAAACAGCTTGGTCGTTGTAACTACATATTACATTTAATACTATGTGAACCTAACAATAAGACTAGTTCTCTAAGTAATGTGTACTCCGGGAATCTTCGGAGGTCAGTTAGGTGCAAATGAGACTTTGTTCAAGTTTAACTATGCAAATGAGTTTGTTTGCCATGTGGTATCGGCTAAGAATACACTAAGCTACTTAGTGTAGGGACGGAGGATGTGACTAGAGTTTGTAGCAGAAATAATGTTATACAATATATGTAAAGTTGTAGCTAATATACTTAGTATATAACATTATTTTAATACCGAGCAAAGCATAGATGTTTAAATACCGAGCTAGATCATCCAGGTACTTACTAATTAATAAATGCCTAAAAGTGTGACAGTTTTTAAACGAGGCTGATAATGATATGGTATACGAGATGGCTGCCATTTTCGTATATAGGTACAAACTGGACAAATTTGGCGTACACATAAAACAAAAAATATGTAAGTAATGTTATGTAAAAATATATGAACGGCGAACGTTATTCAGGTTCAGATATCTAAAAACAATTGTCATCCCGTTGCTATACAAACTATCTCGCAACCGAACATGCACACAGTGTCTATCAACAATTTTATTTTTATTAATTTAAAAAAGCGTTACTCCACTTCAAATCAGTTGTATAAAAATCAGAAAATATTTGAACATTCGACAATGAAAATAGGTGTGTTAATATATTTACTTAAAACAACATAGCATTGAAACAAAGCCTGTCAACATGTTGCTAACTACACGTTTGGTTATACCTCAATATTAACAAATAAAACATTGTCAACGACGACTTTTTGTTATGTATTTCGATTCCACACATTGCTGTTTCATATGTAGATTTTAAAAGTTGAAACCTGACAAATTGAAACTCTTAGAGCTCTTAAAATTACTATGAGCCTCAAAAAGGGTGCGCTGTTGTTAGTTTTCTTTTTCCAATTTCAATTTAGACAGAAAATCCTAACTAAAGCGTACGTATAATCGCGTTTTTTGTGACCCAGACAAATAACAAGTACGTGGAAATACTATATTTAAAATACCACCTTTATTACTATTGTGATCGTATTCGTACAACCCACATGCCTGTCTCGTCTTTGAACGTACAGTACCTTCTAACCTTTCATCCCATTCATGTAAATACGTCAAGCAAACACGCCACTTAAGACACGTATCAATTTTTAGACTCTGACAACCAACCGTCGGCGCCTTCAATAGAAGAAGCCGATGAATGGCCTAGTATAAAAGAAGTGAGAGGTAATATATTGTATTTCAAAGTACTTTCCAATATTTATTACATACATTTTTGTGCCTACTTTTGAGATTAACTTTCGTTTTAGGTGATTGGAGTAAGGCTGGAGCAGTATTCTCAGCAGAAGATCTAGCGTTGCTCGACTCTACTGGGCGACCACAACAGGTCAGTCGAACGATTTGTGTAATATAAAGATTGCAATCTGTCTTATTGCTCTTTGATGCTAGTGATGCTTACTAAGCATCATCCACGCATTGTCAAACAGAAAACCATTAAAAGGATAACAATTCATGCCACTTTCTTTCAAAACCTCTCATCTTCATTCTCCATCTACTTCTCTTTCTCCTATTCCAGGAGATAATAATGTTTTGGCCTCGACATGTTTACCGAACGAAAGGCAACCATAGGAATTTATTGCTTTTCTGATCTTCCATGAGAATATACTACCACACGAGTCGAACCGATTCATTCATACCATAGCCACACTAAAATGTCCACTTGCAAAATATTAAAACAATTTTAATTTTTCTACAGCTGACTCCCAGTAGCGACCTGGTGCCTAATAGTAGACAGGAAGACGTTCTTAACCAGAATATGCAGCCAGTCATAGGTAGTAACTTAAGCCCTAACTACATAGTTACGAACAGTCCTACATTGGGGAGTCCTAATTTTGTGTGCCCCAATGGGAACCTCAGCTCTCCGTTAGGAAGCCAGACCTTGACCCTGAGTGGGCCAACCCTCAGCTTAGGGAGCCTAGCAACATCAACACTTCATAGGACCAAGGGGAAGGGCAACGTCCGAAGAAGGGAACACGTTTTAGCAGAAAATCTGCCAGGACCTGAAAGTTGTGTGTAAAATTGGACGCTCATTTAGTGTTTGGTGTGTTTGGATTTGAGATATTTTTAATTTGCCAATGAATTGCGGGTTGACTAAAATTTATGTATAATTATATACTGGTCTAGATTTTTTACGTAATTCATATACTTAACTTTAATTGAGCTTAGTTGAGAACCGTTTAGTATAATTTTATCAGAGGCGTGACAGTATTTTCACGTGTAAATAATTATTTTAATAGGTAATAGCCAATGAATTTTACAAGGTGTGGAGGCTCGAATATATCTTGCGCATTATTGTTATATTGGTTATTAATCAAGCGAATAGAATAAAAATAAATCGCGGTCTAGATTAAACTTACATTCATAATTTGCTCAAAAATTTGACCCTGGCAAAACACGAAATACAAATTTGAAACTTCCTAATAATTAGATATGTGTTGTTTTGACCCCAAAATGTTGTATATTGTTTTCTTCCAAATTAGACTGAACACGTTGTTCTATTGTAACGCTACAGATTTGATCAAATAGAATAAGACAACTAAAAGGCTTATAGAAACTTCTATTTGTTTAATAAAATCGGTTGTGTGAATGTAAATATTAATAGATGTATAAACAAACGATGTATGTATAGACACAAAAAAATATAATAATTACGTTAAGAGCTTTCGTTGTCAATTTATTTACGTGAGAGTAATTAGTGAAGTTGTAAATATTACATAGAACTGTGACGATATATAGACGAGGTATTCTCGTGTATGGCGCAGGAATGCTTTGATACTGCCTTGCATTGGAACAAATATTCGATATACGGTTCACGCTGCGAACACGTCACTGAACTCGAGCCTCAGGTGCTCACACAACTTATAAGAATCTATTGTTCGACGCAGTCATCGGTATTTTGTACCCAGCACTATATTAATGTTTGCTCATTGATGATACTCGAACATTCCTATTCTATAAATGTCGCTTGTCACTTTCGAACAAGGCTAATGACATCAAATGTTGTGCATATTTTTATCGCTTAGTGAAATTTTATATAATAGTCTTGCGCCGTACGCGTAGAGTAATTGTGTAGTGCCATTTTATAATGATAGCAATTGTAAATGTTTCCATTTTGTGTTGATTCTATTATATAGAATTTAACATTGATACTGTGGGATTAATGTGTAAATTACGTCGATCGAACTGTTTGTAGATGTCAATAATAATTTTATGTGGTCCTAACAATCTGATATGGCAATTTTATATTTAATAAATAAATAATGGTTTATACATGTGGTTGTTTTATTTTACAGATTGTAGCGTGTTTGATACGTGTTTTCACCTTTGATATGTGAAGTTTAAAGGTGAGAACAGCTCTGGTAGAGGGGTTGGTGTCCGAACAATCTAAGGCTGATTTTAGTCTCACGCTCACCGTCGGCGCTCATAGCTCAGCGCGTAGTTTGTCAGCGCTGAGGCTCAGCGTGGCTCGTTTTAGTATCGTACTGACCGCCTTTCTGTACAGTCGACGATGCGGAGTGTATTAATTATTGCTGCTTTGTACTATCTATCCCAAAAAAATAAAAATTGGCGACGACGAAGACTCCATGTTCACCCATTGATTGAGCAGAGAGCCGTTGTAGGAAAATTTGTCGTGTTATATGGCACTTTGAGGGCTGACAAAAGTAAATTCTTTAACCCTAGAAGGCTAACCTCCGTCGATTCGACGGGTACAATATTTATATATTGCTCTCTGTTTCTAATGGAGCGTCCTAACGACTTAACCCGATAAATGACCTCAGTGCCCGCCTTACTCGTCCCATCGGCGCACGCGTCACTAAGGTAAGTGTTTTAGTTTTCCATATACACGTGTTCTGCCCGTCGTTTCGACGGGTGGTTAGCTTTAACGTAACTTTTATGAATTGAAGTGACTATTGATTTTCTCTTATAATTTGTTTTTTTTTGTAGATTTTCGTTATCTCATGGTATACAATACCGCTGGATTATACTGAAATATCAGCTTTGATAGACGAAGAGTTACATTTAGAATTTTAGACGATTTTGAAGACGATTCTGCAAGCGAAACCGAAGATCGTGTTGAGGAAGATCTCGTTCAGAAAGATGAAAACAACAAGCCATCAGATTCTGAAGATATCCTACTTGAAGAACAAGAACGTACATCCAACTCTTTTGCAACTGTCTTTGAAACATCTACATCTTCGCAAATTATACAGTTGTCACAAACGAACTTTAGAGGTAAAAACCGGCACGTATGGGCGACCTCAAAAGGACAAACTTCTTCTATCAGAACTTCGATAAGAAAATATAGTTCGTACTTCGAGAGGACCAACTCGATCTTGCATAGGACTTACAGGAGAACTGCATTGCTTTGAAAACTTTTTTACTAATGAAATGTTTGAGGAAATTGTAAAATAGACAAACTTGGAGATCAGAGGAAAAGGATCATGTTACGCAAATATTACAGCTACACAAAAGGAAACTAATGTTCTCGAAATAAGTGTTCTAGTGGGTGTTCTCATTTTGTCAGCGGCCTTAAAGGATAACCATCTAACTACTGAAGAGATTTTTTGTAAAATTTTGCGAATGACAAAAACCATTTGTCATAATTGTAAGAAGCCAATATGTGGCAAACACAAGGTGGATTTTTGTAGTATTTGTGCCAAAGACAAATGACACAGCCTACGAATCGTGCCTATACCACCGATTGAACGACTCATCGATAACTCGACCTGTATCCACTTCACGCATCGCCATGACTGTACGCGCTGATGACATCCGCTCCGCTCGACACTAAAACGTTCACTGAAAGCAGAGGCGCTCGAGCTATCGTCAGCGCTGACAGCTACGCGGGGCCGACGCGCGACGCGCACGTCTGCGTAGCCATGAGCGCTGACCATCGTGCGCGCTGATAGCTACGCGTCTTTCAAAAACGCTTCCTAGAAGTTCATATATCTCGGCCAACAGCGCTGACGGTGCGCGTGCCGTCAGCGTAAGACTAAAACCAGCCTAATAATATAATACACCCTCTCTCCTCGCCCCGTGCCCCTGCCTTGTTCATGTGTCTTCTGAGCTCAGTGTAAGTTCAGTTACTCGGGTCTCAATATCGGATTAGTGGACGACGTCCGCGGGGAGTACAGTTTAGACGTCTAGACCCGCCTTAAATAATAATCGACACTTATTATACTGCTGTGGAAATGTTAGATGTTGAAGGAGGTAAGTTAAACAATGGTCAATAAAAACATTATACTTCTTAGGCACCTCGTTGACGTTAACATAATTTAAAATAAAACTAAATAAATCATTTTATTATGAGCTTGGTTGGTAAGTTAAGCTAACTAACGCCATGTTTAACAGTCTGTTTCAAACTATTTTAGTGAAACTGTAAACAAACAGATTTTGGGGACATGATGTCCACCCGCTTACCATAAATATAATGAACCTGAAGTCAATTTAACGAGCATACATTTTTAATACTTATTATCAGAATATTACAAATGTATTCCGAATTAAAATACTTATAATGATACTAACCTAACAAACACACTGTTTAGTATGGCAAAAGTAAATAACACTAACTAACCAAAGTGGCTAACCGAAGTCAATACGATCAAAATATTAGCCATATTATTATTATCATCCAATTATATCATATCGCATCCTTATATTTTCCTTACACGCAGAATACTCCACACAATAAAAGACAAAGAATCATTCCTATCTGCTTAAATTTGACTGAAACAAAATACTCAGAGATTGCTGGAAGCTTTACCAAAGTCTGTAGATGGCTATGTTACGGCTCAGAACTCGATTCAACAAAATAACAACCGGCGTACAGAAACGGCTTTGACTTTTACAAAACGGCTGAAACTCTTAAACGCAACGCCGCAAGCTTCTCCAATATTGACGCAAAACTAACAAATCGACTCCCAGTCCAGTCCCAGTGCCTACGGTGTTTGTTATAAACTATAGCTGATTATACACGGCTGAATTATTCAAAACAAAACCCCTACTGAGTCGTTAAAAACAAAGCTTAAGCTTTTAATAGGCTCCTTGAGAGGAGACCACAAATTTTATCCTCGTACTATTTTAAAAGTTTTTGGATGGATGGATGTAGATATGTATGTTATTCTTTAACACATAATTTACTAAACAGATTTTGCATTAGCTTTTATAACCTGCACATCAGCTAGCTGACAAATGGGTCTCGAGGACGAGGCTGCGGGTAAAAGCTAGTATCACAGATTATATTTAAATTGATAACAGGTCTGATTTGTTGGTTGAGCTGATAGTGAAGTTACTACAGCTTGAATTTTGGGTGAATAGTAGCACGGATTTTAGACCAAAGGGAACCTTGACCACGGTTCCTGTGAAGTCTCAGTAACAGCGATAGGTATATCGCGATTAAATCCGTAAAAAGTAGTTCAATTTCAATAATCATTCCTTATTTTGAGAGTACAGTTACCTTAATATGCGAGCAATCATGTCACACAATCATCTTCAGGAATTCAAACGCCAGAATACTTAATAAGCTACATGTTTCATAGCACATAAACATCGCAGTAAGTATTATAGTTGGTGTAACAAAATAAAGAAAAATTAATTTCACTGTGTCGGTCGGAAATTTTGAAGTCAGACATAATTTAGGTCCCAGGGAACATAAATATTTTGATACAGTACCGTCAGACTTTGTTAGCTTGGCTCCGCAGTTGCCGACTCCACCCTATAATAGTGGCATCGTTGGAAAACTATCTACAATTCTTACATTTCTATTTTGTTCATTGTTCATTATCATATAATGTGACTTGATGCCGTATTTTAAAATTGCGAGAAAAAGCAAACAATAAACGTTGTAACTACAGATGTGAAAATATTATACGTTTGAGTTTATTTATAATAATAATAATAATATTCTACCACATTCACACAACACCATCTAGTCCCAAACTAAGCAGAGCTTGTACTATGGGTACTAGATAATGGATAAACATACTTATATACTTTTTTTTTGTAAATACATACATATTATACATAGAAACACCCAGACCAAGACAAACATTCATGTTCGTGCACACAAATGTTTGACTTGAGCGGGAATCGAACCCGCGACCTTCGGCTTAGCAGTCGCTTACACTCCCGCTGCGCCAATCGGTCGTCGTTATGAAGCCCTCGAGTATAATTTGTGCTGAAATTGTGATAGTTGTAATTTTACGACCTTAGTTTGTCCATGTCTTTTTGGTTTCTTCTTGATTTTGCCCGCAACTTTGCAGCTCTTGCGTGGGTGTCAACTTTTGCGACAAAAGAAAGCCTATCTGCTATTCTGAGAAACAGCGTTTTTTTCAGTAGTTTTTTCTTAGCGGGTGATTGTACTCGTTATCAACTTTTGTTCTAGGACATAACTGGAATGGCAAAAACTAAATTAGATGTACCCTACAAAATTGGATGTTGATTTTACGAAATATATGGTAAAGCTGTATTATTTTTGTGTTAGCTATACTACTGCCAAGTCTCATCAAAATCCATTCAATCGTCTTTGCGGGAAAGAGCACAAAATCTCCTCTCATCGATCGATCCTCAAAAACTGTTTCGTTTTTATAAGAAATAGAGTTGCCACATTCTGTCAACAAAAACTAGCAAAATTTGCGCATATACCCACTTAAATAAACAACCTATCTTGTATGATTAATACACTACATATCGCGTAAACAAAGCCCCAATGTTATCATAATAATATGATGTAATTATTGAGCCAAGCTCTGCGCTTGACCGTAGATTGATGACTGTAGGAAGTCCATAGCACTCAAGTAGATGAGTTCTGCAACACATCAGCCAAATCACTTACATGATATAGCATCACGCCCAAATAACTCTGAATAGTTAGGCAGGGGTGGTTCATATTATTATAGTTTATGCTTATATCTAGATGGAATAACTTATATTTGTACACAGGTATGCTAATCTTAAAGATAAATTAATTGTATAATGTAATTTATAATCTAATAAACCGAAATAAGACTGGCTATAGCCAGTCTTATTATTATAGTCGTCTTATTATATTAACTAAGCATTATTTCTATAATATATTATAGAAATAATGCTTAGTTACGCTTCAAATGATTGGGGGCGAGGACCAGACCAATTTATGTATATTGACTAAGTAAAATAAAATTGTCGTCAACATAAATCATTAGACCAGCCTGAAAAATTACCGAATACGTACGTAAACTCAACAACACTACAAGTGTTAGGAATGGAATTCAATTCATGCTCGCATGTAGTTATCAATATAAACTACAATACCTACACATTAATCCTAAAATATTTGTTATCCTTTTCATTCCACTTACATTATATGCAAGCATAAGCACTTTCCCCCTTCTAAAACTGTAGTAAAATCCAAGAACTCACTACTTCCTCCATTGAACAAATCAATAGCCAATTATACAATTACCTGGAGCAGCATAAAACATTAATTTAAGCAGCGGAAACCAAGAGCGTAAACAAGAACTTATCGTCAGCGTGCATACGTTACTGAAACGAACGGCATACGGCACACGGCAATGTACGGCACAGGATGACAGCATAAACATAAATTCCTTACAATACAGCATACTGTTTTGCCGTTTATTTATTTAGGCAGAAGTTAAGGCCAAAATACACGAGCCCCTTTTAGCATTGGTGACCGACGTCGCTTTTTGTAGGCTAAGTACTACTGGTACTGGTTTAATTCAGCTGCGCTTCACATCAGTCGCTGCTAACGAGACGATTATCAGGCAAGTATTATCGACCGAAAAGCATGCATGAGAAATTTGATGGCAGTGAACGAAGCAAGAGAGATATGTCAGGATCGTTGGAAATGGCGTTCCGTAGTCTCTGCCTACCCCTCCGGGAAACAGGCGTGAGTCTATGTATTATTGACTTAGATGAAACAATTAAACAATAGTAAAATGCTTGTAAATTGCGCAATCTAGATTACATTGCTTAATTGCGCAACTCACATGCAATCGAAAGACAATCGCTGATATTATGTTTGCTGCTGTACATTAACTCACCTCAACATACAATGATCGTGTATGTGTCTCAGACCTAAAACCTGACGTTACCGTATAAACTCGAAGGACTCCAATGAAATTAAGAGTAAGAAATAAGCTTATTCCTCGTGATTACGTTCGGCGTCGTACTCTCAAGAACCGAAATGAAAATGAAGTGCTATGAATGTAACGTTATTAATGATTTTAGACGGCTTATTCTCCCGGCAGAACTTAGCTTTAATGTGCTAATTGACTTTCTTATGTCTACTGGGGTAACTAGTTTAAGATTTTATTTGATATTTAGTTGAAATCACACAGTAAATTAAGGTATCCAGTGGGATAGATGTAAAATTTATGATTGTTTTTTAGAATAGGGATGATTATACTTATATTCTATTCGGGCAGCGACATGCAAGTTAGGAGATAAACGGAGAGATAAACTGCTATTCAGTGAATTTCGAATTTTGATGATTGATGATTTTGAATATGTCTTACTGATAGACTTAGACCTTTCATTTAATAAACAGGACATAGTTCACCACACTGACCAAGCGCACGTTGGCAGATTTTGCATGTCTTCCAGAAAATTATGGAGAACTCTGTTTCCGTCAGCTACCTAAACGTGATTAATTCCGCTCTGTCGACCAATGAAAATAGACGGCTCTCAATTGGTCAGCCGGGAAGCGTGGTGTTGCCGGTGGGCAGGAATAGCAATCTGCCCTTTAAAATAATTTAGTCATAGGTATGTTTTTATTTTGTCTTATTTTATGTTTTATTATTTTTTTCTTTTATCTTTATTTTGTAATAATCATCTTTGGTGTATAGGTACCATTTGTGGCAAAATAAATATTTCTTTTCTTTTTTCTATTGAAATTGTTGGGGTTTGAACCGGATATCCTCGCCTAGCAGTCCTTTGGTGAAGCATAGTTGAGATCCACTATGCTATCACTGCCATAACTTACTGCCTCTAATAACTTTTTCAATCGTATTACGTGACAACCATCTAGACACAACTGCTGCTGATCAGTTCGATAAAGCAATCCATTGATGAATGTAAAATACCGCACACGTCCACCTTTAGGTAAAACATTCTGAAAGGTGAAAAATCGAAAGAATATTTCACACTGCAAACATGACGTGGAATTCAAACAACAAGTGACAGTAGTGTTGAGTTACTGTCGCATTCCTCAAAGAAAAAGTTGTTCGTGCGCACGGAATTAGTTCCAAAGTTGGTCTTCAATTTACACTTCAATGAAGCACGAGTCAAGTTTGAATACAAATTTTACTTAAAACCAAGCCAATCAAAAGTTTGAAAAGATGCCACCTTACCTGTTGACGGCTTGATTTCTAGTTTAACAGTAGACTTCTTTGTATTGTGAGGGTAACAAAAGTATTTTTAGAAAGCTATTAATAGATAAGATTGCTCTTTTGTTATATAAGATCCGAAATCCTCTAATAACCGCCTCCTGCTATGTCCTTCCCACTCAACTAACTTCGTAAACTCCTCTTTCTTTGTCCAGTTTGTTCTTCTGTGGAATGCGCTTCCCCTTGAGATCAGGATGATTGCTAATCGGCTTTCTTTCAAGATAAAAGTTCGAGAGCTACTTTTACGTAAATTGGCAGAATCTTCAGCACAATAAGATAATTTATATATATATATATATATATCATTATATATATTACTTATACATGTTTTTTCTATATATACCTTTATATATTAGTTTATGTTTGTACTATTGGTATTTATTTGTTTATTGAAATATTAGTATATATTTATATACTATCAAAAATATTTAATTAATCTTATATTTGTTCCTACAAAAGTTCGGAACGCACCTACATCTATCATCTCTGCATCACCTTAGGTTGACTGTTAGAGAATGCCTTTGGCATTAAGTCCACCTATGTACATATTTTATTTGTGCAAAAAGTAAATAAATAAATAAATAAAATGTCTCGTTGCTTATGTTGGAAAAGTTTCCGTATAAGTATTGTTTGGATTTTTTCGGGTTCGCAAAATCTCAGAAGCAAATGTATTTATTAACGTTTGCATTTACGTGTCGTGTGGATTTGATATTAATTTTATAATTGTTGATATCCGAACATCATGACGTCATTCAATTATATCAATATAAATTAAGTTTAGATTTGATATGAGGTGTAGATGTTATTATTATTTATTAATATGTGTAAAAGTATAGTGCTTGATGTAGAGTTCAATTTAAAGATAAGTTTGAAGCTTGGTGAGGAAGTACGTGCGGTGCGTGAAATAAGTTTAGACTTCACACTGAAACCATAGCGGTGACCTCGACTTCCTTCAGCGGCGGGATCAAAATAATCAATCAATCGATTGGTAAGTGTAATAAGGTATGCTCAGACATGGCTCGGACCGCATAAGTAGATGCGTATGATTCCACCGTACAAAGTTTTATTGGGTGTATTTACTTACGTTTATGTACCCATTTAAATAGTTTTAGGGATATTAAAATATAAACCTACGTTTGAGAACATTAAAATCAGTTTACTTCAGCTTTTAGGAACTAATCCTAAACTATTCTAATTTATATTTCGGAATTGGATCGTTAAGACAACATAATTAGAAGCTATATCTATGATGTTTTATGATAATAATAATTAATAATTGGAAGAATGCTCTTTAAGGTGACATTAGCTAAATAGCTGAAAAATTAATCAGTGTAAAACAATTTTATATTCAACAATTTGCGGTAAAGAAATTGAGGTAAAATAATTATAGTAGCACAGAATGTTCTTCTATCTTCGCACCGCTTCGCAGCATCAGTAGGTACGACTTTTCGACCGGTCAGTTTATCTAACTTATCAGATCTATAGTAAGCGCTCATCTTTTTACAGGTTCGTTACGCACACTCGCAGTTCTCAGCTTCTCCTACACATCTGGTAGTAACAAAACTTTATGAAACTGACTACTACCGTACAATTAGTTTTAGGTATATTTGCACCCAAATCAACGCTGTTATTCGGTTTAATAAGCGGAGAACTTATTCGCAAAAACCAGGTATCTTACCTCACTCAAATATTGTGAAACACTTTGCAGATATGGTCACAGTTGGTTAATAGTAACTGGCCTTTGGGTGGTTTACTGTCACTCGCGGACAGCGCTACACTACAAAATGATGCCATCAACTTATGACTAAACACTGCACATAGGTATGTCTAATGGTTTAGAGCTGATGTGGGTAAACCCTACGCGAATCGACACTTGAACATTATAAAATTGAAATAGATTTTATTTCTCAGAGGACTCTTGACATGAAAATGCAAAGCAGCAGATAAGTGAGTATTTAATGAGCTGTTCTAACTCGTAAGTATACTTTTATCACAAGTCAAATGTTATCCTTATCAATTTTATTGCAACAGTCCCTTGGGACGAAACTTTTGTTTTTACCATACGAGAATACACAAAAAGAGAACTACAAAACTAGTTAAACAATATTCCATACAGACAGACGGTACATTGTAACATAAATAAACCACGGCCCATATACAATGTTTTAAAATAATTAACGGAGTTCCCTAATTAATGTAACATTACATGACTGAATTTTCCACGCTTCAACATTAATTTGCTCAGCGGTTGAATTTTACGTGTGACGTCAAAATGTGGGGAGACTATTAAATAAATAAATTACTGCCATTACTGCAGTTTATTTTCTAAATTGTTTTACATTAATCGTTTAGGTGTAGTGCAGACAAATATATGATGAGGTCGACCTGAAAATGAGCATATTTTAATATTTTTGTTGTATCGCTATGCGTCACCTCCTTGTCAACTGATAGTGCAGATTCGATTCCTACGCGTAAAAATCAATTATTATATGATCTAAAAGAAGATTTATGCAGCCACCAACTGTTTGCTAAGTGAGCTCACCTTTCTTGGAGCATACGGCAGATGCCCAGTGTCCAGCCCAGTCCCACTTCAGTCTCGCAGATTTTAATCCAACATCGGCTATGCGTGTTTTGAAACGAAGCGTATTGTTTCGAAAATGGTATGTCTTTTTTCAACCGAGAATGCTACGTTCCATATCTGTTTAGCACATCGATTTCAATTCAAATCAAAATCTACGTAATGTAATATCAATTAGTGCCAACACATTTGTACAATGTGGTTATGGAGTCGTACTATCACATATTATGTGATAGTACGACTCCATAACCACAGTTTTCCTATAAATAACGTGTGCTCGCAACGTGTAGCAAAACGAACCATGTGGTTATTTATAAATTAATTGATGGCATACCGGATAAATGTATATTCAATTAAAAAATGCGGTACTCATGCCAATGGAAGCTAATTTTTAAATTGCCACAAACACGCTACATTGTAGTTTATCGTAATCATATTTATTTAATATGATGCTTTGTGTAGGGGTATTGAGGATGTTGTGTCGAGATAAAAGAAAGATTGCAAAGATGAAAATATATACTTTTACTGTGGTACCACATTTTAATATACTTATAAATAAACTACATAACTACGACCGAACTGTAGGGGAGCTTGAAGACGACTGCTGCGCCGCACTTACACAATATCGTGCCTTGTATATAATTTGTAGCGTCAGCAGCCGCTACAATACTCCCCCCTTTATAAAAAATAAAAGAATCAATACATTATATAATATAAAAATACTAAGGTCGAAAATACACTGCTAAACTACATAAAATTATAACAAGTACCTGTTGAGCAAGAATTGCTAGCGCCCGAATCACGTTAACATAAACAGTACCTACGTATCGAGTTACCGGAGCCACAGACAATATAATACCCTAGTACCGGAGCGCTAGTTCTCATGATGCAAACTAAGCAGAAACACCATAAGTACAATGGAACTCTATCAACTCTATAACGATAAACTAACTATGTGGTTTTATTTTTAGAATGATACAACTACTTATGACTTATTTAGTCTGACTGACGCCAAAAACACAATAAAACCGAACACAACCGCCGTTTCTATCGAACTTCCTTTGCTCTTCGCAAGCCGCTTGTACAGAGAGCTAGTCGTACGAAGAAGCAAATATGTTCACCGATTCTGCCAGCGACCTCCTTATGCTGCCTGGGCCGTAATGAGGGATGACAGGGTGCGCTATCTAACACTGAGCGGTATCCATCCTCGCTTCCAAGTGTGATCAGCCGCATCGACGCGTGCACTGTCCCGTAGAGCCCGTAGAGTGCCACCGCCGGTCCCAAGTAGTTCCTCGTCCTCGGAGTAAGCTGCGTATTATGCGTCTTGGTGTGAAATGCTGCCTCGCCACCAAGGTCAACACGCCTTACGCCTCATGCCTCGACGTACGCATTGTCCTGCAGAGTGCCGCCGCCGTCGTGTGCCGCTCCGAAATTCTCTGCTGCCCATGTTGTCGTGATCGCTGTTATGAGTAGATCGTCGTGTACCTTGTTCCAAATTTGGGTCGCACGTGTCCTGACTCTGATGTTCTCCGCAGTTAGGTCGTAAGCCCTTTTGGTCGTAGTGAAAAGGGCGAGTCGTCTCCCATGAGTCCAGGATGTCGCCGTTTCTGGGCTGCTTGGCTGCACGCTGTTGCCACGCGCACATGCGCTTGTTTGATTCCGCTGACCATGTGCACGTGCGTCGATGCCGCGTTGCCGAAGCTGTGCCGAAGGTTGCGTTTTCTTTGTCGGGGTCACCAATGTAGGGGTATTGAGGATGTTGTGTCGAGATAAAAGAAATATTGCAAAGATGAAAATATATACTTTTACTGTGGTACCACATTTTAATATACTTATAAATAAACTACATAACTACGACCTAACTGTAGGGGAGCTTGGAGACGACTGCTGCGCCGCACTTACACAATATCGTGCCTTGTATATAATTTGTAGCGTCAGCATGCCGCTACACTTTGATTTTATTCCTTACTAGCTGAACTCGGGATATTAAGGGCTAGTGCTTCTTACCCGTAATTCATAACGTTATATAGTCTTCCTCGATACATGTGCTATCCAACACGAAGTAATTATTCAAATCGAACGTAGTTCCCCAGATTATCCGAAGTTATGCGTATGTTAAATAGCTAATTATAACACCCTCCATGCATTGAGCACAAGAAAGCATCGGACTCAACCGCAAGGAACATTTTAGAAGTCATTACAAGGAGTTATGACTCTAAAAAACTCTAACACTTGTCTTAAACATTGAATATGGCTGTACCTTTAGGATACAGAGTTAATAAATCAGTCGCTCAAAAGAAAAGCAAATCTCTCTAGAAAGCAGACTATGGTCTCCAACGCGATGGTGAGTATGTATCATGATGATGAATATAACACTGAGATACTTATTCTCTATAACAGGGAGATCGTATGCCGTCAGATTGAGTAAAGGATAACATATAAACAGAAAAGTTAAAACGTATCGCTTTTAAATTTACACTTGCACGTGCGTACTCGAAGCAGCGATAGCCGAGTGGAGAGACCGACAGACTGCTACGCAGAGGGTCTCGGGCTCGAATCCACGGCACGCACTAATGACTTTTCGAAGTTAAGTGCGTATTTAATTGTTAATTATCGCTTGCTTATCGGTGAAGGACAACATCGTGAGGAAACCTGCATGTTTGAGAGTTCTCCATAACGCTCTCAAAAGACATGTGAAGTCTGCCAACCCACAATTGGGCAGCATGGTGGACTATGGCCTTACTCATCTCATAGTGAGAAGAGGCCCGTGCCCATTTCACCAAGTTTGTCAAACCAAATCCAGACATGTACTCTGTAGATATATACATATAAATAAAATTATAGAAGGTTATGCTTTCTCAAGTGTTTCATGATATCAAAGCTATTTTTTTACTGTCTCATTCTGTTTGTCTGGGGTAATCTTTGGAATGGCTTAGCTGATTTTACTATAACCTTTTTCAACATACCGGATATAATTTATCTTGGACACATTTGGAGATCTAGCGCAAAAACCAAAATCCTTATTAAGAGTATAAAAGGACCATGCCCATATTAGTATGGAGGCGAAACCCAGCAATGCCGTCAATGCTAGGCATTTCCCAAATTGCAACTCTATGTCATACGATAACTTATTAACAGTATTTCTATGATATCTAGTATTAATGTCATATAAAACACTGGTTGAAAAGTTATTGGACGTTAAACAAGACATGATAACTGCCTAACGCCTATTGTTTATACATTTTATCGTTTACAAACAGCATTGCTATTAGTTTTCCACTAGGCACTCCATAATCATCACATAAGCTAGGCCAAATCAGTGTTCATTTATATACTTATATGTCTGTAAACGTTTCAGTTATTTGGAATTATATAGTCTGTCTCCATAGTATCTCCATCTATATAAATGTGAAAACAATTTGGTTAGATACAAAACTTAAGTAGGTACTTGAATAAATAATAACATGGAAAGAGTACTCCGTAAAACCGCGATACTATCACAAGGAATTAATAAATCGGCTAAAGAACGTGGTTATAGACCGCAATAAACTGCACTTTTAGTGCATGAATGAATGAAACATTATTTATCATAGGTACTGCAAAGTAAACAAGTCTTTTTTTTTCGTTTTTTTATCCAGTGCTTGATAGGTTTCAAAATTAACAACTTAATTCTAGTTTTAATTTATTAGGACGATCTTGTAATTTACTTTCTCTGGACATTTCTGGGGCACAGATGGGCATGGTCCTTTAAAAAGTTTACCGGATATAAACATTACGGATTGTTATAAATTTACGCTTTAAGGGTGCATAGGGTTCCCACCAAGAACTTAGGGTCCCAAGCCAACCTCACCTGCAAGTGGTGCAGCTGCCGATCAACGGACGAGGCTCTGGCAAACAAAATGTCCTAATAAGCGGCAATAGGCTCGCCACTTATTACGTGGGATCAAAACACTGGCGAAAAGTGGGCGTTTAATATGCCTCTACTTACCCCTTCGGGGAAACAGGCGTGAGTCTATGTATGTATGTATGTTGTATATTCCTATCATTTTAATTACTCGCCTCCATATAATATTATCAAAATCATAGCAATATCAACTTTATACTGATTAATAAGTTTCATGAGAGCCTTATCTGAACGGTGAGTATAGCATAACTTCTAAAATTAAAATAAATAAAATATGAAAAATGCCAGCAGAAATAAATGTCCAATGAAATGTAACAAAAACCACAGCTGTATTTCCCAAAGGGCTACTCAAAAGTATATTATTGGGTATGATATACTTTCGTGTAACCGCGTGTGTGTAAGCCTGTGTGTAAGCGTGTGTGTAAGCCTGTGTATAAAATACTTTTAAGATTGCCAGGTGTAATATTCTGAGATACATAATGCCGTTGAAACATATTAGTTTCGAATATAATGTTAATACTGTAGATATACTTGGATATTTTCACACATAGTCAAATTTTCGAGGTCATTCCACTCTCTAAGCGTCACGTTCTCTGAGTCGTAAATAATATCTTTACATACTCAGCGTCAGGGGACTTTGATCTTTGTTGTAAAATAATATGATCTACTACTATTATAAATGCGAATGTAAGATTTGCATGAGTGATGCAGTGGTTGAAGCAGCCGCTTCGCCGCTTAACACTGTCGTAGTGTTGTGCATTTACTCCCCACACGGTATAATACCAGTATTGCTTTACGTTCTGGACTAATAACTAATTGCGGCATAAATTAACAAGTTTAAAACCCATTTTACTGACACGTATGGCTGTATATCAAAAATCGAAAGAGAGTTAAATTTGTTTTTGACATAGAACTTTTTACACTCATAATTACGTTACGCTACTGAAAATCCTACCAGCAATTCAATTCCGTAAAAAACAATAACATAGTGTGTTCTGTGTAAGCGAAAATAGACGTTGACAACGCGATGACTGCGAATAATACCATTATCATACACATTACACATCCTCCGTAGCGTATCACACTATCGCGTAGAGTGATTTTCTGTAGCACATGGTTGCGTAGAACCTAGTTTTATAGCGAAACATCGCGTAGCTCCTCGCCACGTAGTGATATGTCTCGTAGCGCACCACCGCGTAACGCATCGTCGCTTCTTACGGTGTCACCTAAAACTTTGTTACGTAAATATCTAGCGGCGATTTGAGAAGCATCTGAACGATTCAATAAGTAGTTAAAATTTTTTAATTAATTGCTAGCTGAGTGAAAATGTGAAAATAAAGGGCGCTTATGGGTACATTAATTTTTCTAGCTCACTGCTCAGCTGCTTGTAAATCTGTACGCAGCCTTTCAAGACCGTTGCAGATTATCACTAAATGTATGAATTATTTAATTCTATTTTATAATGTACAGTTATTGATGTAGGGTATTGTTGAGATAACATTTGTATATAGATCAATGAGATTACAACAAAAAAAAAATTGTTGAACTACTTTTGTGACATTTTATAAAATAAATTGGTTTTAAGGAATTTTTGTCCATCTCCAGCAGTAATGGAGATGAAAAAACATGTATTTTTATATAACTAGTTATATTCATAATTATAATATTTGCTTCTTATTTATATTCTTTAATTTCTGTCAACAAAAAGAACGCGTCTCTATAGCAGAATGAAAACGTTACTTTTACTGTAAATCTAAAGAAGCAACCATGCATGGTGTTCTATCGACTTGTCGGCCATGTAAGGCCGACAAATCGATAGAACACCAAAGCTGACAAGGAGCATTAGCAAAAGTCGTAGGTCAAGATTGTTTTCTGAGGGCGAGCTTTGAGAGCTTAAGTTGAGTAAACCGCTCGAGTTTGGCGCAGACAAAGGGGCACCCGGGTCTCATTGTGACGTACACTTAAAGCCGGGGCAGGTGAACTATGACTCGGCAACGGCAGCTAAGCCCACTGTGCGCTCTGCACACTGCACCGCATTACAACCAACCCTCTAATACTTATTTATAGATCCACTTGTACGGGTTTACTACTCCGTTTTAGTGCACATTAATTTTATCTCTGCAGAATTAAATGTTTTGTTGGAGGACATATTTCTGTTTTCAGTGCCACTTAGGGCGGTAAGTGAAAACAAAAATTGTTGTCTTTAATAAGAAAAATACTTACTTCCTTCAACAGACTGAAAAAAATTCAAATTATGGCGAAGTGTGAGGGTTAACTGTCATATTTGCCAAACGTATTACTTTTATTCGATTTTTCACATAAGTAAGTTTATATTCAATCTTTGTTCATACCAATATTTATTTTTCTATTAGAGACAATTTGATAAAACTTAATAAGAATGCAGCAACAAAAGTTGACATCGATAAAATTATTTGCAATCCATGTTTGAAAATAAAATACGACTGAAAATCCAATAGTTAGCATAAAATCAATAAGCACAGCATCGTTAGGACATCGGATAACAAAGCAAATACTGCACCAGAGTGCGAAAATTCAACTTAACAAACATTGATACCATTTTTTACAACGAACATAATGGTGCTATTATTCCATGTTATGATGCACATCGCAAACAAAAAAGAAGAATAAAATTTGAAAATAAAACAATGAAAATATTATCGGAGAGCATCCACAGAGAATCGTATTAAAATCGACAAAATCTAATGTATAACAAATAGATTACAAAAACCGATATTATGATCCGATTACGAGGAAAGCGCGGGTAGCAACGCGGCGACGACCGACCAACGGCTGATATTTGTTTCCGTATTCATTGCGGATACTTGGAGAAGCGCAGGTGTGGACCATATTAATGCGTGTTGGACCTTTGCTTCCTGGCCCCGTGGGAATATTCAAGATGTATTACAGGGGTCATTTAATGCGGCACCCGAGCACCCCGTTTCGCCCGGCCACAGGCACCGCATAAAATTGCTTTAAGTGGACCTTTTTAATATGTGTTCGCCGTTGTTTTTTAAGCAAACCGCTCATGATGCGCCCATATTTATATTTAATCGCGCAAATGCTTTCCGTTTAATGTAATTTGTTGTGTGTGCAGTAATATCATACGGTTTTTGCTGTGTTCGTAAGGTAAAAGTCAATGATATAAGCTAAATATAACGAAAAGGAGGAATGCGTTACGGCTTGTAATCTTATGATCGATGGACAGCGAGTGGAGCAAGTGAATGAGTTTGTATATTTAGGTACGCTGTTTACAAGAGATGGTAAGAAAGTAGAAGATATTGAAAGAAGAGTTAATGCAGATAATAGAGTGAATGGAGCTCTGAAGGCGTTTATGAATAGCCAAAACGTCTCCAAAAAGGCACGTTTGGCTGTCCATAGAGGGGTGTTAGTACCTACTCTTATGTATGGTAGTGATAGTTGGGTATGGCAGAAGAGTCATGAAAGTAGAATAAATGCTGTAGAAATGAGAGCACTGCGAAGTATGTGTGGTGTTTCTTTGACTGACAGAGTAAAGAATTGTGTGATAAGAGAGTGTTGTGGGGTAAAAGAGGATGTAGTGACAAGCATCGAGAAAGGTATGCTAAGATGGTTTGGATACGTGGAGAGGATGGATGACGAAAGATTGACCAAGCAGATATATAAGGCAAGTGTGGAAGGGACAGGACGAAGGGGAAGACCTAGGCGGACGTTCTCTGACCAGATTGGAGACATCCTAAAAACAGAACAGGTTAGAAGCACCCTGAACAGAAGAGCATGCATGAGGAATCTGATGGGAGTGAATGAAGCAAGAGAGATATGTCAAGATCGTTGCAAATGGCGCTCCGTAGTCTCTGCCTACCCCTCCGGGAAACAGGCGTGAGTCTATGTGTGTATGTATGTAAATATAACCTGCACGGATGGGTCACAGGTTTTATGCGGCTGGCTAGCCGCAGTGTAATGCACTGCTGTATGATGTGCGGTTAGTTATTATTACAAGTTTAAGATAAAGGTTGTAGTTAACATCAGCCATGTTTCATCCTCCATTTAAAAAATCATACAGAATCCAGTTTCAGTCAATAATAATCTTTTAACAATAACTGAACTCGGTTTTTGTTCAAAGATTATTAACTTAATTATCGTGATAAATAATGGCATTAAACGATTTTCCGGAGCCGGATGTTTCCTGGGGAATATCTTCATGTTTACTGGGTCGGTCATTTGGTTCACAGCTATAGATTGAATGACCTTGCTTATTTCGTATATGTTACGGTCCATGGTAAAGTAGGAACCGAGACCGGTGGACCGTATTGCGAATTATCTCGGAAATCATCGTTCGTCTTGCTTATTGCTGGGCAATTAAAATTTGTCTCACCCGCCGTGCCTCGGATAGTAAGTAAATCCGTTGACTACGGTAAGTAAGTACCCTCTAACACACTGACAGAATACAGCTATTGCTTCACGTTGTTACAGTCTGTCAAATCGGGTTAGCCTTTTGTTTGCATACTTCAAAGCCATTTTGGGGGCGCCAGGTGGTCGCGTTGGCATTCTACCCTGACAGTCCGGCGGATAGCCCGAAGGCCACAACCTCCTTGGCGGCGCATGAAGGGGTTGGGCTCCGCCGCCAAAATACCGGCCAAGCAGCGGCCGCAGACGTTGCTGGAAAATATCGCGTTCAATGACGCAGCCAAAAGAACAGGTCATTTTTTTCAAGTTCTACTATTATATTATAAGATACCATGAATTCTGTCATAAAGGTTGGAATGAACGGATAATACATATTATAAAAATTAAAAGACTGTTTCTCATATCAAAATATTTTATGATACCGACGAGTAAAACCTCCTAACACAAGCAATTCATGTTGAAGAAGAGGCTCCTGTCACAAATATTCTTTATATATTTGAGACAATAATGAAGTTATTATTGTTATTTATTAATATTATGTTAGATAGGATATTATAACCCCATGTCATTTCTTAAATCCACTTAAAAAAATTGTAAATTCATAATTGAGTAACCAACTAAACAGCTTTCATTTCATAACACAAATGAAAGCACAGAGAACATCGAGCTGATTATACTCTCACAATGAGAATGTGAATAAGTTTAGCAGATTTAAGTTGTCATTTGTCCCAGAATGCACAAAAGCCAGTTCAAAATATAAAAACATTTCTACCTCGACTACATTGTTTAACAAAATTATTTCCTTTTACAATAGTCCTTACATGCAGAATATTTTAATTTGCATTTAGTCTTTCTCCGTTTTCTAGCAGATAGCGTCTGCATCTGCTGATCGGAAGGGCCCGGCTTCGAATCCTGGGTCGGGCAAAAGTGACACTGAATTTTTCTCAGCAGTAGTTTTGCAGCTTAAGCACCACGAAAGTATAAAACAGCGAGCCAAACCGAGGATTTAGCTGATGTAATAACAATAGAATTGATTTCACCTACAGTTCAATGCAAAATTCAAATCTTGTAATATATTTGTTAGCACTCACGAATGCTCTTTGCGAGATAAATCACAATAGTCGAGTGCTAATCGTACAAATATTTAACATCTGATGAATCTATATTGAATTCATTTGTGCTTGATCAAACAGATAATGCCTATCAAGACTGCTCGGGATGATATTGATAAACCCTCGCTTCATACGTTTTTATATGAAAGTTACATTTATTCTTACGCTTCGTGAACACCCCGGTTCTGCTCGCTTGAAATTCAGTTTACTACTTCGAGAGAATATTAAGAAAATTATATGAATACTTTATTGGGAATAAGAATGTAATCAGTATCAAATCTGCTCATCGAATTCTGTTTCAATTTATGAAAGCGATGGGCGATGAGCTACTTCCACATTTGTTATGTCACCATGACCACATAATTTTAGGCTCACGCCTTTTATCCCCTTTAGTTATGTTATCAGCATTTATGGCTTGATGTTCTAGCGCATCGAGTCACACAGGCTTGCTGCTTAGGGATTGCAGGACTATGTTCTAACTCCCTACCCGCCTCATGACTAACTAGCCAATTGCTTGGTTGGATTCGATAGAGCATAAATAATAAAGGAAATTATTAGTGATTACAAATGATTTATCCGTCTTGATATTGGCTGCGACATGCCAAAATATCGGCGCCTCAATAGACAGATATCTAAGTCCTGACCTGCGATATCCGACAATAAAACACCAAATGTGTTCAAGAGGCGGTCGAGCGGAACAAAGGCTCTAATGTATTCTAGAGAGATCTTTCTATCGGGCAAAGTCAGCTAACAAAGCTGAAGACGGAGGATGGCTGTGTTGTGTTATCCAGACCTCAATTCTTGGAGGAGATCGAAAGATTCTATGGAATGTTATACACGACCCCGCGACCACACGCGACCCTAGAGCTAGATTGAACCGACACCATACCGAAGAAATCCCGGACGTTAGCATGCACGAGATTAGTGTGGTCCTAAAACAGCTCATAAACAACAAGGTACCGGGTGATGACAGAATTACGACAGAGCTTTTGAAAGCTGGCGGCATACCCGCTTTGGAAACGCTTCGTAAGCGTTTTAATTCCGTCATACACGAAGATAAAACGCCACAGGCGTCACGTCGCGCCACAGAAGTGTGGTTGTGCTGTTCTTCAAAAAGTTCGACAAAACCCTTTTAAAGAATTGCATCCACCCATCTCACTTCTGAGCCACGTCTATAAGCTGCTTTCAAGGTTCATCACGAATCGTCTCGCTTGCAAGCTACACGACTTCCAGCGTTCTGAACAAGCCAGTTTCCGAAAAGGATAATAGTACTATAGACCACATACTGAACACATATAGAAGCCCGAGGAGTATAACGAGCCTCTATGCTTAGCGTTTGTAGACTATGAGAAAGCCTTCGATTCGATCGAAACCTGGGTGGTGCTGCAGTCCCTCCAACGGTGCCAGATCGACTATCGATACGTCGAAGTACTGAAGTGTTTGTAAGAAAACGCCACCATGTCAGTTCGCCTCCAGAACCAGAGCTCGAAACCTATTCGACTACAGCGAGTGGTGAGGCAGGGAGATGTTATATTTCCGAAACTATTCACCGCTGCGCTTGAAGAAGTCTTCAAGCTTCTGGACTAGGAAGGACTCGGTATCAACATCAACGCCAAGTACTGCATAACTCACCTTCGACTCACTGACAATATCGTAGTCATGGTTGAGACCATGGTAAACCTCGGCACAATGCTCGGTGGCGTATGTAGAGTCTCCCAACAAGTGGGTCGAACAAGACGAAAATCATGCATAACGTCCGAATCGTACCAGCTCCTATAGTTGTCTTCACGTCTGATATCCCGCAGTGTCTCAAGACGAAAGAAAGCCTTTGAACAGTGTGTGTTGCCAGTGTTGTCACTCAAAGGGCGATGGAGAGAGCTATGCTCGGCGTTTCCTTGCGAGATCGAATCAGAAATAAGGAGATACGCAGGCGAACCAAAGTCACCGACATGGTTCTCCGAATAGTCATGCTGAAGTGGCAGTTGCAGGGTACATAGCCAGGAGAACCGATGGCCGTTGGAGCAGAATGGTTCTGGAGTGGCGGCTACGCACCGGACGTCGTAGCAGAGCTAGGCCTCCTGCAAGGTGGACTGACAATCTTGTTGGGATCGCCCATAATTTTCCAAGTAAAATGTCCTATGTTTGTTCTTGTGTTGATTTATATTGTCATATCTCGATTTTATATTGGAAGGAAGCATATAATGTTAATTTTGTTTTTAAATACATGTGCAATGAAAAAAATTATTAACTACGTATTTTTTTTAACATACGATATGTTGTTTAAATGAAGCAATAGTTATTTGTGCAACAAGAGAGCAAAGTTGTTTTTTGTTTCGAGTGCTAATTTTGAGTCCTGAGCGTAGTGAGGGACTCAACAGCACGAGATACAAAAAACTTTGCTCTCGTGTAGCACCCATAACTTTTCACCACAGCAGTGAGAACACATATTACTTAGGAGACATACAAATGAACAGGAATATATTGAATTGTGTATTAATCACTTGTTGATTTAACTCTTCTGGTGTTAAAGTACAGTCATCATCGCTAGTTTCACTCATCTTTTTAGATTATTTTATATATTAATATAATTTAACACGTTACGCTATACTGTATCAGCATCAGCGAAATTTTTATTCCCGCTACTTTTTTAAATCGCGTTTTAATACCGCGTCCCTGATGTTTATTTTTCAATTAATGTATCATTGTTGTAATTCCAAATAAAAATGTATTGGTTAAATACCAATTTTATAATAATAATAAGTTATAATATATTATTATATATATTATATTATATAATTTAATTTTTATTAAAATCCAATATTAAATTAAACATGTAAACAATAACATATAAAAAAAGTAATTTCTTTATTACAAATATCTTTTTTTATTTGCGTTTCTGAAGGTGTTTTCTTTGAGGTCGAATTCCAAAATCGAATTTCGAATTCGAAGGGGTTTGTTTTTTCACTCACTTTTTATATGTATGTGAAAGAGACAGAGCACCGTAAAATTCGAATGTTTCAAATTTATGGCTGAACAATGTCAATTCGTGACACTGAAGATTGAAAAATTAAAAAGCTACTTTTACTCACGCTCGAATCAAAATCGCGTTTTGTTCACTGTTGTCTCGCAGCAAAAGCGGCATGTTTGAGCTGCTGTGGTGAAAATATGTTTTTTCTTCCTCCTCTAAAGTTGTCAAAATTGAGATATAACCGGTTGCCAGTTCACAGTCAATATGTCTTACCCGACAACGGATAAACGATTTATACAACATTTTAACTATCTTAACGAATATAGATTTCCTAATTCCAGTAGAGTAAAAATGTATTAACTTCCACAACTTAGAATACAATACGTGTGATGAGACGAGTCTTTATTAATTCAGTTCAAGAAGAAGGATTTAACCGCCGAGTATAAAGAATTTTTATTAAATATGAAAATGATTTAAGCGCCTGTGTGTATTAATATTAGACGCATGGTAAATGGTTTAAGCGACATAAGATATGGATTTCAGCAGCAGGCTAAATGTTTTAAGCGACATCAAATATGAATTTCAGGTGCAAGCAAAATGCTTTAAGCGACGGTATGTATATAATTTAGGCGCAAGCAAGACGATTCAAACACCTTATCTTACCAAACTTATGCCGGGAAAATAGTTCAAGTCAAAAACACTAAATATTTCGCCTGTCTGAAGTGCATTTTTTCTTAAATTGTAAAAGAATGTTGTCGCTTCAATCAAAGCTACTCCAAACTGCGGCTAAATTTACTATTGTTTTAAGCGCCAAAAAAGTGCTCAGATCCGCACGAAACCGAGTGCAAACGACGCAGAAAAATCCGGCGATTCCGAATATGTATATAACTCAATATCGGCCAGGATGTCGCTTAATACATTTTGCCCGTGAACCCTCGATTATAATACAATAAATTAATTATTATTAATAATAATAATTTGCATAATTATATACAAATTGTCTGTTTTCTTTGAATAACATAATTATACTCGTTTTACAATGTTAAGGCAGTGATAGCCTAGTGGAGATACCAACGGACTGCTATGCAGAGGATATCGGATTCGAATCCACGGCGCACACCAATGACTTTTCGAAGTTAAGTGTGTATTAAATTGTTAATTATCGCTTGCCCCGTGCCTCGGAGAGCACGTTAAACCGTCGGTCCCGGTCGTCATGAAGATCTTTGACAGTCGTTAAGGGGAGTTAATACCCTCAAATAAACTGATACTGGTCTAAACCATGGAATATAGCTATCCCTGTGGGTTGCGGAGGTCAGACGGCAGTCGGTCTGTGGAAAAGTTGATATTCTGTCATATCTGGTTAGACCAGTAAGCGGACCTCGGGCTCCAAGGCGTGCCAGTCTTGGATGCAACCGGGATAACGCTATGGCGATGATGATGACCCGTTTACAATGTAAAGCCTTTTTACAAGGTGGATTTGAACATTTCATTCGAAGTACCTAAAATGAACCGCGTCTTCACAAGAAAATTCTGACTTTAGTTAGCGAAATAATACACAATAAGATTATTATACGAAATCAAAATAAAAGTTAATTTGATGTATATTTATATAAAGAGATTTAAATAATTATTATACAATGCCATAAAATCAAAGTCAGTAAATTATATTAATCTCAGACTTAGTTAAAAAGTAACGGTTATTTTTTTCAACTATACGATTCGGATACTTATAAAGTTTGCGCAAGGCTATCTAAGTTTAATTAAATAAATGCAGCAATATGTATAAAACCCAAATCACATCATTTCATTACCCTGTGGACAATCGTATAAGTTACACGTATTTAACGAATTCTTAATACTTTTCATATATCGTCAACCTTTGTCTAGCGACCGACCAATAGTAATCGCAGTAATAATGAAGTGCGTAGTGTGTAACAATAGTTTCGCTGAAGGTGCGGGTGTTCAGTGTTCATCCTGTGGTTAGCACCTTGATTACAACTGTGCTTACATTACTGAGACTGGATGGAAAAAGCTGGGCGCCGACCGCAGGTCTTCCTGGAAATGCGCCCCATGCAAAGCAGTGTCTCCAGCTCCTACACCTATTAAAGAGCAAGTAACATTGGCAGCAGTTATGGACGAGATACGGCAGATTAAACTTCAACTCACCGGTCTATCTACAGTAATCGAAGAAGTTAAGAGCATGAGAAGTGAACTCGCTGAATTGAAATCGTCATGTCAATTTGCTAGTGTTAAAATTGAAGAATTTTCTACCAGGCTAACTACCACAGAAAAAAGAGTCGATGACCTTGACCAAAATTACACTACATTGGAGTCGAATATGAGGGATGTTAAGTTGCAATTGTCTAACAATGAACAGAGAACGCGACTCAATAATGTAGAGATCAAAGGTATACCTTTTAAGAAGGATGAAAATCTCTTCAGCATAATGGAAAAAGTTTGTGTTAAAGTAGGATATCAAGTACCAAAACTGCAAATAAATTATGTATCGAGAATCCCATCGTATAACACCAAGGAGAAGTCCATTCTAGTCAGCTTTATAAATCGATATGTTAAGGAAGACTTCATAGCGTCAGCACGAGCTCTGAAAACACTGCAGGCAGGCGATTTAGGATTTAAAGATTCACTTCAACGAGTATACGTAAATGATCATTTGAATTCAGAATCAAAAATACTGTTAAATAAAACTAGAGCATGTGCCAAAACAAATAACTTTAAATATGTTTGGGTCAAATTTGGCAAAATTCATGTCCGTAAAAACGATACATCTCGCACAATTGTTATTAGTAAGTTGGATGATTTAAACAAGATTGCTTAATAATTCTCAATAATGTCATAATTTTCAATGATATTTCAGATTTCCTTGAATTGTTTAAACTTTTATGTCGATCTTTACATCAAATCAAAATTTACTACTTTGTCGAAAAAAGGTTGAGTATCACTATTGTACTGATTCCATTACTGTCTCACTCATGTGTTCATAACCGTCACTCTGTTCCATCTATATTAAAAAATGTAAAACATATGGCTGTCTCGCTCGCACTACAGCAATTAGCATCTATTGCATCCTTCCACTTCTCGCTCATGTTCGTACATGACTATAAATTTTATTCAAAATTGCGCGACCGTTTCTCTCATCCATCTACAATAATATTATATATTTACCCTCATTATTTTATTCTTACATTCGCTATCCACTGTCAATACTGTCATTGCATTATTTTAGTTATTAAGTTAATTTGTCAATGTACAATGTTTTTTAGTAAATTAACGAAAATATGTCTGTAGCTGGATCAAATGTACACGGTAGTGTTGATTTAAATATTTTCTATCAAAACGTTCGCGGCCTGCGGTCCAAAACAACTATTTTTTACCGTAACCTGTGTCTGAGTTCCTACGATATAATAGTTCTGACGGAGACTTGGTTAACGGCTGGTGTAAATAACTCGGAATTATTTGATAATCGATACATTGTGTGGCGACGGGATAGGGACTACGAGCTTACAAACCAATCACGAGGTGGCGGAGTCCTTATCGCGGTACGGAAAGAAATAACGGCTAATCTTCAAACGAACTTCATGTCTACTGCGGAAGATCTGTGGCTAGTGTTACTGATTAAAGCAGTCTAATAGTCGTGAACGGTGTAGGTAATTTGTATTTGTGCGTTCTTTACCTATGTAAACAAAACTTGGGTCTAACGTTTTCTACTCAACTTACAAATTATTTAAACAAGTTAGATGATATAATAATCAGTCACCCAGACGATAAATATTTAATAATTGGGGATTTTAACTTGAGCAAAATATCATGGCAACGTAGTAATTGCGATCGTGAATTATTACCTAGCAATGCTAATAATTCAATTGACGAGTATTCCTTATTAGACTCGCTGAATACCCACAACTTAAAACAATATAATCATGTGAGTAATATGTATGGTAGGATTTTAGATCTTGTGTTGTCAAATGATTTTCCGTTCGTATCTGAGTGCAAGGATCCCTTAGTGCCAATTGACCCACACCATAAAGCGCTTACTATTGTAGTGAGATGTCTGGAAATGCCATCCTTACAAACTGCGCCCCGAATAAGATACAATACAAGTTTGAATTGGCTGACTTTGCTGCTATCAGCGACGAAATACAGAAAATTGACTGGCCTACCAAGTTTAAGAACAAATGTATTGAAGATGCGGTAGATTCTTTTTATAAATTAATTAAGCAGTACGTTCATAAATATGTACCGTCCTTTACCTTGACCTATAATAACACGTATCCGATATGGTACTCTGCAGCGCTTAAAAAATCTATAAAGGAAAAATATAAGTTCTTTCATAAACACAAAACATACGGTAATAGGTCAGATTTCGAAACGTACAAATTGTTACGAGAACGAGTAGGAAGGTTAGAGAGTGACTGCTACTCTAATTATATAACTTCTGTGGAAGATTCGATTAAAGAGAATCCCAAATACTTTTGGACCTTTATTAAATATAGGCGTAAAACATCTAGTATTCCTAGCTCTGTACAATATGGTGACGTAATAGCAAACGATGGTAAATATATATGTAATGTTTTCTCAAAATATTTCTACTCAACTTTTTTGCAGCCCTCACAAACACCATCAATAACTAGTCGCAGCGTGCATAATCATATCTCAACTTCAGACATTGGTAACATAACTGTTTATGACTCAGACATAGTTAAAATCCTAAAAAACCTTGACGTCAACAAGTCGGCAGGGCCTGATGATATATCCCCCATATTACTAGCTAGATGTGCCGATAGTATCTCAGTGCCTATAGCTTTACTCTTCGAGAAATCTTTCTCAGAGTGTGCCGTTCCATCAATATGGAAGTCTGCATATATTACCCCCATTCACAAAATCTCTCGATCTCTAAATTATGTATATTGGCAAAGGTAATGGAAAAGATCGTATATAATCAACTATATGCCGCGTTGCGGAATTGTTTTATTGGTTTTCAACATGGTTTTCTCAAGGGACGTTCAACAACTTCAAATCTTGTATTGATGAATGACTATATATCTGACGCCATGAGTAGAGGGAGGCAGGTCGATGTCATTTACACCGACTATTCCAAGTGTTTTGATAGAATTGACCACAATAGGTTAATTTGTAAATTAGAGCATATCGGGATAAGAGGAGACTTGTTAAGATGGTTCTCATCTTACATATCTAACCGCTCTCAAGCAGTTGTGGTCAATAACTACATTTCCACTTGGGTTTTGGTGCCGAGTGGTGTTCCTCAGGGTTCATTGCTTGGACCTTTTTTGTTCCTCATATTTGTAAATGACATTGATCAATGCTTCCACTACTCTCAGCTATTGTGCTTCACGGATGATATGAAGATTTTTGCAGCTCTCACAGACATTACTGATGTTTACGCTCTCCAAAGGGACTTAACTCGTTTATCTGAGTACTGTGCAATTAATAAACTCGACCTAAACCCATCTAAATGCTCAGTTGTTACTTCTAGCAGAAAAACTAACGTCATTCCATCTCAATACTTTTTAAAGGGATTACAACTCGAAAGATGTCACACAATACGAGACCTGGGTATTACGCATGATTCGAAATTACTATTCCAAGACCACGTAGAAAATATTACGAAAAAGGCTTTTCAGGCATTAGGGTTTGTCATGCGTACGTCGTCCAGTTTCACACAGGCAAAAACATTCAAAATTTTATATTGCACATTTGTACGCAGCATATTATAATACGCTAGTCAAGTGTGGAACCCTAGGTACGACATATATATATCCCGCATAGAGAATGTTCAGATGAAGTTTATAAAATATTTATGCTACCGTTTGAAACTGGAGTACAGTTCGGAAAATTATCTGAAACTGTGCGCTAGGTTCCACTGGTTACACGCCGCAACATAGCCGATGTGACTTACATTTTAAGTATATTAAATGGTACGGTTGACTGCCCTGATCTGCTATCAAAAATCTTATTAAATGTACCTGGCAAAGTTACTAGACACCACAATCCCATTCACCTTCCATTAGTAACTACCAATTACCGGCAAAATGCATTTCTGTGGCGAGCGAGCAGAAATCTTATTTAGGAATGTAAAGAAATAGATATAGATATATTTAACTCCAAAGTGGAATCAGTGAGACGGATGCTTAGCCTTAATTTTTTCACAAAACATAATAGTTAATATGTGTTAAACCTATCAATGACGTTATAATAGCCAATATGTTCACTAACTGTTTGTATATACCTACTATTATTTAATCGTGAAGACCTGTAATTGGCCATTTGTATTATATTCTGTTTTTTTTCTACTATTTTTATGTGCTGTTGGTTTTCCAAAGATAAATAAATAAATAAATTTCATTCTCCTGGCGTTATCCCAGTTTCAACCTGGGGTCCGCTTACTAGTCTAACCGGATTTGGCTGAATTTTAGCTTTTCCTCAGAGCGACTGCCTGTCTGACCTCCGCAACCCGAAGGGATAGCAATATTCAATGGTTTAGACTATTGTCAATTTATTTAGAAGGTACTGACGCCCTATTACGATTGTCAAAGATCTTCATGACAACCGGGACCGAGGGCTAAACGTGCTCTCCGAGGCACGGGGCAAGCAATAATTTATAATTCAATACGCACATAACTCCGAAAAGTCATTGGTGCTCGGTGTGGATTCGAACCCGATACCCTCTGCATGGCAGTCTGTTGGTATCTCCACTAGGCTATCGCTAACGCAAATCGCATGTAGAAATAAATTTAATATTAATCATGATACTTTCAATCAAATAATGCGGTTTTATAAAGTAAGTAATTCACGCTAAAGGGTATGTAGGTGCGTATAAAAACGGTTTCGGACAAGTTTTAAAGAATCCGTAACCAAAAAGTGCCAGATTTTAGTTTTTATGTAAGTATTGTTAAATTTTTTGCACAAAAAATTTTAGTAATTCTCTTTTAACGCCAACCGGTCCTTCACCGCACGCATGCTCGGTGCACGGTGCCCTCAGAATGTTCACGAAGATATATCTTCAAGTATAAAATATAGAAGATTAGAATACCTGATTACCTATCATACGTATATATTATATCCGTAAAGTCAATTCTAGCGAAAGACCTATAAAACCTGATCCATGATTAACTTAGTGTCTTCATTTCACATTTCAAACCAAATGCCATTCTACTCACAATATGAGAACATTAATTTTGGTTCACATGTTTGATAACAGGGCTAGTGACATCTAATGGTTATGACCGTATAGCATATAACACGTTTAATAGTTATTCACTTGATCGGCGCAAATGAAAATAATATTGAAGATTCCTGTTCCATGTGATGTATCATGAAATTTATAAATTTGTGAGTGGACCAGGAAACATGGACTTCATAGTGAAGCCTGATATAAATCAATTGATAACTTATTTATTCAAAGCATATATGAATTTTATAGTAAATGAGTTTGTATGCACTATTCATCTGAACTACTTAACTTGCTTGCCATAGGTATGATAATATTAAGTATTAATTTCCTTATCTAAATAAGACTTTGCTACAACGCGGTGAACTACCAAGTAAAACATAACCCCTAAAATAATAAAACCTTTACATTCCGAACAATAAGAATTTAATTCGAATCTAATGTGATTCGCCACACCTTGACCGTTAAAATTAAAAGATTTTATTGTATAGGAACAAAAGTTAAAGGTAATGGAAATAGTTGCGACTCCATCATTAAAACTAAGTTTAGAATAGCCACTAGGAATGACTCAAACAAATAATATTCCACTTTCAAAGTTACTTTGAACAATACGTGGCAGGACTGGAGGCAGATGTTATTGTCCTATGTATTGCAGTAAACCTATTTAAATAAAATAAAATACACTTTGTTCAAAGGTACTAATAGTGACAAAACCACTTTAATTCATAACCGCTTTATATATCTTGTTAAAAGGTTTTTGTGCTTAAAAGTTATCAGATTTTGATGACTCCTTTCATAATTTGTCATAATTATCGGAGCGTTATCGCATTTGTATCCAATATTCTGGTCTTGGAAAGCGGAATTCGCATTTATATCATTTCAGAATCTGATATAATTTAGTATATTAGCATTTAGACATGCCTCTTGACGTCTACCACGCAAAGAAATAGCCATAAGTCTATGGTCTACACCAGTCCCAGGATATTTAAGTTACTAACAAATAACCGCCAATCAACAGATTCAAGACATTGCCACCCGTAAAATAGATTATAACGTAACTAATGTAAGGTACTTTACACCTTGCACAAAATGTAAAACCAATACCAACATCCATAGATTATACACTTATACTGGTATAGCTAAGCCACTCTCAGTTCGAAATTGAAGTTCAATAGGCATCCTCGACCACTAGATGGCGTACAAATCGATTTTATTTTTATTCCGATCGTATAGATGGTGTTAGTAGGCAATTAATTTTTCAAAATAAAATAAATGTTTAATTTCAGTGTTACTAAATAAGTAAATGACAACTTTTATGTAAAATATGCAATTTAAAAGTAAAAAAATATAAAAATCACAAAAAGTAGTTTCTAGCAGAGTGTGGTTTTGTTCCACGGACCTCGAAGTTACGCGCTCAGCACGCTTCTACTGCGCCACGCAACTCTTGTTAGCCTTGGCGAAATTACCGTTCAGTTATCGCTGCAGATATTTATGCGTCGCGCAGTTGGGTAAAAAAGATAAAATGACATTCCCCTGGCGCCTTCGTTAGTTTGTATGTATAATTTTTAATTACGGGATTGTAGGGAAGTTTCATAAGCCTGCCAACATGATTAGATTTGAGCCAAACACGCGTAGAAAAACACGTTAAAAAGTGCTAAATATCTAATGGTATATAGTGTGAGGCAAGAAGGCGTGAATAGTTTCAGTTAACTGATTGATTAGCTGGCACCCACGTCAAATTGGGAACGATTAACAACAGCTGACGACAGACTGTACCTACTGAAATAGAACGAACTAAACTGTGGGTACTGTATATTTTTATGTTCTGGAGGTCAAGATAGACCTTAAGAACGTAAAAATAATCCATAATATACTATTTGATTCAATCTACATTAAAATTTGTATACACAAACCTTAATCAATGCTTTACTTTCAATAGATAAACGAAACCTTTCACTTCATTATTACTTTCTGGAATTAAAGTGTACTTTGAGTGTAGATGGACAGTTTTATCCCTTTCAGTAGAAATTCTGCTCTGATACACAAACTTAAAAGGGTGATCTCATAAAAAGAGGACTCTTTAGGTAGGTATACGAACTAAAAAATCATTGGAATTGTATCCTATATTTTCTGTATATAGCGTACGTAAGTATACATATAGGTATTTATACTGTGTCAACGCTTTTAAGCCAGGACCAAACCAACGCGTTCAGCTTGCGTCCGCGGTGGCGTGCGCGGTGGCGATTATTGCGCGTGCAAAAGTTGTGCACATTGTCGCGTTCGTTCAGGCGTTCACCACGCTGTAGTCGCGTCACTAAAATGCTGTCTGATACCGATAGTGAAATTGAAGAAGTTTTACTTCTGTCTGCTATTATTGAAGACGAAGAGGAACAAGAAGTGAACTTGAGGTGGTTATGATATACTGTGCCAGTGAAGTAAATACCTACCACCATTCGATAACGCCTTGTCAGAATGAAACGTATCATACAACAATGGGTATTTGTGGACCTCATTTATAATTTCTTCCGTTTCCACCAAAGTTTAAATATACAAAAACACAGTTTCCTCAACAAATAATAGCTGCGTGCAGCGTCCTAACGCAACAAGCGCGATCTGATCGCCACCGCCGCGTGCAGACGCTGCACCGGACGCCGCGTCCAATCCGAGGACGCGTAGATGTGAACACGTCGCTATAAAGCCACGACCAAACCAACGCGTTCAGCTTGCGTTCGCGGTGGCGTGTGCGGTGGCGATTATTGCGCGTGCAAAAGTTGTGCACACTGTCGCGTTCGTTCAGGCGTTCACCAGGCTGTAGTCGCGTCACTAAAATGCTGTCTGATATAGATAGTGAAATTAAAGAAGTTTTACTTCTGTCTGCTATTATTGAAGACGAAGAGGAACAAGAAGTGAACTTGAGGTGGGTATGATATACTGTGCCAGTGAAGTAAATACCTACCATCATTCGATAACGCCTTATGATAATTTTTCAGAAAAACAAGAGTCCAAACTCTTGTTTTTCTGCCCATTCAAGTTTTACCAATCAAATCTTCCCAAGGGGCCCCGACTGTGAGTCGTTCTGTTCTGCATTAGAATTTATGATTTGTTTTATGTGTGTATCGATTATAAAACTATTTCAATGGTGTTGTTATTTAGTATTACCTACTTAACAGAATTCTAAACTACTGGGCTTGTTTCTTTCTTTTTAGTTTTTATTTAAGTTCATATTTTCACGTATTTTTTTAAATAAGTTTTTACGCAGTCGGGTTTTTTGTTTTCTTTAAATTATTTTTTTCTATTATTCCTATAATCAGAATGAGACGTATCGTACAACAATGGGTATTTGTGGACCTCATGTGTAATTTATTCCGTTTTCACCATACTTAAAATCTACAAAAACACAGTTTCCACAACAAATAATAGCTGCGTGCAGCGACCTAACGTAACGAGCGCGATCTGATCGCCACCGCCGCGTGCAGACGCTGCACCGGACGCCGCGTCCAATCAGAGGACGCATAGATGTGAACACGTTGCTATAAGTTCGTACACAACATCTGATCGCCACCGCGCACGCCACCGCGGACGCGAGCTGAACGCGTTGGTTTGATCCTGGCTTAAGTTCGTACACAACATCTGATCGCCACCGCGCACGCCACCGCGGACGCAAGCTGAACGCGTTGGTTTGGTCCTGGCTTTAATCAACTTCAAAAAGGTCAGGCTTATTGACTTGCGTTCTCAACAGTTTTTCCATTTTCTTTATTATTATTATTATTAAATACTTTATTGTACACTATAAAAGGACATTTCACAAAAATCGTTTTACAAACACAGTACAATGGGCGGCCTTATCGCTAACAGCGATTTCTACCAGGCAACCTTTGGATGGAGATTATTGGTAGGAAAGAAATGGTAGTTGCAAGTGTACCAGTAAATTATGATTATAATTTAATTATATACATTGATATATAATAAATACTACAATAATATATCTACTCATACATAAATAACTATACATACACATACATAAATAATATATATTAAATACATATAATTATATATAAGGAGTGTTATAATGATAGGTAGTGATCCTTGACAAGAGATTTGAACCTCGTTACCGTCTGAGCCTGCCTTATATGAAAAGGTAATGCATTCCATAGCCGAACAGCAGTGACACAAAACGATTTATCATAAAATCCAGTTGAATGTGCTGGCATCTTCAGTTTCAAATTTTCTGATGACCTTAAATAACGGTTATGCGTATCATGAAGGAATTCGAATCGTCCTTTAAGATAGGAAGGAGTTGAAGGGTTAAACAGTATATTGTACAGCAGAGATAGAATGTGAGCATTCCGGCGATATCGTATGGGTAACCACTTGAGTTGTGTTCGAAATTGTGAGACATGATCTTATTTGCGTAATCCAAATATGAATCGTATACAGAGATTTTGAAGTCGCTCAAGTTTTTCAAGCTGGTTTTCGGCAAGATCTGGATAGCTGACATCTGCGTAATCAATAATGGGTAATAGAAGAGAGTTTGCAAGCGCAATTTTGGTGGCAGTAGGAAGGAAATTCCTAAGTCTTCTTAACGAACCTGCCGAAGCAAACACCTTACGACTTACTTCTTGGACCTGCGCGCGCCAAGAAAAAGTAGAATCGATAGTTAAGCCAAGGTTCTTCACTTTGTCCTGAATGGGAATAACAGTGACATTGAAAATAATGTCAGGAATTTGTGACCAGTCGATCTTCGTTATCATTCTCGAACTACCAACAACGATAACCTGAATTTTCGAGGGATTCACTTTAAGTCCATAGGATTTACTCCAGCTGCTAATCTGTGCAAGATCACTGTTGATGGTATCTACAGAATGTGATAACCGTGCGAATGGCGACTGCGTGTAGATTTGGAGATCATCTGCATAAAGGTGATAGGAAGAGCGAAGATTATTTGATATAGAATTTATAAAAATTGCGAAGAGTAAAGGAGACAACACGCCACCCTGGGGCACGCCAACAGTAGTGTTACACCAAGACGAAAGTGAATTTTCAATGCGTAAACGTTGTCGGCGGCCACACAGATAACTCCGAAACCAATCAATCACCGTAGGAGATATGTTAAGAGAGCTAAGACGGCTAAGTAGAATGTCAAAATCCACTGTAATGAAGGCGTTGCTAAAATCTAGCAGAGCAAGGATTGTGAGCTGTCCGCCTTCCATACCAGCCCTTATGTCATCCGTAATATTGACAAGGGTTGTAGCGGTGCTATGACCTGAACGGAAACCGGATTGAAATGGATTAAGGAGATTATTTTTAGTTAGGAATGAGTTGACTTGACTGTGGACGAGACGTTCGAGGACTTTGGAGAGTTTTATTAATTTTTTATTCACGTTTCGTTTTGAGTAACCTCATTAATAAACAAATATGCTGGAGGCCTTTATTTACTGAATCTATTTGCGACTTTCACGTTCCAACGAACCAAATTTGATTCGAGTTCTTAATAATAAATTAGCATCGAATCAACTCATTCAACTCATAGCCAGCCTTTTCTGTCAGTTTTATTTACCAAAAAATATTATAGTCCTATTTCTAAGTTGAGCATCTGAACCGTTTTATTTACCGAACCGTTTAATTTTTGACTTAATATTTTACAATTAAATTACATGTATTCAAATGAAGTACGGTATTCTTTATAATTTGTTTACGAATTGTTTTGTCCACTTGACGTTCATTGTTTATAGTAATATCATCATCAGTTAAAAATGTACATAACACCATGTTTGCCTGTAGTGTTCTTCATAATGTTCTTGAAAGACATGTAAAGTCCGCCAACCCGCAATTAGGCGCCATGGTGGACTATGGCCTTACCCTTCTCATAGTAAAAAAATGTAGTAATCATTATAAATCGTGAATAAATTTTAGATCGCTAACAACTGATTAATCCTCATACACAATCAAAGACTAAAGTAAGCCTATTGCATGTTTTACTAGATGGCAAAGGCGCAATGGGCGGTATATCAGTCGGACTAGCAGTAGCAGCAGCGCTAGGGGCAACCCTAGCCGCCGGCGGGGTAGCAAGAGCCGCCCTCTGCGCCCGAAGACGTCGCGCCGCGCCCCCTCACAAGCATCCACCAGGAGACATGCTCGAACTTAGCGACGGGGGCAGAAGATACGTCGTCGCGTTCACAATAAAACCTTCGCCAGAATTGAAGACTCCAGATCCGCAGCCTGATAAACTTAATGCACCAGGTGATTTCTGAAATACAAATATTATTAAGAAAACATTAAACTCGAAACTAGAATAAACAACTATAACCACTTTACATGACTAAAATTCCAACTAAGAAAATTTGTAGTCTGAACAAGTTTTATTATCAGCTCTGTAGGTATAAGCTATACACTGTCCCACTGCTAGGCACGGGCCTCTTCACACTGTGAAAAACTCATAACTAATTAAGGAGAAATCTTTGTATAGTATCGATTAACTTAAAGGTTTTCGTGGTAAAAGAAAGCCCAAATAGATTCATAGGCAGAAATAATATTGTTCTGTAATAGTAACGTCTCATCATACTTCATGCGCTGTCTGAAGTCAGCAAAATAACGTGTACCAATTGTTTTCGACACAACAAGTCATCTGTTCATATTCCCATGAAAATTAATCGCTCAAGCAAAAATTATAAACATTCTTGTAATGGAATGAAGCAACAGTAATTCTGCCGATCAGGATAGAAAAACGTACTTTATAACCCAAACTATTAAATTATTTTCTTTTCTCGTTAATACAAGGTCAATTCCGGTGTTGGAGTTTCTAAGGCACCCGAAGGCTTAACGCTACTTGTATAGAGACAAGAACTGGGACCGGCCACTTTACACGTGTTCTCGAAAAAAGTACGGGTGCGCTCTATTGTAATGCCACAACAAGCGATCTTTGCTTTTCTTTGACGATCTGTTACAAACAGTAAGTTAAGACACGCTATGATTTATATTTGAATTAAAATATAATTGCGAATACTACACAAATTCATCATATTGTAGCGCTCATAGCGAGACTTAACTTGTCGTTCGTAACAGATCGACAAAGTTAAGCAACGCTTGCACAGGTCGCCACTTGGATGGGTGACCGCGTGTGACATCTCAGATGTGCTGAGCGCTTCCGTGCTTCGGAGGGCACGTAAAGCTGTCGGTCCCAGTTCTTGTCTCAGGATAAAAATCGTTAGGCCATGTCGGAGGCCTTCGGGCGGTCTGAAAACTCCGACACCGGAGTTGGCCACACACACGAAAAACAAACAAACATCATATTTTACTAAAATAAAATAAACTTCGACGAAATAATAACTGCAATAAATACATGCTTAACAAGACGAAAGACATGTATTTAAACATCTATATCTGTAGAAACAGCTTGTTCGTTGTAACCACATATTACATTTACTAACAAGAAGACTAGTTCTCTAAGTAATGTGTACTCCGGGAATCTTCGGAGGTCAGTTAGGTGCAAATGAGACTTTGTTCAAGTTTAACTATGCAAATGAGTTTGTTTGCCATGTGGTATCGGCTAAGAATACACTAAGCTACTTAGTGTAGGGACGGAGGATGTGACTAGAGTTTGTAGCAGAAATAATGTTATACGATATAATTATGTAAAGTTGTAGCTAATATACTTAGTATATAAAAGTATTTTAATACCGAGCATATTATTTAAGTTCAGGTACCTATCTAAAAAAATTGTCATCCCGTTACTATACAAACTATCTCGCAACCGAACATGCACACAGTGTCTATCAACAATTTTATTTTTATTTATTTAAAAAAGCGTTACTCCACTTTAAATCAGTTGTATAAAAATCAGAAAAAAATTTGAACATTCGGCAATGAAAGTAGGTGTCTTAATATATTTACGTAAAACAACATAGCACCGAAACAAAGCCTGTCAACATGTTGCTAACTACACGTTTGGTTATACCTCAATATTAACAAATAAAACATTGTCGACGATAACTTTTTGTTATGTATTTCTATTCCACACATTGCTGTTTCATACGTAGAGCTCTTAAAATTACTATGAGTCTCAAAAAGGGTGCGCTGTTGTTAGTTTTCTTTTTCCAATTTCAATTTAGACAGAAAATCCTAACTAAAGCGTACTTATAATCGCGTTTTTTTGTGACCCAGACAAATAACAAGTACGTGGAAATACTATATTTAAAATACCACCTTTATTACAATTGTGATCGTATTCGTACAACCCACATGCCTGTCTCGTCCTTGAACGTACAGTACCTTCTAACCTTTCATCCTATTCATGTAAATACGTCAAGCAAACACGCCAATTAAGACGCGTATCAATTTTCAGACTCTCACAACTAACCGTCGGCGCCTTCAATAGAAGAAGCCGATGAATGGCCTAGTATAAAAGAAGTGAGAGGAAATATATTTCATTTCAAAGTATTTTCCAATTTTTATTACGTACTTTTTTGTGCCTACTTTTGAGATTAATTTTCTTTTAGGTGATTGGAGTAAGGCTGGAGCGGTATTCTCAGCAGAAGATCTAGCATTGCTCGACTCTACTGGGCGACCACAGCAGGTCAGTCGAACGATTTGTGTGATATAAAGATACCAATTGAGCTGCGGCACAATTATTGCAATCCGTCTAATTGCTCTTTGATGCTAGTGATGCTTACTAAGCATCATCCGCGCATTGTCAAACAGAAAACCATTAAAAGGATAAAAATTCAGAGATTACAATGAGAGAACAGGAAGTAATGTTTTGGCCTCGAGGGCATGTTTACCGAACGAAAGGCAACCATAGGAATTCTGTTGCTTTTCTGATCTTCCATGAGAATATACTACTACACGAGTCGAACCGATTCATTCATACCATAGTCACACTAAAATGTCCACTTGCAAAATATTAAAACAATATTAATTTTTCTACAGCTGACTCCAAGTAGCGACCTGGTGCCTAATAGTAGACAGGAAGACGTTCTTAACCAGAACATGCAGCCAGTCATAGGTAGTAACTTAATGCCTAACTTCATTGCTTAAACCGTGGGCGACAAGTAGTGAACTATTAAAAACTTGTGAACATTTAAGTAGTCAACTAAGTGATAAAGATATTGTAATACTATCTATCGGATCAAATGACAAACATCCTTACAGGTTTCATGCTAATTTTAACAATATTCTTTATCATTTACGACGCCAGAGTGTTTTAATAGTTGGCATCCAGCATAACCTTTATCGTAATGAACAATTACTGAATTACAATATAAAATTATTTACAAATTTAAAATATCCAAGAAAATATGCAAATATATTGAGCCATAAATTATATAAAGAGATAGGACATATATTGCATATTAATTGTTGTTCCAGCAGTACTTGCAAAGCACAGAGTTCGGAGTGTACATTACGTGCAAACTTTGATCAGGCGCTAACAAATTATACTGGAAAAATTAAGAAAGGAACCATACCGTATTATTTTAAGTTAAAACAGATACTACAAAGTTTGCCGATTGATAACAACCTTATAATAAAACCTAAAGAGAGTATTAAAAAGGGAACTATACCGTACTATTTTGCACAAACTTAAGTTCAATCCACCATGAATAGTCCATTAAATAATAAAGTACAAGGTATCAAGATTTTTCGTCCCAAAAACTGAATATAACTTTAAAATATTGCATCAAAACATCGCAGGCGCAATCAATAAGTCTGAAAACATCTTGTTGGCCTTTTTAGAATTCGCACAGAATAATTAGGAAATTAGTGTTATATGTCTCACAGAAACTTTCATAGAAAAAGGTACTGAAAAGTTATTAAAACTGCCAGGTTATAAGTTAGCTTCATCATATAGTCGTCAATCAAAAAGGGGAGGATCATGCATACTTGTTAAAAATTGTTTAGACTTCAAACCATTAACAAACTTACATGATTTAGCTTGCAACTATAATTTTGAGTGCACAGGTGTAGAATTATTGTCACAAAAACTCGTAATTATCTGTTTCTATAGAACCCCTAACAGCAACCCTTATATCTTTATTGAAAAGCTTGAACATATGTTGTTGCAAATGACACACCGTTCTAAGAACATTATATTATGTGGAGACTGGAACTTTGATACACTAAAGCCTAACAAAGCTTGTTTAACTTTACTTAACTTATTGAAAAATTTTGACATGGAACTACACATAAAGTCCCCGACACGTCACTTAGCCTGCCTTGACCAATTTGCCAGTAATATTAAACAAAATGTTTTAGGTGAAGTCCACTATCTTGCCTTATCAGACCACGAAACAGGCCAAACCTTAACAATAAAATCACGAACTCAATGTGAAAATAGAAGTTAGTATGAGCAAATAAGGGATTATAGTGAAGAAAATATTGTGAAATTCTGTAACAATATTGCCTCTTTAAGTTTCTCAGAAATTTATAATAAACCTAACTTAGAACAGTCATTCCAAGAATTCCACGAATTGTTGTTACTTTTTTATGAGTTACATTTTCCAATCATTAAAATCTAAAGAAGTACAAAAATGAAATCAACATCTTGGATAACTAAAGGAATAAAGAAGTCTAGTAAGAGAAAAAGAAGCCTGTATTTAAAATATGAACATAGCAGCTCAGCAAAAACCGTAATAAAATAATTTATAAAAACTATAGTAAAAAACTAAAAAAATGCATTTGTAAATCTCAACAGATACAAAGTAAAAAATATATAGATAGTAAGAAAAATAAATGTTAGGCAGTATGGGACATTATAAACGAAAAAATAGGACATGATAATATAAGAACGGACATAAAAGCAATTATTAATTAAAATATGGTATATAATAATCCAATAGAAATAAGTGACACGTTTAATAATTTCTTTATAAGCCTAACACATGACAATGACTTTAGTTTTAATATAAATGACATAAATAAGAGTATGGACAGCAATAATTCCATTTCAATATTCCTGAAACCAACAGATTCTTTAGAAATTTGCCGTATAATTAATAATCTCAATAACACCGCATCAGTTGGAATAGACGGAATTAACACAAAAATAATCAAAGCTTGCTCAACGCATATTTGTAAACCACTAAGTCACATAGTTAACACTTCTTTTGAAGAGGGAACTTTTCCCTGCGCTCTTAAAAAATCCATTGTAAAGCCCTTATTCAAAAAAGGAGAGGTAACTGATGTAAACAATTACCGCCCAATTACCCTAATACCGGTACTCTCAAAGATATTCGAAAAGGCTATATTAAAAAGACTCTATGACTTTGTTACAAAATTAAAAATATTAAAAAAAGAACAGTTTGGATTCCGACAAAATAGCTCCACAACACTGGCATGTTTTGATCTTGTTAAAGAGGTAACTGAAACGATCAATAATAATAAACCCGTAACTGCAATATTCCTTGATATGAGCAAAGCTTTTGATCTTGTTCACCATGAGATCCTTCTTCATAAATTAAGTAAATATGGCGTAAGAGGGAAGGCTAATGATTGGCTGAAAAATTATCTTTCGGATAGATCTCAATATGTCAAAATAACTAAAATAGACGAAGATAACAAAATCAGTTATAAATCTAGTTTTCAGCATAGTAGTTTCGGTGTGCCGCAGGGTAGCGTCCTGGGACCATTTCTGTTCCTAATGTACATAAATGATTTGCCCAATGTAACTCCCCACAAAACTGTGCTTTTTGCGGACGATACAACTATCATCATCAAATGCGAAAAAATAAGTACTTATCAGGATGATATAAATAGTACACTAAAGAATGTTGTAAGTTGGCTTAATATTAATAATCTCAAAATCAATTTAGAAAAAACTAAAATAATGCAATTTCAAACATATAAGCGTAATCAAATAAATTTAAATGTAACATGTAATAACACACGCACAGAAGAAGTTGACACATTTAAATTCTTAGGTATTATGTTGGACAGAAATTGCAACTGGAAAGCACACATTGAATGTATCTGTGACAAACTGAATAAATTTGTATATGCTATAAAAAATCTCCGAACAGCAGTGTCAACGGAAGCAGCACTTAGTGCATACCACGGATACGTTTCTTCAGACTTTATGTATGGACTATTGTTATGGGGAAATTCAGTGGAATTTGAAAATGCTTTCCGAATCCAAAAAAAATGTGTGAGGGCAATTACTGGAGCATGGTTTTTGGATAGTTGTAAACCTATTTTCAAAAAATTACGTATTTTGCCGCTAGCTTGCATGTATATTAAGGAAGTCTGTGTATTTGTGAAACAGCATTCGGAATACTTTATACTTCAATCACAAGTAACTAAAAGAAATGTCATACCTAGAAATATACATAAATTGCATCAACCCCATTGTAAACTGGAAATATTTAAAAGAAATTCATATGTCAATGCTGTTATTATTTATAATAAATTACCTAATATGTTTAAGGATCTTCCACTGACAATCTTTAAGACAAAATTGAGGAAATGGCTTTTAGACAAGTGTTTTTATAATACCAATGAGTTTATGACATATAAAGAATAATATAATAATTATGTACTGTACATTGTTGACATTTTTAAATTATAGTTTATTTTCTTTTTATTTTACCTAATTAATTTTATTATATATTTTTCTTCTGTAATACTATCATAGTCTTTAAATTACATATTATAATACTTATAATATCTTTTGCACACCATTGTTATGGTAGAATGTAACGGACTAATTCTAATTATTATCACCTATTGTACTACATTCTGGCAAATAAATAATTTCATTTCATTTCATAGTTACGAACAGTCCTACATTGGGGAGTCCTAATTTTGTGTGCCCCAATGGGAACCTCAGCTCTCCGTTTGGAAGCCAGACCCTGAGTGGGCCAACCCTCAGCTCAGGGAGCCTAGCAACATCAACACTTCATAGGACCAAGGGAAAGGGCAACATCCGAAGAAGGGAACACGTTTTAGCAGAAAATCTGCCAGGACCTGAAAGTTGTGTGTAAAATTGGACGCTCATTTAAGTGTTTGGATTTGAGATATTTTTAATTTGCCAATGAATTGCGGGTTGACTAAAATTTATGTATAATTATATACTGGTCTAGATTTTTACGTAATTCATATACTCAACTTTAATTGAGCTTAGTTGAGAACCGTTTAGTATAATTTTATCAGAGGCGTGACAATATTTTTACGCGTAAATAATTATTTTAATAGGTAATAGCCAATGAATTTTGCAAGGTGTGGAGGCTCGAATATATCTTGCGCATTATTGTTATATTGGGTATTAATCGAGCAAATAGAATAAAAATAAATCGTGGTCTAGATAAACCTTACATGCATAATTTGCTCAAAAATTTGACCCTGGCAAACACGAAATACAAATTTGAAGCTTCCTAATAATTAGATATGTGTTGTTTTGACCCCAAAATGTTGTATATTGTTTTCTTCCAAACTAGACTGAACACGTTGTTCTATTGTAATGCTACAGATTTGATCAAATAGAATAAGACAACTAAAAGGCTCATAGAAACTTCTATTTGTTTAATAAAATCGGTTGTGTGAATGTAAATATTAATAGATGTATAAACAAACGATGTATGTATAGACACAAAAAAATATAATAATTACGGTAAGAGCTTTCAATGTCAATTTATTTACGTGAGAGTAATTAGTGAAGTTGTAAATATTACATAGAACTGTGACGATATATAGATGAGGTATTCTCGTGTATGGCGCAGGAATGCTTTGATACTGCCTTGCATTGGAACAAATATTCAATATACGGCTCACGGTGCGAACACGTCACTGAACTCGGGCCTCAGGTGCTCACAAAACTTATAATAATCTATTGTTCGACGCAGTCATCGGTATTTTGTACCCAGCACTATATTAATGTTTGCTCCTTGATGATACTCGAACATTCCTATTCTATAAATATCGCGCGTCACTTTCGAACGAGGCTAATGACATCAAATGTTGTGCATATTTTTATTGCTTAGTGAAATTTTATATAATAGTCTTGCGCCGTACGCGTAGAGTAATTGTGTAGTGCCATTTTATAATGATAGCAATTGTAAATGTTTCCATTTTGTTTTGATTCTATTATATAGAGTTTAACATTGACACTGTGGGATTAATGTGTAAATTACGTCGATTGAACTGTTTGTAGATGTCAATAATAATTTTATGTGGTCCTAACAATCTGATATGGCGATTTTATATTTAATAAATAAATAATGGTTTATACATGTGGTTGTTCGCCGTGTGGTTGACGGCATAGAATACAAGTGTCACCACCCCTTATCTTCCCGTGGGTGTCGTAACAGGCGACTAAGGGATAACACGATGCAAATACCATCTTTGCGTAGAGACGGAAAACTCGACATCAAACCCTATACGACTGCCTCGTTGGTCTCGCGGCATAAATGTGCGCGTGGGATCGGGAGGTCCCGGGTTCGATTCCTGGGTCGGGCAGTGTTATTGGGTTTTTCTGTCACGAAATTCTCAGTAGCAGCACGGAGTCTGGAAATGTGCCCGGTACGGCAATAGGCTCTCGCCCCTTATTACGTGGGACTAAAGTATATCTAGCGAAAAGTGGGTGTAGAAATACACCTCTGCCTACCCCTTCGGGGATAAAAGGCGTGACGATATGTATGTATGTATGTATGTGGTTGTTTTATTTTACAGATTGTAGCGTGTTTGATACATGTTTTCACCTTTGATATGTGAAGTTTAAAGGTAAGAACAGGTCTGGTAGAGGGGTTGGTGTCCGAACAATCTAATAATATAATACACCCTCTCCCCTCGCCCCGTGCCCCCTGCCTAGTCCTCGTGTCTTCCGAGCTCGGTGAAAATTCAGTTACTTGGGTCTCTATATCGGATTAGTGGGTTTATTTGACGTCCGCGGGGAGTACAGTTTAGACGTCTAGACCCGCCTTAAATAATCATCGACACTTATTATACTGCTGTGGAAATGTTAGATGTTAAAGGAGGTAAGTTAAGCAATCGTCAATAAAAACATTATACTTCTTAGGCACCTCGTTGACGTAAACATAATTTAATATAAAACTAAACTAACTTATTATGAGCTTGGCTGGTAAGTCAAGCGTAAGACGAATTCAAGCGAACTAATGCCACGTGCCAATCCGCCTCAAACTATTTTAGTGAAACTGTAAACAAACAGATTTTGGTGAAATGAACTCCATCCGTCTACCATAAATATAATGAACCTGCGGTCAATTTAATGAGCATACATTTTTAATACTTATTATCATAATATTACAAATGTATTCCGAATTACAATACTTATAATGGTACTAACCTAACAAACACACTAAGTATATAGTATGGCGCAAAATAACCCTAATTAACCAAAGTGGCTAACCGAAGTCAATACGATCAAAATATTAGCCATTTTATAATTATCATCTAATTATATTATTTCGCAGCCTTACTTTTTCCTTACACGCAGAATACTCCACACAATAAAAAACAAAGAATCATTCCTATCTGATTAAATTTGACTGAAACAAAATACACAGAGATTGCTGGAAGCTTTACCAAAGTCTATAGACGGCTACGTTACGGCTCAGAACTCGATTCAACAAAATAAAAATTGGTTGCCTGTAAAGTCGGTATACGGGCGAAAGTTTTACGTGACAACGACTTTGAGTGGTAAAATAATTTTAATGTGAATATTCATTCGTATAGTAGGAAGAAGGATGAAAAACGCGTGCCTTTCACTTTTTATGTCTGTCTCTCTCGCTCTTAGGCGGGACGCGTGCCTCTCACTCGCTCTCATTGTGAGCGCATAACGTGAGCGGAGCGTAACGCAGTTTCTTGAAGTGTCACCCGGCAAACCAATTTATAAGACGTTGTCACGTCAACAACCGGCGTACAGAAACGGCTCTGACGTTTACAAAACGGCTGAAACTCTTAAAAGCAACGCCGCAAGCTTCTCAAATATTGACGCAAAACTAACAAATCGACTTCCAAGTGCCTACGTTGTTTGTTATAAACAATGGCTAATTATACACGGCTGAATTATTCAAAACAAAACCCCTACTGAGTCGTTAAAAACAAAGCCTAAGCTTTTAATAGGCACCTTGAGAGGAGACCACACATTTTATCCTCGTACTATTTTAAAAGTTTTTGGATGGATGGATGTAGATGATGATGATAACATAGATAATGTTACTATTTAACACATAATTTACTAAACGGATTTTGCATTAGCTTTTATAACCTGCGCATCAGCTAGCTGACAAATGGGTCTCGAGGACGAGGCTGCGAGTAAAAGCTAGTATCACAGATTATACCTATTACGATAATAGCTGCTAATAATAGGTCTGATTTGTTGGTTAAGCTGATAGTGAAGTTACTACAGATTGAATTTTGGGTGAATAGTAGCACGGATTTTAGACAACTGGGAACCTTGACTACGGTTCCTGTAAAGTCTCAGTAACAGCGTTAGGTATATCGCGATTAAATCCGTAAACAGTAGTTCAATTTCGGGATCCCTTCTTTTTGCATAATGTTCTTTGTCCTAATATACTTCGGCATAACGATTTTGGCACAATTTGTTTTGGCGTAATAATACTTCGGCATATTTTTTTTAGGCATACATTGTATGTTGGCATAATCATCTTAAAGACTAATTTGTTTTGGCATAAATTTGATTCTCATAACGTTAGTAGGCCTAATGTCTATTAGCATAACGTTAGTAGGCCTAATGACTATTAGCATAACGTTAGTAGGCCTAATGACTATTAGCATAACGTTAGTAGGCCTAATGACTATTAGCATAATACATAGTCTCACGCCTATAACCCCGAAGAGGTAGGCAGAGGTGTATTTCTACACCCACTTTTCGCCAGATATACTTTTTAGTCCCACGTAATAAGGGGCGAGCCTATTGCCATACCGGGCACATTTCCAGACTCCGTGCTGCTACTGAGAATTTCGTGACAGAAAAACCCAATAACACTGCACGACCCAGGAATCGAACCCGGGACCTCCCGATCCCAAGCGCACATTTATGCCGCGAGACCAACGAGGCAGTCGTATAGGGTTTGATGTCGAGTTTTCCGTCTCTACGCAAAGATGGTATTTGCATCGTGTTATCCCTTAGTCGCCTCTTACGACACCCACGGGAAGATAGGGGGTGGTGACACTTATATTCTATGCCGTCAACCACACGGCATTAGCATAATATTTATACATTTAACTTGTAAAAAATGTATATGCTGTGCAACAAAAGTTAGTGACAGAACCGAATTGCTGCAAAACCGACTCCACGTAGTCTTGTTTGTCCTACCCCTAGAGTGTTATTTAAAATCGCGTAGGCGCGTAAGGGCGAGGCGGCCCGCGGGCTGAAGAGCAGGTGGCTGTGAGCGAGCTTCGGCTTGCTGGCCGGCCTCGGCCGCGGCGGTGAGCGAAAGCCGTCTGCGACGATTAGCACGCGTGGGGCCGCCGGAGGCCCGCAGCACCGGAGCCGTGACAGAAGCCCTGCCTGCTGCATGTTGCATGCTGCATGCTTGCTTGTATGCTGCATGCTTGCTTGCATGCTGTATGCTTGCTTGCTTCATACTTCCTACGGCGAAAAATATGCCAAAGATACATTGCCAAAGTTATTATATCCAATTTGTATTGTATTGTAATCATTATGCGTAAATAAATTTATGCTTTAGGATTTTATGCTTTAGGATTTTATGCTTTAGGATTTTATGCTCTAGGATATTATGCTTAAAAAAGTTATGCTTTAGAACTTTATGCTTAATAAATTTATGCATTAGAATATTATGCTTAATAATTATTATGGTTAGCGAAATTATGCCTAAAAAATTATGCGTAAGCTGTTATGCGTAATTATATTATGCGAAAATATAATTATGCCAAACAAAATTATGCTAAGTTAGATTAGGTCTTAAAATTTTATGCAAATGGATAGGGAACCTTCAATTTCAATAATCATTCCTTATTTTGATAGTACAGTTACCTTAATATGCGAGCAATCATGTAACACAATCATGTTCTTACGTAACACATGTACCTCTTCAGGAATTCAAAAGCCAGAATACTTAATAAGCTACATGTTTCATAGCACATAAACATCGCAGTAAGTAAATATTATAGTTGGTGTAACAAAATAAACAAACATTAATTTCACTGTGTCGGTCGGAAATTTTGAAGTCAGACAGAATTTAGGTCCCAGGGAACATAAATATTTTGATACAGTACCGTCAGACTTTGTTAGCTTGGCTCCGCAGTTACCGACTCCACCCTATAATAGCAGCATCGTTGGAAAACTATCTACAATTCTTACATTTCTATTTTGTTCATGGCTCATTATGATATAATGGGACTTGATGCCGTATTTTAAAATTGCGAGAAAAAGCAAACAATAAACGTTGTAACTACAGATGTGAAAATATTATACATTTGAGTTTATTTATGAAGCCCTCGAGTATAATTTGTGCTGAAATTGTGATAGTTGTAATTTTACGACCTTAGTTTGTCCATGTTTTTTTGGTTTCTTCTTGCTTTTGCCCGCAGCTTTGCAGCTCTTGCGTGGGTGTCAACTTGTGCGACAATAGATAGCCTATCTGCTATTCTGAGAAACAACGTTTTTATCAGTATAGTGCAAGCCTCTTAGCGGGTGATTGTACTCGTTATCAACTTTTATTCTAGGACATTACTGGAATCGCAAAAACTAAATCAGATGTACCCTAAAAAATTGGATGTTGATTTCACGAAATGTATGGTAAAGCTGTATTGTTTTTGTGATAGCTATACTACTGCCAAGTTTCATCAAAATCCATTCAATCGTTTTTGCGTGAAAGAGCTCTCCTCTCATCGATCGAGCCTCAAAAACTGTTGCATTTTTATAAGAAACAGATTTGCCACATTCTATCCACAAAAACTAGCAAAATGTGCGCATATACCCACTTAAATAAACAACCTATCTTGTATGATTAATTCTCTACATATCGCGCAAACAAAACCCCAATGTTATAATATGATGTAATTATTGAGCCGAGCTCTGCGCTTGACCGTAGATTGATGACTGTAGGAAGTCCATAGCACTCAAGTAGATGAGTTCTGCAACACATCAGCCAAATCACTTACATGATATAGCATCACGCCCAAATAACTCTGAATAGATAGGCAGGGGTGGTTCATATTATTATAGTTTATGCTTATATCTAGATGGAATAACTTATATTTGTACACAGGTATGCTAATCTTAAAGTTAATTAATTGTATATTATAATTTATAATGTAATAAACCGAAATAAGACGGGCTATATTATGGAAATAATGGTTAGTAACGCTTCAAATGATTGAAGGTGAGGACGAGACCAATTTATGTATATTGAATAAGTAAAATAAAATTGGCGTGAAAATAATATAATATCATCAAACCACCTGCCTGAAAAATTACCGAATACTAAAATTCAACGACACTGCAAGTGTTGGGAATGGAATTTAATTCATGCTCGCATGTAGTTATCAATATAAACTACAATACCTACAATTTAATCCTAAAATATTTGCTATCCTTTTCATTCCACTAACATTATATGCAAGCATAAGCACTTTCCTCCTTCTAAAACTGTAGTAAAATCCAAGAACTCACTACTTCCTCCATTGAGCAAATCAATAGCCAATTATACAATTACCTGCAGCAGCATATAAAACATAAATTTAAGCAGCGGAAACCAAGAGCGTAAACAAGAACTTATCGTCAGCATGCATACGTTTCTGGAACGAACGGCATACGGCACACGGCAATGTACGGCACAGGATGACAGCATAAACATAAATTCCTTACAATACAGCATACTGTTTTGCCGTTTATTTATTTAGGCAGAAGTTAAGGCCAAAATACACGAGCCCCTTTTAGCATTGGTGACCGACGTCGCTTTTTGTAGGCTAATTACTTTGTTGGTTTAATTCAGCTACGCTTCACATCAGTCGCTGCGAACGAGATGATTATCAGGCAACTATTATTGACCGAAGAGCATGCATGAGAAATTTGATGGGAGTGAATGAAGCAAGAGAGATATTATGTCAGGATTGCAAATGGCGTTCTGCCCCTCCGCGAAACAGGCGTGAGTCTATGTATCTATGTATGTGTTATTGACTTAGATCAAACAAACAATAGTAGAATTCTTGTAAATTGCGCAATCTAGATTACATTGCTTAATTGCGCAACTCACATGCAATCGAAAGACAATCGCTGATATTATGTTTTCTGCTGTATATTAACTCACCTCAACATACAAATGATCGTGTATGTGTCTCAGACCTAAAACCTGACGTAACCGTGTCGACTCAAAGGGCTCCAATGAAATTAAGAGTAAGAAATAAGCTTATTATTCCTCGTGATTACGTTCGTCGTCGTACCCTCAAGAACCGAAATGAAAATGAAGTGCTATGAATGTAACGTTATTAATGATTTTAGACGGCTTATTCTCTCTGCAGAACTTAGCTTTAATGTGCTAATTGACTTTCTTAAGTCTCCTGGGGAAACTAGTTTAAGATTTTATTTGATTTTTAGTTGAAATCACTCAGTTAATCAATGTATCCAATGGGATAGATATAAAATTTATTGAATGTTATATAGGCAGCGACAGACAAGTTGAGAGATAAACGGACTGCTATTCAGTGAATTTCGAATAATATGTCTTACTGATAGACCTTTCATTAAATAAACAGGACTTAGTTCACCAGGTTGCGCAAGTTGACAGATTTTGCATGTCTTCCAGAAAATTATGGAGAACTTTCTTTCCGTCAGCTACCTAAACGTGATTAAAATTGTTAGGATTTGAATTCGATATCCTCTGCCTAGCAGTCCTTTGGTGATAGCCTAGTGGAGATCCACTGTGCTATCACTGCCTTATCTTACTGCCTCTAATAACTTTTTCAGTCGTATTATGTGACAACCATTTAGATTAAACAACCGCTGATCGGTTCGATAAAACAATCAATTGATGAATGTAAAATATCTCATTCGTCCACCTTCAGGTAAAACATTCTGAAAAGTGAAAAATCTAAAGAATATTTCACACTGCAAACATGACGTGGAAGTCAAACAACAAGTGACAGTAGTGTTGAGTTACTGTCGCATTCCTCAAAGAAAAATTTGTTCGTGCGCACGGAATTAGTTGCAAAGTTGGCCTTCAATTTACACTTCAATGAAGCACGAGTCAAGCTTGAATACAAATTTTACTTAAAACCAAGCCAATCAAAAGTTTGGAAAGATGCCACCTTACCTGTTGACGGCTTGATTTCTAGTTTAACAGTAGACTTATTTGTATTGAGATCGTAACAAAAGTATTTTTAGAAGCTATTAATAGATAAGATTGCTCTTTTGTTACTTTATAAGACCCGAAATTGTCTCGATGCTGATGTTAGAAAAGTTGCCGTATAAGTATTGTTTGGTTTTCTTTCGGGATAGAAAAATCGCATTAAATACGTGTGTCACAGCACTGACTTACATGATGTGGGATTTTATATTTATTTTATAATTATTGACCTTTGAAAATTATGACTTCATAAAAATGTAACAATATGAATTCAGTTTAAATTAAATAATAATATGAGGCTTAAATATTGGAGCCTGGTATGGTATGTTCACACATACAATCTCCACCAGGCACTCGCGAACAAGTTCAGCTTGCGCACTGAAAGCCTCAGCGGTCATCTCGACTTCCCTTGATGGCGGCACTTGAATATTATCAGGATTGGTCCACATAATCATATCCCGATAATTCCACCGTACAAAGTGTCCTTTGGGTGTATTGACTTATGTTTATGTACCTACCTAATAAAGTAGTATTACATTGAAATATAAGCTTGACTACGTTTGAGTACCGTATAATAAAATTGGTCTAGTACAGCTTTTATAAACTAATCCTAAACTTATTTTAAATTGTCTTTCGGGATATGTACCACGTACCTTTGTTTGGAGTAACCGATATTTCGGCGCTGTTGCAAGCGCTATCTGGATGTACTGAGGGTATTGCGGGTGAATGTATTTTACGAGCAAGTAAAACGGTCTACCCGCTTTCTTACTCGTTTTTTGCGCACAACACCACTATCACTGTTATCGCTATAGCACTGTACCTGATCACGACAAACTACACTCACCACGTCAGCTCGAGGTTTGAGTCTTTTCGTTTCACGGGTTTTACATAGACGGACCAATAACTTTAAATTACCACGGAAGTTTAAATTCCTATATTAAACCTAAACTATTCCAATTTATATATTGGAATGGGAACGTTAAAACGTATAATTGGTTGGAATAGAAGTTATATTTATGATGTCTTATGACAATAATAACTTTTTATTAGAAGAAAGCTAATTAAGATGACTTTGGCTAAGTATCGGAAAAATAAATAAGTAGAAAAAATAGGAGGTAAAGGAATAGTATAGTAGCACAAAATGTTCTTCTAGATCTTTGGGTCACATCTGAAAAGAGGCCGCATCACATGCTGGCAACGCCCATCTGCACACCGCTTCAGAGCATTACTACGCGTTTTCGATCGCTCAGCTTATCTGACTTACGGCCGGTTTATATATTCAATCTGCCCATGGATTTTGAGATTGGTGTTTGACATTTTGTATGGAGTCAAAAATGAATCGAAAATCTCAAAACAATGGATAGATCGAATATTTAATTCAGCGGTTAGCACATCTATAGTAGAAGCGCGCTTATCGTTTCACTCCTTCGTTACGCATCATAGTAGAACTCAGCTACCCCGCACAATTTTAGCGAAAACGAAACTTTATGAAACAAATAAGTATGATACTACCGTACATTATCTTCAGGTTTCCTTGCAGCCAAACCAACACGGTTATTCGATCCCATATAATAGACAGAGAACAAAATATTTCCGATAACCCCGTATCCTTGCCTCACTCAAATTTTGTCTAACACTTTGCAGCAATGACCACGGTTGGTTAATAATACCTGGCCTTTGAGTAATTGTACTGTTACTCACAGACAGTGGCACACTACTAAGTTATGCCATTAACTTACTTATGATAAAACTCTGCAAATAATGATGTCATATGGTTTAGAACCGTTGTTGATTTAAACACTACGCGAATCAACGCTTTGATCATTATATAATTATCTGTCTGATAATTATTTGTCTGATCAAGATAGACACCTTTTTAATGACGACTCTTGACATAAAAATTCAAAGCACCAGATTAGTGAATATAAGTGATTCGACTGAAAAATATTAGGTATACAACATAGCAATTGTTATCCTTATCAATGTTGTTGCAACAGTCCCTCGGGACGAAACTTTTGTTTTTACTATACGAGAATACACTAAAAGAGAACTACAAAACTAGTTAAACAATATTCCATACAGACAGACGGTACATTGTAACATAAATAAACCACGGCCCATATACAATGTTTTAAAATAATTAACGGAGTTCCCTAATTAATGTAACATTACATGACTGAATTTTCCACGCTTCAACATTAAATTGCTCAGCGGTTGAATTTTACGTATGACGTCAGAATGTGGGCAAACTATTAAATAAATAAATGACTGCCATTACTGCAGTTTATTTTCTAAATTGTTTAACATTAATCGTTTAGGTGTAGTGCAGAAAAATATATGATGAGATCGACCTGAAAATGAGCATTTCTTAAATATTTTTGTTGTATCGCTATGCGTCACCTCCTTGTCAACTGATAGTGCAGATTCGATTCCTATACGTAACAGTCAATTATTATTTGATCCAAAAGAAGATTTATGCAGCCACCAACGGTTTGCTAAGTGAGCTCACCTTTCTTGGTGCATACGACAGACGCCCAGCGTCCAGCCCAGTCCCACTTCAGTCTCGCAGATTTTAATCCAACATCGGCTATGCGTATTTTGAATCGAAGAGATTTTTTTATTTTTAAACCGTATCTGTTTGGCACATCAATTTCAATTCAAATCAAAATCTACATACTGTAATTTCAATTAGTGCCAACACATTTGTACAATCAGATAGTACGACTCTATAAACACAGTTTTCCTATAAATAACGTGTGCTCGCAACGTGTAGCAAAACGAACTATGTGGTTATTTATAAATTAATTGATGGCATACCAGATAAATGTGTATTAAATTAAAAAATGCGGCTCTCATGCCAATGGGCACTAATTTTAGAATTGCCACAAACACGCTACATTGTAGTTTATAATTATCATATTTATTTAATATGATGATTTGATTTTATTCCTTACTAGCTGAGCTCGGGATATTAAGGGCTAGTGCTTCTTACCCGTAACTCATAACGTTATATAGTCTTCCTCGATACATGGGCTATCCAACAAGAAGTAATTATTCAAATCGAACGTAGTTCCCCAGATTATCCGAAGTTATGCGTATGTTAAATAGCTAATTGTAACACCCTCCGTGCATTGAGCACAAGAAAGCATCGGACTCAACCGTAAGGATCATCTTTAGAAGTCATTACAAGGAGTAATGACTCTCAGAAACCCCAAAAACTTATCTTAAACATTGAATATGGCTGTTTCTTTAGGATGCAGAGTTAATAAATCAGTCGCTCAATAGAAAAGCAAATCTCTCTAGAAAGCAGACTATGGTCTCCAAGGTGATGGTGTGTATGTGTCATGATAATGAATGTAACACTGAGTCACTTATTCTCTATAACAGGGAGATCATAATATGCCATCAGTTGAGTGTAGGATACCATATAAACAGGAAAGTTAAAACGTATCGCTTTTGAATTTACACTTGTACGTGCGTACTCGGAGCAGCGATAGCCGAGTCGAAAGACCGACGGACTGCTACGCAGAAGGTCTCGGGTTCGAATCCACGGCACACACCAATGACTTTTCGAAGTTAAGTGCGTATTAAATTGTTAATTATCGCTTGCTTATCGGTGAAGGACAACATCGCGAGGAAACCTGCATGTCTGAGAGTTCTCCATAATGTTCTCGAAAGACATGTGAAGTCTGCCAACCCGCACTTGGCCAGCGTGGTGGACTATGGCGTTACACATCTCATAGTGAGAAGAGGCCCGTGCCCAGCAGTGGGACAGTATAAAGGGCTGATGATGATGATGTGCGTACAAATTTTTGCGTCATAAGAATCTCACCAAGTTTGACAACTCAAATCCAGACTTGTACTCTGTAGATATATCCATATAAATAAAATTATAGAATGTTATGCTTTCTCAAGTGTTATATCATAATATGAAAGCTATTTTTACCGTCTCATTCTGTTTATTTGGGGTAAACTTTGGAATGACTTAGCTGATTTTACTATGACTTTTTGTCAACATACAGGATATAATTTATCCTGGATACATTTGGAGATCCAGAACAAAAACAAAAATCCTTATTAAGATATTAAATTTAAAAAATATTTACCTGATATGAATATTACGGATTGTTATATATTTACCCTTTGTTATACTATTCCTATAATTTTAATCACTCGCCTCCATATAATATTATCAAAAGCATGGCGATATCAACTTTATACTGTTTAATATGTTTCATGAGAGCCTTATCTGAACGGTGAGTATAGCATAACTTCTAAAATTAAAATAAATATAAAATGAAAAATGCCTGCAGAAATATGTCCAATGAAATGTAACAAAAATCACAGCTGTATTACCCAAAAGGCTACTCAAAAGTATATGATTGGGTTTCATATACTTACGTGTAACCGTGTGTGCATAAAATACTTTTAAGATTGCCAGGTGTAATATTCTGAGATACATAATGCCGTTGAAACATATTAGTTTCGAATATAATGTTAATACTGTAGATATACTTGGATATTTTCACACATAGTTCAAATTTTCAAGGTCATTCCACTCTCCAAGAGTCACGTTCTCTGAGTCGTAAATAATATCTTTACATACTCAGCGTCAGGGGACTTTGATCTTTGTTGTAAAATAATAAGATCTACTACTATTATAAATGCGAATGTAAGATTTGCATGGGTGACGCAGTGGTTGAAGCAGCCGCTTTGCCGCTTAACACTGTCGTAGTGTTGTGCATTTACTCCCCACACGGTATAATACCGGTATTGCTTTACGTTCTGGACTAATAACTAATTGCGGCATAAATAAACAAGTTTAAAACCCATTTTACTGACACGTATGGCTGTATATCAAAAATCGAAAAGGAGTTAAATTTATTTTTGACTTAGAACTTTTAACACTCTTAATTACGTTACGCTACTGAAAATCCAATCAGCAATTAAATTCCGTAAAAAAACAATAACATAGTGTGTACAGTGCAAGCGAAAATAGACATTGACAATGCGACGAGTGCAATAATACCATAATCATACACATTACACATCCTCCGACCAATAAAGTAGCCACGTAGCGTAACACATTATCGCGTAGAGCGACGTTCTGTAGCACATGGTCGCGTAGAACGTAGTTTTATAGCGAGACATTGCGTACCCCGTCGCCAAGTAGTGGTTCCTCGCGTAGCGCATCGCCGGGTAACGCATCGTCGCAGTATAAGGAGTCACCTAAAACTTTGCTTCGTAAATTTCTAGCGGCAATATGAGAAGCATCTGAACGTTCAATGAGTAGTTATAATATCAACTGCTATCTGAATGAAAATGTGAAAATAAAGGGCTTAACTTATTGATACATTAATTATTCTAGCTCACTGCTTGTAAATCTGTACGCAGCCTTTCAAGACCGTTGCAGATTATCACTAAATGTGTGAATTATTTAAATCTATTTTATAATGTACAGTTATTGATGTAGGGTATTGATGAGATTACATTTCAGATCAATGAGATTACATCTAAATTATTTTTGTTGAACCAATTTTGGGTGATCTTTTTAAATAAATTGGTTCAAAAGATTTTTTATCTATTTCCAGCAGTAATGGAGATGTATTTTTTATAATTAGTTGTATTCATAATTATAATATCTGCTTCTTATTTATATTCCTTCCAACCAGCAAAACAGTCTCAGAACTCGCACTTTTAAGAGTAGTAGGCTTAAAGCGCTCTTATATTTGTTTTAAAACATAGCGTCGATCCTTTATTACTTTTAGACAAGCCGGTATGGCCTCAAGAACGCTCAGTCTTATAACCAAGTCTCATATATGTATATAAGAGTATTTACTAAGACTAGTTGCACTTGAGATAAGCTTGCTCTTATATGGGTATTTTCTAAGCTTGTTTGATTTTATATTAGACTTGCTAAATGCTATTGTAAGATGTCAGACTAATATCAGCATAGCATAAGAGCACTGTGAGTACGTGCATTTCTGATCTTATTTGAAACTAATGTAAGATCAATAGCACTGGATAAGTATGATATTAGAGTAATTTTGGATCAACGTACTTACAATACATAAGACAAGACCCATAAAAGTGCGTTTGATCTTAGATTGATTTTGGGAATAACTAATTTTAATAGTTTTAAGAGTAATTGTGCTGGCCATATTTTATTTAAAGTTTTTAAATTGAATAGTTATAATGGATTGCAAAAACCGCGCGCGCCGACTTCGTGTCCGTATAGCCTTAAGATTAAGTTCTTTTTTTATCTCTGTCGTTTTAAGGTTTTATGTAAAATTGCGAAGAACCCTAATTTATTCCAATATGGAGTTATCTTTACTAAACCGAATGCTAAAATTAGAGTTAACAATCTTACATTAGTCTAATAGTGCGCTTGTTAAATGCAGCTATACTAATGGCGACACTATCAATACAAATTAATAAATAAAATAATTAAACGAGAACATGAAATATCTTATTTAACAAGGCACATGGATTTTGAAGCGTAAAACGAGGTCTAATTAACAGTAAATAATAAATTCCAATACGATTACTTACCGTAAAACTTAAATACACGCACTTGATAATAACGGCACTTTAGTATAAACATTATGTAACTTTACGCAACTTTAATTGTTTACATTTAATTTGAAACGAACACTCACACGAACTTTTAAGTTGGATCTGACGTAAAATTCTCAAAATATTCTAACCTTAGACCAATATAAGCCTATGTAGGCTTACAAGATACGTAAAAGCAATATTAGCCTAAGTCGGCTTAAATTAATTTTGGCTAGATTTCAGTAAGTGCAAACAGCATTCAGTAGACTGATATTAGAACGATATTAAATTAAATATGCTTATAATTGGTGCCCAAACCCAGGCTTATATTATTATATAAGAGTGATGTAAGAACAAAAAAACAGTAGTCTTGAGATTGTTGTTAGCTTAGTTTTTGCTGGTTGAGTAATTCTGTCAACAAAAAAAACGCGACTCTATAGCAGAATGAAAATGTTACTTCTAGTTTAAAACGAAAGAAACAACCTTACATGGCCGACAAATCGATAGAACACCAAAGCTGACAAGGAGCATTAGCAAAAGTCGTAGGTCAAGATTGTTTTCTGAGGTCGAGCTTAGAGAGCTTAAGTTGAGAAAACTGCTCGAGTTTGGCGCAGACAAAGGGGCACCCGGGCCTCAATGTGACGTCCACTTAAAGCTGGAGCAGGTGAACTATGACTCGGCAATGGTAGCTAAGCCCACTGTGCGCTCTGCACACTGCACCGCATTACAACCAACCCTCTAATACTTATTTATAGATCCACTTGTACGGGTTTACTACTAGCCGTTTTAGTGTACAATTAATTTTGTCTCTGCAGTATTAAATGTTTTGTTAGAGGAGACATATTTCTGTGTTCAGCGCCAGTTAGGACGGTAAGTGGAAACGAAAATTGTTGTCTTTGTCTCACTACATGTTTGCACTTTTACTTAGAACAATTACTTACTTCAACAGAGGAAAACGGAAAAGGTTGAAAAACATTGGCACGTGAAATTTCTGTCAAAATGTTTACTCTGGATACGCTACGCCCAACGATTTTATATTTATCTGATCAATACCCCAGATTGATGAGAAGATTGGTGCGATCTGGTAGCTAGGACTTACCGAATTATTTTTTAGCTTTTAGTACATAACCTAACTACTTATTTTGTTAATTGGAATAAAACCGTTTAACATAAAAAATGTTTTTATTTTATTTTATTTTCAAGTTTTAAGTTTTGTTGTTAGTTCATAGTGAGCCCTATTCTACTAATCAAGCCCTTTCATTCGATACCCATATTGGGGTATTTGTGAAAAATATGTAATCCGCCATTTTGTGGCGGCAGATATCCTGGATTTTTCATAGTGAGCTCTATTCTACCAATCAAGCCCTTTCATTCGATACCCATATTGAGGTATTTGTGGAAAATATGTAGGTAATCCGCCATTTTGTGGTGGCGGCCATCTTGGGTTTTTCACAGTGAGCTCTATTCTACCAATCGAGCCCTTTCATTTGATACCCATATTGAGGTTGTTGTGAAGAAATATGTAATCTGCCATTTTGTATCGGCAGCCATCTTGGATTTTTCATAGTGAGTCGCATTCTACCAATCAAGCCCTTTCATTTGATACCCATATTGAGGTTGTTGTGAAGTAATATATGATCCGCTATTTTGTATCGGCGGCCATCTTGGATTTACCATCATAAGGAGTATATTATGTTGTATTGTCATCAAGACTAAGAGTGTGTACCAAATATCAGATCAATCTGTCGTCAGGAAGGGGGTAAAATTCCAATTACTAAATTTGACCCAAACAAACAAATAAACAAACAAATAAACAAATAAATAAACAGGTCAAGCTAAGTAAAACCCTTTAATAAAAACCGATATTAAGATCCGATTACGAGGGAAAGCGCGGGCGGCAACGAGTGACCCACGGCTGATATTTGTTTCCGTATTCATTGCGGATACTTGGAGACGCGCAGGTGTGGACCATATTAATGCGTGTTGGACCTTTGCTTCCTGGCCCCGTGGGAATATTTAAGATGTATTACAAAGGTCATTTAATGCGGCACTCGAACGCCCCCGCTTCGTCTGGATACAGGCACCGCATAAAATTGCTTTAAGTGGACTTTTTTAATATGTGTTCGCCGTTGTTTTTTAAGCAAACCGCTCATTATGTGCCCGTATTCATATTTTAATCGCGCAAATGCTTTCGTTTTAATGTAATTTGTTGTGTGTTCAGCAGTATCACACCGGTTTTGCTGTGTTTGTAAGGTAAAAGTCAATTATATAAGCTAAATATTACCTGCACGGATGGGTTACTGGTTTTATGCGGCAGTCTCACCACAGCCTATTGCAATGTTATATGATGTACGATAAGTTATTATTACAAGTTGCTCTATGGGGATGGACATTTAAAAACCCTAAATCTCGTGGGAACGCAATGGGAACAATTAATAATATTTCCTCACACGGCGGCGACGCGGTTCGCAACCCATCACGTCTCGTTTCCCGCGAGGGCGAAAAGCGGCCTACGGAGAGCAGGTTTGCAACATTGAATGTTGGAGGAGGAATGAACGGCAAATTGGATGAAGTATGTCAGATGATGGATGATAGAAAGATTGATGTTCTTTGTGTGAATGAAACAAAAAGAAAAGGGTGTGAAACCACCAAGCATGGCGCATATACGGCGTATTGGTCTGGGGTAGATAGTACCACCAGAGCCTGTAAGGGAGTTGGTGTAATACTGTCTCCGCGAATGAATGAGTGTGTAAAAGAGTTTGAATGTGTAAATGCTAGGCTACTGTGGATGAGAATGAAAGTAGGACTTACTCGTCTCTTTATTGTGGGGGTGTACGCCCCGGTCAATATAGTTACGGGTATGTCACAACATGAGCAAGACGAAAGGCAGGAGTTTTGGGAGAGTTTAAGAGAGATTTTGAGGAACTGCAAGGATAATGAAAGATTGATCTTGTTAGGGGATTTCAATGGATGGGTGGGAGTAAAGCGAGATGGATTTGAAAGGGTGTTAGGTGCATTTGGTGATGAGAGTGTGAACGAAAATGGAAAAGTACTGCTTGAGATTTGTGTGGAGTGGAGCCTTTCTGTGACAATAAACATATGTATACGCGAGGGGCGAAAAATGTTAGAAGAAGTATGATTGATTTTGTGATAGTAGATGAACGATTGAGAAAGAATGTGTTGGATACAAGAGCATATCGAGGGATCGGCACCCACACAGACCACTTCTTGGTGTTGAGCCGGATAAGTGGGCTCTTTAAAGGATGGCGACACCGAGAGCGAAATGAAAATAGGGTCCTGGAAATAATTAAGGTAGAAAATCTACAAGAGAAAGATGTGTAAGATGAGTATAAACGAAGATTGATAGCAAAATTTGAGAGGTTCGATTGCATAAATGATATGGAAGAATTATGGCAGGCCTTTAAAGAAGAGGTAGTATGTGTAGCGTCTGAAGTATGTGGTGTGATCAAGAGAAGGAAAACACGAAAGGTTAAGAATATATAGTGGGACAAGGATGTACAATCAGCAGTGTCAGAGAAGAAGAAAGCTTGGTCAGATTGGTTGGCTGCCAGAGCAAATGAAAGAATGGGAAAAGCAACGAGTGTAGACAAAGATGAAGCAAGAAAGGAGTTTGTTAGGTCAAAAAGAATAGTGAAAGAAATGGTTAAAAGGAAAAAAGAGGAAAAGAAAGATGAGTTTGATAGCAGATTATCTGACGATTTCCAGAGAAACATTAAGTTTTTCTGGAAATCCGTTCGTGCAGTTCGAGGAAGAACTCAATACTCAGAACACACATCCATCAGAGACGAGAATGGAAAGATAGTAAATGATGAATCTTGCGTGCTGAAGAGATGGAAAGAGTATTTTGAAAGTTTGTTTGAAAGGTCGGCGATAGAGACACCGATAGCTGAAATGAATGGTAACGATAGCAATGATGAAAGCATTATTGGCGTGGATGAGATCGTGAAGGCACTGGCAAGTATGAAAGAAGGTAAAGCTGCAGGATATGATAGGATTACAGTCGAAATGCTGAAGGCTGGACAGGGCATCATAGTTGGTCAGTTGCAGCGGTTATATAACTTGTGCTGGACCACCGGCCGAGTACCTAATGACTGGGCCACAGCTGTAGTTGTGCCTCTTTATAAAGGAAAAGGCTCGCAACAAGATTGCAAAAACTATAGAGGCATTAGCCTTCTCAGCATTGTTGGCAAATTGTATGCAAAGGTACTTATTGAAAGAGTTATGGAAGTAACCGACAAGAAAATATGGGATGTACAAGCGGGATTCGGAAAGGGTATGGGGTGCACGGATCAGGTTTTTTCCTTGCGAAGCATAGCCGAAAAGTTTTTGGCCAAAGGTCAAAAGGTCTATTGCGCATTCGTGGATTTGGAAAAGGCTTACGATAAAGTGGTGAGGAATGAAATGTGGTCGGTGCTGTCAATGAATGGGGTGGACAGCAGTCTCATTCGAGCTCTGCAATCCCTTTATGAGGATTCTAGAGCTTGTGTGAGGATAAACGGGGCATACACTGACTGGTTTACCATCGAGAAAGGTGTTAGGCAGGGATGTGTAGCGTCGCCGTGGCTGTTTAACCTCTTCATGGACAGTTGTTTGCAAGATTTAAAACATAGTGACTGCGGATTAAGGATGAATGGGTTACTCGTCAAATGCCTCCTTTATGCTGATGATCAGGTAATACTTGCATCTTCAGCGGAGGAGTTGCAGGAGATGGTAGCAATCATGCATGGTGCGTTAGAGAGGAAAGGAATGAAAGTGAATGTAAGTAAAACGAAAGTTATGGTTTTTGAAAAGGAGGAATGCGTTACGGCTTGTAATGTTTTGATCGATGGACAGCGAGTGGAACAAGTGAATGAGTTTGTTTACTTAGGTACGTTGTTTACAAGAGATGGTAAGAATGAAGAAGATATTGAAAGGAGAGTTAATGCAGGTAATAGTGTGAATGGAGCTCTGAAAGCGTTTATGAACAGTCAAAACGTGTCCAAAAAGGCACGTTTGGCTGTACATAGAGGCGTGTTAGTGCCTACCCTTATGTATGGTAGTGAAAGTTGGGTATGGCAGAAGAGATTTGAAATTAAAATAAATGCTGTAGAAATGAGAGCACTGAGAAGTATGTGTGGTGTGTCTTTGACCGACAGAGTAAAGAATTGTGTGATACGAGAGTGGTGTGGGGTAAAAGAAGATGTAGTGACAAGCATTGAGAAAGGCATGTTAAGATGGTTTGGGCACATGGAGAGGATGGATGACGATAGACTGACAAAGAAGATATATAAGGCAAGTGTGAATGGAACAGGACAAAGGGGAAGACCTAGGCGGACGTTCTCTGACCAGATTGGAGACATCCTGAAAAAAGGACAAGTCAGAAGTACCCTTAACAGAAGAGCATGCATGAGAAACTTGATGGGAGTGAGTGAAGCAAGTGAGGTATGTCAGGATCGTTGCAAATGGCGTTCCGTAGTCTCTGCCTACCCCTCCGGGAAACAGGCGTGAGTCTATGTATGTATGTATGTACAAGTTTAAAATGTAGGTAATAGTTTACGTCAGCTATTTTTTATTCCCCATTTCAAAAAATCTTTATAATTCAGCTTCAATCAGTTCAGTTATTGTTTAAAGATTAATTATGAATGTCTTCGTTCTTTATCTTCGTATTTGTTCTCCAGGCCGGTCGTTTGGTTCACTGTACAAGTGTACAACCGTATCTAGAATTATATAGCTTATATTTCGTATATGACATGGCCAACTGTAGATTATGAATCAAGTCCGGTGGACTGATTTGCGTTTAATCTTGCAAACGAATCTTGATAATTGAAGTGTACGAAATCTTGTCTCTCAAGTAAATCCGTCGACTACGGTAAACACGTACCTACCCTGAAATATGCTGACAGCAAAGAATATAACTATCCCTTCAGGTTGCTACAGCCAGTCGGTAGTCGCTCTGATGAAAAATAATAGTCTGTCGAATCTGGTTAGACTATTAAAATTACTCCCACCTCTACAAACTTTTACAAGCTACGTAAAACAATTCGATGATGGTGACAACCAATGAAAATAAAACCACTTTTACTGAAAATTAAATACTTAACAAAATCACGTTTAGGGAAACATGGTTAAATCTCTTATATGAAATATTTCCTCAACAATATCACGAAAATACTTCGCGGGGACAATATCACTCCACCCCTTCTATATGCCACACTTACTCCGCCAAAAATATTATCTTTTATTAAGCTATCGTGAGAATCATCTTTCAACTGACACAAAAATATCACAACTAAATATGAAAGAACATTAAAATATTTGAATATTCCCGAGGAAAATCGCACTACGGAATAAAATACAATAATTCCACAATAAGAAAACAGGCGATCGTGAAATATACGCTAAGTTACATAAATAGGTACATAAATATTTATTTTGTACACGAAAATATTCCTTGTTAGTAAACTAATGTATAAATGCGAGTTAACGTCTTGATAGTTTTTTTTATAATGTTGATCTTAAATTTCCAAATATGCGTCGTTGTGAATACAAAATTTGTGAGACAATTTAATGTGAATAATGCACATCAGACATGTTTCAAATTGCTGCTGTGTATGCATTAAGATGTATATAAGATGTATATTTATGTTTTAGTCACTTTTACAATCCGATGTTGTATGACATTGGAGAAGCGCGAGACTCCAACGAAATGAAAGGTGAAATAGGATTGTAGCGACTTTATACATATTGTTAACGTAAGCAAATTAGGTACGACTGACCCGCGTTCCCCCCCGACACGGGCAGTCGCCTCTGTAACTCTGTCACGCCAAGTTGTGCGAAATAAAATACATTTGTGTGTTTCGTAAAGTATGTTTTATTTGATACGGAGTTGGTGCTGAAGACCTATTGTAACGGGTTCTGGTAGTAAAACGCAGAAAAGGTTCTAGATGCGTTTATTGCCGAGTATTGTCTCACTTCCATTGCACGAGTATGACCGACCAACAACACGACACTGGCCTGAACACTAAGGGCTGCAGTCTCCCACGCTGTTCCCTCCGGTAGTGTGTAGGCAGGCTGCTCGAAGGCTGCGCGTAGCGGTAGATCCTCGCAGGCCGTTGGTTCAGCTGGCAGACGCCGGCGGTGCGAGTACGATGAGCAGGGCAGGCCAGACTCTTCAGCAGAGGTGACGCCGAAGGCGATGCAGGAAAGTGTAGCGGTCTAGGAGCGTAGCCGGAGTCTTAACGTGAACCTGGAACCCGTAGCTGGGACCAGGATACACGTAGATACGACGTAGGGTCAGTAGGTACGCTTAGTTATAGTAGGTAGGTAGTAGAAGCGACGTTAGAGTAGCGGTGCCGGCCTCTCTGTCATCCCCTTTATATACCGGGCCCTCCATCAGAGTTCGTGTTGGCGAAGCTTGACCAAATATGGGCAAAACTTACGAGTGCGGACGATGGCCTTCTCTGATTGGCCGAGCGTATGGGCGGTACTGTGACGTACACTCGGTAGGTACCGGTTATACGCTACACTATACACACAGGAATACTCACGTTACATAAACATACTCATACATATACTTACCCACCAAGCTCCCCGTACAGTGGTGACCCGACAAAAGTGAACATTTCTGAAAAAGAAAAAGTGATTAATTCGCGATGTCAAACCCAGTACCGCAAGTTGCAGAACCGTCAGCCATGATGCCAGTAGAACAAAAACCGGATGGGATGGAAGAGAAACCAGATTTGCTAGCAATCTCGCTACAATCCAAGATACCGAATTTTTGGACAGACCAGCCACGGGTATGGTTCCTCCACACCGAGGCCATACTTGCGCCGCAGAAAATGGGAGACGAAACCAAGTTCAACATGGTTGTGTCTCACCTGGGCAAAGAAGCAATTCAACAGGTAACTGATGTACTGACAAACCCACCGGCTCATAACAAATTTGAAGCATTGTGTAGCAGATTACTGTCAGTTTATGAAGAATCTGAGAATAGACAAATCCAGAAACTCATCTCGGAAATGGAGCTAGGCGATCAAAAGCCATCTCAGCTCCTCCGCCTAATGAAGGATTTAGCTCGAGGCAAAATTCCCGACGATACCTTACGCATATTGTGGCAAGGACATCTACCTTCATCAGCACGTGCTATATTAGCGGTAACGGAAATCAAGGACTTGGCATTATGTGCTGACAAAATTACAGAGACGACTCGGCCTTGCGTTACTGAAATTGCGCAGGTCTCAACTCCGGATATAAACAGCATTATGGCAGAGATAGCCAAGATAACCACAAGGTTGGATGAATTAGATAGATCAAGGTCAAGGCCAAGGCACAATGCCTATAACATTCGGCGTTCGCGTGGGCGCAGTACTTCTCAGGCTCAATCGAAACGAAACCCAGAATGGTTATGTTTCTACCACTTCAAATTTCGCGACTAAGCGAAAAAGTGCGTCAAGCCATGTAACTGGAAAACACAGGAAAACTAGAACATGTACAGGCAAGGGTGGATGACTGTACATTTTTATCCTCCCACCGTTTATGTATAGCCGATAGAAATAGTGGACTAAAGTTTCTCATAGACACAGGCGCGTGTGTATCAGTTATCCCAGTGAATAATAAACGGGTTAGTGATAACAAGTGCAGTGACTATACATTGTACGCAGCGAACGGTTCACCAATAAGAACCTACGGTACTCAAACTTTGCTGTTAGACTTTAAATTACGACGACCATACCGTTGGACATTTATAATCGCGGACGTTAAACAACCGATAATTCGTGCAGACTTTTTAAATAAACATAAGTTACTAGTGGACTTAAGTGGACGTAAACTCGTGGATACAGCGACAGAGATCAGTGTTATCGCGTCTTTAGTGGAACAATTCGAACCACCGATACAAACCGTGGACAGTAATCACCCGTATTACGAACTCTTACTCAAGTACCCTGACATTACGAAACCAGTGTTATCATTTCGGGAACCGTCACGGCATGGAGTGTACCATCACATTGAAACCTCTGGACCACCAGTGTATGCGCGGGCCAGGCCGCTACCACCAGCCCGATACAACAAGGTGAAAGAAGAGTTCCGTGTGATGCTTGAGATGGGTATCTGTAGACCATCTAAGTCACCATGGGCCAGCCCTCTGCATGTGGTGCCGAAAAGCAATGGAGAACTTAGACCGTGTGGGGATTACCGCAGATTGAACGCGATTACAAAGCCAGATCGCTACCCGACACCACGGTTGCGGGATTTTACATACTTGCTGGCAGGTAAGCAAGTATATACTAAACTAGATATACGCAGAGCGTACCACTGTATCGAAGTCGCCCCCGAAGACGTAGAGAAAACAGCCATAATCACGCCGTTCGGATTGTTTGAATTCCCACGCATGAGTTTTGGTTTGAGAAACGCTGCTCAAACATTCCAACGTTTCATGAACACAGTTGTGTTACAAGGACTGGACTTCTTATTCTGTTATCTCGATGACGTAATCATCGCAAGTGACGTCACACATCACAAAGAATGCTTGGAACAAGTATTTGAACGATTCAATAGATATGGCATTTCGATTAACATCGCTAAGTGTTGTTTTGGTCAAACTAAAATTGAATTCCTAGGATATGAAGTATGCACAGAAGGGAAACGACCGCTGGACGATAAGGTTCATGCAATTAAGGCCTTTCCCAAACCGGAAACTGTCGACGATTTACGCAGATTTTTGGGGATGGTGAATTTTTACCGCAGCCATTTTCCAAATGCCGCATCTTATCAATCTATATTGAACAAATTTTTACATGGCGCTAAACGAAAGGATAAAACTGTTATTCAATGGACTGAACAGGCAAAGAACGCGTTTATACAATGTAAAGATAGCTTACAAAGCGCTTGTACATTGTACCATCCAGCCGAGAATGCACCGTTAGCGCTAATGTGTGACGCATCCAATACAGGTATCGGCGCTGTGTTACAACAATATGCAGACAATACTTGGAGGCCACTCGGATACTTCTCGAAAGCATTATCTACTGCACAGCAGAAGTACTCCACGTACGACAGAGAACTCTTGTCAGTATACTCGGCAGTTCAATATTTTCGATACCTACATGAGGGACGTAACCTTACGATATATACTGACCATAAACCATTGGTTTACGCATTTACGAAGATTGGTACGGATAAGGAGACTCCAGGGCGTACACGGCAGCTCATGTTCATCAGTGAATTCACTACGGATATTCGCCACATAATAGGTTCCGAGAACTTAGTAGCGGACGCGCTATCGCGCATAGAGACCATACTATGCCCGACAGTTATTGATTACGCAGCTTTAGCAGATGCCCAAGCGCGCGACGCTTACGTCATGAACGTATCGAGTGACGGCATGAGAACACAACTACGACGTGTTCAGTTGCCTAACTGCGAAAAAGAGGTGTACTGTGATTTTACTAACGATCACATTAGAGCTTACTTACCAGAATGTTTTCGGCGAACAGCATTCAAGAGCGTGCACGATTTGAGTCACCCTAGCATACGTACTACTCGTGATATGATCACCAAGAAATTCTTCTGGCCGACGATGAACAAGGATATCACATTATGGGCCAAGACATGCGTGCGCTTACAAGAATTTCCACCGTGTGGCAGGTTCGAACATATTGACGTAGATCTCGTGGGTCCCCTGCCTACCTCGTCGCAAGGTTATCGTTATTGCGTTACTATTATCGACAGATGTACGAAATGGCCTAAGGCGTTCCCGGTGACAGACATGACCGCAGAGACTGTAGCCAAGACTGTGTATGAAGGCTGGATCACTCGATTCGGATGTCCACACAAAGTGACCAGTGACCAAGGTCGGCAGTTTGAGAGCTCATTGTTTACTCATTTGTTACGATGTATGGGAATAGATAAGTCACGCACTACAGCATACCACCCACAAAGCAATGGAGCAGTAGAGAGATGGCATCGCTCTTTCAAGGTCGCGATCACAGCTCGCCTCGAATCATCAGCATGGGTAGACGAATTGCCAACCGCAATGTTAGGTTTACGCGCAGCAATTAAAACAGACAGCGGCGTAAGCCCCGGTGAAATGGTGTACGGTCAGGCACTGAGTCTTCCAGGCGAATTTTTCAACACAAGCTCACCGATCGTAGCGAACCAAGAAACCTTAGTCGAGAAGATTCGCGACACAATCAGAAAATTCAAGCCAGTCTCTAGAAACCTTCGCGATTCACGAACAGTTTTCATACATCCGGATCTTACCAGTACCGAATTTGTTTTCGTGAGAAACGACGCGGTACAGAAAACATTCCAATTTACGTACAACGGGCCATACCGAGTCGTCAAACGGGAAAACAAAACGTACGTCATACAACAGGAAGATAAGCAAACACGTGTTTCGATCGACCGTTTGAAGCCAGCATACCTTTTGGCAGACGAGACCGTACCACTGAGACGCACATCGTGCGCTGTACGGCAGACCCCAGGTACAGTAGGACGGTCTTAGGCACCCACAGTTATCGTACCGCAGAGAGGTTCTACGAACCAGGCGCTACCGGAATATAGCGCACTTGGTACAGATAAAGGGCCGCCAAAATTAACAAGATTTGGTCGCGTTAGCAAGAAACCAGCACGTTACTTATTACTTTTAGGTAGTACTTTTTACAAAACTTTTACATACATTTATTGTTTACTTTTACATATTTACAGATATATTAGATTTTTACGTATTTTGTTATATCCAATGACTTTTGATTATATACATTTTTACATAACGAGACAGTAACCTTGTTTCATATCGTTATTATATAAAATCATTTCATTGTTCTTTGTAACCAACATTGTGGTGTCGTATTTTATATCGTTGATATTATAAACGTTAAGTTTGTAGTCAAGGGCACGGTACTTTGCAAGCTAGCATTTCGTAATCAGGTGACCACACAGAGCGTCATATTATATAGGTAGTTAATTTCGCCGCCGATGTTGAAATAATATTTTATACTTACGTCTATAAATAGCGTTATATTTTATATCATTCATAATTAATACTTTGGACGAATTAGTTGATTACAATGGGAAAGACTTATAGCAAGGAAGAAGTAGTGGTAGCCCAGAACGGAAGTCAAGTAGAAGCTCGTTTGTCTAATCATGATATACTTATGATGATTATCTTAACCATTCTGCTCAGTCTCATAGTGTTTATAGCGTGCAAGCAAAGTAAAGGCTGCATCAAGAAGTGGCTTCGGAAAGAGATTGCCGGCAACGCTGTCGTCTCGAACATTCCAACCATAGCAGCGACGATGCGAACTCAGCCGCAGCAACCAGCAGCGGGAGTTACCACGACTATACCTACCCAAATAGGTAACAACATACCGTGAATACGTGACTATCGTGCGAGCTCTGTGAAACTGCGAAATGCTAGATTCCAAACCGTTTGGTAGTGTACTTTAGAATATTTTTCACTTCGTAATTGCTTTTGAATTGTAATTTTTTTGGTAAGAGGGGGTGTAGAGTAGCGACATTTTACATATTGTTAACGTAAGCAAATTAGGTACGACTGACCCGCGTTACCCCCCGACACGGGCAGTCACCTCTGTAACTCTGTCACGCCAAGTTGTGCGAAATAAAAGACATTTGTGTGTTTCGTAAAGTATGTTTTATTTGATACGGAGTTGGTGCTGAAGACCTATACACACAGGAATACTCACCTTACATAAACATACTCATACATATACTTACCCACCAAGCTCCTCCGTACAGGATCTTTAACACTGATAAAACAAAACAATACGCAGTTTTCGAATAAAAATAAAAAATGCTTATTTTACTGACGTTTAAGGCAACTGTCTGACTGGTTACACACGCAAAGCCGCTGCTACAATTTCGAAAAAATAACGCAAGGAAATCGAACTCTGTAAAGAGAAATGAGCTGTATATTTCATTTTTTCATTCTTCTTGAGTATAATCATAATTGCATGTTGTTTTATACTTTAAAGTAAATTTATAACTGTCTGTGGTATATGGCATATTGGTATCTCCGTTAGGCTATCGCTGCATATATTTTACATGCGGCTACATATAGAAATATGAACAATTTTATTCATCGTGTAATTTGTTAATGTGTTATTTGATTATAATACCAATAATAACCTTTAACAGCAAATAATTATAATTGAATGTCTAGAATTACCGTAGCCAGGCAGGAAGGCGTATCAGAAGTGCGCAGTGGAAGATGTAATACATCTACCTGGCCACGATAGATAATGATCCAGACACAATGCACTGCGTTGCACATTGATGAATTGAAATCAATCAATATCAATATTATATTTCACTTACCCGATATCTTTGCTGATGTCAGGCTTGAGCTAAATTAGACACATTCATACAAGTATATTGGCCAAAATAAATGAATGAAGTATCTTATACTTAGCTATTAAGCTGCAAACGCGACGTTTTCAGGACACGTTGGCACGTGGACGTCGATACCGGATTCACAATTTTCACAAATGTCAATCAATAGTTCACAATGTCTTTTATCACAATTTACCGTTGCCAGCACTAGATCAGGCGGCATTCAAGACGGTTTACTCAATTTAATTCAATTCGCGTTAATTCAAAAGGCGATATTTTACGTACGAGACGACCAAGACCGGCGTGATAATTTTTCAAGGCGGCAACGGAAGTGACAGTTCAGTGTGACCATTGTCAGAAATTTTCAATAGACTAAACAATATGTTACTCAATCGATCTAATCGATTTGACTTATAATAAAAACTAATTCTATTTCAAACGTCCATCCGCCCCGGACCGGCCTACCGGTCCGCTAATCGGTTGGTAGACGTGACAATGTTGCAACCGCTCTCCTCAGAATCGAACCGTCCACCAAGACCTCAGCAAATCGGGGAACTCCATCAGCCCCAGTTACCAAACGAAGGATGCGCCCCCTGCGCCATCTGAGTGGCGGAAGGTTAGCCTCCTTGATCAAAACGAGGTCACCAATCTTGGGTGGATCGGTCTTGTCGGTCCACTTAACGCGTTGCTGGAGTATGTGCAAATATTCCAAATTCCAGCGTTTCCAAAAGCTCTGAGTAATCTGGCGTACCAATTCAAAACGCGAGAGACGACCAGGTCTCGTATCAATATAGGGGTACTCAGGCAAGGCGACAAGTGGGCGACCAATCAAAAAATGGCCCGGCGTAAGGGCCTCCAAATCATTCGGATTTGAGGAGATCGGGCACAACGGCCGAGAGTTCAAAACGGCCTCGATCTTACAAAACACAGTTGCGAGTTCCTCAAATGTAAGGACAGATTCACCGATTGTCCTGCGCAAGTGTGTTTTGGCCGATTTTACGGCGGCTTCAAAAATACCACCCCAGTGTCGACAATTTGGTGGGGAAAACAACCAATTTATCCCACGTCGGGCAAGCCTATCACCTATATCAGCTTTGTTGGTTTCAAGGAAATTAACAACATCATTCAAATAATTATAGGTGCCCTTGAAGTTAGTGCCGCAATCAGAACGGATTAAGGAAGGCAGCCCTCTGCGGGATACAAATCTGTCAAATGTAGCTACAAACGCCTCGGTCGTAAGCGAGGAGACCAGTTCCAAGTGTACGGCCTTTGTGGAAAGACAAACAAAAACACACAAGTAGGCCTTAACAGTCTTGCTGTTTCGAAGTGTCGATGTTTTCACCAAGAAGGGACCAGCGAAGTCCGTGCCAACACCGTCAAACGTCCTGCTTTCAGTTACGCGATCTGCCGGTAAGTCCCCCATCAAGGGCTGCATGGTAGAAGCCTTGAGCTTATAGCAAGGGATGCAGCGAAAGACTACACTCCGAATAATTCTTCGGGCAGACAAGATCCAAAACTCGCGTTGCAAAATGGCCAAGAGCGCATTACAACCAGCATGCGAATTTTTAAGGTGACGGTCAGTTACCAACAAGCGTACCAAATGACCGTCCTTAGGTAACAAAAGGGGGTGACGTGCAAGAGACCCGTATCGTCCAAAAAGGGGTTCAATTTAGAGACAGCTCCCGACAATTTCGATCTCCCTGATTTAAGGATAGCAATCTCCTTTTCAAAATGCGCCAATTGCACAGAACGAACCCAAAAGGTGAGGGGCTCCTGTCGTTCCTGTGGTGAGATCAACGGTGTCAGTCGTTTCTGTTGTGGGTGCCTAAAGTTAAAACAAAACGCTTTATCCAAGCAGTAACACCTAACAACTTGTCGAGGGAGCTGTAACGATTTAACAAAAAATCGGGGTCGAAGGCGCATTCCACCTTCTCAAGAGCGAGTGTTCGTAGACCCGGCAAATTAGAAGTATTCAAAACTGGCGTTCGAGGCCAATCAATTTGTGGTCGACTCAACCATTCCGGACCCCACCACAGCGAATGACCTATCAAACTAGGCGTCAAGCATCCGCGCGAGGCACAATCAGCGGGGTTGAGCTCACCTGGCACGTGTCTCCAAACAAGCTTGACTTCAGATTTTTGTATTTGGGAAACGCGATTAGCGACAAATACCTCCAAGGTGTGGACAGAAGCCTTCAACCAACAAAGAACAATTTGGCTGTCTGTCCAGGCGTAGGTCCCATTAATACAAATGCTTTTACCCAAAGTGTTAGACACGTGGTTCAATAAGCGTACAAGTAGGGCTGCTTCCGAGAGCTCCAATTTCGGAATGGTCAGAGATGTCCGAAGGGGTGCAACCTTGCTCTTCGCCATGATCAGGGAAACCCTCACCTGACCTACTGCACTAACTGTGCGCAAGTACACCACGACCGCGTGACCACGTTCCGAGGCATTACAAAACCCGTGAAGGGTGGCCTTGTACTTCCCGAGAGGAAGGATGGGACGAGGCAAGGAGATCTCGTTGACGGCAGGAAGTGAGGATACAAAAGGTGTCCATTCCTCAACAAGAGTGCCGTGTAGAGGTTCGTCCCAGGTCAATCCTGCTGTCCAAAGCTTCTGCAAGAAGCATTTTGCCCAAAATATAATTGGACAGATCCAACCGTTCGGATCAAAGGTTCTGGCGACAGTAGACAATACGAGACGTTTAGTCCAAGAACAAGGCAATTTCAGGTCTACGTTGTACGTAAAGATGTCTTGGACTGGTCTGTACCGAACGCCGAGAAAAGCCATCATGGCGGGGTTGTCAAGAATCTCAAACAAATGTGGATCTTGCTGATGATCCTCTGGCAAGCCTTCCAAAAGCGCTGGTGAGTTGGAAATCCATTTGCGCAACTCATAACCAGCGGAGGCCAAAATACCTATCAATTCGTCCCGCAGGAGGATCGCCTCGTCCGCTGTGGAGGCGCCCGAGCAAATGTCATCGACGTAAATATCGTCCTTCAAGATGGCGGAGGCTCGTGGGAAACGTAAGCCTTCGCGGTCTGCGAGCTCCCAAAGAGAACGTATTGCCAAGTAGGGGCTTGACCTTAACCCGTACGTATAAGTATTGAGCTCGTAGATGACCATGGGATCACGAGGAGACTCTCTCCAAAGGATCAGCTAAAAGCGACGGTCATCAGGGTGGATAATAGTCTGCCTGAACATCATTTTTATGTCGGCCACAAAGACAACCTGATGTCGTCGGAAGCTGGTGATGACGTCACAAAGGTCCTTGACCAACTTGGGACCAGAATGCAAGCACTGGTTCAAGGATACGCCTGTTGAAGTCTGCGCAGAACCATCAAACACTGTGCGCAGCTTGCCAGTCGATGGCTTCAATACCGCATGATGCGGGAGAAAGTAATGCTCCACCGAACGCCAATCCAAATTTGACACAGACATGTGTCCCAATTGTTCATATTCTCTCATGAACTCAATATACTTCTGTCTGAGCTCCGGATCACGACCCATGCGGCGCTCCATGGCCAATAACCTCTTTTCGGCTAAAGGTCATGACTTACCAAGCGGAGGCCGAACAGACAGGAAGGGTAGCCTCGTAATGATCCGACCAGAAGGGAGTCGACCAGTGTTGTTCTGGAAGAACAGCTCGAACTCCTCATGTTCTGGATTCAAACGGGCAGCTTGAGGGGGCTCCTCTACCTCCCAAAACCTCTGAACCGCATCAGAGAGAGCGGAGCCTACAGCCAACAAATTGTCAAGTTCAGGTGGAGGGGGGTCCCTAGGTACAGGTCCCATCAAAGCAAATCCAAATATGGTCGGGATGGCAGTCAAACCATTTGGCACCAAGACCCGTTTCCCACCAATCAAAATTCCACCGAGGACATCAGAGCCAATCAACAAGTCGATTTGTCCCGGTGTGTCAAATTTGGGGTCTGCCAGTTCCAATCCCGATGTCAAATTCACCACAGCAGCAGGTAGCTGCTTCTGTGGGTGCATACCCAAAATATTCTTCAACACAATAGCCGAGGTTTTAATCCTCGGGTGTGAAGGTTCAACAGGGCCAAACAAAACCTTAACTTGCCCTTCAACGTTAGAGGCTACGTCACCTATGCCCCGTATACAATTTGGAAAAGAGCCCATATTTAATTTAACCTGCCCTACCAAATAAGTCGAAACAATGCAACCTTGTGACCCTGTGTCCAATATAGCACGGACAACAACAGAGGTCCCCGTGGGTCCCCAGACCCTAACAGCAACCGTTGGTAGGATAACGGTCACAATGGGGTAGGTTGGCTTTATAGGGCAGGGGTCAATGACCTATTGTTGCCTGGGTGGCGACCGTTGGCCAGGACCAGGCAACTCAAAATGAGAGTGCGGCTTGAAGTCCTCAAAAGCGCGATGACTCGATCCGCGCGCCATCTGTGGGGGGTCATAATGACGCACCCGCCCAAAACGAGGTGGGCGCGAGTCAAGGCGGGGACGCTCCGCCAAAGGAGGGGAATACCTGGGGCAGCAGTCATGGTGCTGGTGATGTTGAGCGGTCGCACATTCAGCTGCGCGAGAGAGAGGAGGCGTGCGCACGCTACGGTTCTCCAAGCGGGGTGAGCGGCGATCAATTAAGCGAGGCGACTCTCGGCTGCGTCTCGGTGAGCCTCGGCTGCCACCTTCAAAACACCCGCCCGTGCGCGGCGTCGGCTGGTTGGACAAGCGGCCAACCTCTCTGGCATTCACACAGAGAATGTCCAAATGCTGTCCTCCACAGTGAGGACAGGGGCGAGAGTTTGGGCAGTCTAGCTGGTAGTGGGACCCCAAACAAGAGAAGCAAAGGCGGCGGGCATTCGCGATGCGCCTACGAGAGGCGACATGTAGAGCCAAGATTGCCCTACAACTGGCCGTTCTGTGCCCCGTGACCTTGCAGTAGGAGCACTCCGCTGGGCTCTGCGTGACCGCAAAGCGAGGAGGGCGCCGGTCAACATTGGCTCGGGTGTGAACGCGAGCCTGCTCCTTGACCTTGGGCGGCTGCGTCTTAGCCGGCGTGTCACCACCGGAGTTGTCCAAGACCCGGCACTCATCCTCCAGGAACTTCTCCAGGTCAGCAAAGGGGGGCAGATGGGTCGCGCTATCCCCACCAAAACGCTGTTCAAAACGCGACCTCAGGTCGGCAGGCAGCTTTTTCAGCACAATGTGCACCAATAGATAGGACCATAGGTCCACGGGCAGGTCAAGGCACTTAAGTGCGTTGATGGCCACCAAAAGCGGGTTCAAAAGTTGGGTGCGCAACCCAGAGACCCGAGTGAGCGTCGGCAAACCCAAAATCTGCTCGATGTGCGTGTCGGCGAGGCCACGCTTATTATGGTACCTACGGGTGATTAGGTCCCGAGCCGTCTGGTACGCCTCGTCAGACACGGGCAGATGCTGGATGAGGCCCTTAGCCTCCCCGTCCAGAACCGACATTAAATATGCCAATTTTTGTGCTGGCCGAAGGTCAGCCCTGTCATTGACCAGGCTGTCGAACAAATTAACGAAGCCCAGGTAGCTTCCTAGGCAGCCATCAAAATGGGGGAGGTCCAAAGTAGGGAGCCTACTCACCAGCCCCGGTGCTGACCTAGGAAGCTCCTGCTTCAGGCCGGGTTGCCCTTCCCTATCGGCAACTAGTTGTCTCGCACTATTGGAGACAGCATCATACAGGTCTAAGACCTGGGCATAGTCTTCGCTGACCTTATTTCGCTGGTCAGCGGTGAAATCATTGACTGACACTTCGAGACAGCAAGCGCTGAAAGAGCGGAATTGCTGTTCCACACTTGCCAGGCGATCGTCAATCCGCTCGTACCTTTGTAGTAAGGCCTGCTGCCGATCAGGCTGGTTCACTAAGGCACTGGCCGAGGCAAACCAGCGCAAATCTGATGCAATAGCACCAGCAGCCGCACGCAAGTCCTTGATAGCTGACATAATCAAATTTCAAAAGAGCCCGGACAAGCTTTAAATAATCTTAACAATTAAAACTTAATATTTGTTAATTCTTTGAAACCAACAAAGTATTAGCCTGTTTACTGCTGGTACAAGCAAGTGACAGGTATCTACTGCCCAACAAAATTAATAGTTTCAATATATTGAAACAAACACAAAAGTTATCAAAAGTTGTAACTTATAACAAATTAAAAGTTGAAACTTCAAATTAATTAATGAATTATTTGCAACTGACAGACTGGCTGTGTTATTTGAAATATACAATAGTAAGTAAGCACAGAATATGTGTTACCTAGCAATATTATCTATATATTATAACAAACAAAGGTTTATCAAAAGTTTGGTTGTTATAAGTAATGATTCAAACTTAATATAATTATGAGATAAACTAAATTTACTAAATTTATTGATACATACAGCTGTTATGTATCCAAACAAACTGACTTATTAATGCAACAACAAATTTAAGTTAGATTTCAACAATACAAATCAACAATTACTGATTGAGGTTATGTATGACATGTGTTTCAAATTATCTAGGTCAACTTATACAATTAAATATTATGTATTTTAGACAATACTGACCTGAGAACACTATAACACAGATTACAAATGAGATATATAGCTCATACAACACCAATCTGAGTTCAGATACAATCAACGGCTAAGATACAACAGCGGCTAAATTTCAACTACAGCTCCGCACCAAACATTATGTCTAGAATTACCGTAGCCAGGCAGGAAGGTGTATCAGAAGTGCGCAGTGGAAGATGTAATACATCTACCTGACCACGATAGACAATGATCCAGACACAATGCACTGCGTTGCACAGTGATGAATTGAAATCAATCAATATCAATATTATATTTCACTTACCCGATATCTTTGCTGATGTCAGGATTGAGCTAAATTAGACACATTCATACAAGTATATTGGCCAAAATAAATGAATGAAGTATCTTATACTTAGCTATTAAGCTGCAAACGCGACGTTTTCAGGACACCTTGGCACGTGGAAGTCGATACCGGATTCACAATTTTCACAAATGTCAATCAATAGTTCACAATGTCTTTTATCACAATTTACTGTTGCCAGCACTAGATCAGGCGGCATTCAAGACGGTTTACTCAATTTAATTCAATTCGCGTTAATTCAAAAGGCGATATTTTACGTACGAGACGACCAAGACCGGCGTGATCATTTTTCAAGGCGGCAACGGAAGTGACAGTTCAGTGTGACCATTGTCAGAAATTTTCAATAGACTAAACAATATGTTACTCAATCGATCTAATCGATTTGACTTATAATAAAAACTAATTCCATTTCAAACATTGAATGTAATTAACTATTTCAATACTGTGATAAATACGGCAAATATTTTAGTAATTAAACTGTGTACGTTGTAAATCAAAGCGTATTGTAATTTAAAAAACAAGTTCTACCGTATTTTAATTAAATGTACATTTAAATTATTCATTTTAGTTGTGGATACAGGGATAGTTTATACATTTTGTTTACTGCCTATAGAGCAGGCATACAAACATAAATTAATAGGATATTTCTTATTTAAACGCAAAACATAAAATAAAAGGCAAACATAAGAAACAATCAGAATATGCTTATGGTTTTTTTTTTCTCTCGACATGATAATATAATTTTAGACATTTTTTATCAATCATAATAATAATTGAAAAGGATCATGGGCGGAATCGTCCCCACCCATCAACAGAAATGAAATGTAGCTCAATCGACTCATCTTGGCAATATGATATTTTTTTACTATGGTGACGTTGCCCAAATACATGGGGTTTTCATAGTAATTAACGTTTAAACAAATATTTTGTTGACGCATTATTGACGATTAATTGTAAAATTATCTATTATAGAAAGTCGTAGTACATTCTACCACATTCACACAACACCATCTAGTCCCAAACTAAGCAGAAGCTTGTAGTATGGGTACTAGATAATGGATAAACATACATATATACTTCTTTTTTTTGTAAATACATACATATTATATATAGAAACATCCAGACCAAGACTAACATCTATGTTCATGCACACAAATGTTTGACTTGAGCGGAAATCAAACCCGTGACTTTCGGCGTAGCAGTCGCTTACACTCCCGCGGCGCCAACCGGTCATCAATATAGTATATAAAAATAGACCAGTATTATTAACACTCTATCTATTACTATTGTTATTTGCCTACTATGAGTATTATAAGAATGAATATTAGAAAAACAATGAATTTAAATTATTCATAATATATATTCGTGTTCTAATTTTGCTTTAGTCTGTACTGTCCCACAGCTGGGCAAAGGCCTCCCCCAGATCTTTCCACGCTCTCTTGTCTCCTGCAATCTCAAGCCAACTCTTGTGGTAGGCGTCTAGGTCATCTCGCCACCGTTTTCGGGGCCAACCCCGGCGACGACGACTATTTTCTGGCACCCACATTGTCGAGATTTTCGCCCAACGATCTTCATGTATACGGCTGACATGGCCCGCCCAGTTCCATTTAAGGTTAGCAGCCTTGTTCCCACATCTTCAACTTTAGTTTTTTATTTTTGTATTATTCGTTCATAATCATTTAAATGTAAGTATATGATTAAAAATACATTATTTTTATTTTGTATCGTTACTAAATCATGTTTTGTACTGTAATATAACCATAATGTTAAAATAACATGCAAGTGTAAAATGAAAATATAGGTTAATTAATAATAATCAATTGTTTTTTATGGGTATATCCCATGAATTTAAGTAAAAAGAAGGATGATTATTAAATAGTGGATACTTAAGGTACACATTGGCATCAGTCCCATGTGTGTTGGTATATGGGGACGGAGCCCATACGTTTTCGCCCATAGTCCTTTATTCTAGTATCTACACCAGCTAATAGATTTTTTTTATTGGTCTGTTCAAGTTCCCGGGACGAAAAAGACCTAGATTCTGCCAATAAATTTGAATTGGAAATATCGATCACTGCCTATATTGGTTACTAGAAAAAAAAAACAATGCTTGTTTTCAGATTATTGCCATTTTCTGCTAAATAAAACCAGAATTTAAACTAGTACTAGTAGATAGGAAAGACTTCAAAGGATACCTTATTTAATTCAATATGACATTTTTCTCAATGAATCGAGGAGGTGGGGCTTTGCTTTACAAGTGTGTGAAATGTCGATCTTAAATTGGAATATCAAATAAATGCAGCACAATGACTAGGACTAACTAACTAATACTAATTAAAACTAGAATCATATTTAGTGCTCATTTTGTAATAAACCCCAATAAAAGCAAACAAATTTCTAACGTAAAACTGATTAAACCGAACCTTTACAACGTGGCCTCGTAGATTAAAACTATCAAGGTCCACCGTTATTGCTGCAATTTATCTTAATGAATTACCGATCGTACAGTCGCCGATGAATCGTTGGTTGTATAATAACAACAACGATTGGCCTGTAAGTGATCGCTTGTAAGCCGCAAGCTCGGTGCAAAGCCTTCAAATCAAACAAGTGTTCGTTGCCAATCAAGTCCCGTTATCTGATTCTGTGATTCTGCCATCCGACCCAATCCCCTCGTGCGATGGGATCGTTCTCAATGAGGGATAACGCTTCAATATTTTGGACTATGATTATTTGTTTAGCTATTTATTTGTGTAATAGCAAACAGTGGAAGCCCGCGTGACTTTATTTAAATTATAATTAAGTACGCTATTAACATTGTAGTTCACTTTTGTTATTATTTAACGATGTATACGTAAAATTAACGAGATATTATCAGATATAAAACTCCTTGTAGTGATCTAACTAGGGGTCGGTTTAGAAACATCTAATTAGCCGACGAGGTTCAAATTGTTTCTTTGAATCCTTTTTTGTAGCCTATGAGCCTTATTTTTTTATCGGAATTATTCATAGATTTCGATCTGGTGTTTAGATGGTTCTATAGTCAAAGCATCAAACAGATAGACGATATTTAAAAAATATATATTTTCAATAACCTAATATGTAGTCAACTTAGACATTTAGTAATTATGATAGAGATAATTAGGTTTTCTACGAAGCAACTGTTGTCTAACCTCCGCAACCCAGATATCTAGCGATTGTATGGTTTAGAGTCCACGATATTTCACAACAATTGCCACGGTTTGATTTTGCCTTTCAAACACGGTTCAACAGACATTTTGTCATCGAATATGCATAGAATGTAAGAAATCAGTGGTCCGTATAGGTACTTTAATTATATTTTCTTGCACTGAATATCTTTGAAGCTCTGGTGAAATTATACAAGCACGGTGACAGATTAAGAAAATAAAGTGTTACTTAGTACTTTTTAGTTGACTGTTACGACAACCATGGCTATGGTTGTCGTAAAAGGCAACTAAAGAAAATACACGAAGCCAATGTTAACTTGGCGAAGAGATAGGAAACCCTATACCAACCCATCTGGACAGCGTCATGTAATAGGCCTAATTCTCCTAGTGGCTCTCAATTTAGAAGTCCAGCAGTGGAGTGCGGAAGGCTGTATGATACGCGCTTTCGATAAATATTTTTTACATATCGGCAATTTCCATAAACATTAAATCTCTCTTCTCTTCTCTTACCCTTAATCCAATTTATCAACCTTACTACAAAACACAAATACCCACAGAAACATATTGATTGCATCTCGTATTTACAGACACAACTACTTTAGTGATTAAACCAAAATTATTATTAATAATATTAAATTACAAAATTATTTACTTGATATAAACATTAAGGACTGTTATATATTTACGCTTTGTTATACTATTCCTATAATTGTTATTACTTAATATTACCACAATCATAGCTATACCAACTTTATACAGATCATTCAGTTTCATGAGACCTTTACTTGAACGCCGACTACTGCATATAAACTGCTGAAATAAAAATAAATAAAATATTAAAAATGTCCTGTCGAAATATGTCCAATGAAATGTAATAAAAGTCACAGCTTTATTTCCAAGGGCTACTCAAAGTATATGATTGGGTATCATATACTTTCGTGTAGACCGAAGGATATAAAATACTTTTAAGATTGCCAGGTGTAATATTCTGAGGTACATAATGTCGTTGAAATATATTAGTTTCGAATATAATGTAGATATATTTGGATATTCACACATAGTTCAAAATTTCAGAGGTAATTCCCTCACTAGGGTCACACGCTCTGAGTTATAAATATTATCTTTAGAAATTCGGCGTCATGAGACTTTTATCTCTGTTGTAAAATAATATGATCTACTACTATTACTAATGCGAATACGAGATTTACACGAGTATCGTATAGGTTTAAGCGGTGTCGTCTCGCCGCTTAACAATAACGCAGTGTTGTGCCTCTACGTGGTATAAAACTGAAGGCCAATTCTCGTATTTAACAGACACTGACACTGAATTTTGACTGAACTGCGATTTAATTTTGAATTGACTCATAATTGGTATTCTGCTCCACTTAATCTCCTTATAGTATAATTTCGATATAATCAATTTATAATCTCTTGTTGATCTTAGAGGTAATGTCAAAAACAAAAACATGAATTTTGCCATTGTATGGGAAAATACATTAATAGGAATGGTTATTGGATGCTAATACGTTTACATGCCAAATTAAAATTAATATACAACTAAGTAATAAAATTTCGGTAAGTAAATATATTGGTTCCTTGGATCGTGTGAATTATTTTCAATAGGTATTCAATAATTAAAAAAATTAATATTCAATAATAGAAATAATTCAGACATTATAAAGATTTTAACGATGGTAACGTACAATTGGGTTTTTTAATTCGTTTTTTCCTCCTGATAATTTTATCTCATTTGTTGAATTTCTCGAGCAAAAGTTTCGCGAATATTTCGATCTTGAAATAAATATTGTCAATGCTGGCAACGAAATACTTAACATGTTTGCATGTTGTCCACCAGGATCTCCTAGCCAGATCCCCCAGAGGATCCTCGTGAACTCATTAGTTGTGAAATTGTATAAAAGCAATTAACGTTTACAAAACCAGTGACTATCAGAAAGTTATCAGCCATCGATAGGGATTACAAAAATCAGGTGCATGCGATTTTCGATCTTATTGACGTAACTCAGAATTTATAATTTTAATAACGTATCAATGTCAGAAAGCAAGAAAATACCAAAAAGAAGTTTATCATGAATTGTCAATAAGGTCGAAAATCGCATGCACCTGTTTTTTGTAAGCCCTATGGATGGTTGATAATTTTATAGTCATTTGTTTTGTAGACGTGAATTTGTCTTACACAATTTCTTTTTAAACTTATTTTAGATACCTATCCCCGTGGTAAAACTAGTGGCACATAATAGCTAAAGGCGATTCCTATGTTTATTAGCAAAATAGATCATAAATATTACCAGAAAAATATTCAACACTATTAGTGGTATCGTTGGGAATGTCAAATAAATCACGTCATCACGTCGTGTCCTTGGTAACAAATGTATATTTATATTCCGTGCTTTTAAAAGTATCAGGTGCATGCTTTTTTGGTTCCACTCGCTATTTTATTTACAACTGTACTTCTGCCGTATAGCGAATCGGTCGAGTCCAAGAATCTGCCCAATTCACGAATCTGTCGAGTTGGGAATCTGCCGAATCACGAATCTGTCCATTCCAGAATATGTCGTATACCGAACAAACGATTTGTCTTAACCTATTGTGACAACCCTACCAAAATAGGTAACAAATTTACAAGCTCTTAAGAAGCTGTTTCTCTGTTCGGTTTATTTACTCATGTGGTTATATTATGTACGATGGTATCATTGTGAAAAAACTAGAAATACCTTACCTGCTCTACTAATAATTAGCAGAATACCGTTCACACTAGTTCACACTTGGTTCAACTTTCGATGTAGTCCCGATCTCATTCAAGTGTCAGTTAAGTTACGAGAATACCATTTATGACGCCGAGACTAGATCGATATTGGAATTTGAACAAATATAATTACCAGAATTGGCCTTCTTGTGTTTCTTTCGTCTTTAGTGTAATGTGGCTAATAAATAATTGTGGTACACAAAAAATTGGTAACTCTATTTACTGAAACCGATTGGCTGAATACCACAAATCTAAAGCATTTTAAATTTATTTAGACATTGAACTGTTAACACTCGCATATTATATTACGCTACTGAAAATCCTATTAGTAATTAAATTCCGTAAAATACAATAACATGGCATGTACTGTGCACACGAATATAGGATGAACTGCGACATTGACAACGCGACGACTGCGATAAAAATAATACCATAATCATACTCATTACACATCCTCCGACCAATAAAGTAGCCACGTAGCGTATCACATTATCGCGTAGAGCGAGTTTCTGAAGCACATGGTCACGTAGAATGTAGTTTTATAGCGATAAATCGCGTAGCCCGTCGCCACGTAGTGGTTCCTCGCGTAGCGCATCGCCGCGTAACGCATCGTCGCAGTATAAAGAGTCACCTAAAACTTTGCTTCGTAAATTTCTAGCGGCGATATGAGAAGCATCTGAACGAATAAATGAGTAGTTAAAATATGAACTGGTATCTGATTGAAAATGTGAAAATAAAGGACGTCTATTGGTACATACGCACGCCTAAAAGGAACCTTAACCAAAGAGATCCCGATGCTAGAGGCCGCTTGCGATCTTATCCCTAAAACTTTCGTCTTTGACAAAAAATATCGCTTCCAATTACAGGAGGAACACAAAGACAGCTCTGGTATACACGAAGTCAGAGTATACACAGACGGCTCAAAAACGAAGCATGGGACAGGTGCGGGCGTATTCTCCCATGACTTAAATATCAATATCTCAACATCCCTTGGTACTCTTAACACCATATTCCAAGCCGAGTGTGTTGGGATCACAAGAGCCGCAACAGCAATCGCGTCTAGGAACGTAAGTGACCTGTCTATACGTATTATCACAGACAGTGTCTCAGTACTACAAGCTCTCGGCAGCAACTGCTTTAACAGCGGCCTCATCATGGAATGCCACCTAGAGCTGCAAAAGATTGCAGAGAAGATTCGGGTTACGCTCCAATGAATTAAAGGCCACAGCAACTCCACAGGCAATGACGCCGCAGACCAACTGGCACGGCAAGGATCGGACACAATGATAATGGGACCCGAGCCGATTGTACCGATACTAGCAAGCCAACTCAAAACGTGGCTACGCGAGAGAACCGCACAAGAACACGAAAAACAGTGGGCAGACATAAAAGAATGCAGACAAACAAAAGATGCTATCTCCTGCTTGAACAAGCGAATCTAGCACAAGCTGCTGCATTCAAATAGAAAAACACTTAAGCATCTGACAGGCATAATAACCGGCCACTGTCCACTCAACAAGCACCTATTCAACATAGGCGTTACGGACAGCCCACTGTGCAGGGGCTGCATGGAAACTGAAGAAACACGCGCTCATGTCATTCTGCACTGCATAAGTGTGAGCGATCAACGGGCAAAGCTGCTGAACAACCACAGAACCATGTGTGAGGCTTTGAACGACACCAGCCAACTAATGGCTTTCTGGAAGCAGCTAAGGTGGTATGAGTAGTCGGGGTCAATCAAGTCGCCACTTACGCACAATGGCCCAAATAAGTGGCTAAGTGCCGAAAACCCACGACCCACTAAAACTATAACTATTAGTACATTATTTTTTTCTAGCACACTGCAGCCTTTCAAGACCGTTGCTGATTATCAAATGTGTGAATAATTTGAATCTATTTTATAATGTACAGTTATTGATGTAGGGTATTGTTGAGATTACATAAACAGATCAATGAGATAACATCTAAATAAAAAAAAAATCATCAAATTTTGTGTGATTTTGTAAAATTAATTGGTTTAAAGGAATTTTTATCTATCTCCAGCAGTATTTTTATATAATTAGTCGTATTCATATAATATCTGCTTCTTATTTATATTCTTTAATTTATGTCAACAAAAAGAACGCGACTCTATAGCAGAATGAAAATTTTAATTTTACTTTAAAACGAAAGAAGCAACCTTACACGGCCGACAAATCGATAGAGCACTAAAGCTGACAAGGAGCATTGGCAAAAGTCGTAGGTCCAGATTGTTTTCTGAGGGCGAGCTTTGAGAGCTTAAGTTGAGTAAACCGCTCGAGTTTGACGCAGACAAAGGGGCACCCGGGCCTCAATGTGACGTCCACTTAAAGTCGGGGCAGGTGAACTATGACTCGGCAACGGCAGCTAAGCCCACTGTGCGCTCTGCACACTGCACCGCATTACAACCAACCCTCTAATACTTATTAATAGATCCACTTGTACGGGTTTACTACTAGCCGTTTTAGTGTACCATTAATTTTGTCTCTGCAGAATTAAATGATTTGTTGGAAGAGACACGTTTCTGTTTTCACTAGTACTTCAACAGAGGCTTTAAAAACAAAGTGTTGAATGGTGTACATTCATCAAAGGTATTAACTACATTAAAGATGAAAATGTGACCAAAATATATTCACTCTTTGTCTGTTAGATAAAAATTAATCGTATACTAATATAATATATAAAGCTGAAGAGTTTGTTTGTTTTGTTGAACGCGCTAATCTCAGGACCTACTGGACCAATTTCAATTTTTTTCCAGTGTTAGATAGCCCATTTATCGAGGAAGAATATAGGCTATATAACGTCACGCTATGAGCCACGGGAGCGTAGCAGTAGCATTAAATAACGCGGGTGTAACCGCGGGCTTATCTAGTACAAAATACGGCTGCAAAATCTGACATCGATAAAATTATTTGTAGGTAAGTAATCCAAGTTTGAAAATAAAATACGACTGAAAATCCAATAGTGAGCATAAAATCATATTCTAGTCCAGCACGGCACCGTTAGGACATCGGATAACAAAGCAAATACTGCACCAGAATGCAAAAATTTTAACTAAACAAACATTGATACCATTTTTTACGACGAACATAATGGTGCTATCACTTCATGTTATGATGCACATCGCAAACAAAAAAAGAAGAATAAAAAACACGTATTTGAAAATAGAACAATGAAAATAATATCGGAGAGCATCCACAGAGAATCGTATTAAAAACGACGAAATCGAATGTATAACAAATAGATTACAAAAACAGATATTATGATCCGATTACGAGGAAAGCGCGGGCGACGACGAGCGACCAACGGCTGATATTTGTTTTCGTATTCATTGCGGATACTTGGAGAAGCGCAGGTGTGGACCATATTAATGGGTGTTGGACCTTTGCTTCCTGGCCCCGTGTAAATATTCAAGATGTATCCCTGTAGATCATTTAATGCGGCACCCGAGCACTCCGCTTCGCCCGGACACAGGCACCGCATAAAATTGCTTTAAGTGGACCTTTTTAATATGTGTTCGCCGTTGTTTTTTAAGCAAACCGCTCATGATGCGCCCGTATTCATATTTAATCGCGCAAATGCTTGCCATTTAATATAATTTGTTGTGTAGTGCAGTATCACACCGGTTTTGCTGTGCTCGTAAGGTAAAAGTCAATTATATAAGCTAAATATAACCTGCACGGATGGGTCACAGGTTTTATGCGGCTGGCTAACCGCAGTGTAATGCACTGTTGTATGATGTGCGGTTAGTTATTATTACAAGTTTAAGATATAGGTAGTAGTTTAGGTACATCAGCCATGTTTCATCCTCCATTTCAAAAATCATACAGAATCCAGTTTCAGTCAATAATAATCTAATAACAATAACTGAACTCGGTTATTGTTTAAAGATTATTTACATAATTATCTTGATATACGCTAGGCGATAGCCGAGTGGATATACCAACAGACTGCCATGCAGAGGGTATCGGGTTCGAATCCACGGCGCGCACCAATGACTTTTCGGAGTTATGTGCGTATTGAATGGTTAATTATCGCTTGTCCCGTGCCTCGGAGAGCACGTTAAGCCGTCGGTCCCGGTTGTCATGAAGATCTTTGACAGTCGTTACAGGTCGTCAGTACCTTCTAAATAAACTGACACTAGTCTAAACCATGGAATATCGCTATCCCTTCGGGTTGCAGAGGTCAGACAGGCAGTCGCTCTGTGGAAAAGCTAATATTCAGCCAAATCCGGTTAGGCTAGAAAGCGGACCCCAGATTGAAACTGGGATAACGCTAAGAGGATGATGATCTTGATATACGCTACGCTACGCTATCAACTGGACCACTACCTCTGTGGTCCAGTGGATAGCGTATGCGACTGCTGATCGGAGGTCCCGGGTTCGATTCCCGGGTCAGGCAAAAGTGTTACTGGGTTTTTTCGAATACTTAGTAGCAGCCCGGAGTCTAGTGATGTGCCCGGTAACGGCAATAGGCTCGCCTCCTATTACGTGGGACCTAAAATTCATGGGGAAATGAGGGTGTAATATTTACACCTCTGCCAACTCCTTCTACCTTTTATGGTTACTAAGCCCCCACCACCTTACCACGACAAAGTGGAGATCCCAGGGGTGGGAGGGGGTAGAGATCTGGTTAGCCCAGAAGACTTACTCGTACGTGTAAGCTTTACATGCTACCACAAAAACGATGTGATGATGATGAGGACCACGAACAATAAAAACACTATTACTGAGAATTAAATACTTAAAAAATCATCTGTGAGGCTTCGTGTATAAAAATCGCTTGTGAAATATTTCTTTAACAATATCACGAGAATACGTCGTAGTTACAAAATCACTCCACCCCTTCTATATGTCACACTTACGCCGCAAAAAATATTATCTTTTATTAAGCTATCGTGAGAATCATCTTTCAACTGACACAAAAATATCATAACAAATATGAAAGAACATTAACATATTCGAATATTCCCGAGGAAAATTTAACTACGGGATAAAATACCATAAGTCTACAATAAGAAAACAGGCGATCGTAAAATATACGCTAAGTTGGATACATAAATATTTATTTTGTACACGAAAACAATCTTTGTAAGTAAACTAATGTTAAGAGTTAAGCTCTTGATATTTTTTTCATAATGTTCATCTTAAAATTCCAAATATTCGTCGTTGTGAATACAAAATCTGTGAGACAAATTAATATGAATAATGCACATCAGACACGTTTCAAATTGCTGCTGTGTATGCGTTAAGATGTATATTTTACAGATGTTTTGGTCACTTATACAATCTGATGTTGTCTGACATTGGAGAAGCGCGAGGCTCCAACGAAATGAAAGGTGAAATAGGATCTATAACGCTGATAAAACAAAACAATACGCAGTATTCGAATAAAAAAAAACTTATTTTACTGACGTTTAAGGCCACTGTCTGACTGGTTATACACACGCAAAGCCGCTGCTACAATTTCGAAAAAATAACGCAAGAAAATCGAACTCTGTAAAGAGTCAATGTGCTGTATATATATTTTTTTTCATTCTTCATGAGTATAATCATAATTGCATGTTGTTTTATACTTTAAAGTAAATTTCTAAATGTCTGTGATAAATGGCAAATTGGTATCGCAGCATATATCTTACATGCGGCTACACACAGAAATATGAACATTTTTATTCATCGTGTAATTTGTTAATGTGTTATTTGATTTTAATACCAATGATACACTTATTAATAATAACCTTTAACAGCAAATAATTATAATTGAATGTAATTAACTATTTCAACACTGTGATAAATACGGCAAATATTTTAGTAATTAAACTGTGTATGGTGTAAATCAAAGCGTGTTGTAATTAAAAAAAGAAGTTCTGCCGTATTTTAATTAAATATACATTTAATTTATTAATTCTTGTTGTGGATACAGGGATAGTTTATACATTTTGTTTACTGCCTATAGAGCAGGCAAACAAACATAAATTAATAGGATAGTTCCAAATATAAGAATCTCTCAGTGTATTTAAACGCAACACATAAAATAAAAGGCAAACATAAAATACAAAATAAAGCATAAAACTTGTATGCTACAGATTCAAGCTGCAACGAAACGCGGCAATTGGAATATGCTTATGGTCTTTTTTTCTCTCGACATGATAATATAAAATAATTTTAGACATTTTTTATCAATCATACTAATAATTGGAAATTTATTCTAGTATCTACACCACAGCTAAAAGATTTTTTTTATTGGTCTGTTCAAGTTGCCGGGACGAAAATGACCTAGATTCTGCCATTTTCTAGTTTGAAATAAAGTTGGATTGGAAATATCTATCACTGTCTAGATTGGTTACTAGAAAAAAACAATGCTTGTTTTCAGATTATTGCTATTTTCTGCCAAATAAAAACTGAATTTTAACTAGTACTAGTAGATAGGAAGGGACTTCAAAGGAAACCTTATTTAATTCAATATGACAATTGTCTCAATGGATTGAGGAGTTGGGGCTTTGTTTTACAAGTGCGTGAAATATCGATCTTAAATTGGAATATCAAATAAATGCAGCACAATGACTAGGTCTAACTAACCTATACTAATTAAATCTTGAATCATATTTAGTGCTCATTTTGTAATATACCCCAATAAAAGCAAACAAATTTCTAACGTTAAACTGATAAAACCGAACCTTTACAATATGGTTTCATAGATTAAAACTATCAAGGTCCACCGTTATCGGTGCAATTTATCTTAATGAATTACTGATCGGTCAGTCGCCGCTGAATCGTTGGTTGTTTAATAACAACAACGATTGGCCTGTAAGTGATCGCTTGTAAGCCGCAAGCTCGGTGCAAAGCCATCAAATCAAACAAGTGTTCGTTGCCAACCAAGTCCCGTTATCTGATTCTGTGACCCTCCCATCCGACCCAATCCCCTCGTGCGATGGGATCGTTCTCAATTAGTGATAACGCTTCAATATTTTGGACTATAATAATTTGTTTAGCTATTTATTTGTGTAATACCAAACTGTGGTAGCCCGCGTGACCTTATTTAAATTGTAATTACGCTATTAACATTGTAGTTCAGTTTTGTTATTATTTAACGATATCGATCTAACTGTGATTTAAAATCTGTCCTAGCATTATTCCAGCCAACTACTTTAACTAGGGGTCGGTTTAGAAACATCCAATTAGCCGACGAGGTAAAAAAATATTTTTAATTCCTTTTTTTGTAGCCTATAAGCCTTATTTGTTTTTAGGAATTATTCATAGATTTCGATCTGGTGTTCAGTTGATACCATAGTCAAAGCATCAATAATCAAAGGACCGATAGACGATATTTAAGAAAGTTAATTTTTCCAATAACCTAAACTGTAGTCAACTTAGACATTAAGTTATTATGATAGAGAAAATTAGGTTTTCTACGAAGCAACTGTTGTCTAACCTTCGCAACCCAGACATCTAGCGATTATATGGTTTAGAGTCCACGGTATTTCACAACGATTGCCAGGGTTTGATTTTGGCTTTGAAACACGGTCCAACTGACATTTTGTCATCGAATACGCATATAATGTAAGAAATCAGTGGTGTGTATACTTTAATTACCTGTATTTTCTTACACTGAATATCTTTGAAGCTCTGGTGAAACTATACAAGGACAGTGACATATTAAGAAAACAAAGTGTTACTTAGTAGGTACTTGTTAGTTGCCTCTTACGACAACCATGGCCTATGGTTGTCGTAAAACTGAGGAAAATACACGAAGCAAATGTTATCTTGGCGAAGAGATAGGAAACCCTATACCAACCTATCTGGCCAGCGTCATGTAATAGGCCTAATTCTCCTAGTGGCTCTCAATTTAGGAGAAGTCCAGCAGTGGACTGTGGAAGGCTGTATGATATGCGCTTTCGATAAATATTTTTTACTATACTCATCATATCGGCAATTTTCATAAACATTAAATCTCTCTTCTATTCTCTAAACCTTAATCCAATTTATCAACCTAACAACAAAACACAAACACAGAAACATATTGATTGTATAGCATACTTACAGACACAACGTGAAAAGATAAATAACAACTATTATAAATATCATCAAAATACGATTACCCTTTTGGCTTTTCAATAAAACATTCAGAACGCATTATTCGAGTCAAAACACAAATTTGATTTAAATTGATCAAATATTTCAATATAGTGTAATAATGTGTCTATATGAATTTATTATCAACGTCTAATGTATTCCGATATTAATTATTTGGTGTCGAAAAAAACTATGCTATTTTATTCTTGATTCGTTAATAAAATTTTGACGGTCACCTAGGTGACCGTCAAAATTTATTAAACAATCGGGCTAGTACGGTGAGTGACTGAATGATTATGTTATTATGTTTATAAATGAAACGTAATAATGTACAGTTTATTGCTATTTATAAAAGAGAAATTATTGAAGAGGAGGCGCATAAGGGTTGTAAGTACGTATAGAAGCAAGTCCCGTTCTGTTGTCTTTGCCTACCCCAATGGAGAAAAGGCATGAGTGTATTATGTGTATGTTTATTGCTGAGGTTATGATGTATCAACTTATGCCTCAGACCCTGCATGCAGGGAAATCAGCTATCGCGATGATTAAAATAAATCATTCATGTGCTATTGTGATGTGTAAGCTATACTTAATTTCTTTCTGCTCTACTCTATATAAATAAAATTAAAGAATGTGACTATGCTTTCTCAAGTGTTTCATGATATTAAAGCTATTTTTTACTATCTGTATGTCATTCTGTTTATCTGGGGTAATGTTTCAACGGCTTAGCTTATTTTATTATAACTTTTGTCAAGATATAGGATATAATTTATCCTGGATACATTTAGTGATAAAACCAAAATCCTTATTAAGAATATTAAATTACAAAAATGTTAATAAACATTAATGACTTTTATATATTTACGCTTTGTTATACTATTCCTATCATTTTAATAACCTTATATTACCAAAATCATAGCAATACCAACTTATTACAGATCATTCAGTTTCACGAGACCCTTCTACTATTTCTAGAACGGCGACTACTGCATATCAACTGCTGAAATAAAAATAAATAAAATATTAAAAATGTCGAAATATGTCTAATGAAATGTAATAAAAATCACAGCTTTATTTTCCAAAGGGCTAGTGAAAAGTATATGATTGGGTATCATATACTTTCGTGTAGCCCGAAGGGTATGAAATACTTTTAAGATTGCCAGGTGTAATATTCTGAGCTACATAATGTCGTTGAAATACATTAGTTTCGAATTTAGTGTTAATACTTTAGATATATTTGGGTATTTTCAAACATAGCTCAAAATTTCTTAGGTCATTCACCTCTCCCAGGGTCACGCTCTCTGAGTCGTAAATAATATCATTACACATTCGGCGTCATAGGACTTTAATCTCTGTTGTAAAATAATATGATCAACTACTATTATAAATGCGAATACGAGATTTACACGAGTAACGTATTGGTTTAAGCGGTGTCGTCTCGCCGCTTAACAATAACGCAGTTTTGTGGGTACACCCTCTACATAGTATAAAACTGGTGTTTCTTTCGTCTTTAGTGTAATGTGGCTAATAAATAATTGTGATACACAAAAATTTGGTAACTCAATTTGCTGACACCGATTGGCTGAATACCAAAAATCTAAAGCATTTAACATTTATTTTGACATAGAACTGTTATCACTCGCATATTATGTTACGCTACTGAAAATCCTATTAGTAGTTAAATTCCGTAAAATACAATAACATGGCATGTACTGTGTACACGAATATAGGATGTAATGTGACATTGACAATGCGACGACTGCGATAATAATAATACCATAATCATACACATTACACTTCCTCCGACCAATAAAGTAGCTACGTAGCGTATCACATTATCGTGTAGAGCGATTTTCTGTAGCACATGGTCGAAACATCGCGTAGCTCCTCGCCACGTAGTGGTATGTCTCGTAACGCACCACCGCGTAACGCATCGTCACGTCATACGGTGCCACCTAAAACTTTGCTACGTAAATATCTTTGTATACTTACTTGCCCGACAAATCGATAGAACACCAAAGTTGACAAGGAGCATTAGCTAAAGTCGTAGGTCAAGATTGTTTTCTGAGGTCGAGCTTTGAGAGTAAGCTCTCAAAGCTCGACTTACTTATAATATTTGCTTCTTATTTATATTCTTTAATTTCTGTCAACAAAAAGAACGCGTCTCTATAGCAGAATGAAAACGTTACTTTTACTGTAAATCTAAAGAAGCAACCATGCATGGTGTTCTATCGACTTGTCGGCCATGTAAGGCCGACAAATCGATAGAACACCAAAGCTGACAAGGAGCATTAGCAAAAGTCGTAGGTCAAGATTGTTTTCTGAGGGCGAGCTTTGAGAGCTTAAGTTGAGTAAACCGCTCGAGTTTGGCGCAGACAAAGGGGCACCCGGGCCTCAATGTGACGTCCACTTAAAGTCGGGGCAGGTGAACTATGACTCGGCAACGGCGGCTAAGCCCACTGTGCGCTCTGCACACTGCACCGCATTACAACCAACCCTCTAATACTTATTTATAGATCCACTTATACGGGTCTACTACTCCGTTTTGGTGCACATTAATTTTATCTCTGCAGAATTAAATGTTTTGTTGGAGGACATATTTCTGTTTTCAGTGCCAGTTAGGACGGTAGGTGGAAACGAAAATTGTTGTCTTTATCTCACTACATGTCTGCGTTTTTACTAAAAAGAATTACTTACTTACTTCAACAGAGGCTGGAAAACATACAAATTATGACGAAGTGAGTGGTTAACTGCCATATTAGCCAAACGTATTACTTTAACTAGATTTTTCACATAAGATCTACAATGTAATCAATAAGTTTATATTCAATCTTTTTTCTTACCTGTATTATTTTTCTATTAGAGATAATTTGATACAACTTAATAAGAATGCAGCAACAAAAGCTGACATCGATAAAATTATTTGAAATCCAAGTTTGAAAATAAAATACGATTGACTGAAAATCCAATAGTTAGCATAAAATCATATTCTAGTCCAGCACAGCATCGTTAGGACATCGGAAACCAAAGCAAATACTGCACCAGAATGCGAAAATTCTAAGTAAACAAACATTGATACCATTTTTACAACGAACATAAGGGTGCTATCATTCGATGTTATGATGCACATCGCAAACAAAAAGAAGAATAAAAAACACGCATTTGAAAATAGAACAATGAAAATAATATCGGAGAGCATCCACAGGGAATCGTATTAAAAACGAAAAAATCAAACGTATAACAAATATATTACAAAAATTATGATCCGATTACGAGGGAAAGCACGGGTGGCGAGGCGGCGACGAGCGACCAACGGCTGATATTTGTTTCATTATTCATTGTGGATACTTGGAGAAGCGCAGGTGTGGACCATATTAATGCGTGTTGGACCTTTACTTTCTGGCCCCGTGTGAATATTCAAGATGTATTACAGGGGTCATTTAATGCGGCACCCGAGCACCTCGCTTCGCCCGGACACAGGCACCGCATAAAATTGCTTTAAGTGGACCTTTTTAATATGTGTTCGCCGTTGTTTTTTAAGCAAACCGCTCATGATGCGCCGATATTCATATTTCATCGCGCAAATGCTTTCCGTTTAATGTAATTTGTTGTGTGTGCGGCAGTATCACACCGGTTTTGCTGTGTTTGTAAGGTAAAAGTCAATTATATAAGCTAGATATTACTTGCACAGATGGGTCACTAGTTTTATGCGGCAGTCTCGCGGCAGTGTAATGCACTGATTCATGATGTGTGATTAGTTATTATTACAAGTTACAAAAGTAATAATTTGGTAATAGTTTAAGTCTGTCATGTTTCATCCCCCGTTGAAAAAAAATTCGGGCAAGTGCGAGTCTGACCCGAGCACCGAGGGTTCCGTACGCATTGCATCGTGTATCAAGACGAATTTTGCCCGTTTGTTATGTCGAGTGCCGTTATAGAAAATTGCTAAAATAATTATAAGAAAAGTTTTTCTATTGTTAACATGAATGGCCTCCTTAACTTTAGCAGTAATCGCGAAAATATTTAAGTACATTTCTATCTACAAAACCGTTCTTGGAGTTATTCTTGTCTTCATACTGTAAGATCTTGCTTCTTGCAAAATTACAGTACTCTAAGTCCACAAAAAGCACCCTTTAAACTTTTAAAATGACAGATGAATTCGTTTTACGACGTGACATCTTCAGTCTATCGCGAACAAATCATAACGCGCATGCGTGACTTGACTTGTCCGTTTAAGCGACAATTATACATATTATTATTAATGACAGACATTTTGTTTACCATCTCAACTGTATTTTATTCATCTCGCTGATTGCAAATAAATATTTACTTTCACACAATTTTATTTATTTACCTTATTTGAGGTTGGTTCTAATTACGCTAGTCCTCTAAATCTGTATGAGCGCCCATACAACTTAGAAGACTATCTTAAATGGAGTCTACTATGTATGTATGGGGACACCCTTAAATTTTCTACTTTTTTTATTTTTTGTAATTTTTCCTTTATTTGTGCTGTAAGACCCTGCTTTTGGCCAAATTTCGTGATTCTAGTTCAATGGGAACTACCATATAGGTTTTCGACCCAAAACCTATAGGGTACTTACGGTTGACCTAGAATTGTCAATTTTGGTTAAAACCAAGGTCTTCCAGCACAACTAAAGAAAATACTCCGAAAATTAAAAAAAGTTGAAAATTTAGGTTAATTTTGGTACTTACAAGTTTTCGCAAAAATTTAATTTTACCATATCTTTTATCGGGTTGACCCAGGACCCTGATTTTTATACACCTAATAGGAACCATAGACCTCAGTATTTGGTATAAATTTCAATTTGCTAGGTCCACCCGTTCCTGAGAAAATCGGTGTCGACACACGGACAGACAGACAGACGGACAAGAAAGTGATCTTATAAGGGTTCCTTTTTTACCTTGTGAGGTACGGAACCCTAAAAACGTACAGAATCCAGTTTTAGTTACTTCAATTATTGTTTATTGAACAGTAGAGTGGTTAAAGTCACAGCTATGACTAGAATTTAAAAGCGTATTTCGTATATAAAACAGTCCATGACCGATTAAGAACTTGTCTTAACCGCCGTGCCTCAGAGAAAAGTAAATCCGTCATCTACGGTAAGTAAGCACCCTCAAATATGCTGACACCACAGAATATATCACGTTGCTACTGTCTGTCAACTCTGGTTAGCCTAGAAAACTTTCTCCAACGTGTAAGTTTTACATGCTACCACAAATGCGATGCGATGATGATGATAAAACCACTATTACTGAGAGTTAAATACTTAAATAATCACGTGTAAGGCTGCGTGGATAAACCTCATAGGCGTAATATTTCCTTAACAATATCACGAGAATACGTCGTAGTTACAAAACCACTCCACCCATTCTATATGCCACACTTACTCCGCCAAAAATATTATCTTTTATTATGCTATCGCGAAAATCATGTTTCAACTGACACAAAAATATCACAAATAAATATGAAAGAACATTAACATATTTGAATATTCCCGAGGAAAATCGCACTACGGGATAAAATACAATAAGTCTACAATAAGAAAACAGGCGATCGTGAAATATACGCTAAGTTGAATACATAAATATTTATTTTGTACACGAAAACATTCCTTGTGTAAGTAAACTAATGTATAAATTCGAGTTAAGCTCTTGATATTTTTTCATAATGTTGATCTTAAATTTTCAAATATTCGTCGTTATGAATACAAAATCAGTGAGACACTTTAAGATACAATAATGACAGAATAATGCACATCAGACATGTCTCAAATTGCTGCCGTGTATGCATTAGCATATGTGATCTTCAGATGTTTTAGTCACTTATACAATCTGGTGTAGTCTGCCATTAGTGACTCGCGGGACTCCTACGACATGAAAGGTCGAACATGGGTCGAACGCTGATAAAACAAAACTTTTCGCAGTTCTCAAAAAAACGTTCTTATTTTACAGACGCTTATGGCACTGTCTGACTGTTAACATTTTTTACTGCAACGATTTTGAGGCAATAATGCAAGAGAATCGAAATCTGCAAAGAGAAATGTGCTAAAGTCCGTGCCACGAGAACATAGACTTTTTGTAAACAAAGAATTTCTACTAAGAGACTTAGCGATAGTTCTGTCAAAAACAAATAAGGTCAAACCCAATGAGCGCAACGGTGCACAGATACGTGTCATTGGAAACTAATATGTCAATGGATCGGGTTTTATCGATATTATGCGCTGTCAATAGGATCTTTTAATGTTTTGAGGTACTGTCGCCTAGAATGTCAACATTTGGAGTTAATTATTTGAAATGTTACATTCTTGGGCTTAACATGCATTATCAGAGGACAAAATAATTATTTTTAGTTGTCAAGAAGGGGTAGGTAAATTTAAAGTTAAATACAAGTTTATAAGATCGCAACGCTCCTCCTGCTGCCGGCACCTCTAAAAAGCGGGTGCAGAATAGCAGATCGCAAACTATTAGTCATGCAGAAAATTATTTATACCTAAAAAGAAATTGCGTTTTCAGACAACCGTAACTTTTAATGGATTTTGTTTTGTTTGTTTTTAAGTTCATTCTGACGATCTCATTCACAGACAACGTAAAATATCCATGCCTAGAAATTTTTATGCAATGTACTAGTTAGTTATCTGTAATATTATTCATTGTTGGTCAATAATTTAATATTTTAGGATAGGTAGGTTACTTTGAGCAAATGATTCTAATGTCTATGATTTAAAAAAATCATGTGAATAATAGAGTAACATGTATGTACTCTATCATTAACATACCTACATGGTACTCTATTTTTCCTTAATTTACAGAATAAATTATGTGTAAAACGACAAAAAAATCGGCAAATTTATAAACATTCGACCATTCAAACACAAAATCAAATATTATTATTTCAGTAAAATTTAACAATATAAATTTAAAAACATAAAGGCATAATTAGGCATTGAAAAAAAAAAGACTGTTCAAAAAGTATAAAATCTAAAACACTACTGTTTGAAAAAAGGTTGTGCAGCGCTGAATGTTTGTGTACAAAAAGTCTATCTTCTCGTGGCACCAACTATACATGCATATTCTTTTATTTTTTAAGAGAATAGTCTCACTTGTGTTTTTTTTTATAACTGATAGTAAATTTTAAATGTCCGTGGTACATTGCAACCTGTTGGTATCTCCGTTAGGCTATAGCTGCATATATATTATAATGTGGCTGCACATAGAAAATTAAATAAGAACAATCTATCATGTAATTTGCTAATGTATTATTTTATTTGATTAAAGTACCAATGATACACTTATTTATGATAACCTTTAACATCAAATAATTGTAATTGAATGTAATTAACTAGTTCAAAACTGTTATAAATACGGCAAAAAATTTAATAATTAAATTGTGTACGGTGTAAATCAAAGCGTATTGTAATTTATAGAACAAATTCTGCCGTATTTTAACTAAATGTACATACATTTAAATTATTTATTTTGAGGATACATGGGGTTATAGTTTATTCATTTTGTCTACTATCCATAGAGCAGGCAAACAAACATCCCCCCCGTGGGATCTCCACCTTGTCGTGGTGGGGGGGCTCAGTAACCGTGGATTGCTCACCCGCGGTGAAGCTAAGAGGGATCCAGGAGGGGACGCTCCGCGTGGGCTTGGAGGGGCCTGCGCAGGATGCGTCCAACGGTGCGGGTGCGGGGGACAGTTCTGTCTGTCCCTCGCAGTCGGGTGCGGTCGCGGAAGGAGAGGCGTGTCGGTGTTGCGTTGCCGCGCGCCCTATCTCCCGCGACCAAATGGGGGCGCACCATTCGATGCGTCGCGGTGGGGCCGCAGAGGAAGAGGAGATGCGGTGTTGCGTTGCCGTCCTCCCTATCCTCTGCGGCCGCTGGGCGTTTTGGCGGCGGAGTCCAACACCTTAATCCGTCGCCAAGGGGGTTTTGTTCGGGGCCCGCCTGACCATCTGGCGGGCCAATACCCGTCGGAGGGTGGCGACGAGTGCTTTGGTGATGCCCCACCCTCCGACACACGGGTACATGGCGGAAGTCGAGGTGGTTTTTAGTAGAAACACCACATACTCCGGCTCTCATTTCCCCCAAGAGTCGGAGATCCGAAGGGATTTTCCACCTCGTAAAACAAAAAAAAAAAAAAAAAAGCAAACAAACATAAATTAATAGGATATTTCCAAATATAAGACGGAATCTTTCAGTTTATGTAAACGAAAAAGAAAAATAATAAACCGGTCAAGTGCGAGTCGAAGGTTCCGTACAAACCTGGAGATATATGTATATAATTATTTAATAAAAAATGTGATGTAACTAAAAGTTTAAGGTTTGATATGAATTTCAATTTTATATCTCTACGGGTGCATGAGGGACGGAGCATGAGTACCTAAAAATTATTAAAAATATTTTAATTATATGATGCAAGGCAGCGATAGCCGAGTGGATATACCAACAGACTGCCATGCAGAGGGTATCGGGTTCGAATCCACGGCGCGCACCAATGACTTTTCGGAGTTATGTGCGTATTGAATTGTTAATTATCGCTTGTCCCGTGCCTCGGAGAGCACGTTAAGCCGTCGGTCCCGGTTGTCATGAAGATCTTTGACAGTCGTTACAGGGCGTCAGTACCTTCTAAATAAACTGACACTAGTCTAAACCATGGAATATCGCTATCCCTTCGGGTTGCGGAGGTCAGACAGGCAGTCGCTCCGTGGAAAAGCTAATATTCAGCCAAATCCGGTTAGACTAGAAAGCGGACCCCAGATTAAAAACTGGGATAACGCTAAGAGGATGATGATTTTAATTATATGATGTAACTAAAAATATACGGTTTTTTGGAATTTTTCCTTTATCTGTGCTATAAGACGTTGCTTTGTGCCAAATTTCAATATTCTGAGTTCAAGGTAAGTATCCTGTAGGTTTTGATTCCCTTGTGAGTTTCGAAAATTTGCGGCATGAACAGCTGTATCTATTGATTGCGTTGGCTTAGAAGTTTGATTTTATTACAGCTTCACGCTGTTATAGACCTTAGTATCTGATTTGAATTTCAATTTTATAACCCTACGCGTTCACGAGGAAAGAGGTTGTAATTTTAAAATTCTAAAAAATGTTTTTAGTATAGGTATGATGTAACTAAAAATTTACATTTTTGGAAATTTTTCCTTAATCTGTGCTATAAGGCGTTGCTTCGTGCCAAATTTCAAGATTCTGAGTTCAAGGTAAGTATCCTGTAGGTTTTGATTCCCTTGTGAGTTTCGAAAATTTGCGGCTTGAACAGCTGTATCTATTGATTGCGTTGGCTTAGAAGTTTGATTTTGTTACAGCTTAAAGATATTATAGACTCGAGTATTCGATATGAATTTCAATTAAATACCTTTACGCGTTCATAAAGAATGGGCTAGTAACTTTAACATAATTATTATTTTTTTTATTATATGATGTAACTAAAAATTTGCGGTTTTCGAAATTTTCCTTTATTGTGCTATAAGACGTTGGTTCGTACCAAATTTCAAGAATCTAAGTTTACGGGAAGTACCCTGTAGGTTTTGATTCCTTTGCCAGCAATTGCGAGTTTGAAAATATGCTGAAATTGCTGTTTCTTTTGATTGCGTTGAGATAGAAGTTTGATTTTGTTATAGCTTAAAGGTATTATAGGCCCGAATATTTGATATGAATTTCAATTTAATAACTTAACGCGTTCATGGGGAAAGGAGTAGTAACTTTAAAATTATTTTCTTTTTTATATCATGTTACTAAAAAATTATGGTTTGCGCAATTTTTCCTTTATCTGTGCTCTAAGAAATTGCTTCGTAATAAATTTCAAGATTCTGAGTTCACGTGAAGTACCCTGTAGGTTTTGATTCCCTCGCAAATAGTTGCGAGAAAATATGCGGCTTAAATTGCTGTTTCTTTTTATTGCGTTGACATAAAAGTTTGATTTCGTTACAGCTTAAAGGTATTATACACCTGAGTATTTGATATGAATTTCAATTTAAATTGAATGCGTACAGGTGTACGCGTTCATGAGAAAATGGTAATAACTTTAAAGTTACTAAAAATTTTAAGCCAGGGTGTGCTTTCGCTCTCCTGATCTGTCCGATCGTAGAGAAGAGGCATTCGGGTCCGCGCTCCCGGCTCGCTCGAGCAGTCGCAGTCACTACCAATATCCCTTCTGTGCTTACGGCATTCTTTGTTACCTTTGACATCCTTTCCAAACACCAACCTCCTTTAACACTCTCTTATCCTATCCTGTATTTCCCTTCCGTTCCTTATCCGAAGTAGCGGTGAAGAAGATGGCGCAATGACATTTAGGGGATTCAATATTACTTTACCCCAGGAGGGTACCGGATCTACCGGCGAATCCCTCTCTGAGCATTGTCGCTCAGACTGCCCCATCGTATCTTGGGGGCAAAATTCCCAACGGCGACGCGCTTTGCCACACGTCACGTTTTGTCTCCCCGTGGGAATGCCTATTTGCAACGGTGAATGTTTGTTGAGGAGCGGATAGTAAGATCGATGAATTGTGTGATATGATGGTTACAAGGAAAATTGATATACTAGGAGTGAGTGAAACGAAGAAGAAAGGATGCTCAACAACTGCTCATGGCCGGTATCATACATACTGGTCTGGAGTTGTTGAGTCTGAAAGAGCTAGCCGAGGAGTTGGAATGATTCTGTCGGATAGGATGAATGAGTGTGTGAAAGAATATGAATATGTCAACTCCAGGCTTCTTTGGATGCGATTAAAGCTTGGTTTAATAAAAGTCTTTGTTGTGTGTGTTTATGCTACTTTGTTTAGTCTCAAGTTGATTCATATGTATACATGGCAAAGGCAGACAGAAAGAAGTATGATAGATTTTGTAGTGGTAGATGAACGTTTGAAAGGAAAAGTGAAAGATACTAGAATGTACCGAAACTTAAATGTGGGTACTGACCATTTTTTGGTAGTTAGCCGCATAGCGGGACTAACCACTAAATGGTGCCATCGTCCTCGCATACACTCACCTGCCATGGAAAGAGTAAAAGTTGAAAGATTTGAAGAAGAGGATGTACGTAGTCAGTATAAAGAGGCATCTTCCTCAAGCAACTCTTTAAACCTTTCTTAGGTTTAAAGAGTTGCTTGAGGAAGATGATTGCGAGATAGAAGAATTTTGGAAAGAGTTTAAGAATGGAGTAATAGGGACAGCTACACAAGTATGTGGCGTAAGCAAGAGGAAGCATGTTAAAAAGATTTGTAATGAATGGTGGGATCAGGAAGTAAGTGGTGTGGTCGCAGAAAAGCGCAAAGCATGTATAGACTTGCTGGCCATAAGAGCCAACAAAAGAGTACAAGGTAGTGTGACTGACAATGAGAGGATAGTGAAAGAAAAGTATGACAGATTGAAATATAAAGTAAAAGAGACGGTAAGAAGAAAGAAAGAAGAATGTAAGGATAAATTTGATAGAAAGTTTTCTCAGCATTTTCAGGACAATATAAAATTATTCTGGCACTTGGTTAGAACAACCCGAGGCAAAGCAGCAGATTCGAAAGTTGGTGTGATGAGGGATGTAAATGGAAATATATTAAGAGAGCATGGGGAAGTTTTGGATCAGTGGAAGGTGTATTTTGAGAATTTGTTTGAACGAAGAGAAAGTGATACTAGGAATATAGTAGCGAGTGAGGAAGATAATTTTGAAAGTAATATAAGTATGGAAGAGAAACGGTATGCAATGAAAAGTATGAAAACGGGTAAAGCTGCGGGATATGATAGGATATCTGCTGAAATGCTCAAGGTAGGCGAAGGCGTCACCGCAAGCCTGCTGTACCTACTTTTCAATAAATATTGGCGGTCCAGTCGTGTACCAGGTGACTGGAACAAGGCCGTCATTGTGCCACTGTATATGGGAAAAGGGTCACAGCAGGAATGCAAAAATTATCGCGTATAAGCCTCCTGAGTGTTGTTGGCAAATTGTATGCAAAGATACTGATTGAAAAAGTGATCTCTGAAACGGACAGTAAAATTTGGGATGTGCAAGCGGGATTCAGAAAGGGAATGGGATGTACGGATCAAGTCTTTTCCTTAAGGTGCATTTCAGAAAAAACCTTAAGTAAACACCAGAAGGTTATCTGCGCCTTTATTGACCTGGAAAAGGCTAACGATCGAGTGGTGAGGAATGAAATTTGGTCAACACTTTCTGTGTATGGAGTGGGCAGCAATCTGATACGGGCACTTGAATCCTTATATAGGGATTCAAGTGCCTGTGTCAGAGTAAACGGGGCCTACACGGACTGGTTTAACATTGATCGTGGTGTTAGACAGGGATGTGTAGCGTCTCTTTGGCTTTTCAATCTATTCATGGACAGTTGTTTGACCGATCTGAAAGGGTCTGAATGTGGATTAAGAATGTGCGAATCTGAGTTTAAGACCTTGCTATACGCTGACGACCAGGTTCTTTTTGCGTGGTTAGGGTCTGATTTACAGCATATGGGCAGCGTAATGAATGAGGCGTATAAGAAAAAGGGCATGAAAGTGAATGTAAGCCAGACTAAGGTCATTGTCATAGAGAGGGAAAACAGTATAACTGAATGTAACATAATGATAGGAGATGAAAAAGTGGAACAAGTGAATGAGTTTGTGTATTTAGGCTCTTTGTTTACGAGAGATGGAAAATGTGAGGGAGCTATTGAAAAAAGAGTGAAAGCAGGAAATAGTGTAAATGGCGCCTTATGATCCATCATCAGCAGCGAAATTATCCCAAGTAAGGCTCGCCTTGCTGTACTTCAGGGAGTTTTGGCGCCAACACTGATGTATGGTAGCGAATCATGGGTATGGCAGAAGAAGCATGAAAGTAGAATCAATGCTGTGGAGATGAGAGCTTTAAGGAGTATGTGCGGAGTATGATAGATAAAGTGCGTAACAGTGTGATACGGGAAAAGTGTGGTCTAAAAGAAGATGTAGTGACAAAGATTGAAAAAGGAATGTTGCGTTGGTTTGGACATTTGGAACGGATGGATGAAAGAAGAAATACGAAAGGAGTATATTGTGCGAGAATGAATGGAAATGTCGGTCGACCAAATAGGTGACGTACTAAAAAAGGGCCAAATTAAAAGTACCCATAACCGACCCGCATGCATGATGAGGTTAATGAATGTCGAGGAAGCTAAAGAGGTATGTTTGAACCGAAGCATGTGGTGTTCCATTGTCTCTGCCTACCCCAATGGGAGACAGGCGTGACGATATAGATAGATAGATAGATAGATAGTTACTGAAAATATTTTATGATATGATGTAACTAAAAATTTACGGCTTTCGCAATTATACCTTTATCTATGCTATAAGACATTGCTTCGTAATAAATTTCAAGACTCTGAGTTCACGTGAAGTACGCTGTAGGTTTTGATTCCCTCGCGAGTAGTTGCGAGAAAATATGCGGCTTAAATTGCTGTTTATTTTTATTGCGTTGACATAAAAGTTTGATTTCGTTACAGCTTAAAGGTATTATACACCTGAGTATTTGATATGAATTTCAATTTAAATTGAACGCGTACAGGTGTAGGGCGTTCATGAGAAGATGGTAATAACTTTAAAATTATTTAAAATATTTTATGATATGATGTAACTTAAAATTTACGGCTGTCGCAATTTTACCTTTATCTGTGCTATAAGACATTGCTTCGTACCAAATTTCAAGATTCTGAGTTCACGGGAAGTACCCTGTAGGTTTTGATTCCCACAGGGGACAGTTCTGTCTGTCCCTCGCAGTCGGGCGCGGTCGCGGGAGGAGAGGCGTGGCGGTGTTGCGTTGCCGCGCGCCCTATCTCCCGCGACCAAATAAGGGCGCACCATTCGATGCGTCGCGGTGGGGCCGCAGAGGAAGAGGAGATGCGGTGTTGCGTTGCCGTCCTCCCTATCCTCTGCGGCCGCTGGGTGTTTTGGCGGCGGAGCCCAACACCTTAATCTGCCGCTAAGGGGGTATTGTTCGGGGCCCGCCTGACCATCTGGCGGGCCAATACCCGTCGGGGGGTAGCGACGAATGCTTCGGCGATACCCTACCCTCCGACACACGGGTACATGAGAAAGTCGAGGTGGGTTTTAGTGGTAACACCACATACTCCGGCTCTCATTTCCCCCAAGAGTCGGAGATCCGAGGGATTTTCCACCTCGTAAAAAAATAGTTTTGATTCCCTTGCGAATTTCAGAAATTGCGGAAATTTGCAGGATAAACGGCTGCATCTTTTGATTGCGTTGGTTTAGAAGTTTGATTTTTTCACAGCTTCATGGGGGACAGTAGATTTAACTATATGATATAAATTTCAGTTTTATAACTGCACGCGTTTCTGAGAAAATGGGTCTTGACAGACGGACGGACAACAAAGTGATCCTATAAGGGTTGCGTTTTTTTCATTTCGAGGTACGGAACCCTAAAAAGTACACATAACATACAAAATAAAGCAGAAAATATTATAATTTACTACAGATTCAACGAATTTGCTACAAAACGTTGAAATCGGAATATGCGTTTGTTTTTTTCTATCGGCATAATAATACAAAATAATTTTAGACGTTTTTTATTAATCATACTAGTAATTAGAAATTTATTCTAGTATCTACACCAGCTAATAGTTTATTTATTGCTCTGTTCAAGTTGCCGAGAGGAAAATGACCTAGATTCTGGCATTTTCTAGTTTGAAATAAGTTTGAATTGAAAATATCCATCCCTGTCTATATTGGTAACTAGAAATAGAACAATGCTGGTTTTCAGTTTATTGCTAATTTCTGCTTTTTTAAAACATAATTTGAATGCAATGCTAGTACTGATAGTTCAAGGAAGAGACGTCAAAAAAAATCATAACTTAATTCATTTCCACATATAAGCAAACGAATTTTAGAAAGGCACGCTTTACAAGTGTGGGAAACGTCGGTCAAAAATTCGAATATCAAAGATCTTGAGCGCAATAACCAGGACTACCTAACCTTGACTAATTAAACCTTGAACCATATTTAGTCCTCATTTTCTAATAAATCCCAATAAAACCAAACAAATTTCTAACGTAAAACTGATAAAATTGAACCTTTACAACGTGGCTTCGTAGATTAAAACTATCAAGGTCCACCGTTATCGGTGTAATTTATCTTAATGAATTACCGATCGTACAGTTGCCGATGAATCGTTGGTTGTATAATAATAACAACGATTGGCCTGTAAGTGATCAATTGTAAGCCGCAAGCTCGGTGCAAAGCCATCAAATCAAACAAGTGTTCGTTGCCAACCAAATCCCGTTATCTGATTCTGTGATCCTCCCATCCGACCCAATCCCCTCGTGCGATGGAATCGTTCTCAATTAGAGATAACACTTCAATATTTTGGACTATGATAATTTGTTTAGCTATTTATTTGCTTTTCAGCGAACCTTGGTGGCCCGCGTGACTTTATTTAAATTGTTATTACGCTATAAACATTGTGAGTCATTTTTGCTTGTAGAATGTACTGGTGATATCGTCAGATAATAAAATTCCTTGTAGTGATCTAACTGCTATTTAAATTCGTTATTTATTTAAGCTATATCTATTCCAATTGTATCCAATACATTTGACAGGGAGTTCTTATTCTAAATAGGGCTGGTTTAGAACCATGTAATTAGCCGAACGATAGTTTAAATTGCTGTTTGAGTTATTTTTCGTCACCGGCCTATGAGAATTACTTTTATTTTTTAATTAGTAATTATTCATAGATTTAGATCTGGTGTTTAGTTGATACTAATTATTCAAAGTATCACACCGATAGACAATTTCTAAGAAAGAACATTCGTTTAATATTTTGTCAAAATCGTCCTCAGCTTAGATATCAAATGTTAATATGTACATATATTTCTGATAGAGCAAATCAGCTGTTCTTGGGCGAACTATTCTGAGACCTTCGCAACCCAGACCTCAATTCTATGGTTAGACTAGAGTCTAGGATATTTCAGAGAAACGACTTGCAGTACAATTGCCACAGCTTGATTTTGACTTTGAGTCACGATTCAATATTATATATTCAATAATATTATAAGAAATCAGCGCTTCGTGTACTTTACTTATATTTTCTTAATTATTAAAAATTATCTTTGAAGCTCTGACAATATCACTAGCCTTCTTTCCATGTGTGTCGCAAGAGGCAACTAAGGAAAACATACGATGCTGATGGTATATTTGCAAAGAGACGGAAAACCTTATATCAACTTGTCTGGTCCCAGCGTCGTGTAATGGGCCAAATTCTTATTTTTTATTTATTAACTTTATATACACACATAGCGTATAAAGGTGGACTTAATGCCTTAGGCATTTTCTGCCAGTCTACCTTAGAGTGGTGCAGAGATTAATGGTAGGTGTATTTAAAAAGTGGAGTTTGACTTAATTATATTATATTTAATTACGTGCGTATAAAAACGTGTGGTTGACAGCCGTGTGGTTGACGGCATAGAATACAAGTGTCATCACCCCCTATCTTCCCGTGGGTGTCGTAAGAGGCGACTAAGGGATAACACGATGCTAATACCATCTTTGCGTAGAGACGGAAAACTCGACATCAAACCCTATACGACTGCCTCGTTGGTCTCGCGGCATAAATGTGCGCGTGGGATCGAGAGGTCCCGGGTTCAATTTCTGGGTCGGGCAGTGTTAGCAGCACGGAGTCTGGAAATGTGCCCGGTACGGCAATAGGCTCGCCCCTTATTACGTGGGACTAAAGTATATCTGGCGAAAAGTGGGTGTAGAAATACACCTCTGCCTACCCCTTCGGGGATAAAAGGCGTGACGTTATGTATGTATGTAATAGATATGATGGATGCGCATACATTACATCAAAGTGAAGTCAAAGTCAAAATCGTTTATTCATCTAGGTCACAAGGTGACGCTTATGAACGTCAATTTTTTAAATCGAATTGCTTAATGCTTCTACATTTACATTTACTGCCTCGTTCGCAAAGCAATAGGTAGAACCACGAGAAAGAACGGGCACTAAAACTCGTGGCCACTCTTTTGATTCGCCAATATTATGGTACATATGTATTTTATTTTTGTAAAGAGCTGCAACTGTTTCACGTTGTACTAAATTACTTGTAAATAGTAATTAGTTACAGACATAATAATTAAGAAATTAATGCAGTTACTAAATTAAGTGCCTTAGTTAGCCTTCCAATGTGAAAATTGTGTAACAGGAGCATCCACTTACGTCTTATAATGTAGGCAACTCGCCACCATGTTCAGAACTATGGTGGAAATGTATGTTATAGAAGTGTCTGTATATGAATACACAAAATTACAAAAACATTCGTTTACAGCCCATGATCACGAGTTATCTTCATCTTACAGTGCCGTAAAACTTTAATAATAATAACATTAGTGGAACAAGAATGCAAATGTAAATGTAGTACCTAAGTAGAATACATACATACAGAGGGGTAGGCAGAGACTACGGAACGCCATTTGCAACGATTCTGACACATCTCTCTTGCTTCATTCACTCCCATCAGATTCCTCATGCATGCTCTTCTGTTCAGGGTACTTCTCACCTGAGTTGAATGACCTAATAATACATGAACAGTAATTTAAAAGAACTAGAAATATTATATAAAGATTAACTGAAAAATGCAAAGTATCTATATAATTCTAATTAGGTATAAAGATCATGAGTTGTCTAGCGTAAGTGACCAACTATCCTTATCACTGAAATAATCATTAATAGTATAATAACCTTTCTTAATAAGGCAGTCTTTTATTTTAGTTTTAAATGTACTAAATGGTAATTCTAAAAGACTAATAGGTATTTTATTGTATATACGAATACCTAGCCCTACAAAAGGATTATTAACTTTAAAAGAATTATTTACATACATACATCGAATATAGAAATGCATACATATACTTACATACATATTATATATACATATATAAATAATTAAATATAAATGTTACGATACTTCTGCTAACTTAGCCAATAAAAGCTTTACCTTTGTCTTAAAGCAATACCTAGTAGTGGACGTCCTGATTTAGAGAGGAAGGTCATTCCAAAGAAGAATAGCTTGAGTAGGAAGGAAGAGTGGATGAAAGAAGATCTATGTGAAAGACAAAGAAGGAGAAGGCTACCAGATGAACGAAGGTTACGATCGTGGTTGCTGCATAAGTACTGGAAGTAAGAACTTAAATAGTTGGGAGGCGAGTAATTCTCTTATAGGCTCTCAATTTAGGAGAGGGCGGCCAACAGTGTACTGGGAAAGGCTGTATGATATACGCTACCGATAAATATACATTACTATATGCAACATATGAACAATTTTCATCATTATTAGGTATAATCTCTCTTTTCTCCTCTAAACCCAAATCGAATTTATCAACCTAACTACTAAACACAAACACCCAACGAAACATATTGATTGCATAACATATTTACAGACACAACGTCAAAAGATCACATAACCCCTTACTCTTACCTTACCCTTTTGGCTTTTCAATAAATAAAATATGAATGCATTATTTTAGTACAACACGAATTTGATTTAAATTGATCAAATATTTCAATATGGTGTAATTATGTGTCTATATGTATTTTATTATCAAAGTTTAATGTATTTCGATATTAATTATTTGGTGTTAGAAATAGCTATGCTGTTTTATTCATCGTTCGTTAATAAAATATTGACGGCCATCACCTAGGCTAATGTGGTGTGTGACTAGAATATTATGACTGTAAAGGCCGATTCACACATATCAGTGAAGTCACAGTTCCGTCACAGTACCGGCACCGTGATAATTATTCTCTGAATGAACTGACACTAGTCTAAACCATGGAATATCGCTATCCCTTTGGGTTGCGGAGGTCAGACAGGCAGTCGCTCCGTGGAAAAGCTAATATTCAGTCAAATCCGGTTAGACTAGAAAGCGGACCCCGGTTGAATCTGGGATAACGCTAGGAGAAAGAAGTACTATGACGAAGGACGGGCACCCTTGTACCATTGTTATTTTATTTAAACATTTCTAAAATTCTGTTAATTTCACAATCTCAGGCGTACATTATCACATAGTTTACACAATAAGTTTTATTTTACATGATCACAATGTCAATAGAGAAACTAAACCCTACCTGACTGTTATCTCAACACATACTACTCTCAGTAGAGAAGTAAAAAACAAAATTGGTATCATTAAAATCGCTTCACAAACCTTTTGGGTACAAAACGTTCGCGTGTTATTTGCCAGAGCTGTGCGTTACGTCTTTCAAGCCGTAATGGACTAGGGGAGATAACAGATATAATAACTGACATTGCGGCCCGATACGGCCTCGGTACACCCGGAGAATTTGTTCTATTGTGCCTGGATGTTTGTTAGACACGAACGTTGTTCAGTTTGTTTATAGTTCTAGACTGCGGCTGTTTTATTTTGGCTGTATAGTCCATGCCTAAGATAAAATGAAATTATTTGGTGAAAAATTTGATGTCATTGTACTAAATATTATCTAAGAGAGACTTTGTTAATACTTGACTTTCTACATAGTATCCTGTTGCAGATTCATCGGCAAAATGCCACTGAAATATTAGTGTAATCTAAGCGATGGAAGCGCATGACAATTTCGGTAGTTCAAGTCACTATTATCCTAAGAAGAAACGGATTAGACATACCTTATTTTATCCTTATAATTGATTTTATCCTCGTAATCGCCAGGAGAACAATGTCATGTCTGTGAGCTAATCCTACAAGCAAGTAAGACGTTGGCTCGTTAGTCACCAATAATGGGAATAAAAATAGGTGCAGTAGTTAAAACCAAAATATAACAACTCTTTGTGCGCTACAAAAATCGTTCTGTTTCCAACAAACACAAAAATAAAACCGCAAACTTATGCGACAATACCAACAAGCCAGTGTTCCTTATATTAAATAATATCAGGGATGACATTACAAAACAATGCGCAAACGTTATATTATACGTGAAATACGATTGTTATCGCGGAGCAAATTCAAAAGACGAGTATTTTTGGCTTCAGTGTAGCGCCCGCTGAGACCCCGCAAGAACGCGCCATAATGTCTATAGAGACCAACAGATGGTCTCGCTACCGACAGTCATTACCCTTTTGTCTTATATCCTACAACACACAAAATATTTTAAACTTTATCCTTTAAGTTATAGGGTTCAAATTCTACTGTGCCAAACGCAATCAGCGTTGGACGAGTATATATTAGTAAGCTGGAAAATATTTGAGAACTCAAAACTGCACATTTTCTTTTCATGCAACTTAAATATCTAGGACGTACTACATCTGGTTTTTAAACAGCTCACGTAGGGGTATTTTGCATTCCTGGCCGGGCGAAATTAGTAAAAACAAATTTTAACACAAAAGCAAAAATGAAAACTTGTCAGTGAGCCAGGTAGCTACTGATCAAAATACGACCCTTTCCGAGCTCCTGTGCCCGTGCTAGCCAGCCACACAACAGTAGGAACTTGATCGTTGTCGCATGCGTTCGCGTCAGTTACTGGCTACATTAAAAACGTACCGTGTTTGAGACCTCGGTGCATTTTTACTGTTGGTTTTTTAACCAAAACTACTATGGATTATCATAATACAGGTAAGAACAGTTTTATTTATTACGATTTACTAATGTTTACGTGCATTTTTAAGATTGAAAATCAATTTTTAATTGTCTCAATTTTTTAAACCATTTTTTTCTGAATTGTGCATTTCAAAGTGATAATAGTTAACCTTCCGAGTGCTTCCGGGTAACTATTTCTGTTGTAACGTATGACAAAAGCTGTTAGATGATACATATTTTACGAATAGAGTGCTACTTTTTGCTACTTTTGTCAAAACTTACACGTTAGTGCTGGTGTTAGCTAAAAACTATTTACCGTTATTTTCAATCAAATTATGAAATGTTTTCTTTTTTTTGTTTTAGGGATACCAGGGGGTTCCTACTACGAAGTTGTAACAAGAGAATATCTGTTTAATAAATTGCAATAACGAGAGTTACATACTTTTGACGAAATAGTTGATTATTTGGAAAATTACCGTTTAACGTCTGACAGCTTTAATGAAGAAAAATGAAAGGTTTTGAAATATTTAATTATTAGTTCACTTTTAAAAAGGTTCCGATAAAAAATGGCAAGTGAGGTCAGATTCGGACAAAGCTACAGTTAGAGAAAGAAAAGTCAACATACAACGAAGATCTAGAAACGAAACTGGATTAATTGTGGATGTGCCAAAAGCTGGATTCGGCAATAGCAATGATGGTAACACTAGTAGGCGATTTTTCGGTGACCCACAGAAGGCTGCAGAAATTAGCGGCATCGATTACAACCTGATATTCAGACTTTAAATAATTCTCGAGGTAATTTCAAGCGGTCATAAAGTTGACTTGAAAAATTTACTGGTTACTGTTGGGACACAGCAAAACTCTATGTCTCGCGCTACGACTGGCATCCGATGAATCCGACTATTCACAAAATTTTGATGCATGCTGCTACAGTAATGGAAAAGGCGTTATTGCCAATAGACTACTATTGGAAGAGGCTGCTGAAGCCAGAAATAAACATATCAGGATGTATAGGTATAATTTTGCGAGGAAGTTTTCGAGAGTAGATTGCAATGCAGATGTAATAAATCGCCTTCTACTATCCTCTGATGCACTGCTCACAAGTCTGAGGCCAAAGTCAAAGAGCAGGATGCATTTCTTTTCAAAAGAAGCGATTGCTATGTTGTTGCCACCTTCCTCAGAATCTCAAGATGACTCCGATTCAGAATCTGAAACAGAAAAGGTCGGAGAAAGTGACGATGAACCCTGGCATCCTTCCTCATCAAATTAGATTTATATACACTTTTTTATGTAATTAGTTAATCAATAAAACCTTCTCCAAATCATGAATACTCCTTTATTTTATCATCATGTCAGCCCATGACGCTCACTGTTGGATAAAGGATTTCCGAATCGTCGTCTGTACCTAAATATTACTAAAAAGTAAGTCCTACCTACATAACAGCAGAAAAAACCGCACTATTAATTTCACCCGGCTAGGAACGCCAAATACCCCTATGTGCAGCTTTAAGGTAGATTCAGTAATACCTCGTATATAAGGCTTGACTGAGGGAAAAGATTTCTGGATATATTTGTGAGAAATAAGGTTATTTCATATTAGTTTGCTGGTCGTGATTTCAGCTTGAGACGTGATTCAATAGCCAACAGATTTTTTGTTTTACCATTAGATATTCGTTCAACGAATTGTAATGAACATGAGATGACTAGTAAAATTAATATAATAAGAGTTCATTCCAGAAAAATATTTGACTTTCAAATGTCAAAGTCAAAGATCTTGTAACTCTATGGGTAGTTTTTACACTCTATAATATGAGTGTGTATTAGACGTTTGCTACCTTCAAGAAACGCCATCCGTCCCGTCGTGCTGCGCTTTATTTCAAAATCTTCACCAAAATTACATAGTCAAAGTACACACTATGCGTACTTTATGTACCATAGAAAGTGCTGCACCAATCAACTAACAAAACCGCAATTTTAAGGCTTGTTGTTGATCTTTATGCTTATCTTAATTTTCTTTTTTTATTAATAATTGTGCATTATATAATAAAACAAGAAGTTCATAATAATCACATCCTAGTTCCGTATTTAAAAACATAGATTAAAAAATATGACCTTTACCGTATTGGGTTTACTACAATTTACGACGGTACTTATAATAATTGCTAACATTTTTAGTTTCGTTCACACCTAAGCATTATCCCGTACAAGACAGGTGACAAAGTCACGCATTACCAAAAACACATCCTAACATCCCAAGACACAGGGGTGACGTTCAGAAAAGCATTTACCACTTCCCCTTAAGTGGGTCACACACAGGCCGGATATCGACAGAAATTGGTCTAATCTTTAGTTATAGCCTCTCTAAGGAATTCGCATTTCAACACGACCAGCCCGCGAAAAATGTAAACTTTCTTTAGAACAAAATGTGCGTCGATATTCCCACACCGATAGAAAAGTATTGTCGTCCTTACTTTGAATAAACAGATACAATAAAATGCGTCTGTTTCACATTTGCCCTCAATTTCTCTCCGGGGAGGGCAAAAACCGGGTCTTGTCTAAGCAGGTATACGCCGCTTTTATTCATATCTGAACAACACGTGGATGTAATGAATTTTTGTGTCGTGAAGACAATCTGATCGACTATATAGATGCCTATTGGTCTATTGGTTAGTCACTCTATTATAACGAAGGTCGTGGGTTCAATTCCTACTCATGACAATTTTTGTGTGATGAGCACGATTATTTGCGCTGGTTCTTTTCTTTATTTGTTTTTCGATATAATTCATCTGTAATATATATTTAGTTAGTTAGTAGCTGTTTCAATAGTTCTACTTATCGTGCAATCAGATGACTACGTCTCATTTGTTCTTACTTATTTTATTGTACTGCAGATGATGCTGTAGTTTGTTTTTAGCTTAAGCTTCGGTAAAAAAGAGGGTGGCGTTTGAGGGCGACGGAACGGCTGCATGGCGTAGACGTTATACTAAAGTGATGCGACGCCGCAAAAATCACTAATCTAATAATCCTGATAAGGGACAAAGATATGAAATATTCTCTTTCGTGGCTCCTGCAAATAGAGCAGAAAAGAAATACAAACAAGATACGATTTTCTAAAGCATAGATGACGATTTCAATGATCTGGTTGAACTAGAATATTCTAGTAGGTACCAGATATCCATGAAATCTAGGCATATGCAATAAAGAGAACTAATTACAGCCACAAGGGCGCATAAAGGCCCGCGTTCAAAGCATATCACCCCTACCCCAAACAAACAACCCCTAACGTACAATGTCCGTAGATAACGGCGATTACACTTAAAACGTTTATAAAAATAAGTATATTATAAAGATAAGAAAATTTGATAGATTTATCGTTTAGATATACTTCATCCACTTACGCTTTACATAAACTAGAAAACTCAACAAGAATAACAATAATAATTTGTTACAATGTTTTCTCAAATTATTCTTAGAAGCTGACCTACTTTCAAAAACACAATTTTACTGGCAATTATAATAGTACAATTATATTTTAGCCCTTACCGATAAAGGTCGGTTAGAGCAAAAAGAAACAGAAAAGGAGAAATTTCTAAACTATATGTATGTGATGATATGTTGTAGTATATACCTCACAACATTTTTAGTAGTACAATGCGCATTCGGAAGTCGCTTCACCAAAGTAATTATGCCATCGTGACATATAACGGTTTCTTTGTTCGGAAATTCAAAATTGACACAATCAGTTAAATTCTTACACTTATTATGGTCTCTAAAATTCTACTTCTGAGTTTATGATAACGAAAATATTTCCAAATAAAAAGCTCCATCTGACGGTGATGACAACATTCCACGACGCAAGTTATTGAAATGCTGAAGTATTTCTAAGTTTAAAGTGGCAGTAGGCAAGTCTGGAGCGAGCAAGGCACATGGGAAATGATTACCATATTCAACGCATTTCCTCGCACACCGGAGGTAGGCTTTGTAGGAAATTATTTGTCATATTAACGTCACTCCAGCTCGAGTTTCGACGCCGATATGTTAATATATTAAATTATCCTCGGCGGTTCTGAACGAGTAATTCTATATCGATACGGTGTGATAAATCGATGTCTGTATTGCGAGTGTTTTGTCAACAAACTTCCAAGTTTAGCGATGTTTATGTAAAACCCGTATCGCAATTGCTGATCAAGAAAGATGATTGTAAGCAATATAAAACTCTGCGATGGAACTTGGTAGTATATTAATGCGCAAAATATACTAAGATATTATGTTTGACATCCGCCATTATCTATAAATAACAGCAATAAACGGGGTGGGAATTTTTCTTTTCAATTAAACCACAGTTGCCACACCAAACAAAAACCACGAAGCCAACAAATCAATTTCACGTCAGGAAATTACTTTGTAAAGTTGAAAAGGGTTGCGCGATACGGTACCAAATTGAAATTCTTTTGTGCGCCGCGCCTTTACATGTCCGAAATGTTACCTGACTCTTTGAATCATAGCGCAACAACATTTTTCGATCAAACTTTGGAATACACACTTTTGCACAGCAATTCCATATAACTGTTATCAGAAACGAAAACTTCTCGATATAATATACGTAAAGCCCAGTAAACATCCCGCGCTACTGCTTCAGCACTTGCGAGGCCTCACTTCTACGTAATAGCGCCGCACAAAAGCTATACAAACATTCTCAAATGAACGTGATCAACATTTTAACAATAAACAAACTTTTCCATTCTTCTATGCTGATTCCTGTATTATCATTTTATTACATATTTTAAATATAATCTTAGGCTATTAAAGAAACGAAAAGCAAAAAGTTTGGAGGTACCGAAGTTCATTAACGAAATAAGCAATCTTGCTAAAAGCACGGACCCACCGAGGTAAAAAGCAATTAGAAAGTTATAGAATGTTCTCGGCGATTATTTACGTGTTACAGGAGAGTCAGAACCTCAGGGCGGTGGGTCATTAAGGCGGTAGAAATGTTTGCAGTAAATGTACAAGGATACTCGCCGAGACAATATTACTCGTGTTCGATGAAACTTGAGAGTTGCGCGCGGAGCCAATAACCACACCTCACGAGCGTTGCTTCAATCCATATTGGCGCAGTAGGGGCTCGCCTAACCGTTCTCCAACGTACATTTTAAATTATGGTAAAAGTAGAATATCTATTTTATATCTACTCTTGTTAGAGTACTAGAGTGGCCGCGTGGGGTTAAAGTATGTAATATCGGTACACATTTCGAGGCGTTTGAATATTGCCAAAAATATTAAGAATATGCTCTTTGGATTTTATAAGACATAGAGTTTTATTTAATGTTTGCTACTTTAAAATATTTATCGATAAAAAGTTTAGATCGAGGTGATCTAAAACTTTTATCGATAGATATTATATATCGATAGCTTGCAAAGATTTATACAAATAAATCTACATTATTATAATATAAACCCTCAACTCTTACTACTAATACTCTTCAATGTCTTTACAAAAATGGAAAAATAGAATATTTGGCAATGACGATCTCAGTTGATATAATCATCATCAGCCTAGCACTGTCCCGGTTGCGAATCAAAACTTTCGCTTTTGGGCATAGGGTCTGCAGAGTCGTCGGTCGGTTTTGTTGGTTGTAGTAATTTTAGCATCGTATATATACTTGAAATAAATAATTCTGAAATATAAGAAACTGCAGTACGTGGCATAAACCACGATAAAGATTGAATAAGTCATAACTCATAATATTTCGATGTTGCAATTTACGCTATAGTATTTTTCACCTTGATTCTTGTAAACCACTTTTTTTTTTAACTTTATTAATAGAGTACAACACCCCGCAATAATATCGACAATCGATCACCAATTTCATTTAAATTCATTCGTCACTTAATAGCATTGATAACCATCGCTTCAATAAACATTGATGGAAAAAAGTTCGGTAGTGCTCCCAATCCTAAACAATACCATCTCGCTCACAGACCAAACAAAAGGTGTTAATCGTTTGTGTGGGCAAGCCCTTACAGGTGTATAATAATGTAAAACGGTAGTCCAATGAAACTTGGTCGATCGAAATGTAACAATGGCTCATGCGATCGGCAACAAATGATTGTGTTGTGTTGATATCAACTCAATATGGATTACATATCGGTTTGTAAGCTGCCTTCAATAGAGTATCAATTACGATCTATTGTTGACGATTTCGAGCCTTTGACGGAGTGATGATCGTACGTGATGTGGATTACTGAGATTGTGTAGCAATGCCGCCGGCAAGACATGGATGTCGTCATAGTGTAAGTAAACACACACTTCTTCACATGTTTAAGAATTATTATGTTCAATAAAAGAAACCGGTGTGAATGTCCTTGGTGTCAAACTGAGTAAGCTATGGCATTCTAAATAGAATAATAAGATGTTTAAATTAGATTCTGGTCTAAGTTTTGTATCTCATTTAAAAATAATAAATATTTCCTGCCGTGTACAATCTGGATGTTTTCAAGTTGCGGAAAATAATAGGTACCTTCTGGTCAAGCGTACTTCCTCGTCGGTCGTATGATCACTCAATATTAGACGAGACAATGCACAAAAGTCAGGAGTGCAAAAAAATCTTACTCTGTAATGATGTAAAGATACAGCCTTAAACCTATTTAAGCATTCAGTTTAGACTTCCTTAGATTGCAGGTACATGGAATAATGGTAGTAACATGACGCCGAGTAACCTTGCACAATCTACCTTAAGTTAGGCATGCCAATAATTAACAACAAATTATCAAGATCAATAATAATCAGTCACATGATCTGGTAAAGCTATCGAACAGCTGCATATGCCTGCTAAATATTACATATCAACATTGTACACTGGCAACTTAATTGTGCCGTGGATGTGGATCGTCCGTTTTCTATTTGCGGTAGTCACTTCGATTCCCGGACACAGTAAATATTTACGTGGTTACAGATGTTTGCTTTGAGGCTGGCTGTTTGCTATGTAATGGCAGTCGCTGGTACGTAATACTAGCGATACTGGAACTGTAGTGGATATTAGCATAGAAACTTGTCTTATTTTTTGACACAGTAAGTCTTACGGCTTAGTCGAGAATCGGGATCGTTAGGCCATGTCGGAGGACTTCGGGCGGTCTGAAAACTCCGACACCAGAGTTTTCCACATACTCACACGAAAAACAAACAAACAATTAATCGATACTAATATAATATAGCTGAACGTTTGTTTCTTTGGTTGAAGGCGCTAATCTCAAGAAGTACTGATCTGATTTGAATAATTCTTAGTTAGTTGGATAGCCCATTTATCGAAAAAGGCTATAGGCGAACATATCATCATACTATGAGCCTCGAGTGCGGAGCAGTACTCCTAAATAGCGACATCCCATGAAGAATTAGGCTTCTTTGTCTACACGATGAATATGCAGCTCAGGAGGGACAGGTAAAATACTTATGTGTGATTCTCTTCTAAAATAATTCGCGGTGTATCTACTAAACCATCGCTGACACAGCGATGTCGTCATCCCGTAGCAACGGAGAGATGCTAATCACAGTAAGCATAAATATGCTTACCCAGCGTAGCTAAATAGCTACGCTGGGCTGAAAACTCACCGTGCTGAAAACTCGCCGGGCTTAAATCTAAGGCGTGACTGCCGTTTGATCGACGCAGACGCAGTCCGAAGGCATAGATAGGTATATTTGCTAGTCAAGACCAGTGTCGATATGCTCATGGGTACTGACTTCCATAAGGAGTGTCAAAGATCTTCGTGAAAGCCAAGGCCGACGATTTTATGTGCTTGTCAGGCATGGGAACTTTTAATAGGCATTTTAGTACGAAAAGACAATGCTACGCGAACCCGATACCCTGTGCATGGCAGTATGTTGGTATTTCCACTAAGCTATCGCTGCCTAACCAAAATAGCTTATAGAATGATAATTTATCTGACGCTGAAACAGTTCCTAAGCTTTTTTTAATAACCATAAAATTCTAAAACTAAGTTGGGAGGTAAATTTTCTGGATGATCACAAGCGTAGTAAGCTCACCGTTATTGTTAGGAACAATATGGACGCTCGGCTAATGCATAAGCTGCAGTTCAAAACTTGCAACTTTACTTCGTACTTCTAACAATGTATGCTAGGTAGGTACCTACTCATAAATAGCCTCGAAAGTAGACCGATTAATACTATTCAAATATTTTTCATATTACCATATCATCACCGGCCCTGTATGTAAACTGGCCCACTGCTGGGCACGGGCCTCTTCTCACTATGAGAGGGGTAAGGCCATTGGCCACCAAGTGCGGGTTTGCAGACTTCACATGTCTTTCGAGAACTTTATGGAGAACTCTCAAACATGCACGTGTTTCCCTCACCGCTTAGCAAGCGATAATTAACAATTTAATACGCACATAACTTCAAAAAGTCATTGGTGCGCGCCATGGATACGAACCCGAGACCCTCTGCGTACCTGTCCGTCGGTCTCTCCATTAGGCTATCGTTGCTTACTTATATTACTTACAAACATTTTTATATAAACTCATAGAATATGTCACTAGTAGCTATGAACAAGGAATGGCTAAGAATTCTTGAGTTGAACCAAAATGATTCAAGTATCGTGTTATTCATGTAATCCCTGTCTCAAGAATTGATATATCCATGGATAAGGTACCTATAGGTACACTAAAGATACCTATTTGACTTATTTCGTTTGAAGCTTATCTCGAAAATGTATCTCTAGCAGCCAAAGGCATAACAATTATAATATTAAAAAGTAGCATGAATCTGTAGGTACAATATTCTTTTAATTTAAAACCTTCAGATAAATCAACAGTCAACTGTGGCTTACAGTAATCATCATAGACGTCCACAGCTGGACACAGGCCTCCCGCACGGCACTCCACGCAGGCTGACCTTTTAGAGACGGGTAACCCTATACCAACCCATCCGGGCAGCGTCGTGTAATGGGCCAAATTCTCATATTGGCTCTTAATTTAGAATAGGGGGGGGGGGGGTGAGATCCAGCAGTGTACCGCGAAGCGCTGTATTATATGCGATATCGATAAATATTTTTTACTCTACACATAATATCGACAATTTTCATTATTATTAAAATCTCTGTTCTCTTCTCTAAACATAAACCTAATTTATCAACCTTAATACTAAACACAAACACTCAATGAAACCTATTTACAGACCAACGTTTAAAGATCACGTAACAACTATTATAAATATCATCAAAATTCGATTACCCTTTTGGCTTTTCCATAAATACAATCAGAACGCATTATTTGAGTAAATCATGAATTTGATTTAAATTGATCAAACATTTCAATATGGCGTAATTATGTGTCTATCTGTATTTTATTATCAAAGTTTAATATATTCCGATATTAATTATTTGGTGTCGAAAATAGTTCTGCTGTTTTATTCATGGTTCGTTATTAAAATACTGACGGTCACTACCTAGGCCAATATGGTGTGTGACTGATAGATTATGTTATTGTGTTTATAAATGTAACTTATAATGTATCATTTACCGCTATTTATAAGAGAGTAATGAATTAATACGGAAGGTCGCGCTTGTTTTGCCAAAGTATTTTATACCGAATGAAATTCACTTGTAGCAGTTCCTTACTGTTTATTTATCATCAATATGTCCGCCAGTCGCCGTACCTGCGATGGAGCTAAAAGTTACAGTATGTCAAAGTGGACGAAAATATTTTTTTTTATGTATTTTATACCATGCCAAAGTTTATGAGACGTTTACGGACGGTATGTATAATTTGAGACGGAAAAATGATAGTCAGCTGTATTGAATATGGGGGTTAGACGTCAGTCGGATAAGTAAAATGGACAAAATTTCAAAATTATCAAGTTATTTTATACCTTATGAAATTTACACAACAACAATGTAGTGCTTCTAGAATAATAAAAATAATCGTCAGTCATGTGGCTAATGGTGGAATACGCGTCAGCCAGCCTCATACAGATGCTAAGCGCTCGGTTCATTAAAGTGTTGTTAAGTCATTTTGGCCAATAAACTGACGATTTTCACACTCCAAATATTCGGCTCACGGTGATTTTTGAAGTTCCCTAGCAAATGGCAAATATCGGAACACTTATTGACTCACTAATACTCTTTGTCTGTCCGTCCGAAACTTTATTCCAAAAATATTAAGATTATTCAGCTAAAACTTAGTAGGTAGCTGTATTCTGTAAATCGCTTTATGATTTTAAAACAAAAATGTCCATAATAAAAAATAAAGGTGTGCTCTCCGTATATGGCAATGAATTGAAAAAAATTTTTTCGTCTCAAATTATATATGTAAAACCGTCTCATAAAGTTTGGGACGGTATAAAATACTTAAAAAAATATATTTTCGTCCACTTTGACATGCTGTAACTTTAAGCTCCACCGCAGGTACGGCGACTGACGCACATATTGATGATTAGTAAACAGTAAGGAACTGCTACAAGTGAATTTCATTCGGTATAAAATACTTTGGCAAATCAAACACGACTTCCCGTACTAAATGTAGAGGAAGCGCGTGAGAGTTGTAAGTATTGCAAGTGGCGCTCTGTTGTCTCTGCCTATCTCGATGGAAAGAGGCGTGAGTGTTTGTAAATGTGTATGTTTATTGCTGAGATTATGATTTACCAAGTTATGCCTGAGGCTCTGTCTGTGAAGATATCGGCTATAGTGATGCTAAAAAGCTCGTTTACTATTATAATGTTTAGACTGTATAGTTTCATGGAAATTCGTTTAATAACTTTAGTGAGGAGGACAAACATCCATCCAGACATCCACAGAAACTTACGTGTTTATACATAATGTACCGATTTAGATTTTAACATTAAAGTCTAAATCGGTACATTACTCGGTACGTTAATGTAATCTTAAACATATGTTTAAGATTGAATTAAAGTCTTATCTAGCAGATTAGTAATTTTGATGGTGCTTGTACCCGTCGTGTTGTATTCGTGAAGTATTTTATACCTAGGTACTTTGACGTAGCATTCAAAACCTCAACTAAGCTATCTAAGCATTACTATCATTAATTTTCTTTCACAATCTCAGGCGTACAATATCCCATAGTTTACAAAACTAAGTTTTAATTCACATAATCACAATGTCAGTAGAGAAACTAAACCCTACCTTATCTCAACCCAAACTACTCTCAGTAGAGAAGAAAAAAACCAAACTAGTAACATTAAAATTGCTTCACAAACCTTTTGGGTACAAAACGTTCGCGTGATATTTGCCAGAGCTGTGCGTTACGTCCTTCAAGCCGTAATTGACTAGCGGAGATAACAGATATAATAACTGACATTGCGGCCCGATACGGCCCCAGTACACTAAGAGAATTTGTTCTATTGTGCCTGGATGTTTGTTAGATACGAACGTTGTTCAGTTTGTTTTATAGTTCTAGACTGCGGCAGTTTTATTTTGGCTGTATAGTCCATGCCTAAAATAAAATTAAATTATTTGGTAAAAAGTTTGATGTCATTGTACTAAATATTATCTAAGAGAGACTTTGTTAATACTAGACTTTCTACGTAGTATCCAGTTGCAGATTCATCAGCAAAATGCCACTGAAATATTAGTGTAAAGTAAGCGATGGAAGCGCATGACAATTTCGCTAGTTCCTGTCACTATTATCCTAAGAAGAAACGGATTAGACATACCTTATTTTATCCTCGTAATTAATTCTATTATACCAGGAGAACAATGTCATGTCTGTGAGCTACACCTACAAGCAAGTAAGACGTTGGCTCGTTAGTCACCAATGGGAATAAAAATAGGTGCAGTAGTTAAAACAAAAATATAACAACTCTTTGTCCGCTACAAAAATCGTTCTGTTTCCAGCAAACACAAAAATATAACCGCAAACTTATGCAACAATACCAACAAGCCAGTGTTCCTTATAATTATAAAATAATATCAGAGATGACATTACAAAACAATGCGCAAACGTTATATTATACGTGAAATACGATTGTTATCGCGGAGAAAATTCAAAAGACGAGTATTTTTGGCTTCAGTGTAGCGCCCGCTGAGACCCCGCAAGAACGCGCCGTAATGTCTATAGAGACCAACAGATGGTCTCGCTACCGACAGTCATTACTGTTTTATGTTATATCCCACAACACACAAAATATTTTAAACTTTATACTCAACGTAGTAGAGTTCAAATTCCACTGTGCCAAACGCAATCAGCGTTGGACGAGTATATTATTGAGCTGGAAAATATTTGAGAACTCAAAACTGCACATTTTCTTTTCATGCAACTTAAATATCTAGGACGTACTACATCTGGTTTGTAAACAGCTTTAAGGTAGATTCAGTAATACCACGTATAAGGCTTGACTGAGGGGAACGATTTCTGTATATATTTCTGAGAAATAAGGTTATTTCATATTAGTTTGCTGGTCGTGATATCAGCTTGAGAAGTGATTCAATAGCCAACAGATTTTTTGTTTTACTATTTTTCGTTTAACTATTAGATATTCGTGAAACGAATTGTAATGAACATGAGATGACTAGGTAAATTACTAAAATAAGATTTAATTCGAGAAAAATATTTGACTCTCAAAAGTCAAAGTGACACGTCTTGTGACTCTGTCATTGACATATATATTACTGCGTTAGGACTGGGCGGACCGCATGTTACAATGACGCATCGAAGTTGGTCCTAAAATGGTCTTCTCTTTAACGAAGTGAACTAGAACGCGATCAGCTGTCATCGGAAGCGGTCGTAAATTTTGTGAAAGGTTGGTGCCGTGAAAGGTGAACTACGACAAAAAACATAATAAAAAATATGATAACATTTCATGTCACCGGTAACTTAAAAATATGTCATTAAATCAACTTCTAAAATTATTTAAAGCAATTTTTTTTTCATATAGATAAAAAACGGCGCGAAGCCGCGTAAAAGTGCGACATAACTTTGAAGCAGCGGGCGATGTACCCGATGAAATGAAAAGATTTATTATTATTACTATAAGATTAAATTATGTTCTAACAAAATTATTTTTAATTGATTCTTAAAATTTAAAGATACACCAACGTCAAAAAACATTAGGTACGAATCCAAAATGGAAAATATTATATTTTTTTTGTACCTCGAAAAATACCTCTCCCCGCTCTTACATGGTTATGTCTAGGAGCAGACCATGCCGATTTACATCGTAGTTCATACTAGTTTGAACAGATGGCGTTATTTTTTTTGGAAGGTGACTGCGTCTGTCAAATGTTCGTATCTTTAGTATTTATATCAATGGACTCTGTGGATACTTTATGCACTCTGTAATATGATTGTATATTAAATGTTTGTACATACATACATAGACTCACGCCTGTTTCCCGGAGGGGTAGGCAGAGACTGCGGCACACCATTTGCAACGATCCTGACATCTCTTGCTTCATTCACTTCCGTCAAGTTTCTATTGATTATTAAAAAACGTTTGTTTGATGTTGTTTAAGAAATGCCGTCTTTACGTCGTGCTGAGCTTTATTTCAAATTTCTTCACAAAAAATATATAATCAAAGTACACACTATGCGTACTTAGTGTACCATACAAAGTGCTGTGCCAGTCAACAAACAGAACCGCAATTTTAGGCTCGCAGATGGTATAAATGCTTTTTTTCATAATTTTTTTATTATTGTGAATTGTGCATTATTTAAAAAACAACAAGTTCATAATGATCACAACCCAGTTACGTTTTTGAAAAACAAAGATTTAAAATCATAGCCTTTACAATATTATACGACAATTTACAACGGTACTTATAATAATTGCTAACATTTTTCGTTCCGTTCACTCCCTCTTCATTATCCCTTACAAGACAGGTGACTAAGTCGCGCATTATCAAAAACACATTCTAACATCCCAAGACACAGGGGTGACGTTCAGAAAAGCATTTACCACGTCGCCCTTAAGTGGGTCACACACAGGCTGGATATCGCCCGAAATTGGTCTAATCTTTAGTTATGGCCTCTCAAAGGAATTCGCATTTCAACCCGGCGGGCCCGCGAAAAACGTAAACTTTGCTTTAGAACAAAAAGGGCGTACATATTCCCACAACGACAGAAAAGTATTGTCGCCCTAACTTTGAATAAACAGATACAATAAAATGCGTCTGTTTCACATTTGCCTTCAATTTCTCTCCGGGGAGGTCCAAAACCGGGCCTTGTCTAAGCAGGTATACGCCACTTTTATTCATATCTGAAAACCACGTGGATGTAATGAATTTTTGCGTCGTGAAGACAATCTGATCGACTGTATAGATGCCTATTGGTCTATTGGTTGGTCACTCTATTAAATCAAGGTCGTGGGTTCAATTCCTACTCATGACAATTTTTGTGTGATGAGCACGATTATTTACACTGGTTCTTTTCTTTATTTGTTTTTCGATATAATTTATCTGTAATATATGTTAATGAGTGAGTCAGTATTCAGAAGCTGCTTCAATAGTTCTACTTATCGTGGGATGAGATGACTACGTCTCAGTTGTTCTTACTTATTTTATTGTATTGCAGATGATGCTGTAGTTTGTTTTTAGCTTAAGCTTCGGTAAAAAAGAGGGTGGCTTTTGAAGGTGACGGTACGGCTGCATGGCGTAGAAGTTATACTAAAGTGATGCGACGCCGCAGAAATCACTGCTATAATAATCCTGATAAGGGACAAAGATATGAAATATTCTCTTACGTGGCTCCTGCAATTAGAGCAGAAAAAAATACAAACAAGATACTATTTTCTAAAGCATAGATGACCATTTCAATGATCTGGGTGAACTAGAATATTCTAGTACTAGATATCCATGAAATCTAGGCATATGCAATAAAGAGAGCTAATTAAAGCCACAAGGTCGCATAAAGGCCCGCGTTCAAAGCATATCTCCCCTACCCCGAACAAACAACCCCTAACGTGCAATGTCCGTAGATAACGGCGATTACACTTTAAACCTTTATAAAAATAAGCATATTATAACGATAAGAAAATTTGATAGAGTTATCGTTTAGATATACTGCATCCACTTACGCTTTACATCAACTAGAAAACCCAACAAGAATAACAATAATAATTTGTAACAATGTTTTCACAACTTATTCTTAGAAGCTGACCTACTTTCAAAAACACAAATTTACTGGCAATTATAATAGTACAATTATATTTTAGCCCTTACCGAGAAAGGTCGGTTAGAGCAAAAAGAAACAGAACAGGAGAATATTATAAACTGTATGTATATTATATATGATGATATGTAGTATATACCTCACAACATTTTTAGCAGTACAATGCGCAATCGGAAGTCGCTTCACCAAAATAATTATGCCATCATGACAAAGAACGGTTTCTTTGTTCGGATATTCAAAATCGACACAATCAATTAAATCCTTACACTTATAATGGTCTCTAAAATTCTACTTCTGAGTTTATGCTAGCGAAAATATTTCCAAATAAAAAGCTCCATCTGACGGAGATGAAAACATTCCACGACGCAAGTTATTGAAATGCTGAAGTATTTCTAAGTTTAAAGTGGCAGTAGGCAAGTCTGGAGCGAGCAAGGCACATGGGAAATGATTACCATATTCAACGCATTTCCTCGCACACCGGAGGTAGGCTTTGTAGGAAATTATTTGTCATATTAACGTCACTTCGGCTCAAGTTTCGACGCCGATATGTTAATATATAAAATTATCCTCGGCGGTATTCTGAACGAGTAATTCTATATCGATACGGTAAGACAAATCGATGTCTGTATTACGAGTGTCTTGTCAACAAACTTCCAAGTTTAGCGATGTTTATGTAAAACCCGTATCGCAATTGCTGATCAAGAAAGATGATTGTAAGCAATATCAATTCACATAAAAGTCTGCGATGGTAGTATATTAATGCGCAAAATATACTAAGATATTATGTTTGACATCCGCCATTATCTATAAATAACAGCAATAAACGGGGTGGGATTTTTTCTTTTTAATTAAACCACAGTCGCCACACCAAACAAAAACCACGAAGCCAACAAATCAATTTCGCGTCAGGAAAATAGTTTGTAAAGTTGAAAAGGGTTGCGCGATACGGTACCAAATTGAAATTCTTTTGTGCGCTGCGCCTTTACATGTCCGAAATGTTACCTGACTCTTTGAATCATAGCGCAACAAAATTTTTCGATCAAACTTTGGAATACACACTTTTGCACAGCAATTCCATATAACTGTTATCAGATACGAAAACTTCTCGATATAATATACGTAAAGCCCAGTAAACATCCCGCGCTACTGCTTCAGCACTTGCGAGGCCTCACTTCTACGTAATAGCGCCGCACAAAAGCTATACAAACATTCTCAAATGAACGTGATCAACATTTTAACATTAAACAAACTTTTCCATTGTTCTCTGCTGATTCCTGTATTATCATTTTATTACATACTAGAGGACGCCAGCAGCTACGCCTGCATTTTTTTAATTTACCCATTTTGGCCGATCCCGTGGGAATTTCGAGAAATTCCTTCTTAGTGCACCCCTACGGTCCCCAATGAACATACATGCCAAATTTCAGCTTCTTGCGCACAATAGTTTCGGCTGTAGCGTGTCTGTCAGTCAGTCAGTAACGCAATGATTTTATATATTAAGATTTTAAATATAATCTTAGGCTATTAAAGAACGAAAAGCAAACAGTTTGGAGGTACCGAAGTTCATTAACGAAATAAGCAATCTTGCTAAAAGCACGGACCCACTGAGGTAAAAAGCAATTAGAAAGTTATAGAATGTTCTCGGCGATTATTTACGTGTTACAGGAGAGTCAGAACCTCAGGGCCGTGGGTCATTAAGGCGGTAGAAATGTTTGCAGTAAATGTACAAGGATACTCGGCGAGACAATATTACTTGTGTTCGATGAAACTTGAGAGTTGCGCGCGGAGCCAATAACCACACCTCACGAGCGTTGCTCCAATCCATATTGGCGCAGTAGGGGCTCGCCTAAGCGTTCTCCAACGTACATTTTAAATTATGGTAAAAGTAGAATATCTATTTTATATCTACTCTTATTGGAGTATTAGAGTGGCCGCGTGGGGTAAAAGTACGTAATATCGGTACACATTTCGAGGCGTTTGAATATTGCCAAAAATATTAAGAATATGCTCTTTGGATTTTATAAGACACAGAGTTCTATTTAATGTTTGCTACTTTAAAATATCTATCGATAAAAAGTTTAGATCGAGGTGATCTAAAACTTTTATCGATAGATATTATATATCGATAGCTTGCAAAGATTTATACAAATAACTCTACATTATTATAATATAAGCCCTCAACTCTTACTACTAATACTCTTCAATGTCTTTACAAAAATGGAAAAATAGAATATTTGGCAATGACGATCTAAGTTGGTAGAATCATCATCAGCCTAGCTCTGTCCCGGTTGCGAATCAAAACTTTCGCTTTTGAGCATAGGGTCTGCAGAGTCGTCGGTCGCTTTTGTTGGTTGTAGTAATTTTAGCATCTTATTCATACTTGAAATAAATTATTCTGAAATATAAGAAACTGCAGTACGTGGCATAAACCACGATAAAGATTGAATAAGTCATAACTCATATTTCGATGTTGCAATTTACGCTATAGTATTTTCCACCTTGATTCTTGTAAACCACATTTTTTTAAACTTTATTAATAGAGTACAACACCCCGCAATAATATCGACGATCGATCACCAATTTCATTTAAATTTATTCGTGACTTAATAGCATTGATAACCATCGCTTCAATAAACATTGATGGAAAAAAGTTAGGTAGTGCTCCCAATCCTAAACAATACCATCTCGCTCACAGACTATACAAAAAGTGTTAATCGTTTGTGTGGGCAAGCCTTTACAGGTGTATAATAGTATAAAACAGTAGTCCAATGAAACTTGGTCGATCGAAATGTAACAATGGCTCACGCGATCGGCACCAAATTATTGTGTTGTGTTGATATCAACTGAATATGGATTACATATCGGTTTGTAAGCTGCCTTCAATAGAGTATCAATTACGATCTATTGTTGACGATTTCGAGCCTTTGACGGAGTGATGATCGTACGTGATGTGGATTACTGAGATTATGTAGCAATGCCGCCGGCAAGACATGGATATCGTCATAGTGTAAGTAAACACACACTTCTTCACATGTTTAAGAATAATTATGTTCAATAAAATAAACCGGTGTAGATGTCCTTGGTGTCAAACTGGGTAAGCTACGGCATTCTAAATAGAATAATAAGATGTTTAAGTTAGATTCTGGTCTAAGTTTTGTATCTCATTTAAAAGTAATAAATATTTCCTGCTGTGTACAATCTCGATGTTTTCCAGTTGCGGGAAATAATAGGTACCTTCTGGTCAAGCGTACTTCCTCGTCGGTCGTACGATCACTCATTATTAGACGAGATAATGCACAAACTTAGCTTGCGCAAGAAAAGATCTTACCCTCTAAAGACGTAAGGATACAGCCATAAACCTATGTACGTATTAGCATTCAGTTTAGATTTCCTTACGATGCAGGTACATGGAATAATGGTAGTAACATGACGCCGAGTAACCTTGAACAATCAACCTTAATTTAGGCATGCCAATAATTAACAACAAATTATCAAGATCAATAATCAATCACATGATCAGGTAAAGCTATCAAACAGCTGCATATGCCTGCTATATATTACATATCAACATTGTACACCGGCAACTTAATTGTGCCGTAGATGTGGAACTTCCGTTTTCTATTTGCGGTCGTGGCTTAGATTCCTGGACACAGCAAATATTTACGTGGTTACAGATATTTGCTTTGAGGCTGGCTGTTTGCTATGTAACGGCAGTCGCAGATACGTAATACTAGCGATACTGGAACTGTAGTCGATATTAGCATAGAAACTTGTCTTTATTTTGACATAGTAAGTCTTAGTCGAGAATGATACGCAAAGGAAATAACAAGAAAAGCCTGTCTTAGGCTTAGTTTTGTTTACTACTTACTACGTCCGTTGGTTGTATATGCTTGTACTCCAGGGTGAAGATGGATGGACTCATGTTTGTCACTTCTGCATGCACAAACGGCTGTACGAATTTTGATAAAAATATCGCATTCATAAACCGTACATGTCAGAATAACACAAATATTAAACGACGCGAAATCCTCGCGGGTGGAGTAAAGCCATTTACGAGTATAAATCTAAGCAGCTATTTGCAAAGATGCATAAAATATTACGTAAAATGGAAACACGCTGTCATATTACCAATCATATTACAAAACATACGTACATACATACATAGACTCACGCCCGTTTTCCCGAAGGGGTAGGCAGAGGCATATTAAACGCCCACTTTTCGCCAGTGAGTGCTTTGATCCCACGTAATAGGTGGCGAGCCTATTGCCGATTACCGGGATATTTTGTTTGCCAGAGCCTCGTCCGTTGATCGACAGGTGCACCACTTGCAGGTGAGGTTGGCTTGGGACCCTAAGTTCTTGGTGGGAACCCTATGGAAATCTTTATATGTATACCTATGGACATAAAATGTCAATAATTGGAAAATATTGTTGGTGTGGAGATTTTACGAGGCCCCTCAGCAGGCAGTGAGGACACACGTCCAATATCTCAGTTTATTATATAAGTGTACCGCCACGCTCCTATCCCAGCTTAGCCCACGTACTTGCGCCTTAACTTGATTTCACACTATTTTCACTCCTCGAGAAGTGACATTCTAGCGAGTTACTTGTGATATTTTCACTTTATAGATTGGGCGATGCAGTAATTTTACTACGATTGAATTTTATACAGTATAGTTATATAGGTTAGTTGTTGTTGTTATTTAGTGTAGTTTTTGCTTAATTATTATTTTCAGTGTAAATGAATAATGTTCAATAGTTTAATACACAGTACATAATAGTTATTTTTAAATACGCACAAAATATTGAAGCGATACAAGCCAAAAAGTGGCAAATACATTGTAATATAGGCTAAAGCATCTTGGAAATAAATAAAAAACTAAAATAAAAACAAAGATTTACAAACTAAAATAGGTACTTAAAATAAAATTGACATCGACCGTTAGAAGCCGGTATTTATACCTTAATTTACTTAGTCATTGCCACCCGTTAAATAAACTTGTAATTGTAACTTTACATATAAGGTGTCAAATGGTAAATTTAGGAAATTGACAAAATTAAATAAATTAATAAAGCGACTTGAGTTAGGCTATAAGAGGTCAAAGAAAATTGTAGATTTAACACAAATTAACCATGATTTAGTTAAAGAGAGTGAGTTATTAGTTTCTAAGCTTAAGGATAGTAGTGAGCAATTAGCCTGTAGCCGATTACAATATGAACAACACACGTGTGAGCTGCAAACACAAATCACATCATTAAATGCACAGCTCAACAAATTGATAATAGATCATCAAAGTGAAACACAGGAATATATATTGAAATATGATGAAATTAGCAGAGTTGGTAGAGAAAATCTAAAAGAACTGCTCTCTATGACCAACAACGGTAACTGTTTAAATAGTTCAAATCATAAGTTAGAGGCTTCACCTAATTGTACAACCAAGTTATATAGTGACTTTCAAGATAAATATCCTTCGAAAACATGTCATGGTTCTGACACATTGTTTCATAATGAAAATAATAAGGTTTTAGATAACAATGTTTTAATTTTTTCTGACCAATTAGGAATTGGTATGGGTAGCCTGATTAATAGTTATACTGATCGGTCAATACAAAATATTTGTTCACCAGGACAAGGAATGTCTATGTTAATTAATAAATTAAAGTATGCTAGACTAAATAAACATTCTACAGTTATAATTTTATATGGGGATAGCCTACTAGTTACCAAGAAAGAAATATTAGCTTTATCAGATATTATGATAGAACAAAGCTCTAAAGTGGGGTGCAACTTTATTGTCTGTGCATTACCATATTTCAATAACTTATCTTATAAAGAAAATAACCAGATAGGTAAATTGAATCTATTATTATATAATAGCACTTGTAGTCATAGTGACCATATTTTATTTTTTGACTCTAATATTTTTATTAGTAATTTCTTTTTAACAAAAGATACTATGTATCTCTCTTTTATATATAGGCGACAACTTGCTAAATTATTAGCATTTAATTTACATAGTGAACGCAGTACTACTAGAGTACTTAGGAATTTGGTAGATAATAGTTATACCAATAGTAGTATTGACAAATCTATTAGTTTAAACTACTAGATGAGACAACAGATAGGCATTCATGTGTTTTAAACTTAGCTCATCAAAACATACAAGGCCTAGCTAGCAAAGAATTAGAGATAGATTTATTTTTAAAGAAAAATAAGTTGCATGTATTATGCATTACGGAACATTGGTTAAGAGGTGACCAATTAATATTCAATAATGAATTTTATACAGTGATTAGTGCATTCGTAAGAAAGAACGCTATTCGTGGTGGCTCTCTCATATATGTTTGTAATAGTATTAAATGTAAAGAACGAAAGGACATAGCCGAACTTTCTATCGAGCGCACCGCTGAGATATCTTGTGTTGAACTTGAGCAACACGTCATAGTCTGTGTATACCGACCACCGCAAAGTGACTTTAGCCAATTTGAAAGCATCATGGAGGATGTCTTAAAACACTTAAGTTCCAGCAGGAAGTCAATAATCGTATGTGGTGATTTTAATGTTAACTTGTTAGAACAATCACCAACTTGTACTAGGTTAGTTAGTTTATTTATGTCATTTAATTTGAATGTTTTATTTTCTGAACCAACCAGAACTACCTCACATTCTTTTACATGCTTAGATAATATTTTTTGCAATTGTTTGTACTTAAGTTAAGCTGTTTTGAGTGACTTGACATCAGATCACTGTGGACAAAAGGTTGTAATTCCAACTAATACAACCCCTACAGTACAAAAAATCACATGTAGGCCTATGACCTCTGCTCGCCTTAATCGCTTTAGTGATGATGTTGCTGCTAAGATCGCCAGCATTGACTTAACTCACGATGATCCAGATGAATTATATAAGTGGTTATTTGATGTTATTAAAAATGAGTACAATAAAATTTTTAAGCAGAAAACATTTGCCAAGAGCTCTAAAGTTAAATTTTGTGATTGGGCAACAATAGGAATATACAAAAGTAGATCTAGGTTGTATGATCTGTATGGTATGAAGCAATACAATTTTAATCCTTCATTTATTGAATATGTAAGAAATTACTCAAAAGTTTTTAAGTGAGCATGTGCTTCAGCTAAGTCTATATTTATAAGTAATAAAATTAAAGAATCCAAGAACAAAATAAAAACAACTTGGAACATTATTAACAGTGAGACTGGTCGAGCTAAGTTAGTAGATAATAGCTATGAATTAAAATGTAATGGAGAAATAGTTACAAAGAAAATTGATGTTGCTCAGGCTTTTAACAACTTCTTCATAAACATACCAGTGAAAACAACCAAGTGTTTAGACTCATGCCCAAGCAAAGCAGAGATGTTAGTTAGGGGCAGTGTGAATGAGTGTGATGTGCTGTTTAATTTTAAATACATTGACACCAATGACATCCTCAAGACATTCAAGACCATCAATATTAAGAAATCTATTGACTTATGGGGTATTTCAGTTAGTCTTGTTCGCCAAATCATTTTTAGCATAGCTCCATATTTAGCTGCAATATTTAATAGATGCGTCGATAAAGGGGTATTTCCTGATTTAATGAAACACAGCAAGGTGATACCACTTTTCAAAAAAGGATCCAAGAGCGACCCTAGTAACTTTCGGCCAATTTCTATCTTGCCTGCAATCAGTAAAATTTTTGAAAAGGTTATTTTGCATCAGTTAGAGAGCCACTTTCTCACAAATAATTTATTGCACAGTGAGCAGTATGGCTTCACTAAGGGTCGCTCCACCGTTGATGCCGGTGTAGCTCTATTAAAACATATCTTTAACGCTTGGGAAAATTCGAAGGATGCCATTTGTGTTTTTTGCGACTTGTCAAAGGCTTTTGATTGTGTTGAACATGATACACTTTTACGTAAACTCAACCATTATGGTATTCGAGATAGCTCACTCAATCTTGTTGCCAGTTACCTTAGAGATAGAGTTCAGTATGTAGATGTTAGTGGAAGTAGGTCTCAAGGTTTGCCAGTGGGAATGGGCGTTCCACAGGGCTCTATTCTTGGTCCGTTTCTTTTTTTAATATATATTAATGACTTGCCATTCTTTGTTAGAAATTTATGTGATATTGTTCTTTTTGCTGACGATACTTCACTTATTTTTAAAGTTGATCGTAATACAAGTAACATTGACGGCGTAAATAATTCTCTTGCACAAGTACTACATTGGTTCACGACAAATAATTTGCTACTCAACTCTGGCAAAACAAAATGTGTGAAATTCACTTTGCCGAATGTCAAGAATGTTCTTACTAATATAATTTTAAATAATGAAACAATTAACCTAGTTGATTCAACTGTATTTTAGGTTTAACTTTAGATTGTAAGCTTCAGTGGGGTGCCCAAATATCCTGTCTGGCAGTCAAACTTAGTTCTGCAGCATTTGCAGTTAGGAAAGTTCGCCAATTCACAGACGTAGATACTGCTAGACTAGTTTACTTTAGTTACTTTCACAGTGTAATGTCTTACGGGATACTATTATGGGGTACGGCGGCCGATATTCAGACAATTTTTGTTATTCAAAAGAGGGCCATACGTGCAATATATAAGTTAGGTGCGAGAGATTCTTTACGAGATAAATTTAAAGAAGTAGAAATATTTACAGTTGCATCGCAGTATATATTTGCTAATTTAATGTACGTTAAGAAAAACTTAACTCTTTACCGTAAAAATAGTGACGTGCACACAGTGAACACAAGGAATAAGCATAAACTAGTGGGCACTAACTACCGTCTACATAAAGTTCATAACTCATTTGCGGGACTCGGTATACAATTCTTCAACAAATTACCTCTGGAAATAATGAATTTACCTCTGCACAAATTTAAAACCACTACTAGGAATTTTCTTTTAAAAAGGGGTTATTACACTATTAAAGAATTTCTAGATGACAAGACATCATGGGTCTAGTTGCTTTTTTTTTAAATTCACCATTATTGTTATTTTTATGACTGAGTAAAATACTCTCTTCTTAATTAGTAACATGTTAAGTGGAGGTGCCTCGTGCACACATGATTTTTGCAGGATTTGGATATTATTACGATTTGTTGAATGTAGTTTAACATTATTTATTCCTGATCATATCGTTGTTCTTGTCACCTTCACAAAATTCTTTCTACATTTGCATTCCTTCACGCGGTCCACTGATTTATGTTCATAATAAAGATCTGGAAAATGGAGGTAATTGGCGGTCATGGTCAGTATACCAATAGATTGTTTCTTACTGCCGGTTCGTATAACGTTATCGTCATGCTCACTAAAATTTCATTTCTTGTGGTGGCGTCGTGTGTCGGGTCATCCCTGTCCCTCTAATATGGCGAGAGGGATGATGGCTGGCACATGCGTCATATTCGTGAACGGGTGCTACTTGCGATGACTGGTCGATGACGGTCTTGCGGGCTGGTATTAGATTTTAATATTTAACTGCATCATTTCCATCATGGGTCTGATCACTTTCGCGGATTGCCTGCATTATTAGGTATATATAATGTAAGTGGATGCTCCTGTTTCACCATGTCTATTCTGAGGAGACTAACCAAATGAACATCAAAAGTATTATGCTTGAGTATTATTATGTACAGTAAATATATACAAGTGATATAGAAGGTGTAACAGTTGCAGCACCTTACAAAATGTAAATTATGTGTATTATGCAAAACCTGGCGAAGAAAAAGAGTGACCGTGAGTTTTATTGCCCGTTCTTTCTCATGGTTCTACCTATTGCTTTGCGAACGTGGCAGTAAATGTAAATGTAGAGTCTTTAAGTAATTATTTTATAAATTTATTATTTTGACGTTCATAAGCGTCACATTGTGACCCAAATTAATAAACGATTTTGAGTTTGAGTTTGAGTTTGAGTTTGTATATTAGTAATATAATGCAATGCGAGTAAATAATCTGGAGCGTAAAATGAGGAGGTGACCTGGTGTCCTAAAACCAGTAACTAGCTTAGTTTAGCACAAGTCTCACATAACTTAATTATTATAAAACGGGAAATAAAACTTATACGTCTCATTTTTTATTTCATCGTGATTATTAATGGCTCATAGCGAGACTTGGCTTGCCGTTCGTAACAGATCGGCAAAGTTAAGCAACGCTTGCACAGGTCACCACTTGGATGGGTGACCGTGTATGGCATTTTCGTCTGAGCACTACCCTGCTTTGTAGGCACGTAAAGCTATCGGTCCCGGTTCTTGTCTAAGAATAAGGATCGTTAGGCCATGTCAGAGGTTTTCGGGCGGTCTGAAAACTGCGACACCAGAGTTGGCCACACACTCACACGAAAAACAAATAAACAATTAATCGATACTAGTATAATAAAGCTGAACGTTCGCTTCTTTAGTTGAAGGCGCTAATCTCAAGAACTACTGGTCCGAATCGAATAATTATTTTTTTGTTGGATAGCCCTTTTATCGAGGATGCCTCTAGGCGTTCATAACATCATACTATGAGCCACGAGTGCGGAGTCGTTAATAACGATATCCCATGAAGAATTAGGCTTATTTGTCTACACAAAGAAAGAAAGACATACATACATACATAGACTCACGCCTGTTTCGTGGAGGGGTAGGCAGAGACTACGGAGCGCCATTTGCAACGATCTTGACATATCTCTCTTGCTTCATTCACTTCCATCAGATTCCTCATGCATGCTCTTCTGTTCAGGGTGCTTCTAACCTGTCTTGTTTTTAGGATGTCTCCAATCTGGTCAGAGAACGTCCGCCTAGGTCTTCCTCTTCGTCCTGTCCCTTCCACACTTGCCTTATATATCTGTTGGGTCAGTCTTTCGTCATCCATCCTCTCCACGTGTCCAAACCATCTTAGCATACCTTTCTCGATGCTTGTCACTACATCTTTTTTTACCCCACAACACTCTCTTATCACACAATTCTTTACTCTGTCAGTCAAAGAAACACCACACATACTTCGCAGTGCTCTCATTTCTACAGCACTTATTCTATTCTTTCATGACTCTTCTGCCATACCCAACTATCACTACCATACATAAAAGTAGGTACTAACACCCCTCTATGGACAACCAAATGTGCCTTTTTGGACACGTTTTGGCTATTCATAAACGCCTTCAGAGCTCCATTCACTCTATTACCTGCAATAACTCTTCTTTCAATATCTTCTACATTCTTACCATCTCTTGTAAACAGCGTACCTAAATATACAAACTCATTCACTTGCTCCACTCGCTGTCCATCGATCACAACATTACAAGCCGTAACGCATTCCTCCTTTTCAAAAACCATAACTTTCGTTTTACTTACATTTACTTTCATTGCTTTCCTCTCTAACGCACCATGCATGATTGTTACCATCTCCTGCAACTCCTTCGCTGAAGACGCAAGTATAACCTGATCATCAGCATAAAGGAGGCATTTGACAAGTAACTCATTCATCCTTAATCCACAGTCACTATTTTTCAAATCTTGCAAACATCTGTACATCCCTGTCTAACACCTGTTTCGATGGTAAACCAATCCTTGTACGACCCATTTATCCTCACACAAGCTCTAGAATCTTCATAAAGGGATTTCAGAGCTCGTATGAGGCTGCTGTTCACCCCATACATCGACAGTACCGACCACATTTAATTCCTCACCACTTTATCGTAAGCCTTTTCCAAATCCACGAATGCGCAATAGACCTTTTGACCTTTGGCCAAGAATTTTTCGGCTACGCACCGCAAGGAAAAGACTTGATCCGTGCACCCCATACCCTTTCGGAATCCTGCTTGTACATCCCATCTTTTCTTGTCGGTTACTTCCATAACTCTTTCAATCAGTACCTTCGCATACAGATTGCCAACAATGCTGAGAAGGCTAATGCCTCTATAGTTCTTGCAGTCTCGTTGCGAGCCTTTGCCCTTTATAAAGAGGCACAACCACCGCTGTGGTCCAGTCATCAGGTACTCAGCTGGTGCTCCAGCTCAAGTTAAATAAGCGCTGCAGCTGACCAACTATGATGCCCTGTAAGAAAAGAAATAAAAACTATTTATTTGTCACAGACACAGAAAAAGTACAACATATAAAAAAATAAACAAAACGCAAGGCATAGCATTAGTTTATGACAGGTAGGTACACACTCAGCTGTATTGTTGCATTGTGGTAGTCACCACAATACAACGCTGGTATTCTGTGTGTACCTTAAATGCCGCACAACTGTTGCGATCATACTCCACTTCTTGAGACAAATAAAGGACTTGTGATTCTCCTCTAAAAGAATATCCATAAGGAGTGTCAAAGATCTTCGTGAGAGCCAAGGCCGACGATTTTATGTGCTTGTCAGGCATGGGAATATTTAATAGGCATATAAGTACGAAAGCGAATAAAGCGTAAGTGGGAGCGAATGAAGCAAGAGAGATATATCAGGATCGTTGCAAATGGCGTTCCGTAGTCTCTGCCTATCCCTCCGAGAAACAGGCGTGAGTCTATGTATGTATGAATGTATAAGTATGAAAAGACAATGCTACGCGAACCCGATACCCTGTGCATGGCAGTATATTGGTATTTCCACTAAGCTATCGCTGTCTAACCAAAATAGCTCATAGAATCGTAGCTCATCTGACCTTAAAACAGTTCCCAAGCTTTTTTAATAACCATAAAATTCTAAAACTAAGTTGGGAGGTAAATTTTCTGGATTATCACAAGTGTAGTACTTTAAATTTTGTAAGCTCAGCATTATTGTCAGGAACAATATGGACGCTCGGCTAAAGCATAAGCAAAACTTGCAACTTTACTTCGTAATTCTAACAATGTATAAGCTAGGTAGGTATCTACTCATAAATAGCTTTGAAAGTAGACCAATTAATACTATTAAAATATGTTTTATATTACCTCATCATCACCGGCCCTGTATATAAACTGGCCCACTGCTGGGCACGGGCCTCTTCTCACTATGAGAATGATAAGGTCATTGTCCACCACGAGAATATTATGGAGAACTCTTAGATATGCACGTGTTTCCCTCACCGCTTAGCAAGCGACAATTAACAATTTAATACGCACATAAATTCATTTTAGTTGGCAACCTGTCTAGGAGAAGGAAAACTCCGAAATTAAACCAACTTTCAGGGAGCATACCCGACACAAAACGCCGATCTAAGGTGTGAACCGACCCGTGCCGAGGGATTCGTGGCCAGAAGGTAAGCTGGTCGCAAACGGAGGGTGCCTGTGTGTGCCTTACCACCGTAAAGGGCTCTATCGGGATGGACATTTAAAAACCCTAAGTCTCGTGGGAACGAAATGAGGACAATAGATAATATTTCCTCACACGGCATCGACGCGGTTCGCAACCCATCGCGTCTCGTTTCCCGCGAGGGCGAAAAGCGGCCTACGGAAATCCGGTTTGCAACATTGAATATTGGAGGATGAATGAACGGCAAATTGGATGAAGTATGTCAGATGATGGATGATAGAAAGATTGATGTTCTTTGTGTGAATGAAACAAAAAAAGGGTGTGACACCACCAAGCATGGCGCATAAACTTCAATAGTAGTATATGCGCCATGCTTGGTGGTGTCTGGGTCTGGGGTAGATAGTACCACCAGAGCCTGTAAGGGAGTTGGTGTAATACTGTCTGCGCGAATGAATGAGTGCGTAAAAGAGTTTGAATGTGTAAATGCTAGGCTACTATGGATGAGAATGAAAGTAGGACTTACTCGTGTCTTTATTGTAGGGGTGTATGCCCCGGTCAATATAGTTACGGGTATGTCACAACAGGATCAGGAGCTTTGGGAGAGTTTAAGAGAGATTTTGAGGAACTGTAAGGATAATAAAAGATTGATTTTGTTAGGGGATTTCAATGGATGGGTGGGAGTAAAGCGGGATGGATTTGAAAGGGTGTTAGGTTCATTCGGTGATCAGAGTGTAAACGAAAATGGAAAAGCACTGCTTGAAATTTGATTGGAGTGGGGCCTTTGTGTGACAAACACCATGTGATCACAAAAAGATACATATGTATACGCGTGAGGCGAAAAATGTTAGAAGTAGTATGATTGATTTTGTGATAGTAGATGAACGATTGAGAAAGAATGTGTTGGATACGAGAGTATATTGAGGGATCGGCATCCACACAGACCACTTCTTGGTGATGAGCCGGATAAGTGGGCTCTTTAAAGGATGGCGACACCGAGAGCGTAATGAAAATAGGGTCTTGGAGAGAATAAAAGTAGAAAATCTGCAAGAGAAAGATGTGAAAGATGAGTATAAACGAAGATTGATAGCAAGATTTGAGAGTTTCGATGGCATAAATGATATGGAATAGTTATGGCAGTCCTTTAAAGAAGAGGTAGAATGTGTAGCGTCTGAAGTATGTGGTGTGATCAAGAGAAGGAAAATTCGAGAGGTTAAGAATACATGGTGGGACAAGGATGTACAATCAGCAGTGTCAGAGAAGAAGAAAGCTTGGTCAGATTGGTTTGCTGCCAGAGCAAATAAAAGAATGGGAAAAGCAACGAGTGTAGACATAGATGAAGCAAGAAAGGAGTTTGTTAGGTCGAAAAGAATAGCAAAAGAAATGGTTAAAAGGAAAAAAAGAGGAAACGAAATATCAGTTTGATAGCAGATTATCTGACGATATCCAGAGGAACATTAAGTTTTTCTGGAAATTCGTTCGTGCAGTTCGAGGAAGAAATCAATCTTCAGAACACACATCCATCAGAGACGAGAATAGAAAGATAGTGAATGGTGAATCGTGCGTGCTGAAGAGATGGAAAGAGTATTTTGAAAGTATATTTGAAAGAACGGCGATAGAGACACCGACAGCTGAAATGAATGGTAATGATAGCAATAATGAAAGCGTTATTAGCGTGGATGAGATCGTGAAGGCACTGGAAAGTATGAAAGTAGGTAAGGCTGCAGGATATGATAGGATTACAGTCGAAATGCTGAAGGCTGGACAGGGCATCGTAGTTGGTCGGTTGCAGCGGTTATATAACTTGTGCTGGAGCACCGGCTAAGTACCTAATGACTGGGCCACAGCTGTAGTTGTGCCTCTTTATAAAGGAAAAGGCTCGCACCAAGACTGCAAAAACTATAGAGGCATTTGGCAGGCCTTCTCAGCATTGTTGGCAAATTGTATGCAAAGGTACTGATTGATAGAGTTATGGAAGTAACCGACAAGAAAATATGGGATGTACAAGCGGGATTCCGAAAGGATATGGGATGTACGGATCTAGTCTTTTCCTTGCGAAGCATAGCCGAAAAGTTTTCAATGAATGGGGTGGACAGCAGCCTCATTCGAGCTCTGAAATCCCTTTATGAGGATTCTAGAGCTTGTGTGAGGATAAACGGGGCATACACTGACTGGTTTACCGTCGACACAGGTGTTAGACAGGGATGTGTAGCGTCGCCGTCGCTGTTTAACCTCTTCATGGACAGTTGTTTGCAAGATCTAAAATATAGTGACTGCGGATTTAGGATGAATGGGTTACTTGTCAAATGCCTCCTTTATGCTGATGTTCAGGTAATACTTGCGGCTTCAGTTGACGAATTGCTGGAGATGATAACAATTATGCATGGTGCGTTAGAGAGGAAAGGAATGAAAATGAATGTAAGTAAAACGAAAGTTACGGTTTTTGAAAAGGAGAAATGCGTTACGGCATGTAATGTTTTGATCGATGGACAACTAGTGGAGCAAGTGAATGAGTTTGTATATTTAGGTACGTTGTTTACAAGAGATGTTAAGAATGAAGAAGATATTGAAAGAAGAGTTAATGCAGGTAATAGAGTGAATGGAGCTCTGAAGGCGTTTATGAATAGCCAAAACGTGTCCAAAAAGGCACGTTTAGCTGTGCATAGAGGGGTATTAGTGCCTACCCTTATGTACGGTAATGAAAGTTGGGTATGGCAGAACAGATTTGAAAGTAGAATAAATGCTGTAGAAATGAAAGCACTGAGAAGTATGTGTGGTGTATCTTTGACCGACAGAGTAAAGAATTGTGTGATAAGAGAGTGTTGTGGGTTAAAAGAAGATGTAGTGACAAGCATTGAGAAAGGCATGTTAAGATGGTTTGGGCACCTGGAGAGGATGGATGACGATAGATTGACAAAGAAGATATATAAAGCAAGTGTGAATGGGACAGGACAAAGGGGAAGACCTAGGCGGACGTTCTCTGACCAGATTGGAGACCTCCTGAAAAAAGGACAGGTCAGAAGTACCTTTAACAGAAGAGCATGCATGAGAAACTTGATGGGAGTGAATGAAGCAAGAGACGTATGTTAGGATCGTTGCAAATGGCGTTCCGTAGTCTCTGCCTACCCCTCCGTGAAACAGGCGAGAGTCTATGTATGTATGTATGTTATAAATATCATATTCGTCAGTTATTTATTCAAGCTTTATCAATTCTGGTTGTATCCAATACATTTGACAGAGAGTTCTTATTCTAAATAGGGGCCGGTGTAGAAACATAAAATTATCTGAACAATAGTTTAAATTGTTTTTGAGTTATTTTTAGTCACGTGAGATTTTCTTTAGAAATTATTCATCCATTTAGATCTAGTGTTAAGTTGACAGTAATTATTCAAAGTATGAAACCGATTAACGATATCTAAGAAAGAATATTCGTTTAATAGTTTGACAGATTCGTCGTCAGCTTAGAAATTGAATGTTTATAAATCACGCTCCTAACAGAGGAAATCAGCTGTTCTATTGAGAAACTATCCTCTGAAATTAGCAACCCAGACGGCTAGCGATTCTATGGTTAGACTAGCATTTGGATATTAGAAACTTGCAGTAACCATTGCCACGGTCTGATTTTGCCATCGAATAAACATATGAAATGAAAGAAATCAGTGGTGCGTATACTTTAATTATATATTCTTGTACTAAATATCTTTGAAGCTCTGGTGAAATTACACAAGTGCGGTGACAGATTAAGAAAACAAAGCGTTAGTAGCCTTCCTTCCAGGGTGTCGTAGGAGGCAACTAAGTAGGTAAAACATACGAAGCTGATGATGATAGTTGTTTTTATTTTAAGACAACTACGGACTAGAAATTAAATTTATTCCTAGTGTGGGAGTTGTCTTTTAAAAAGAGAAAAACGCGGGAAACTTTACTAACATACAACCAATGGACACAATGAAGGCCCAGACTTGAAACAACAATTTATGGATGACACAAAGTGTAGTCTCGTGTGGGAACCGAACCCACGACACTCTGCGCAGTGTCAAGCGGCGAGGCGGCCGCTCAAACCACTACGCAGTGCAGTCATAGTATTTGCAAAGAGATGGGTAACCCTATACCAACCCATCTGGGCAGCGTCGTGTAATGGGCCAAATTCTCATATTGGCTCTTAATAAGAGGGCGAAGTCCTGCAGTGAACCGTGAAGGGCTGTATGATATGCGCTACCGATAAATATTTTTTACTCCACATCATATCGACAATTTTCTCTTCTCTAAACATCAACCTTAATACTAAACACAAACACTCAACAAAACATATTTACAGACACAACGTTTAATGATCACATAACAACTATTATAAATATAATCAAAATACGATTACCCTTTTGGCTTTTCAATAAATAAAATCAGAACGCATTATTTAAGTAAAACACGAATTTTATTTAAACTGATCAAATATTTCAATATAATAATAATAAATAATAGTCTACCACATACACACATCACCATCTAGTCCCAAACTAAGCAGAGCTTGTACTATGGGTACTAGATAATGGATAAACATAGATATATACTTTTTTTTTTGTAAATACATACATATTATACATAGAAACACCCAGACCAAGACAAACATCCATGTTCATGCACACAAATGTTTGACTTGAGCGGGAATCGAACCCGCGACCTTCGGCGTAGCAGTCGCTTACACTCCCGCTGCGCCAACCAGTCGTCGAAATTATGTGTCTATTTGTATTTTATTATCAATGTTTAATGTATTCATATATTAATTATTTGGTGTCGGAAATAGTTCTGCTGTTTTATTCATGGTTCGTTAATAAAATACTGACGGTCACCACCTAGTCCAATATGGTGTGTGAATGAAAGGTTATGTTATTGTGTTTATAAATGTAACGTATAATGTATCGTTTACCGCTTTTAATAAGAGAGTAATGAATTAGTACGGAAGGTCGCGACCTCCCGTACTAAATGTAGAGGAAGCGAGTTGTAAGTATAAAAGCAAGTGGCGCTCTGTTGTCTCTGCCTACCTCGATAGAAAAAAGGCGCAAGTGCTTGAAAATGTGTATGTTTATTCCTAAGATTATGATTTACCAAGTTATGCCTGAGGCTTTGTCTGTGACGATATCGGCTAAAGTGATGTTAAAAAGCTCGTGTACTATTATCATGTATAGTTTCATGGAAATCCGTTTAATAAGTTTAGTGTGGAGAACAAACATCCATCCAAACATCCACAGACGTAACGTAACATGTAAGTTACGTGTTTATATTTAATGTACCGATTTAGATTTTAATTTGTTTAAGATTAAATTAAGGTCTTATAGATATTAGCAGATTAGTATTTTTATAAGTGCTTGTACCCGTCGTGTTGTATTCGTGAAGTATTTTATACCTGGGTACTTTGACGTAGCATTCAAAACCTCAACTAAGCTATCTAAGCATTACTGTCATTAATTTTCTTTCACAATCTCAGGTGTACATAATCTCATAGTTTACACAACTAAGTTTTAATTCACATAATCACAATGTCAATAGAGAAACTAAACCCTACCTTATCTTAACCCAAATTACTCTCAGGAGAGAAGTAAAAAACCCAATTAGTATCATTAAAATCGCTTCACAAACCTTTTGGGTACAAAACGTTCGCGTGATATTTGCCAGAGCTGTGCGTTACGTCCTTCAAGCCGTAATGGACTAGGGGAGATAACAGATATAATAACTGACATTGCGGCCCGATACGGCCCCGGTACACCCGGAGAATTTGTTCTATTGTGCCTGGATGTTTGTTAGACACGAACGTTGTTCAGTTTGTTTTATAGTTCTAGACTGCAGCTGTTTTATTTTGGCTGTATAGTCCATGCCTAAGATAAAATTAAATTATTTGGTGAAAAGTTTGATGTCATTATACTAAATATTATCTAAGAGAGACTTTGTTAATACTAGACTTTCTACATAGTATCTAGTCGCAGATTCATCAGCAAAATGTCACTAAAATATATTAGTGTATAATATATTAGTGTAAAGTAAGCGATGGAAGCGCATGACAATTTCGCCAGTTCCAGTCACTATTATCCTAAGAAGAAACGGCTTGGACATACCTTATTTTATCCTCATAATTAATTCTATTAGGCCGGAGAACAATGTCATGTCTGTGAGCTACACCTACAAGCAAGTAAGACGTTGGCTCGTTAGTCACCAATGGGAATAAAAATTGGTGCAGTAGTTAAAACAAAAATATAACAACTCTTTGTCCGCTACAAAAATCGTTCTGTTTCCAACAATCACAAAAATATAACCGCCTTCTTCTTCTTCTTCTTCTCGAGTCGATGGTATAGAGATCAAACGGCATCAGCCCAGTGTGTGGCCACAGCAACTGCATTGTCGGTGGCTTGGTGCAAATCGGCCTCCGAGCATCTGTGCGTGCATTTGGGACACTCCAGCAGGTGGCTCATGGTTTGTTCTGGGATGCCACATTCGCACTGCGTTTTGGCCGGATCGATGATACCCCATTTGGCTAGGTTATATCTGCAACGGCCAACCTGGCTTCGTAATCGATTCAGGGATCTCCATACGGGCCATTGCAGATCGCCACCGGGGGGTAGGTGTTCGTTGGCATCAACATAATTGGTGGGGGGTGGAACTGTCTCATGCCACATTTTTTTCCTTAGGTTAGCTGGTTGGTCTTTGCTAGCCTCAGTAGATCGCAAAAAGCTTTTGCGGCTTTTTAGTCTGCTACGGGGCAGTTGATGGTCGTGCAATGGATGCCGGGGGTCCTCCTCCTGGCGGCGTTTCTCGACTATGCAGGCCACTTCTCGGCGAACCGCGGGTGGGGCAATGCCTGCCAGGGAGTAAATTTTATTTAATGGTGTTGGCTTAAGGCATCCTGTGATTATTCGACACGTTTCGTTCAGCGCCAAGTAAGCTTGTTTTGCGTGAGCCGATCGATGCCAAACTGAACACGCAAATTCACCCGCGGAGTAACATAAAGCCAGGCCAGTAGTTCGGGCTACATCAGGCGATGCTCCCCAGTGTGTGGAAGTCAATCGTCGGAGGAGGTTATTTCGGGTACCAACTTTCTGCCTAGTAGCTTCGCAATGGCGCCGATAAGTGAGAGACCTATCAAGTGTAACTCCCAGATACTTAGGGTTTGGGCTATGTTGAATATTACTGCCCTGCCATGAGATGTTGAGCTTTCTGCTGGCTTTACTGTTGCGATAATATAACCGCAAACTTATGCGACAATACCAACAAGCCAGTGTTCCTTATATAAAATAATATCAGAGATGACATTACAAAACAATGCGCAAACGTTATATTATACGTGAAATACGATTGTTATCGCGGAGCAAATTCAAAACACGAGTATTTTTGGCTTCAGTGTAGCTGAGTCGCTGAGACCCCGCAAGAACGCGCCGTAATGTCTATAGAGACCAACAGATGGTCTCGCTACCGACAGTCATTACCCTTTTGTCTTATATCCCACAACACACAAAATATTTTAAACTTTATTTTTCAAGCGATACGGTTGAAATTCCGCTGTGCCAAACGCAATCAGCGTTGGACGAGTATATTATTGAGCTGGAAAATATTTCAGAACTTAAAACTGCACATTTTCTTTTCATGCAACTTAAATATCCAGGACGTACTACATCTGGTTTGTAAACAGCTTTAAGGTAGATTCAGTAATACCTCGTATATAAGGCTCGACTGAGGGGAACGATTTCTGGTTGTATTTCTGGGAAACAAGGTTATTTCATATTAGTTTGCTGGTCGTGACTTCAGCTTGAGACGTGATTCAATAGCCAACAGATTTTTTGTTTTACCATTAGATATTCGTGCAACGAATTGTAATGAACAAAAAATGAAAATTCTAGAAAAATATTTGACTCCCATAGGTCAAAGTCACACGCCTTGTGACTCTAGGGGTACTTTATGCACTCTGTATGATTGTATGTGAAATGTTTGTTTGTTGTTGTTTAAAAAATGCCGTCTTTGCGACGTGCTGAGCTTTATTTCAAAATCTTCACAATAAATAACACACTATGCGTACTTTGTGTACCATACAAAGTGCTGTGCCAGTCAACAAACAGGACCGCAATTTTAGGCTTGCAGTTGATTTAAATGCTTTTTTTCATTTCTTTTTTCATTACGGTGCATTGCGCATTATTTAAAAAACAACAAGTTCATAATGATCATAACCCAGTTACGGTTTTGAAAAACATAGATTTAAAATCATAGCCTCAACAATATTATACGACAATTTACATCACTTATAATAATTGCTAACATTTTTCGTTCCGTTCACACCAAAACATTATCCCTTACAAGACAGGTGACTAAGTCGCGCATTACCAAAAACACATTCTACCATCCCAAGACACAGGGGTGACGTTCAGAAAAGCATTTACCACGTCGCCCTTAAGTGGGTCACACACAGGCCGGATATCGCCCGAAATTGGTCTAATTTTTAGTTATGGCCTCTCAAAGGAATTCGCATTTCAACCCGGCCAGCCCGCGAAAAACGTAAACTTTACTTTAGAACAAAAAGGGCGTATATATTCCCACAACGATAGAAAAGTATTGTCGCCCTAACTTTGAATAAACAGATACAATAAAATGCGTCTGTTTCACATTTGCCTTCAATTTCTCTCCGGGGAGGGCCAAAACCGGGTCTTGTCTAAGTAGGTATACGCCACTTTTATTCATATCTGAACAACACGTGGATGTAATGAATTTTTGTGTCGTGAAGACTATCTGGTCTATAGGTTGGTCACTCTATTAAACCAAGGTCGTGGGTTCAATTCCTACTCATGACAATTTTTGTGTGATGAGCACGATTATTTACGCTGGTTCTTTTCTTTATTTGTTTTTCGATATAATTTATCTGTAATATAAGTTTATGAGTTAGTCAGTAGTCAGTCGCTGTTATAATAGTTCTACTTATCGTGGGATCAGATGACTACGTCTCAGTTGTTCTTACTTTATTATATTGCATTGCAGATGATGCTGTAGTTTGTTTTTAGCTTAAGCTTCGGTAAAAAAGAGGGTGGCTTTTGAAGGCGACGGTACAGCTGCATGGCGTAGAAGTTATACTAAAGTGATGCGACGCCGCAAAAATCACTGCTATAATAATCCTCATAAGGGACAAAGATATGAAATATTCTCTTACGTGGCTCCTGCAATTAGAGCAGAAAAAAATACAAACAAGATACGATTTTCTAAAGCATAGATGACCATTTCAATGATCTGGGTGAACTAGAATATTCTAGTACTAGATATCCATGAAATCTAGGCATATGCAATAAAGAGAGCTAATTAAAGCCACAAGGTCGCATAAAGGCCCGCGTTCAAAGCATATCTCCCCTATCCATCCTCCCCCTTTATAAAAATAAGCATATTATAACGATAAGAAAATTTGATAGAGTTATCGTTTAGATATACTTCATCCACTTACGCTTTACATCAACTAGAAAACCCAACAAGAATAACAATAATAATTTGTTACAATGTTTTCACAAATTATTCTTAGAAGCTGACCTACTTTCAAAAACACAATTTTACTGGCAATTATAATAGTACAATTATATTTTAGCTCTTACCGAGAAAGGTCGGTTAGAGCAAAAAGAAACAGAACAGGAGAATATCCTTAACTATATGTATGTATATTATATATGATGATATGTTGTAGTATATACCTCACAACATTTTTAGTAGTACAATGCGCAATCGGAAGTCGCTTCACCAAAGTAATTATGCCATCATGACATAGAACGGTTTCTTTGTTCGGAAATTTAAAATTGACACAATCAGTTAAATTCTTACACTTATTATGGACTCTAAAATTCTACTTCTGAGTTTCATCATATCAGCCAAACGACGTCCACTGCTGGACATAGGCCTCCCCCAAGGTTCTCCACACAGACCGGTCTTGAGCCGCCCGCATCCAACCGCCTCCCGCGATCTTGACGAGATCGTCGGTCCACCTTGCGGGGGGCCTACCTCTGCTGCGTCGTCCGGTACGTGGCCGCCACTCCAGAACCTTTCTGCCCCAACGGCCATCGGTTCTTCGAGCTATGTGCCCTGCCCACTGCCACTTCAGCTTGACTATCCGGAGAGCTATGTCGGCGACTTTGGTTCTACTGCGGATCTCCTCATTTCTGATTTGATCTCGCAGGGAAACTCCAAGCATAGCTCTCTCCATCGCCCTCTGAGTGACCTTGAGCCTTCTGATAAGGCCCATAGTGAGCAACCACGTCTCTGATCCGTAAGTCATCACTGGCAACACACACTGGTCAAAGACACTGCGGGATATCGGACGAGAATATATGTCGTTGCTTCCCGAACGCTGCCCAACCGAGTTGGATTCGACGATTGACCTCCTTCTCGAAGTTGGACCTACCTAATTGGACTACTTGTCCCAGGTAGATATACTTGTCGACAACTTCGAGCGTAGAGTTCCCAACCTGAATAGGAGCAGGTACAACATGGACGTTCGACATGATTTTCGTCTTGTCCATGTTCATCTTAAGACCTACTTGTTGGGAGACTCTACAGAGGCCATCGAGCATTGTGCCTAGGTCTTCCATGGTCTCAGCCATGACTACGATATCGTCTGCGAATCGAAAGTGAGTGATGTACTCGGCGTTGATGTTGATGCCGAGTCCATTCCAGTCCAGAAGCTTGAAAACATCCTCCAGCGCAGTGGTAAACAGTTTCGGGGATATGACATCCCCCTGTCTCACTCCTCACTGGAGTTCAATAGGTTTCGAACTCTGGTCCTGGAGGCGGACTGACATAGTGGCGTTTTCATACAAACACTTCAGCACTTCGATATATCGGTAGTCAATCCGGCACCGTTGGAGAGACTGTAGCACCACCCAGGTTTCGATCGAATCGAAGGCTTTCTCATAGTCCACAAACGCCAAGCATAGGGGCTGGTTATACTCCTCGGACTTCTGTATAACCTGCCGCAGCGTATGTATGTGGTCTATGGTACTATAGCCTTTACGGAAACCGGCTTGTGTGCTTGTGTGGAAGTCGTCTAGCTTGCTCTCGAGACGATTCGTGATGACCCTCGAAAACAGCTTGTAGACGTGGCTCAGAAGTGTGATGGGTCTGTAGTTCTTTAAGAGGGTTTTATCTCCTTTCTTAAAGAAAAGCACCACCACACCTCTGTGCCACGCCTGTGGCGTTTTACCCTCGAGAATGACGGAATTAAATAGCTTCCGAAGGGCTTCTCTAGCGGGTGCAGCGCCAGCCATCAGAAGCTCGCTCGTAATTCCGTCATCACCCGGCGCCTTGTTGTTTTTGAGCTGTTTGAGAGCCACACTAATCTCGTGCATGCTGACGTCCGGGATATCTCGGTATAGTGTCGGGTCAATCCAGCTCTAGGGTCTGACGCTGGAGTACTTGCGGGTTGTTGCGTTGTCGTGTACAGCTGTCCATAGAACCTTTCGATCTCCTCCAAGAGCTCAGGCTTGGACGATACGATTCTGCCATCTTCCGTCTTCAGCTTTGTCAGCTGACTCTGCCCAACAGACAGATCCCTCTGGAACACTTTGGATCCCTTATTCTGCTCGATCGCCTCACGAACACATTTTGTGTTGTATTGGCGGAGATCGCGAGTCAGAGACTTAGAGATCTGTCTGTTGAGGTGCCGATATTTCGGCATGTCGTCGGAGGATAGCAGAACCATCTTGCGCCTTTCCTCTAACAGCTCGAGGGTCGGACCCGAGATATTGCTGGTTCTCTTGCTTTTCTGGGGCTTAAAGAATTTAGCCCCTGTTGTATGGACAGCATCCACGAACCCGTTACTGTACTCGTCCACATCTACGCATTCGCCCAGGCATTCGAAACGGTTCTTGAGTTCGAGCTGAAAGCTCTCGGGGTTTTGGATATGAACCGGTGCCGGTCGGAGCGTGGACTTTATCAACCTGGACCGTTCGAGGCTTGTACAGATATTCAATGTGCCTCTTACCATTCCGTGATCGCTCCCCACTTTAAGTGAATTGATCACGGAGACATCATTGAATATCTGCCTCTTCGTCGACATGATAAAGTCGATCTCATTTTTGGTGGCACCGTCTGGACTTACCCAGGTCCACTTGCGGCATTCTCGCTTCTTGAAGAAGGAATTCATCATATAGAGGCCTTCCTTCTCCATAAAGCTAGCCAGCAAGTGACCCCGGGAATTCCGATGCCCATAACCAAATTGCCCCACTCTCAGCTCATCACCGTCGCGTTTGCCCAGTTTCGCGTTAAAATCTCCCATGACCACGGTGTAATGGGTTTTGGAGCCATGTATAGCCCGAGATATGTCCTCGAACATGGCTTTCACCTCCTCATCGGGGTGCGTCGAGGTCGGAGCGTATACCTGTATGACCTTCAGCGAATACCGCTTGGATATTCTGAGTATAAGGTACGCTACCCTGCTCGACACACTCCCAATATTTACCACGTTGGTCACAAGAGATTTGTGGACGATGAACCCGACACCACCTTGGGACTGTTGGTCGCCCTCCCGGTAGAAGAGAAAGTTGCCGGAATTGAGAACTATCGAGTCCTCCCCCTATCTTCGGACTTCAGATAGGCCTATGATATCCCATCGCAACTTGCTCAATTCTTCTTCCAGCTCGACAATCTTCTCGTCGGTCCGCAGTGTGCGCGTGTTCAGTGTTGCCAGGGCCAATTGTCGTTGGTGGTGGTAGCCCGATCTCTTCCGGAGATTCTTCGCACCCTTTGCCCCGCCGTTACCATGGCCGCTACCATAACCAGGACTAGCGGGGCCGCCGGGGACTAGGGGCCGGATTTTGTTGGTGTGGTTCATTTATGGGGGGATTTGCCATAATCGCCACGCTTGGCAGGCGTATTGGCGATCACAGTGGCGGAAGTTTTTAGTGCTGGACGCTGCTGCCCATCCAGCATCTTGGGATTTACCTCCGCCAGGTTCGGATGGTTTGACCGCCATCTTTCGGTTGACTGCTTGCGCTGGGGGAGATACTATGACGAGTATCTACTCGTCAGAGTAACTCCCTCGGTGGGCGGTGGGGTCGTCACGTCCCGACGCCGGAGTTTATGATAACGAAAATATTTCCAAATAAAAAGCTCCATCTGACGGCGATGACAACATTCCACGACGCAAGTTATTGAAATGCTGAAGTATTTCTAAGTTTAAAGTGGCAGTAGGCAAGTCTGGAGCGAGCAAGGCACATGGGAAATGATTACCATATTCAACGCATTTCCTCGCACACCGGATGTAGGCTTTGTAGGAAATTATTTGTCATATTAACGTCACTCCAGCTCGAGTTTCGACGCCGATATGTTAATATATTAAATTATCCTCGGCGGTATTCTGAACGAGTAATTCTATATCGATACGGTGTGACAAATCGATGTCTGTATTGCGAGTGTTTTGTCAACAAACTTCCAAGTTTAGCGATGTTTATGTAAAACGCGTATCGCAATTGCTGATCAAGAAAGATGATTGTAAGCAATATCAATTCACATAAAACTCTGCGATGGAACTTGGTAGTATATTAATGCACAAAATATACTAAGATATTATGTTTGACATCCGCCATTATCTATAAATAACAGCAATAAACGGGGTGGGATTTTTTCTTTTTAATTAAACCACAGTTGCCACACCAAACAAAAACCACGAAGCCAACAAATCAATTTCGCGTCAGGAAATTACTTTGTAAAGTTGAAAAGGGTTGCGCAATACGGTACCAAATTGAAATTCTTTTGTGCGCCGCGCCTTTACATGTCCGAAATGTTACCTGACTCTTTGAATCATAGCGCAACAACATTTTTCGATCAAACTTTGGAATACACACTTTTGCACAGCAATTCCATATAACTGTTATCAGATACGAAAACTTCTCGATACGTAAAGCCCAGTAAACATCCCGCGCTACTGCTTCAGCACTTGCGAGGCCTCACTTCTACGTAAAAGCGCCGCACAAAAGCTTTACAAACATTCTCAAATGAACGTGATCAACATTTTAACAATAAACAAGCTTTTCCATTGTTCTCTGCTGATTCCTGTATTATCATTTTATTACATATTTTAAATATAATCTTAGGCTATTAAAGAAACGAAAAGCAAAAAGTTTGGAGGTACCGAAGTTCATTAACGAAATGAGCAATCTTGCTAAAAGCACGGACCCACCGAGGTAAAAAGCAATTAGAAAGTTATAGAATGTTCTCGGCGATTATTTACGTGTTACAGGAGAGTCAGAACCTCAGGGCGGTGAGTCATTAAGGCGGTAGAAATGTTTGCAGTAAATATACAAGGATATTCGCCGAGACAATATTACTTGTGTTCGATGAAACTTGAGAGTTGCACGCGGAACCAATAACCACACCTCACGAGCGTTGCTTCAATCCATATTGGCGCAGTAGGGGCTCGCCTAAGCGTTCTCCAACGTACATTTTAAATTATGGTAAAAGTAGAATATCTATTTTATATCTACTCTTGTTGGAGTACTAGAGTGGCCGCGTCGGGTAAAAGTATGTAATATCGGTACACATTTCGAGGCGTTTGAATATTGTCAAAAATATTAAGAATATGCTCTTTGGATTTTATAAGACAGAGTTCTATTTAATGTTTGCTACTTTAAAATATCTATCGATAAAAAGTTTAGATCGAGGTGATCTAAAACTTTTATCGATAGATATTATATATCGATAGCTTGCAAAGATTTATACAAATAAATCTACATTATTATAATATAAACCCTCAACTCTTACTACTAATACTCTTCAATGTCTTTACAAAAATGGAAAAATAGAATATTTGGCAATGACGATCTAAGTTGATAGAATCATCATCAGCCTAGCACTGTCCCGGTTGCGAATCAAAACTTTCGCTTTTGAGCATAGGGTCTGCAGAGTCGTCGGTCGCTTTTGTTGGTTGTAGTAATTTTAGCATCGTATTCATACTTGAAATAAATTATTCTGAAATATAAGAAACTGCAGTACGTGGCATAAACCACGATAAAGATTGAATAAGTCATAACTCATATTTCGATGTTGCAATTTACGCTATAGTATTTTCCACCTTGATTCTTATAAACCACATTTTTTTTTAACTTTATTAATAGAGTACAACACCCCGCAATAATATCGACAATCAATCACCAATTTCATTTAAATTCATTCGTCACTTAATAGCATTGATAACCATCGCTTCAATAAACATTGATGGAAAAAAGTTCGGTAGTGCTCCCAATCCTAAACAATACCATCTCGCTCACAGACCAAACAAAAAGTGTTAATCGTTTGTGTGGGCAAGCCCTTACAGGTGTATAATAGTGTAAAACGGTAGTCCAATGAAACTTGGTCGATCGAAATGTAACAATGGCTCACGCGATACAGGGATCGGCACCAAATTATTGTGTTGTATTGATATCAACTGAATATGGATTACATATCGGTTTATAAGCTGCCTTCAATAGAGTATCAATTACGATCTATTGTTGACGATTTCGAGCCTTTGACGGAGTGATGATCGTACGTGATGTGGATTACTGAGATTGTGTAGCAATGCCGCCGGCAAGACATGGATGTCGTCATAGTGTAAGTAAACACACACTTCTTCACATGTTTAAGAATAATAATGTTCAATAAAAGAAACCGGTGTGGATGTCCTTGGTGTCAAACTGGGTAAGCTACGGCATTCTAAATAGAATAATAAGATGTTTAAGTTAGATTCTAGTCTAAGTTTTGTATCTCATTTAAAAGTAATAAATATTTCCTGCTGTGTACAATCTCGATGTTTTCAGGTTGCAGGAAATAATAAGTACCTTCTGGTCAAGCGTACGTCCGTCGTCGGTCATAGGATCACTCAATATTAGACGAGATATAATGCACAAATGTAGCTTGCGCAAAAAAAGATCTTACCCTCTAAAGACGTAAGGATACAGCCATAAAACTATGTACCTATATTAGCATTCAGTTTAGACTTCCTTACGTTGCAGGTACATGGAATAATGGTAGTAACATGACGCCGAGTAACCTTGCACAATCGACTTTAATTTAGGCATGCCAATAATTAACAACAAATTATCAAGATCAATACTCAATCACATGATCAGGTAAAGCTATCAAACAGCTGCATATGCCTGCTAAATATTACATATGTATCAACATTGTACACCGGCAACTTAATTGTGCCGTAGATGTGTATCGTCCGTTTTCTATTTGCAGTCGTGGCTTCGATTCCCGGACACAGCAAATATTTACGTGGTTACAGATGTTTGCTTTGAGGCTGGCTGTTTGCTATGTAACGGCAGTCGCAGGTACGTAATACTAACGATACTGGAACTGTAGTCGATATTAGCATAGAAACTTGTCTTTATTCTGACACAGTAAGTGCTCGGCCACAGTGAAAGTCGGGCGCGGGTGCGGGTGCGACGCGGCAAACTCAAACATATGGAACTCTATAGGAGTGTCCGTAGTGGGCGAGCGGGGCGGCGAGCGATGCAGCGCGGGGAGCACGCGGGAAACTCAAACCATAGGACTTTCATACAAGTGTCCGCAGTGAATGCGCGGGCGGCAAGCGGGAAACAATGCGGAGCGTGCGGATCTCAAACTTTTATGAGCAATGATATTATGAGTAATTATTAAATCAAGTTCGAGTTGAATTCGCTCATCAAAGTTAACGTAGTAGAGGGATTCACTTAACATAGCCCCCTAGCCAAATATCACTATCAATTTTTCACCAGCAAAAATAATTTTGATTTCCTTAGTGCTTGTATATCGATATTGTTTATTGATATTGAGCACCAAGGGTTTTGGGAAGCAAAATTTAAATTTAAAAATCTCCATAGGCACTCCGCTAGTATAGGACAGATTTTTTTTTATATATAAATCGTACAGCGGGTAACTGAATACATCTACTTACCAATTTTGAAATTTGTAGTCTGTTACATTGGAACGGATAGACAGACAGACATGGCGAATCTATCAGGGGTTCAGTTTTAAGCCTACTATGGCTACGGAACCCTAAACATAGGTTACCTCCATATCAGTAAATTTTCAGAAATGACACACTAACGCACTCGTGGATAACTCCATATTGCGATATCACACAACATTACAATGAGTCGTCACAGAAGATGGCATGTTTCAATTATCGCGAGTGAAAACGAGAAAAATGTAATTTACTATGGTGCAACAAAATAATTAATTAGATCTGACGTTTTATATAACTTAATAGATGGAGGGATACAATCGCAATATCATCACTAAAAGAATCTTACAATTATGACCATGGCCATACATTACCCGTCAAAATTAAATAGTACTTCTTTAGAAACTTTGAGATCTCGTTCATAGTAAGTATAAAGATTGTATTGATATTCGTAGTGACGTTATAATTTTATCGATTCTTTTATTTTACAGACAGTGTTTGAAATATAAATATTGTTTATGATAAGTTGAATCGATTATATCGGTTTAGTAACGTTTTGTTTTGTCTATTGTAAATTTTGACTATGGTCACACTATGAACTGTCAAATCATTCATTCTTGTTCTGGAAAATTCCCGTTTGTGAACGCGTTTTGACCTTGTATTTTTATATTTTATTGAGTTAATAACCTTGCAACCGTCGCTATTTGAATTGCCGGCAAAGGTTGTGAGCGATTGATAAAGTTAGTGACATAAATTGCTAATATCGCCCTTTGGAAAGCACATGGTCGCTTCGCGAATTGTATTGGAAGTGAACCAGACGTAGAACTGGACCCTTTGGTAGCTATAAGATACTTCATTCATCTATTTTGGCCAATATATTTGATTGATTGCACGGGCTGTTTCCGCAAATCCACGTCTTGGCGTGTATTTTGCGTGCGGGTGAGAATGGTGTCGTCATTCGAGCCACCCCAGCTCTTCGAGGAAGGCTAGCAGACTCTTGATATGGCCCACGGCTTCCCTCAGGGTGCTGTATCTGGTCTGCTACCTGTACTGTGCGACCTCAGGGCAGTCGAGGAGCTGGTGGGCTGCCGTCTCGTCTGCTGCCATACAGGCCCTGCACAGCGGGCTGTCGGTGATACCTATAGTAAATAGGTGTTTATTAAAGAATCCGTGTCCTGTGTAGGCGGCTGTGACTGTCCGCTATTTGTTTGGCTATCTTACCGTCTACTGCAAGAAGAGCCTCCTTGGCCTGCCTACATGTTTCAATACCAATCCAGGACTGGTTGTGTTGGGTCCTGGTCCTATTTCTTACCAGGTTGCGATAAAAACCAGAAGGAAGTCCCTCTTCTGGCAAGTACGTCGGCTGCGTCATTCCCTCTTGAGCCACTGTGGCCCTTGATCCATTGCGGTGTTAATTTGTTTTGTTTACCTACCTCTGTTAGTTTCTGGTGGCATTCAAGCGTGAGTGCCGAGGTGATAGTATGGCTTTTGAGGGCTGAGAGGACCGCCTTACTATCTGAGAGGATCCTAATGGATTAATGGATCGTTCCCTTGCCTCACGTGCCTTGATTGCTGTGGCAGCTAGGATTATGCCAATATATTTGTATGATTTGTCTAATTTAGCTCAAGCCTGACATCAGTGAAGATATAAATTTGCACATTTATATTTTAGTTTCACTCACTGTGCAACACAGTATTATAGACCTCTGCCTTGGCTATACCAGACTGGATGAATTAATCACGTTTCCACTATCGTCTGCAAACCTTTCCCAGTCCTTTCTAGCCAAACTCTAAACAGACAGTTATCGCAAGAGATGTGATGTGGCATTGTGATGTATAAGCCATACTGCAATATTTCATTTAAAATTTTTAAAGTATAAGTTGCAAAAATTGAACTAGGAGGGAATTTAGGGAGGGTAGATGTTTGTACCTACGCACAAATATAACTCTTGGAAGTAAGAACGCATGCGCTGTAAGTTGAGTGCAGCGCATGTGCTATCTATAATAATATATAGTATATCTGTCAGTACTTTCACATCTTACATATTGTCATATCGTGCAAGGTGATAACATCATTCGCGCATATAAACTAATAATTATACATACATAGACTCACGCCTGTTTCCCGGGGTAGGGGTAGGCAGAAGCATATTAAACGCCCACTTCTCGCCAGTGTTTTGATCCCACGTAATAGGTGGCGAGCCTATTGCCGCTTATCGGGATATTTTGTTTGCCAGAGGCTCGTCCGTTGATCGGCAGGTGCACCACTTGCAGGTGAGGTTGGCTTGGGACCCTAAGTTCTTGGTGGGAACCCTACGCACCTAATAATTATAGACTACTTAAACCGACGGCTTAAACGGCTGAAACGATTTTCTCTACTAATATTATAAATGCGAAAGTGTTTATAGATATATAATCGGTATATATAATGGTAGATAATATCATGGATACTGACCGAATTACTTTGTACTCTATAGAGTTTCTGAACACTTTAGACTAATCAGGAGTCTCACACAACTTGAGACTGAAACTAAATTTATTTATTTTAATTTTATTTATTATCTTTTGTATACATATAAAAGTATAAAGGTGGACTTAATGCCTTAGGCATTTTCTGCCAGTCTACCTGAGAGTTTTTGTTTTTACCTGAGAGTTTTTATTTATGTTACCCCGACTTCAACGCGCGCGAATCCGCGGGCAAAACCTAGTACATATTATATAATGATGAACTTAAAAATGCAAAGTATCTATATAAAGTCTAATTTGTTTTATTTTTTTACATTTCCACATATCTCTTTATAAATAGTAGATCTCTTTTTAAAAAGTATCTTCAGAAACGAATGGCCCATTCGTTCCTGAAGTTACTAGAATTTTCCAATTTTTATTCAAAATATATTTTTTTAAATATTTGCCAAATATTCATAAACATTTTCCAAATTTCATAAAAAGCAAAATTCTGATTACAGTTATAAATGTGATTTGAACCCACGCCCTCAGACTGTGAGGCGATTGTATTATCAACACGGCTATAGCCTTGTTACCAGTTAATTGCGAATTTGGCGAACAATTGACAGAGTGTTACTATGGTGAATGTTAACGTCATCTAACTGAAAAATCTAGCTGCGATACGTCACAATACTAAATTTGACAAACACTGTACACTGCACCCGCGAACGCGCCACTACGGACACATTAAGACGCGCGTGGCGTCGCTCACGGCCCGCACGCGGGCCGCCCGCTCTACTATGGCCAAGCTCGTCTTAAGGCTTATTGGAGAATGATACGCAAAGGAAAGAACAAGAAAAGCCTGTCTCAGGCTTAGTTTTGTTTACTACTTACTACTAAAGTTGATTTAACTAAAGCTGACTGCACGGTTGGCGCAATGGTTTAAACGGCTGCCTCGCCGCTGGGCGCTGCGCCGAATGTTGTGGGTTCGATTCCTAACGAGACAACATTTTGTGTAGTTAAATTTTTTTTGTTTCGATTCTGGATGTTCATTATGTCCGTTGTTTGTATGTTTGTAGAGTTGTAAAACACGCCAGATGAACATTTACTCCTCCTTCACGTAACGGCTGTAGGATTATTGATGAAAATATCATATTCATAAACCGTACATGTCAGAATAACACAAATATTAAACGACGCAAAATCCTTGCGGGTGGAGTCTAGCCATTTACGAGTATAAATCTAAGCAGCTATTTGCAAAGATGCATAAAATATTACGTAAAATGGAAACACGCTGTCATATTACCATCCTAGGCAACAGTCTCTTGAGGGAAATCTTTATATGTATACATATGAACATAAAACGTCAATAATTGGAAAATATTGTTGGTGTGGAGTTTTTACGAGGTCCCTCTCAGCGGGCAGTGAGGACACACGTCCAATATCTCAGTTTATTATATAAGTGGACCGCCACGCTCCTATCCCAGCTTAGCCCACGTACTTGCGCGTTAACTTGATCTCACACTATTTTCACTCGTCGAGAAGTGACATTTTAGCTAGAAACTTGTGATATTTTCACTTTATAGATTGGGTGTTGCAGTCATTTTACTACGATCGAATTTTATACAGTATAGTTATATAGTGTAGTTGTTATTAGTATTTATTAGTGTAGTTTTTGCTTTATTATTATTTACAGTGTAAATTAATAATTTTCAATAGTTTAATACACAGTACATAAAAGTTATTATTAAATACGCACAAAATATTGAAAAATAAATATAAAATATACAGGCTAAAGAAATAAAAACAAAGATTTACAAACTAAAATAGGTACCGTTAGAAGCCGGTATTTATACCTTAATTTACTTAGTCATTGCCACCCGTTAAATAAACTTGTAATTAGTAATATAATGCAATGCGGGTAAATAATCTGGAGCGTAAAATGAGCAGGTGACCTGGTGTCCTAAAACCAGTAACTAGCTTAGTTTAGCACCAGTCTCACATAACTTAATTATTATAAAACAGGAAATAAACCTTATACGTCTCATTTTTTTTTTCATCGTGATTATTAATGGCTCATAGCGAGACTTGGCTTGCCGCTCGTAACAGATCGGCAAAGTTAAGCAACACTTGCACAGGTCACCACTTGGATGGGTGACCGTGTGTGGCATTTTCATATGAGCGCTACCGTGCTTTGGAGGGCACGTAAAGCTGCCGGTCCGGTTCTTATCTAAGAATAAAGATCGTTAGGCCATGCCGGAGGACTTCGGGCGGTCTGAAAACTCCGACACCAGAGTTTTCCACATACTCACACGAAAAACAAACAAACAATTAATCGATACTAATATAATATAGCTGAACGTTTGTTTCTTTAGTTGAAGGCGCTAATCTCAAGAAGTACTGATCTGATTTGAATAATTCTTATTTAGTTGGATAGCCCATTTATCGAAAAAGGCTATAGGCGAACATATCATCATACTATGAGCCTCGAGTGCGGAGCAGTACTCCTAAATAGCGATATCCCATGAAGAATTAGGCTTCTTTGCCCAAACGATGAATATGCAGCTCAGGAGGGACAGGTAAAAGACTTATGTGTGATTCTCCTCTAAAATAATTCGCGGTGTATCTACTAAACCATCGCTGACACAGCTATGTCGTCATCCCGTAGCAACGGAGAGATGCTAATCACAGTAAGCATAAATATGCTTACCTAGCGTAGCTAAATAGCTACTCTGGGCTGAAAACTCACCGTGCTGAAAACTCGCCGGGCTTAAAACTAAGGCGTGACTGCCGTTTGATCAACGCAGTCCGAAGGCATAGATAGGTATATTTGCTGGTCAAGACCAGTGTCGGTATGCTCATGGGTACTGACTTCCATAAGGAGTGTCAAAGATCTCCGTGAAAGCCAAGGCCGACGATTTTATGTGCTTGTCAGGCATGGGAACTTTTAATAGGCATATAAGTACGAAAAGACAATGCTACGCGAACCCGATAACCTGTGCATGGCAGTATGTTGGTATTTCCACTAAGCTATCGCTGCCTAACCAAAATAGCTTATAGAATGATAATTTATCTGACGCTAAAATAGTTCCTAAGCTTTTTTTAATAACCATAAAATTCTAAAACTAAGTTGGGAGGTAAATTTTCTGGATGATCACAAGCGTAGTACTTTAAATTTTGTAAGCTCACCGTTATTGTTAGGAACAATATGGACGCTCGGCTAATGCATAAGCTGCAGTTCAAAACTTGCAACTTTACTTCGTACTTCTAACAATGTATGCTAGGTAGGTACCTACTCATAAATAGCCTTGAAAGTGGACCGATTAATACTATTCAAATATTTTTCATATTACCATATCATCACCGGCCCTGTATGTAAACTGGCCCACTGCTGGGCACGGGCCTCTTCTCACTATGAGAGTGGTAAGGCCATTGGCCACCAAGTGCGAGTTTGCAGACTTCACATGTCTTTCGAGATCTTTATGGAGAACTCTCAAACATGCACGTGTTTCCCTCACCGCTTAGCAAGCGATAATTAACAATTTAATACGCACATAACTTCAAAAAGTCATTGGTGCGCGCCATGGATACGAACCCGAGACCCTCTGCGTACCAGTCCGTCGGTCTCTCCATTAGGCTATCGTTGCTTACTTATATTACTTACAAACATTTTTATATAAACTCATAGAATATGTCACTAGTAGCTATGAACAAGGAATGGCTAAGAATTCTTGAGTTGAACCAAAATGATTCAAGTATCGTGTTATTCATGTAATCCCTGTCTCAATAATTGATATATGGATTTTCTCGAAGTACCGCGCGGACAACATCTAGTTATTTTGCTCTTCAAGTTTAATTTTGCATTTGGTGTTTACAACAAGTGTTTTGAACTTTTACGAAAACTTTACTAATTATAAAGATAAGATTATCGTTCTGTATCGTTGGTGAAGTGTTTAACAGTGTCTTTTGGAGATTAAAACCATAAAATTAGAAACATTTGAACGTTAAATCACCCACTTTGAGTGATCACGCTAACTGATTGACGGAGACGCGTAAGTGGCGCGGTTTTACGGGCGCTTACGACATTTTTCTCGCGGCCTCGATGCACTAGCTTGACATCTGTAAACTACGTGAATGATAAAATAGCATACATTTTTGTCGAGTTCAGAAGGATAGAATCTGCTCAATATGACTGCAACTATGAGATCTTGGGGATGTTGCTCTCACGAAAACGTGGATGAGGATGCGCTTACATATATTAGTTGTATACGTTGTAACAAAGCATATCATTTCAACTGCCTCTCAATCCCGGAAATCACAAGGGATTCTGATGCGTTCCTAAAGTGGAAATGTCCTGGATGCTTGAATCTTATGCCCCCATTGTCAAACAAGGATTATATGCCAAAGCGCAACGTTTCTACCACAAGAGGAAGTAAGAGAGGAGCTTTGAACTCGCCTTCGGAATTAGTTCCGGTAACAGCAGAAGATGTACGTACCATTGTACAAGAGGTAATTCAAAAGGAGTTTGATATGATGATGCAAAAGCTAAAAACAACTATTGTCAAGGTTGTTCAAAATGAGTTGCAACCCATCAAAAATGAAGTTGCTGATTTGAAAACGTCATTGACTTTTCATTGTCAGGAGTTTGAAGCTAAATACAACTATTGTCAAGGTTGTTCAAAATGAGTTGCAACCCATCAAAAATGAAGTTGCTGATTTGAAAACGTCATTGACTTTTCATTGTCAGGAGTTTGAAGATTTCCGGAAGCAACATGAAGAAGCTAAGCGCTATATGAAAGAGGTTACAGTAGAGAACAATCAATTGAAAAATACAGTCACTGAGTTGGAGCAGCGGGTGAACAATTTAGAGCAGAAAGCGAGGTCAAATAATATAGAAATACAGTGTTTGCCTGAAAGTAAGCAAGAGAACTTGTATACCGTGGTAAAGCAGCTCGGTGAAGTGATTGGGTGCAAAATCAGCGAAAGTGATATCTTACATAGTACTCGTGTAGCCAAATTCAACGCAAGTAATCCTCGCCCGCGGTCTATCGTCGTGCAATTGGCTTCGCTAAGGATTCGCGATCAGCTGTTAGCGTCAGTTATAGAGTACAATAGAAACAACAAGGATAATAAACTAAACAGCTCTGATCTTGGGCTTGGAGGACAAAGTGTCCCAATTTATGAGGCTGAGCACTTGTCCCCATCTAACAAAGCTCTTCACGCGGCCGCCAGAATTAAAGCTAAGGAACAGGGGTATAAGTATGTATGGGTAAGAGGTCCCTCAACAAGCTCAAGTAATGTGAATTTCATATGTTTTTTTTATTATTATTTTTATAATGCATGCAACTGTAAAATTATTTTAAAATTCAACCAGCTACAAATATATTACCAAAACTGTCGAGGCTTAAGAACAAAAACCCAGCATGTATATCGAAATATCTGCTGTAACGATTACGATGTAATAGTTTTTTGTGAAACATGGTTGAATAGTTCTGTATTGGACGGGGAGTTAATTGACAATAGATACATAGTGTACAGGAGAGACAGAGAAAGTTCGAGTCAGTGTGGCAAAGAGGGTGGCGGTGTTTTGATTGCAGTTAAGAAAACGATTCCATCCAAGCGCATTAAATGCTTTGAAAGTAATATTGAGGATCTCTGGGTCGTTTTAGATCTACCTGTTACTAGTACCGAGCGTCAATTGAGTCTCTGTGCAGTATATTTACCTCCGCCCGTTCACCGTTCTTCCTTAGAATACTTCGTTGATCATTGTAATGCCATATTTGAAAAGATTAGAAATTCTCATATATGTTTAATAGGTGATTTTAATTTGAGCCAAATAGATTGGTCGGGTATGAATAATCGGGGCAGTGGATTACCGGTTACAAGCGAAATTCTACTAGATTTTACACATGTTAACAATTTAAATCAATGCAACCTTATAAACAATACAACTGGACGTATTTTAGATCTTGTACTGTCAACTTACACATCTTGCAATGTCATGCGAAGTACATGTGAATTATCTTTTATTGATCCATATCACCCTCCATTAGATATAACAATATTGTTGAAAAAGAAAGCAAGGTTACCTTACAATCTCAACGAAAGACAAAATTTTTACAAAGCAGATTATCAATCTATTCGCAATTTCTTGAATGAACAGGACTGGGATTCGCTTTTAACTGGTCAAGGTGGAGTTGATGCAATGCTGTCGGCTTTCTATGATGTCATAACAACAGCAATTAGTAGAAATTCGTACCCGTACGTGCACCTAAAAATAATAAATACCCTTTGTGGTTTAGCCGAGGCTTAATAAAGTTATTAAACGTAAAGTTTAGGCTAAGAAAACGTTTTCAACGATATAAAAATCCACTGGATCGTATTAAACTGAAATTCATTACAAAACAGTGTGACAGGTTATCAAAAGAATGTTATTCTGCCTTCATAAAGACGTCAGAAACCAAACCCACTGAGAACCCAAAACTGTTTTGGTCGCTTGTGAAATCGAAACGCGGGGGTTCAAGTGCGTATCCCACTGTCATGACAGATGGATCTACGACTACGAGTGATGGCAAAACAATATGCGGGTTATTCGCCTCCCATTTTTCATCCTCTTATAGTTCTGATGAGCCATGCAACTATTATAGCGAAATATATAACAGCGACATACAATGCCGGAATGACCATAGTTTGAACCTACTAAATATTTGTATGGGATCTGAAGAATTATAGAACAAATTAGAGGGTCTAGATTGTAATAAAGGTGCAGGACCTGATGGCAAACCACCAGTCTTTATTGTGGCTTGCGCGCACGAGCTTGTGCGACCACTCTTATTGATATATAACAAGTCACTGTCCTCTGGAACTTTTCCAGCAAAGTGGAAAATAGCCAAAGTAGTGCCTATTTTTAAATCGCATGATGAAAGCATGATTCTGAACTATAGGCCTATTTCAATTTTGTCGACGTTTGCAAAGGTTTTCGAATCATTGATTTGTCCGTTAATACAAAGGCAGTTAAAACTATATCTCACCGACCAACAGCATGGGTTCGTTTGCTCACGATCGACCAGCACCAACTTGGTCCTATATACTGAGCTGTTGAATGAAACTATTGATTCTGGGGGACAGGCTGATGTAGTATATACGGATTTTTCCAAAGCTTTCGACAAAATTCCCCATAAAATAATAGTGAACAAACTTCGTACATACGGCATTACTGGTTCGCTGCTGAAATGGCTATATTCGTATCTAACTGATAGTTTTTTTTTTATTGTAGTCATTGGCTTCCAATCAGCAGTACAACAGATTTTATCTGGTGTTCCCCAGGGTTCACATTTAGGCCCTGTTTTATTTACTTACGTTATAAATGATATTCCCAACTGTTTCCAGAATTCCACAATTTTTATGTTTGCCGATGACTTAAAAATTGTAAGAATAATACAAACCGACGATGATCCCCATTATTTACAAGAAGACATAGATAGACTCGTCGAGTGGTGCAAACTAAATGGAATGCAATTAAATCCTTCTAAATGCCAGCATATCAAATTTTCTAGGAAACATAATATTTTTCAATCGAATTACCATATAAACGGGCATGTGATAGAGGAGGTGTCCGTTATCCGTGACTTAGGTGTTCTGATTCCAAATTAACATTTGTGCCGCATATAAATTATATTGTTACGAGAGCATCCAAGATGATGGGATTTGTTTTAAGATTTTGTAAGCCACTTCGCAATATAAACACAAAAATAACACTTTACAGCAGTTTGATCCGTAGCATCTTAGAGTACTGCAGTGTTGTCTGGAGGCCACATTATTTTATAGTTCACTCGTTGCGTCTTGAGCGTGTGCAAAAGCGCTTTCTTTGGCACTTAGCATTTTCTACAGGCAATGCAAAGAAAAATAAATCGTATAAAAATAGATTAAAACACTTCAAAATCAATTCATTAGAGAAGCGCAGATGCTAATATGACGCTATGTTTGCGATTCAAATTTTAAAACATAAGATTGATTCTCCTCAACTGTTGGCCTTGTTCAAATTTCGTGTTCCATCTAGATTCCCGCGCAGCTGTATCACTCCACTTTGCCCGCCCCGCAGAAGGACGGTATTAGGGTCAAATTCGCTTTATGCAAGGATGTGTAAAATTATAAACACTTACAGTGATTGCATAGATCTACATATTTATTCTATAATAAAACAAAAAAAAATATTCCTCAACCAGTTGCCTGAATAGTACTGTATCTTAACTGTCAATGTTATTGCATTTCGACTTTTCGTCTTAAAATAATTTTATTAAGAACACCTTCACATTTTATAATATTTTATTTTTGTTTCCTGGCCTATGTAAAATTGAAGAGTTGTCAATTGTATTGCCATTTCTATGAAGTTCTGCTTAAGTAACTATACTTCGAGCTATGAAATTATTGTAACAATTGCATGTGGTGTTTACCTATAATTGTTTAATACACTACTGTATTTTTTTGTGTTATTCGAGAATATTGTGCTGTACCAGTGCAATTAAATGTTGGTAAACCAAATAAATAAATAAATATCCATGGATAAGGCACCTATAGGTATACTAAAGATACCTATTTGACTTATTTCGTTTGAAGCTTATCTCGAAAATGTATCTCTAGCAGCCAAAGGCATAACAATTATAATATTAAAAAGTAGCATGAATCTGTAGGTAAAATATTCTTTTAATTTAAAACCTTCAGATAAATCAACAGTCAACTGTGGCTTACAGTAATCATCATAGACGTCCACAGCTGAACATAGGCCTCCCGCAAGGCACTCCACGCAGGCTGACCTTTTAGAGACGGGTAACCCTATACCAACCCATCCGGGCAGCGTCGTGTAATGGGACAAATTCTCATATTGGCTCTTAATTTAGAACAGGAGGGGAGGGGGGGCTCAAGGGGTGTACCGCGAAGCGCTGTATTATATACGCTATCGATAAATATTTTTTACTCTACACATAATATCGACAATTTTCATTATTATTAAAATCTCTGTTCTCTTCTCAAAACATAAACCAAATTTATCAACCTTAATACTAAACACAAACACTCAATGAAACCTATTTACAGACTAACGTTTAAAGATCACATAACAACTATTATAAATATCATCAAAATACGATTACCCTTTTGGCTTTTCTATAAATACAATCAGAACGCATTATTTGAGTAAAACACGAATTTGATTAAAATTGATCAGATATTTCAATATGGTGTAATTATGTGTCTATCTGTATTTTATTATCAAAGTTTAATGTATTCCGATATTATTTGGTGTCGGAAATAGTTCTTTTTTTTATTCATGGTTCGTTAATAAAATACTGGCGGTCACCACCTAGGCCAATATGGTGGGTGACTGAAAGATTATGTAATTTGTTTCTAAATATAACGTATAATGTATCGTTTACCGTTATTTATAAGAGAGTAATGAATTAATACGGAAGCTCGCTCTTGATTTGTCAAAGTATTTTATACCGAAAGAAACTCGCTTGTAGCAGTTCCTTACTGTTTACTTATCATCAATATGTGCGTCAGTCGCGTTTCTCTTTGTAATCGACTATCTTTCAAACAAATAACTTTCAGATTAAATGGTTAGGTATATGAACCTCAATATAATTTATATAAAACTCGCATGTATGTAAGTACGAAAAAAATATTTTCAATTCATTGCAATATATGGAGAACACCCCTTTATTTTTTATTATGGGCATCTTTGTTTTAAAATCAAAAAGCGATTTACAGAATACAGCTACCTACAAAGTTTTTGCTGATTAATCTTAACAGTTTTGGGATAAAGTGGCTGTGACTTTCGGACGGACAGACAAAGAGACATAGTAAGTCAATAAGTGTTTCGATATTTGCCATTTGCTACAAGGAACTTCAAAAATCACCGTCAGCCGAATATTTGGAGTGTATAAATCGTCAGTTATTAGGTAGGTTATTTTTATTATTCTGGAAGCACAACATTGTTGTTGTGTAAATTTCATAAGGTATAAAATCGTATACTTATATATAAAGCTGAAGAGTTTGTTTGGTTTAACGCGCTAATCTCAGGAACTACTGGACTGATTTATTGGCCAAAATGACGGTTATTTTTATTATTCTGGAAGCACAACATTGTTGTTATGTAAATTTCATAAGGTATAAAATCGTATACTTATATATAAAGCTGAAGAGTTTGTTTGGTTTAACGCGCTAATCTCAGGAACTACTGGACTGATTAAAAAAAATCTTTCAGTTTTAGATAGCCCATTTATCGAGGAAGGCTATAAACCAGGATATAAAATCACGCTATGTGCCACGGGAGCGGAGCAGTAGCCTTAAATAACGGGGGTGTTACCGCGGGTTCATCTAGTAACTTTATAATTTTGAATTTTTGTCCACTTTTCATAACCAACTGACGTCTAATCCCCCATATTCAATACAGCTGACTATCATTTTTCCGTCTCAAATTATATATACAACTGTCTCATAAAGATTTGCACGGTATAAAATAAAAATAAAAAATTTGTTCGTCCACTTTGACATGCTGTAACTTTAAACTTCATCGCAGGTACGGCAACTGACGCACATATTGGTGCTTAGTAAACAGTAAGGAACTGTTACAAGTGAATTTCATTCGGTATAAAATACTTTGGCAAATCAAACGCGACCTCCCGTACTAAATATAGAGGAAACGCGTGAGAGCTGTAAGTATAGAAGCAAGCGGCGCTCTGTTGTCTCTGCCTACCTCGATGGAAAAGAGGCGTGAGTGTTTGTAAATGTGTACCTATGTTTATTGCTGAGATTATGATTTACCAAGTTATGCCTGAGGCTCTGTCTGTGAAGATATAGGCTATAGTGATGCTAAAAAGCTCGTTTACTATTATAATGTATAGACATATAGTTTCATGGAAATTCGTTTAATAAGTTTAGTGAGGAGGATAAACATCCATCCATACATCCACAGAAACTTACGTGTTTATACATAATGTACCGATTTAGATTTTAACATTAAAGTCTAAATCGGTACATTACTCGGTACGTAAATGTAATCTTAAACACATGTTTAAGATTGAATTCACGTCTTATCTAGCAGATTAGTAATTTTGGTGGTGCTTGTACCCGTCGTGTTGTATTCGTGAAGTATTTTATACCTAGGTACTTTGACGTAGCATTCAAAACTTCAACCAAGCTATCTAAGCATTCCTATCATTAATTTTCTTTCACAATCTCAGGCGTACAATATCCCATAGTTTACAAAACTAAGTTTTAATTCACATAATCACAATGTCAGTAGAGAAACTAAACCCTACCTTATCTCAACCCAAACTACTCTCAGTAGAGAAGAAAAAAACCAAATTAGTATCATTAAAATTGCTTCACAAACCTTTTGGGTACAAAACGTTCGCGTGATATTTGCCAGAGCTGTGCGTTACGTCCTTCAAGCCGTAATGGACTAGGGGACATAACAGATGTAATAACTGACATTGCGGCCCGATACGGCCCTAGTACACTAAGAGAATTTGTTCTATTGTGCCTGGATGTTTGTTACACACGAACGTTGTTCAGTTTTTTTTTATAGTTCTAGACTGCGGCTGTTTTATTTTGGCTGTATAGTCCATGCCTAAGATAAAATTAAATTATTTGGTAAAAAGTTTGATGTCATTGTACTAAATATTATCTAAGATAGACTTTGTTAATACTAGACTTTCTACATAGTATCCAGTTGCAGATTCATCAGCAAAATGCCACTGAAATATTAGTGTAAAGTAAGCGATGGAAGCGCATGACAATTTCGCTAGTTCCTGTCACTATTATCCTAAGAAGAAACGGCTTGGACATACCTTATTTTATCCTCATAATTAATTCTGTTATGCCCGGAGAACAATGTCATGTCTGTGAGCTACACCTACAAGCAAGTAAGACGTTGGCTCGTTAGTCACCAATGGGAAAAAAATAGGTGGGGTAGTTAAAACAAAAATATAACACCTCTTTGTCCGCTACAAAAATCGTTCTGTTTCCAGCAAACACAAAAATATAACCGCAAACTTATGCGACAATACCAACAAGCCAGTGTTCCTTATATAAAATAATATCAGAGATGACATTACAAAACAATGCGCAAACGTTATATTATACGTGAAATACGATTGTTATCGCGGAGCAATTTCAAAAGACGAGTATTTTTGGCTTCAGTGTAGCGCCCGCTGAGACTCCGCAAGAACGCGCCGTAATGTCTATAGAGACCAACAGATGGTCTCGCTACCCACAGTCATTACTCTTTTGTCTTATATCCCACAACACACAAAATATTTTAAACTTTATACTTAACGTAGTAGAGTTCAAATTCCACTGTGCCAAACGCAATCAGCGTTGGACGAGTATATTATTGAGCTGGAAAATATTTGAGAACTCAAAACTGCACATTTTCTTTTCATGCAACTTAAATATCTAGGACGTACTACATCTGGTTTGTAAACAGCTTTACGGTAGATTCAGTAATACCACGTATAAGGCTTGACTGAGGGTAACGATTTCTGTATATATTTCTGAGAAATAAGGTTATTTCATATTAGTTTGCTGGGCGTGATATCAGCTTGAGACGTGATTCAATAGCCAACAGATTTTTTTTTTACCATTTTTCGTTTAACTATTAGATATTCGTGAAACGAATTGTAATGAACATGAGATGACTAGGTAAATTACTAAAATAAGATTTAATTCGAGAAAAATATTTGACTCTCAAAAGTCAAAGTGACACGTCTTGTGACTCTGTCATTGACATATATATTACTGCGTTAGGACTGGGCGGACCGCATGTTACAATGACGCATCGAAGTTGGTCCTAAAATGGTCTTCTCTTTAACGAAGTGAACTAGAACGCGATCAGCTGTCATCGGAAGCGGTCGTAAATTTTGCGAACAAAAATGCCAATTGTGCCGTGAAAGGTTGCGTGAACTACGACAAAAAACATAATAAAAAATATGATAACATTTCATGTCACCGGTAACTTAAAAATATGTCATTAAATAAACTTCTAAAATTATTTAAAGCAATTTTTTTTCATATTGGTAAAAAACGGCGCGAAGCCGCGTAAAAGTGCGACATAACTTTGAAGCAGCGGGCGTTTTACCCGATGAAATGAAAAGATTTATTATTATTACTATAAGATTAAATTATGTTCTAACAAAATTATTTTTAATTGATTCTTAAAAATTAAAGATACACCATCGTCAAAAAACATTAGGTACGAATCCAAAATGGAAAATATTATTTTTTTTTTGTACCTCGAAAAAGACCTCTCCCCGCTCTTACATGGTTATGTCTAGGAGCAGACCATGCCGATTTACATCGTAGTTCATACTAGTTTGAACAGATGGCGTTATTTTTTTTGGAAGGTGACTGCGTCTGTCAAATGTTCGGTCGCACGTATCTTTAGTATTTATATCAATTGACTCTGTGGATACTTTATGCACTCTGTAATATGATTGTATATTAAATGTTTGTACATACATACATAGACTCACGCCTGTTTCCCGGAGGGGTAGGCAGAGACTGCGGCACACCATTTGCAACGATCCTGACATCTCTTGCTTCATTCACTTCCGTCAAGTTTCTATTGATTATTTAAAAACGTTTGTTTGATGTTGTTTAAGAAATGCCGTCTTTACGTGGTGCTGAGCTTTATTTCAAATTTCTTCACAAAAAACATATAATCAATGTACACACTATGCGTACTTAGTGTACCATACAAAGTGCTGTGCCAGTCAACAAACAGAACCGCAATTTTAGGCTCGCAGATGGTATAAATGCTTTTTTTCATTATTTTTTGATTATTGTGAATTGTGCATTATTTAAAAAACAACAAGTTCATAATGATCACAACCCAGTTACGTTTTTGAAAAACAAAGATTTCAAATAATAGCCTTTACAATATTATACGACAATTTACAACGGTACTTATAATAATTGCTAACATTTTTCGATCCGTTCACACCTAAGCATTATCCCTTACAAGACAGGTGACTAAGTCACGCATTATCAAAAACACATTCTAACATCCCAAGACACAGGGGTGACGTTCAGAAAAGCATTTACCACGTCGCCCTTAAGTGGGTCACACACAGGCTGGATATCGTCCGAAATTGGTCTAATCTTTAGTTATGGCCTCTCAAAGGAATTCGCATTTCAACCCGGCGAGCCCGCGAAAAACGTAAACTTTGCTTTAGAACAAAAAGGGCGTACATATTCCCACAACGATAGAAAAGTATTGTCGCCCTAACTTTGAATAAACAGATACAATAAAATGCGTCTGTTTCACATTTGCCTTCAATTTCTCTCCGGGGAGGTCCAAAACCGGGTCTTGTCTAAGCAGGTATATGCCGCTTTTATTCATATCTGAACAACACGTGGATGTAATGAATTTTTGCGTCGTGAAGACAATCTGATCGACTGTATAGATGCCTATTGGTCTATTGGTTGGTCACTCTATTAAACCAAGGTCGTGGGTTCAATTCCTACTCATGACAATTTTTGTGTGATGAGCACGATTATTTACGCTGGTTCTTTTCTTTATTTGTTTTTCGATATAATTTATCTGTAATATATGTTAATGAGTGAGTCAGTATTCAGAAGCTGCTTCAATAGTTCTACTTATCGTGGGATGAGATGACTACGTCGCAGTTGTTCTTACTTATTTTAGTGTATTGCAGATGATGCTGTAGTTTGTTTTTAGCTTAAGCTTCGGTGAAAAAGAGGGTGGCTTTTGAAGGTGACGGTACGGCTGCATGGCGTAGAAGTCATACTAACGCCATGCAACGCCGCAAAAATCACTGCTATAATAATCCTGATAAGGGACAAAGATATGAAATATTCTCTTACGTGGCTCCTGCAATTAGAGCAGAAAAAAATACAAACAAGATACGATTTTCTAAAGCATAGATGACCATTTCAATGATCTGGGTGAACTAGAATATTCTAGTACTAGATATCCATGAAATCTAGGCATATGCAATAAAGAGAGCTAATTAAAGCCACAAGGTCGCATAAAGGCCCGCGTTCAAAGCATATCTCCCCTACCCCGAACAAACAACCCCTAACGTGCAATGTCCGTAGATAACGGCGATTACACTTTAAACCTTTATAAAAATAAGCATATTATAACGATAAGAAAATTTGATAGAGTTATCGTTTAGATATACTTCATCCACTTACGCTTTACATCAACTAGAAAACCCAACAAGAATAACAATAATAATTTGTAACAATGTTTTCACAAATTATTCTTAGAAGCTGACCTACTTTCAAAAACACAATTTTACTGGCAATTATAATAGTACAATTATATTTTAGCTCTTACCGAGAAAGGTCGGTTAGAGCAAAAAGAAACAGAACAGGAGAATATTATAAACTGTATGTATATTATATATGATGATATGTAGTATATACCTCACAACATTTTTAGCAGTACAATGCGCAATCGGAAGTCGCTTCACCAAAATAATTATGCCATCATGACAAAGAACGGTTTCTTTGTTCGGATATTCAAAATCGACACAATCAGTTAAATCCTTACAATTATTATGGTCTCTAAAATTCTACTTCTGAGTTTATGCTAGCGAAAATATTTCCAAATAAAAAGCTCCATCTGACGGAGATGACAACATTCCACGACGCAAGTTATTGAAATGCTGAAGTATTTCTAAGTTTAAAGTGGCAGTAGGCAAGTCTGGAGCGAGCAAGGCACATGGGAAATGATTACCATATTCAACGCATTTCCTCGCACACCGGAGGTAGGCTTTGTAGGAAATTATTTGTCATATTAACGTCACTCCGGCTCAAGTTTCGACGCCGATATGTTAATATATTAAATTGTCCTCGGCGGTATTCTGAACGAGTAATTCTATATCGATACGGTGTGACAAATCGATGTCTGTATTGCGAGTGTTTTGTCAACAAACTTCCAAGTTTAGCGATGTTTATGTAAAACCCGTATCGCAATTGCTGATCAATAAAGATGATTGTAAGCAATATCAATTCACATAAAACTCTGCGATGGGACTTGGTAGTATATTAATGCGCAAAATATACTAAGATATTATGTTTGACATCCGCCATTATGTATAAATAACAGCAATAAACGGGGTGGGATTTTTTTCTTTTTAATTAAACCACAGTCGCCACACCAAACAAAAACCACGAAGCCAACAAATCAATTTCGCGTCAGGAAATTACTTTGTAAAGTTGAAAAGGGTTGCGCGATACGGTACCAAATTGAAATTCTTTTGTGCGCCGCGCCTTTACATGTCCGAAATGTTACCTGACTCTTTGAATCATAGCGCAACAAAATTTTTCGATCAAACTTTGGAATACACACTTTTGCACAGCAATTCCATATAACTGTTATCAGATACGAAAACTTCTCGATATAATATACGTAAAGCCCAGTAAACATCCCGCGCTACTGCTTCAGCACTTGCGAGGCCTCACTTCTACGTAATAGCGCCGCACAAAAGCTATATAAACATTCTCAAATGAACGTGATCAACATTTTAACAATAAACAAACTTTTCCATTGTTCTCTGCTGATTCCTGTATTATCATTTTATTACATACTAGAGGACGCCAGCAGCTACGCCTGCATTTTTTTAATTTACCCATTTTGGCCGATCCCGTGGGAATTTCGAGAAATCCCTTCTTAGTGCACCCCTACGGTCCCCAATGAACATACATGCCAAATTTCAGCTTCTTGCGCACAATAGTTTCGGCTGTAGCGTGTCTGTCAGTCAGTCAGTAACGCAAGGATTTTATATATTAAGATTTTAAATATAATCTTAGGCTATTAAAGAAACGAAAAGCAAACAGTTTGGAGGTACCGAAGTTCATTAACGAAATAAGCAATCTTGCTAAAAGCACGGACCCACTGAGGTAAAAAGCAATTAGAAAGTTATAGAATGTTCTCGGCGATTATTTACGTGTTACAGGAGAGTCAGAACCTCAGGGCGGTTGGTCATTAAGGCGGTAGAAATGTTTGCAGTAAATGTACAAGGATACTCGGCGAGACAATATTACTTGTGTTCGATGAAACTTGAGAGTTGCGCGCGGAGCCAATAACCACACCTCACGAGCGTTGCTCCAATCCATATTGGCGCAGTAGGGGCTCGCCTAAGCGTTCTCCAACGTACATTTTAAATTATGGTAAAAGTAGAATATCTATTTTATATCTACTCTTATTGGAGTATTAGAGTGGCCGCGTGGGGTAAAAGTACGTAATATCGGTACACATTTCGAGGCGTTTGAATATTGCCAAAAATATTAAGAATATGCTCTTTGGATTTTATAAGACATAGAGTTCTATTTAATGTTTGCTACTTTAAAATATCTATCGATAAAAAGTTTAGATCGAGGTGATCTAAAACTTTTATCGATAGATATTATATATCGATAGCTTGCAAAGATTTATACAAATAACTCTACATTATTATAATTTAAACCCTCAACTCTTACTACTAATACTCTTCAATGTCTTTACAAAAATGGAAAAATAGAATATTTGGCAATGACGATCTAAGTTGGTAGAATCATCATCAGCCTAGCTCTGTCCCGGTTGCGAATCAAAACTTTCGCTTTTGAGCATAGGGTCTGCAGAGTCGTCGGTCGCTTTTGTTGGTTGTAGTAATTTTAGCATCGTATTCATACTTGAAATAAATTATTCTGAAATATAAGAAACTGCAGTACGTGGCATAAACCACGATAAAGATTGAATAAGTCATAACTCATATTTCGATGTTGCAATTTACGCTATAGTATTTTCCACCTTGATTCTTGTAAACCACATTTTTTTTAACTTTATTAATAGAGTACAACACCCCGCAATAATATCGACAATCGATCACCAATTTCATTTAAATTTATTCGTGACTTAATAGCATTGATAACCATCGGTTCAATAAACATTGATGGAAAAAAGTTCGGTAGTGCTCCCAATCCTAAACAATTCCATCTCGCTCACAGACCATACAAAAACTGTTAATCGTTTGTGTGGGCAAGCCTTTACAGGTGTATAATAGTATAAAACAGTAGTCCAATGAAAATTGGTCGATCGAAATGTAACAATGGCTCACGCGATCGGCACCAAATGATTGTGTTGTGTTGATATCAACTGAATATGGATTACATATCGGTTTGTAAGCTGCCTTCAATAGAGTATCAATTACGATCTATTGTTGACGATTTCGAGCCTTTGACGGAGTGATGATCGTACGTGATGTGGATTACTGAGATTATGTAGCAATGCCGCCGGCAAGACATGGATGTCGTCATAATGTAAGTAAACACACACTTCTTCACATCATCATCATCATCATCCTAGCGCTGTCCCGGTTGCGCTCCAAAACCCACGCCTTGGAGCCCGGGGTCCGCTTTCCGGCTATGTCTCCTCCACTTCGCACGGTCTTCAGCATCCCTGGTGGTTAGTTGGTTGGCACGCATATCATCCCTTACAACGTCAAGCCAGCATTTTTTTGGCCTTCCCCGTTTACTGGGGCCCGGTGGAGGTAGCATGGCAAGACATTTTTTACCCACGTAAGATGCCGGTTGACGTAAGACGTGTCCATACCAGCGTAGACGACACTCTTGCAGTTTGTCAGCAATGTCACGGACATGAAGGCTACCCCGGATGCGGGAGTTCCTAATGCGGTCCTTCCGCGTGACACCACACATCCAGCGCAGCATGTTCATCTCCGTGACATGCAAACTCTGCTTGTGTCGCTCAAGCACAGGCCACGTCTCACTGCCATATAACAGGACAGGTCTAATGATGGATTTATAGACCTGTCCTTTGAGCTTAACCGGCATTTTGGGGTCACAAATGACACCGCTCACCTCACGCCATTTGGCCCAGGCTGCCGAAATGCGTGCCTTGACGTCGCAATCGATGTCACCAGACGCGTGCAGTACTGATCCCAGGTACTTGACCAGGTCCTTTCGCTGGGCAATGTCTCCGCCTATACGAATTGACGCGGGATCAGTACTGTTGCAAGCCAAGTACTCGGTCTTCGCCACGTTTATTTTCAGACCGCCGTTCTCAAGCGACTCCTTCCACGCATTCACACGCCGCACCAAGCGTCCCCTGTCCGCATCCGCCAGCGCGATATCATCAGCATACATGAGCAGCCACGGGGGCTACTCATGTGAGTCTCTGATGCTGTCCGACAGTACGTCTAATATGACACTGAATAGGTACGGACTAAGGACGGAACCCTGATGGACCCCGACGGTGATGGGAAAGGTTCTTGTGTCGCCAACAGCAGTCCGAACTACGGAATCGGAATTGGAGTACATGTCTCGGATGATGTCAATATATGCTTCTGGTACACCTTTGGATCTTAGCGCCCACCAAATCATCTGTCTCGGCACACAGTCGAAGGCCTTCTGCATGTCTAGAAACAGAAGATGCAGAGGCGTGTTCTTCGACCTGTACCGCTCTATGACGATCCTGAGGGCGAAACTTGGGTCCATGGTGCCGTGACCAGGGCGAAACCCATATTGACACTCCGAGACTGTGGTCTCCTGTCGGATCCGGGAGTCGATGATTCACTCAAAGAGCTTAAGGGTATGGGACATCACCTTAATACCGCGATAGCTACTGCACTCCTGTACCGATCCCTGGCCTTTGAAGACTGGAGTGATGATACTCAGTCTCCATTGGTTCGGGATTTTTCCGGTTAGGAGTATGCGGTTAAATAGATTAGTAAGGGTGCCCACACCCCGCAGGCCCATTGCCTTCCAGGCTTCAATGGGGACTCCATCAGTTCCGACAGCTTTCCGATTCTTCATGTGGCGAAGGGCCCTCTGGACTTCTTCAGGCGTTACCAGCGGCACTAGTCCTTGGTTCGGAGGGAGTTCCGGTGGCTGCACCTCTTTATGCTGCTTGTTAAGCAGCTCGTGGAAGTACGAGCGCCATCTCTCCTTCACCGCGCTTGACGCGCATAATAGGTTGCCCTCAGGGTCTTTAACACAGCGACACTTAGTAATGTCCTGTGCCGCTTTGACCCTGGAGCGTGCCAACTTGTATAAGAGCTTCTGCCCCTCAGACGATTCCAGCTTGGTATAAAGCGGTTCCAAGTGGTCTCGTCTGGCTCTGGCTTCAGCCCTCTTAGTGGCACGTTTGGCAGCCCTGTATGCGTCGCGGTCTTCAGGAGATTTGGACGCTTGCCACGCTTTAAAGAGGGCTTTCTTCACCCTTGTCTCCCTCTGGACTGTGTCGTTCCACCACCAAGTCTCCTAGTCACACTTGCGTCCGCCCTTAGACATGCCCAGCACTGCCTTCGCCGCTCCAGTGATGACCGCCTGGATTCTATCCCACTGGCTCTGAGTTGGTTCGCCTTCAGTAGCAGCGCACTTGTCACCGATAGCTGAGGCGAACTCCAGGGATTTGGCATCTTTGAGTAGCCACCACCGAATTTGACGTTGACAGCGGTCGGCGTGCTTGCCTTTGGGCTTCACGCGGAGGTCCATGACAAGGAGGCGGTGTTGTGCCGTGAGACTCTCACCGGGTATGACCTTGCAGTTGGCTACTTTGCTGATATGGTGTCTCCTGGTAAGTAGGAAATCAATCTGGGTCGCGTGCCTCCCGCTCTTGTAGGTGACAAGGTGTTCGGCTTTCTTTTTGAAGTACGTGTTCACAATGGCAAGGTCGGCAGCCGCACAAGTTCGAAGGATACATTCCCCTCCCTCATTACGGCCACCGTAGCCAAAGCCACCGTGAACACGCTCAAATTCCTCACACCCCTCACCCACATGACCGTTCAGATCACCACCCAGAATGATTCCCTGTGAGAGCGGGATTTCACGAAGAACTTCGCCGAGTTGATCCCAGAACGACATCTTGACGGCGTCGCTGCAACCTGCCTGTGGTGCATAGGCGCTTATCAAATGGTTCACAACCCCTTCAATAAGCACCCCCACAGCCATAAGCCGGTCGCTGTAACGCTTCACCTCCAAGATCCCGTCCTGAAACTCCTCGGCGAGCACAACCGCTACCCCGCTCTCCCCGCCAGTTCCACCCGTGTAGATCAGCTTGTAGCCACTCCTAATGGACCGGGATCTGCTGCCTTTCCACCGAGTCTCCTGCAGGAACGCTACGGCCACCCTCCGCCTGGAGAGTACATCGGCCAGCTCTCTCACGCGTCCGGTTAGCGTGCCAATGTTCCAAGATGCGAAGCGGATCTTCCGGGTTGGGGCTAACTTCTTTGGCCGTGTCCACCCCCGACACGGTAGCCCTTGCCCACTTGCCACAAGAGTCGGGCGAGGCTCCTGCGCACCGTTTTGCGGCGGTGCCCTACCCGAAACACTGTTACCAATCCTGTTGCTTTCCATTCTTGATTTGACTGTTTTGCCTTTACGGGAGCGACTGCCGTCTGACCTCCCAACCCCTAGGGAAGGCTTGCGCCAGAGCCTCGTCCGTCATTCAGCAGGTGCACCGACTCGCAGGGGAGGTTGGCTTGGGCCCCGAAGAACTTGGTAGGGCCCCGTGCACACACACACTTCTTCACATGTTTAAGAATAATTATGTTCAATAAAATAAACCGGTGTAGATGTCCTTGGTGTCAAACTGGGTAAGCTACGGCATTCTAAATAGAATAATAAGATGTTTAAGTTAGATTCTGGTCTAAGTTTTGTATCTCATTTCAAAGTAATAAATATTTCCTGCTGTGTACAATCTCGATGTTTTCCAGTTGCGGGAAATAATAGGTACCTTCTGGTCAAGCGTACTTCCTCGTCGGTCGTACGATCACTCATTATTAGACGAGATAATGCACAAACTTAACTTGCGCAAAAAAAGATCTTACCCTCTAAAGACGTAAGGATACAGCCATAAACCTATGTACGTATTAGCATTCAGTTTAGATATCCTTAGATTGCAGGTACATGGAATAATGGTAGTAACATGACGCCGAGTAACCTTGCAAAATCCTTAATTTAGGCATGCCAATAATTAACAACAAATTATCAAGATCAATAATCAATCACATGATCAGGTAAAGCTATCAAACAGCTGTAAATATATAGCAGGCGTATGGCCTGCTATATATTACATATCAACATTGTACACCGGCAACTTAATTGTGCCGTAGATGTGGAACTTCCGTTTTCTATTTGCGGTCGTGGCTTCGATTCCTGGACACAGCAAATATTTACGTGGTTACAGATATTTGCTTTGAGGCTGGCTGTTTGCTATGTAACGGCAGTCGCAGGTACGTAATACTAGCGATACTGGAACTGTAGTCGATATTAGCATAGAAACTTGTCTTTATTTTGACATAGTAACTCTTAGTCGAGAATGATACGCAAAGGAAATAACAAGAAAAGCCTGTCTTAGGCTTAGTTTTGTTTACTTCTTACTACTAAAGTTGACTGCACGGTTGGCGCAGTGGTTCAAACGGCTGCCTCGCCGTTTGACACTGCGCTGAGTGTCGGTACTTGGTAACACGGGATGTTGCCGCAACTCCACGTCCTGGCGTGTATTTTGCTTGCGGGTGGGAATGATCTTGTCACTCGAACCACCCCAGCTCTTCGAGGAAGGCCAGCAGACCCTTGATGTGGCCCACTGCTTCCCTCATTTTGCTGTATCTGGTCAGGTACTGCTGTCTGTACTGTGCGACCTCATGGCAGTCGAGGAGTAGATGGGCTGCCATCCCGTCTGTTGCCAGACAGGCTCTGCACAATGGGCTGTCTGTGATACCTATAGTATCGTAGTAGATAATAGGTGTTTATTATAGAATCCGTGTCCTGTGTAGGCGGCCATGACTGTCCGCAGTTGTTGTTCGGACAGCCGGAGGACTTGTTTGGCTATCTTAACGTCTACTGCGGGAAGAGCCTCCTTGGCCTGCCTACATGTTTCAGTCCCAATCCAGGACTGGTTGTACTGGGTCCTGGTTCTATTTCTTACCAGGTTGCGGTAAAAACCAGAAGGAAGGGGAATAATGGGCTCGGGTCCCACCACCTCTAAAGTGGCCCCTCTTCTGGCAAGTACGTCAGCTGCGTCATTCCCTCTCGAGCCACTGTGGCCCTTGATCTCTTGCAGTGTTAATTTGTTTAGTTTACCTAACTCTGTTAGTTTCTGGTGGCATTCTAGTGTGAGTGCCGAGGCTTTTGAAAGGACAGCCATAATATCTGAGACGATTCTAATGGATGTTCTCTTACCTCACGTGCCATGATTGCTGTGGCAGCTAGGATTATGCCTAAACATTCAGCCTGGTAGACCGTGTTATAGGCTTCCAGCGGTGCTGCGATGTTGATGTTGAGGTCCTCGGAGAATACTCCTGAACCCGTACCTGTATCCGTCTTAGACCCATCTGTGAAGGTCGTGAGCTCGTTGTGGGTAACCGCTCCTCCGTGTAAATCTTCGTACAGTTGGATTTTATATTTCTTGTCGAACACAAATTGTTTTGGTATTCGGTCGCCAATGACTTGTGTTAGAGGAACTTCTTTGAAGAGTGTATTTAAGTTGCTAGTGTGCGGTGTATTGGTGTCTTTCCCGAGCTTCAGAGCTCTTAGCCGAACCGCCGACATCGTAACTTCTTGTTGTATGAACAGGTGCAATGTACAGCAACAGCTCGAGTGCCGCTATAGGTGAAGTTTTCATGCAGCCAGTGGCCGCTAGGCATGCAAGTCCTTGAAGCTTTTGAAGCTTGTTGGCGGCCGTTGTTAGGTTGGTCCGAGGCCACCACACTACTGCGTCGTAGCTTATCATCGGACGTATTATTGTCCTATAGAGCCATAAGACAATTTTTGGGGATAGGCCCCAGCGTTTGCCTATCATCTTCTTGCACTGCCAGAAGACGATGCTGGCTTTATTGAGCTTATTTTCCATGTGGCTGTTTCATGTCAATTTGCTGTCGAGAGTGACACCCAGGTACTTGACCTCGGTAGACAGTTTAAGCTCTGTATTAAATAACCTGGGCAGTCGGTAAGTACCCAGCGCGTTTGTGTGTGAACATAACTAGTTCAGTCTTGGTCGGGTTTACTGATAATTCGTACTCATTACACCACCACTCTACTATGCGTACAGCCTGTTGGGTAAGGTCGTACACTGTACTAGTTACCTTACCTGAGGTGAGAATGGTTAGATCATCTGCATAACCTATTGTGTAGAAGTATCTCGCGTTGAGTTTGTCTATGAGTTCAGTTCCACAATAGCGGGGAGAGAACACCTCCCTGCGGGTAACCTTTAGTTATCAATGCGTCGAGTGTTGTGGATTCGATTCCTAACGAGACAACACTTGTTGTAATAAAAAAAAATTGTTTTGATTCTGGATGCTCATTGTGTCCGTTGGTTGTATATGCTTGTACTCCAGGGTGAAGATGGATGGACTCATGTTTGTCACTCCTGCATGCACAAACGGCTGTACGAATTTTGATAAAAATATCGCATTCATAAACCGTACATGTCAAAATAACACAAATATTAAACGACGCGAAATCCTCGCGGGTGGAGTATAGCCATTTACGAGTATAAATCTAAGCAGCTATTTGCAAAGATGCATAAAATATTACGTAAAATGGAAACACGCTGTCATATTACCATCCTAGGCAACGGTCTCTTAAGGGAAATCTTTATACATACATTCATACATAGACTCACGCCCGTTTTCCCGAAGGGGTAGGCAGAGGCGTATTAAACGCCCACTTTTCGCCAGTGAGTGCTTTGATCCCACGTAATAGGTGGCGAGCCTATTGCCGCTTATCGGGATATTTTGTTTACCAGAGCCTCGTCCGTTGATCGGCAGGTTCACCACTTGCAGGTGAGGTTGGCTTGGGACCCTAAGTTCTTAGTGGGAACCCTATACAACCCTATGGAAATCTTTATATGTATACATATGGACATAAAACGTCAATAATTGGAAATATTGTTGGTGTGGAAATTTTACGAGGTCCCTCTCAGCAGGCAGTGAGGACACACGTCCAATATCTCAGTTTATTATATAAGTGGACCGCCACGCTCCTATCCCAGCTTAGCCCACGTACTTGCGCGTTAACTTGATCTCACACTATTTTCACTCGTCGAGAAGTGACATTCTAGCTAGATACTTGTGATATTTTTACTTTATAAATTGGGTGATGCAGTCATTTTACGACGATCAAATTTTATACAGAATAGTTATACAATTTAGTTGTTGTTGGCATTTAGTGTAGTTTTTGCTTTATTATTATTTTCAGTGTAAATTAATAATTTTCAATAGTTTAATACACAGTACATAAAAGTTATTATTAATGGTAGCGCCATCTACCTTCCTATCTACAACTAATCGCATCAACATGAATCGTTCCACGCTTGTCTAGTGCGAGCGATATCATATTTCCGTCCCTCTCTTTCCCTCTCCCTGGAAGAGGCACTGCCTTGCGCCTGATTTCGTCGCCGCGATCGTGAACGCGACGGACAGTCTCGAACATTCCGTTCGCTAAGAACGCCGTCTCGATACCGCTCCGCGCCGCACCGCTGTATCGCCGTCTCGTTCGTACCGCGCCGCTCCCATATGTGTTTATCACCGCTTCCACCAAGGAAAACCCGCTCGTGAGTGCTAGTGAAAACAAGCAGCTGCATCGCGTAACCACCAGGAAGACAAGAAACGAAGAAGGCTGAATAAGGTAAGTGCCTTCCATCCCGGAAATATCCTATACTCCCGTATCCATCTCCTCTTCCCTTAATTCCTTTCCAGGCGGCGAAGAACCGCTATCCTCCTAATACAGTCCATTTCCTTTTCCAAGTCGCCTAGAACCCTACCCCACGGTTTCGGCACCACGCCATACCATTTTTTTTGATCCATACGAGTCGGATTCATTTACGTTTTATACGTTATACCGCTATACCTAGGCAGTTATAGCACCTAGCTATACTCCTTATATATTCACATAACCGTCACATGGTTATTTCCGCCCGCATTAGTAGGTAAACTTTTATGTAGCTACCTACTTATTAAATTATTATTTCTGCAACTATCATAGTTGTCTTATAAATCTCATATTTCAATCAACTTTTATTTCCTCAGCTCTAAAGTGTTGCCTAATTAGCCTACTTAGGTAAAATAATAGATACATTAGATATTCTTATTTTGTTTCGTTCTCATTAGCTTATACTTACGTAAGCATGTCACAACAAAAGAAGTCACGCGTGTCGGAAGACAAAGAGATGACAATCTTAGAAGCGAAACGCAATATTTTATTTGAGCGCATACAAAATATATATGAATGCTCAAAAACCGCATCTTTGTCTGACAGTAATAGCGAAGCATTTCTCAGTTATTGTACAACAGTAGATAGTATTCGAACAGATTTTCATAAGTTGTTAGACGATTATAACGCAAGATTACTTTCTATCAATCCTGATGAAAAACCGAACTATCAGGCGTATACCGCATTCGAAGATCTTTATTGTATTATTAAGCGTATACAATCGCAATTGGAGGGTAAATGTTCAGCAGAGCCCGTTGCCCGCAAACCGAGATTACCGCCAATCGAGATTATGTCGTTTGACGGAGATATACGAAATTGGCCGTTATTCTATGCAAGTTTTAAGTCTACAGTGCACGATAATGGTTCTCTGACAGATGCTGACAGGTTGTACTATTTAATAGGTAAACTGTCACCGAAGGCCCAGTCCGTATTTGCAGGTGTCACACCCAGTGCTGAGAATTATCAGGTCATATTTCAGTCACTACTTGACAGATATCAAGACACGCGCATTCTAGCGTCTACGTACTTTGACCAAGCTTTAAATCTCAAACTGTCCGGTGCCGCGTCTGTCTCGAATTTCCAGCTGTTTATTGATAACTTCGTAACCGCGGTTAATTCTCTTAGGAATTTGAAATTAGAAGATCTTTCCGACTTTATGTTGCTTCAACTCGCATTAAAAAAGTTTGACACTGATACAATTCGCGCATTCGAGATGACGGAACGCAATAATAAGATGCCTACACTAGATAGTTTTATTTCGTTCATCAAAGATCAGTGTCGAATATTTCATAATACGCAGTCTGGTTCACCTGGCCCGTCTAACACTAACAACAACAAACAAAGGTTGAATAAATCGCGAAATAGTAATAATAACTCAGTCCCTAATCCACAATCTTACGTAACATGTTCGGAATCTAATAGTAATAATTCACAGAAGTGTCTGTGCAGTAATATAGTGCACGACCATTACTATAAGTGTCCCACCTTTAATGATTTAAATCCAATTGCTCGTTTTAAAAGCGTAAAAGATAACAAAGCTTGCATTAATTGCTTAAGCATAAAACATAAAACGAGTAATTGTTCCAGTAGAACGAGATGTCGCACATGTAAACAAAAGCATCATACACTGTTACATTTAGATAAAAATAACCGGTTGTCAAGTCAAGCCGCTGACCTTGACACACTCACGCAAGTGCAGAACACGGTAGCTGCGCCTTCCGCGTCTGAGGGCGAAGTATCGTTGTGTATGACATCCATTGCGCGGGTGACGCGCACGCGAGGACGGCACTCGCGCATCTATAATGATCCGCGCAGGGCCAAAACGCAGTGTACGGCATCTAACACGGTACTGTTGGCGACAGCGCAAGTTATCATATATGATGTCAATGGGTCGCCGCACATGGTACGTTGTCTGCTAGATAGCGCATCTCAGACCAATCTAATAACATCGGAATGCTTCAAACGCCTCGGATTATGGAATAACTTTAAAAATACTAACTCAACCGTCAAAGGGATAGGCGGATCAGAAAAGCATTGCAGGGGTTCCGTAGATATTAAAATACATTCGCGTTTTGATAGGAATATTAATTTTAACATTTCTTCGCTTATCGTGGAGCGTATAACGGACGCATTGCCGAACGCTAATGTAGACGTAGCATCACTCACTCACCTCGAATCATTGCCGCTAGCCGACGCGGAGTTTGCGAATCCGGCAGGCATTGATCTTTTGATCGGAGCTTCAATATTTCCGCACTTGCTACTAACTAGAATAGTACGTAGTGAGCGATATGATTTACCGCCCGCTATTGAGACGGTACTTGGGTATGTGATTATGGGTACCGTACCTACGTTACATACTTCTCATTGTATTACGTCTTGTTGTTGTTCTGCTCTTCAAGAGATCAAGGTGGGTGCTAAAACTGTGTGTAAGATAAAGCACTAATTAGCTATGCTATGCTATGCTGCGCTATGCTGCGCCATGCTGCGCTATGCTGCGCCATGCTGCGCTATGCTGCGTCATGCTGCGCTTTGCTGCGCCATGCTGCGCTATGCTGCGCCATGCTGCGCTATGCTGCGCCATGCTGCGCCATGCTTCGCCATGCTGCGCCATGCTGCGCTTTGCTGCGCCATGCTGCGATATGCTGCGCCATGCTGCGCTATGCTGCGCCAAGCTCCGCCATGCAGCGCTATGCTGCGCCATGCTGCGCTATGCTGCGCCATGCTGCGCTATGCTGCGCCATGCTGCGCTATGCTGCGCTATGCTGCGCTATGCTGCGCTATGCTGCGCTATGCTACGCTATGCTAAGCTACGTTACGCTACACTATACTATACTACACATTGTATATAGATGCCGCTTTGTATATAGATGACATTGCCTAATGTCATACCCGCTCCGCTAGCAATTTCGCTTTGTGAAGAGCTTATTCAGCTTTTCAAGCGAGGCCAGTTTGATCTTGTCAAATGGACAAGCAACTCTTAGGAGGTTCTCGCACGCATACCAGGTTCTCATAAAGCTTCTCCAGACGTTGAGTTTGAGAAGTCTGTTCCGCATAAGGTTCTCGGTTTACGCTGGGACAAATCCTGCGATAGTTTTCGGTTTGACGTCTCACCACCAGATGATAAGTGCGCCAAGCGCACTATGCTGTCCACAGTGGCTCGACTATGGGACATAATGGGTTTGTGGCTCCCACAATTTTGTACGCCAAGCTCTTGATCAAGGAGCTTTGGCTATCAAAGTGTGAGTGGGATGCAACACCCCCTGACCATATTGTCGCCGCTTGGGGCCAGTTTTGTATTGAGCTTACCGCGCTCAATCAAGTTTATTCCGCGTCATCTTGGGTTGGTAGATGGATGTACCGTCAACTTAATAGGTTTCGCTGACGACAGCGAACGTGCTTACGGCGGAGTCGTATATCTGCAAGTCCGCATTGGTTCTAACTACTCGGTGCAGTTAGTTTGTGACAAGTCTAAGGTCTCGCCTGTTAAAACCATTTCGGTTGCGAGACTGGAGTTGTGCGCGGCCCTTCTGCTGTCTCAGTTGCTCCACAAGGTTCAAGACACAGTTTTGCCCCACTACTCTATTAATAAATATACGCATTTTCCGACTCCAAGGTAGTGCTCGCTTGGATTTATTCTTCTCCTCACCGCTGGCAGACTTTGTCGCCAACCGCGTTAGTAAATTGATTGAACTTGTTCCCGCTACTTGTTTCAATCACGTCGCGGGTTATCGTACTCGTCTTCAGGAAGAACTCTCCATAGATCATATTGACTGGAAGTTTATTCCACCAGCATCACCACATTTCGGTGGATGTTGGGCAAGCATGGTCAAAGTAATTAAAACGCATCTCTTCAAAGTTATAGGTCAACAGATCCTCTCTTACGAAGAGCCTTTAACTGTCCTTGCACAAGTCGAGGCACTGATCAACTCGCGTCCGCTTCCAACTCAGTGAGATCTAGCCTGAAGTTGGACTTACCTCTTAGTTTAAGTATTTAGTTAGTAGTTTTCGCTATTATTGCGTTTGTAGTTTTCGCTAAAGTTAATTTAGATTAATTTATTGTCATATCGCTGTCTTAGCCTATTGATGGGTTATGCGGTAGTACACCCAACGTAGCTAAGTTCAATTCTATTTTCTTTAAAGGCAACCCTTTAGGGCCGGGGGGATATGGTAGCGCCATCTACCTTCCTATCTACAACTAATCGCATCAACATGAATCGTTCCACGCTTGTCTAGTGCGAGCGATATCATATTTCCGTCCCTCTCTTTCCCTCTCCCTGGAAGAGGCACTGCCTTGCGCCTGATTTCGTCGCCGCGATCGTGAACGCGACGGACAGTCTCGAACATTCCGTTCGCTAAGAACGCCGTCTCGATACCGCTCCGCGCCGCACCGCTGTATCGCCGTCTCGTTCGTACCGCGCCGCTCCCATATGTGTTTATCACCGCTTCCACCAAGGAAAACCCGCTCGTGAGTGCTAGTGAAAACAAGCAGCTGCATCGCGTAACCACCAGGAAGACAAGAAACGAAGAAGGCTGAATAAGGTAAGTGCCTTCCATCCTGGAAATATCCTATACTCCCGTATCCATCTCCTCTTCCCTTAATTCCTTTCCAGGCGGCGAAGAACCGCTATCCTCCTAATACAGTCCATTTCCTTTTCCAAGTCGCCTAGAACCCTACCCCACGGTTTCGGCACCACGCCATACCAATTAAAAACGCACAAAATATTGAAAAATAAATATAAAAAAAAACAAATAAAAACAATGATTTACAAACTAAAATACTAAAAATAAAATTGACATCGACCGTTAGAAGCCGGTATTTATAGGTATAAATAAATTAAGGTAATTTACTTAGTCATTGCCACCCGCTAAATAAACTTGTATCTTAGTAATATAATGCAATGCGGGTATATAATCTGGAGCGTAAAATGAGGAGGTGACCTGGTGTCCTCAAACCAGTAACTAGCTTAGTTTAGCACCAGTCTCACAAAACGTTATTATTGTAAAACGGGAAATAAACCTTATACGTTTTATTTTTTTTTCATCGTGATTATTTATCGCTCATAGCGAGACTTGGCTTGCCGTTCGTAACAGATCGGCAAAGTTAAGCAACGCTTGCGCAGGTCACCACTTGGATGGGTGACCGTGTGTGGCATTTTCATCTGAGCGCTACTGTGCTTTGGAGGGCACGTAAATATGCCGGTCCCGGTTCTTATCTAAGAATAAGGATCGTTAGGCCATGTCGGAGGACTTCGGGCGGTCTGAGAACTCCGACACCAGAGTTTTCCACATACTCACATGAAAAACAAACAAACAATTAATCGATACTAATATAATATAGCTGAACGTTTGTTTCTTTGGTTGAGGGCGCTAATCTCAAGAAGTACTGATCTGATTTGAATAATTCTTATTTAGCTGGATAGCCCATTTATCGGAAAAGGCTATAGGCGAACATATCATCATACTATGAGCAACGAGTGCGGAGCAGTACTCCTAAATAGCGATATCCCATGAAGAATTAGGCTTCTTTTTCTACACGATGAATATGCAGCTCAGGAGGGACAGGTAAAAGACTTATGTGTGATTCTTCTCTAAAATAATTCGCGGTGTATCTACTAAACCATCGCTGACACAGCGATGTCGTCATCCCGTAGAAACGGAGAGATGCTAATCACAGTAAGCATAAATATGCTTACCCAGCGTAGCTAAATAGCTATGCTGGGCTGAAAACTCACCGTGCTGAAAACTCGCCGGGCTTTAAACTAAGGCGTGACTGCCGTTGATCGACGCAGTCCGAAGGCATAGATAGGTATATTTGCTGGTCAAGACCAGTGTCGGTATGCTCATGGGTACTGACTTCCATAAGGAGTGTCAAAGATCTCCGTGAAAGTCAAGGCCGACGATTTTATGTGCTTGTCAGGCATGGGCACTTTTAATAGGCATAGAAAAAACAATGCTACGCGAACCGGATATCCTGTGCATGGCAGTATGTTGGTATTTCCACTAAGCTTCGCTGCCTAACCAAAATAGCTTATAGAATGATAATTTATCTGACGTTAAAACAGTTCCTAATCTTTTTTTAATAACCATAAAATTCTAAAACTAAGTTGGGAGGTAAATTTTCTGGATGATCACAAGCGTAGTACTTTAAATTTTGTAAGCTCACCGTTATTGTTAGGAACAATATGGACGCTCGGCTAATGCATAAGCTGCAGTTCAAAACTTGCAACTTTACTTCGTACTTCTAACAATGTATGCTAGGTAGGTATCTACTCATAAATAGCCTTGAAAGTGGACCGATTAATACTATTCAAATATGTTTCATATTACCATATTCACTGGCCCTGTATGTAAACTGGCCCACTGCTGGGCACGGGCCTCTTCTCACTATGAGAGGGGTAAGGCCATTGGCCACCAAGTGCGGGTTCGCAGACTTCACATGTCTTTCGAGAACTTTATGGAGAACTGTCAAACATGCACGTGTTTCCCTCACCGCTTAGCAAGCGATAATTAACAATTTAATACGCACATAACTTCAAAAAGTCTTTGGTGCGCGCCATGGATACGAACCTGAGACCTTCTGCGTACCTGTCCGTCGGTCTCTCCATTAGGCTATCGTTGCTTACTTATATTACTTACAAACATTTTTATATAAACTCATAGAATATGTCACTAGTAGCTATGAACAAGGAATGGCTAAGAATTCTTGAGTTGAACCAAAATGATTCAAGTATCGTGTTATTCATGTAATCCCTGCCTCAATAATTGATATATCCATGGATAAGGTACCTATAGGTATACTAAATATACCTATTTGACTTATTTCGTTTGAAGCTTATCTCGAAAATGTATCTCTAGCAGCCAAAGGCATAACAATTATAATATTAAAAAGTAGCATGAATCTGTAGGTACAATATTCTTTTAATTTAAAACCTTCAGATAAATCAACAGTCAACTGTGGCTTACAGTAATCATCATAGACGTCCACAGCTGGACATAGGCCTCTCGCAAGGCACTCCACGCAGGCTGACCTTTTAGAAACGGGTAACCCTATACCAACCCATCCGGGCAGCGTCGTGTAATGGGCCAAATTCTGATATTGGCTCTTAATTTAGAACAGGGGGGGGGGGGAGGTCCAGCAGTGTACCGCGAAGCGCTGTATTATATGCGCTATCGATAAATATTTTTTACTCTACACATAATATCGACAATTTTCATTATTATTAAAATCTCTGTTCTCTTCTCTAAACATAAACCTAATTTATCAACCTTAATACTAAACACAAACACTCAATGAAACCTATTTACAGACTAACGTTTTAAGATCACATTACAACTATTATAAATATCATCAAAATACGATTACCCTTTTGGCTTTCCTATAAATACAATCAGAACGCATTATTTGAGTAAATCATGAATTTGATTAAAATTGATCAGATATTTCAATATGGTGTAATTATGTGTCTATATGTATTTTATTATCAAAATGTAATGTATTCCGATATTAATTATTTGGTGTCGAAAATAGTTCTGCTGTTTTATTCATGGTTCGTTATTAAAATACTGACGGTCACTACCTAGGCCAATATGGTGTGTGACTGATAGATTATGTTATTGTGTTTATAAATGTAACGTATAATGTATCGTTTGCCGCTATTTATAAGAGATTAATGAATTAATACGGAAGGTCGCGCTTGTTTTACCAAAGTATTTTATACCGAATGAAATTCGCTTGTAGCAGTTCCTTACTGTTTACTAATCATCAATATGTCCGCCAGTCGCCGTACCTGCGGTGGAGCTAAAAGTTACAGTATGTCAAAGTGGACGAAAATATTTTTTTATGTATTTTATACCGTGCCAAACTTTATGAGACGGTTACGGACGGTATGTATAATTTGAGACGGAAAAATGATAGTCAGCTGTATTGAATATGGGGGTTAGACGTCAGTCGGTTATGTAAAGTGGACAAAATTTCAAAATTATCAAGTTATTTTATACCTTATGAAATTTACACAACAACAATGTAGTGCTTCTAGAATAATAAAAATAATCGTCAGTCATGTGGCTAATGGTGGAATACGCGTCAGCCAGCCTCATACAGGTGCTGAGCGCTCGGTTCATTAAAGTGTTGTTAATTAATTTTGGCCAATAAACTGACGATTTTTTCACTCCAAATATTCGACTCACGGTGATTTTAAATTAATTTTTGGCAAATATCGGAACACTTATTGACTCACTAATACTCTTTGTCTGTCCGTCCGAAAGTCACAGCCACTTTATCCTCAAAATATTAAGATTATTCAGCTAAAACTTAGTAGGTAGCTGTATTCTGTAAATCGCTTTATGATTTTAAAACAAAAATGTCCATAATAAAAAATAAAGGTATGCTCTCCGTATATGGCAATGAATTGAAAAAAATTTTTTCGTCTCAAATTATATATGTAAAACCGTCTCATAAAGTTTGGGACGGTATAAAATACTTTAAAAAATATATTTTCGTCCACTTTGACATGCTGTAACTTTAAGCTCCACCGCAGGTACGGCGACTGACGCACATATTGATGATTAGTAAACAGTAAGGAACTGCTACAAGTGAATTTCATTCGGTATAAAATACTTTGGCAAATCAAACGCGACTTCCCATACTAAATGTAGAGGAAGCGCGTGAGAGTTGTAAGTATAGAAGCAAGTGGTGCTCTGTTGTCTCTGCCTACCTCGATGGAAAGAGGCGTGAGTGTTTGTAAATGTGTATGTTTATTGCTGAGTGGCTCGGCTTTACACCTCGACCACGCACTGGCGTATACTGCAGTGGTCCTGCGTAATCACAACCGGTGTGTGTAAACGCTTTAGCAACCTGGTTGACGCGCTGGCTAGGGAGATCGGCCATGGGAGGGAAAGTCGGACGCGGACGAAATTTGAAACAGACGTTACATTTATGTATTCTGTGACAAATTATTCGTCGAGCGGCTAAAATCCAATACTTATGCCTAAGTAAGGACATAAGCAACTCCGGACCGGCATGGAGGTGCTTCTTGTGATAAAAATCAACAAGAAGGTCGACAACATGATCGTGTCGCGGCAGAATACAAGGATGTTTGTAGTTATAAGGTTCATCCGAATTTGACAGACGACCCCCAACGCGTATGACGCCATGTTCATCGAGAAACGGCTTGAGTCTAAGGATAGCGGGAGAACAAGGTACATTGTCCTTTAAATTTTGAATGTCGTTACTAAAATGAACAGCTTGTACAGCTCGTAGTAACTTACATTCTGCGAATTTCAGATCAGTACTTGATACAAAAGTCTCATTAGGTAGGTGCCTAAGAAACCTATAGACATAAACGATGGCGCGGAGTAACTTAGACCACGATGACATGCGTAGTGCGAGTGCATAGATGGGAGACTCCGCAACCTCAGCAATCACGGGATAAGAAACAGACTTCCGCTCGGGTACATCTTCGTCTTCTGCACTGTGGTCAAAGGGTTGCATGGGCCATTCTGACGGATCATGGGAGATCCAAGAAGGTCCACGACGCCACAATGGTTGATGCAGAAGATTAAGTGGAGTGACACCACGAGACAAGCAATCTGCGGGGTTCTCAATACCCGCGACGTGATTGAAACAAGTAGCAGGAACCAGTTCAATCAATTTGCTAACGCGGTTGGCGACAAAAGTCTGCCAGCGATGAGGAGAAGAATGAATCCAAGCGAGCACTACTTTGGAGTCGGAAAATGCGTATAATTTATTAATGGGTTAGTGGGGCAAAACTGTGTCTTGAACCTTGCGGAGCAACTGAGACAGCAGAAGGGCCGCGCACAACTCCAGTCTCGCAACTGAAACGGTTTTAACAGGCGAGACCTTAGACTTGGCACAAACTAACTGCACCGAGTAGTTAGAACCAATGCGGACTTGCAGATATACGACTCCGCCGTAAGCACGCTCGCTGGCGTCAGCGAAACCTATCAAGTTGATGGTACATCCATCTACCAACCCAAGATGACGCGGAATAGTAACTTGATTGAGCGCGGTAAGCTCAATACAAAACTGGCCCCAAGCGGCGACAATATGGTCAGGGGGTGTTTCATCCCACTCACACTTTGATAGCCAAAGCTCTTTGATCAAGAGCTTGGCGTACAAAATTGTGGGAGCCACAAAACCCATTATGTCCCATAGTCGAGCCACTGTGGACAGCATAGTGCGTTTGGTGCAGTTATCATCTGGTGGTGAGACGTCAAACCGAAAACTATCGCAGGATTTGTCCCAGCGTAAACCGAGAACCTTATGCGGTACAGACTTCTCAAACTCAATGTCTGGAGAAGCCTTATGAGAATCTGGTATGCGTGCGAGAACCTCCTTAGAGTTGCTTGTCCATTTGACAAGATCAAACTGGCCTCGCTTGAAAAGCTGAATAAGCTCTTCACAAAGCGAAATTGCTAGCGGAGCGGATATGACACTACAGGCAATGTCATCCATGTACAAAGCGGAAGTGGCAACAGCCGCTGCGGCGGGAAAGTGATCGCCTTCATCAGCGATCAACTGGCGAACAACTCGTAACGCGTGATATGGGCTAGACTTGAGTCCAAAGCAAACACGATTGAACTGATACACAGATAAAGGTTCTTTCTTGTCAAAACGATAAAAGACCCGTTGAAATCTACGGTCAGATTCGCGAACGCCGATATTGAGGAACATTTGGCAGCAATCAGCTGACAGAGCGATTTGGAAAAGACGAAACTTTATTATGATGTTAAATAAATCACCCTGTAGATTGGGGCCGGCATGCAAAATGTCATTAATCGACTGACCCGATGTAGTCTTACAACTAGCGTCTAAAACCACACGAAGTTTAGTAGAGGTTTTATCTTCGCGAACTACGCCGTGATGCGGGATATAATATGAGGGCAGAGAGTTGCCCTCGTTGTTTACAACTACACTCAAAAAACCTTTATCTATGTAGTCACGAATGACGTCATTATAGGCGCTGCGTAACTTAGGTGATGCATCAAGTTTACGTTCCAAACAATGGAAACGTCTGAGCGCAGCAGCGTACGAGTCGCCTAATGAATAAGGGTCACCACAGAATGGCAACGCCACAACGTATCTGCCACTGTCATCACGAACAGTGGTAGCGCGGAAATGTTCTTCACACTCGAGATCTTTATGGCTCATCGAGGGCGGTGCGGTAACCTCTTCAAGCTCCCAAAATCGCTTGAGAAGAGAGACAATATTGTTTTCTTGAAGAACAGAACAACAGCAAGACGTAACGTATTGAGAAGTATGTAATGTAGGTACGGTACCCATAATTACATACCCGAATACCGTCTCAATATCGGGCGGTAAGTTATTTTGCTCACTACGTACCACTTTAGTAAGTAGCAAGTGCGGGAATATTGCGGCTCCGATCAAAACATCAATGTCTGCCGGATTCGCAAACTCCGAATCCGCTAGTGGTAATGACTCGAGATGTGTGAGGAGCGACACGTCCACATTAGCGTTTGGCAACGTGTCTGTAATACGTTCCACGATAAGCGAAGAAATGTTAAAATTAATGTCCCTATTAAAACGCGAATGTATTTTAATATCTACGGAACCTTTGCAATGTTTTTCTGATCCGCCTATCCCTCGGATTAATGAGTTCGTATTTTTAAAGTTATTCCATAATCCGAGGCTTTTGAACAATTCTAACGTTATTAAATTGGTCTGAGATGCGCTATCTAGCAGACAACGTACCATGTGCGGCGACCCATTGACATCATATATGATAACTTGCGCTGTCGCTAACAGAACAGTCTTAGACGCCATACATGGCGGCCTAGCACTGCTCTGATCACTACAAGCGTGCGAAGGCCGTCCGCGCGTGCGTGCCGCCTGCGCAATGGATGTCGTACACAATGATATCTCATTATTGCGAGGCGTGGAAGGCGCAGCTACCGTGTTCTGCACTTGCGTGAGTGTGTCAAGGTTAGCGGCTTGACTTGACAACCGGTTATTTTTATCAAAATGTAACAGTGTATGATGTTTTTGTTTACACGTGCGACATCTCGTTCTACTGGAAAAATTACTCGTTTTATGTTTTATGCTTAAGCAATTAATGCAAGCTTTGTTATCTTTTACGCTTTTAAAACGAGCAATTGGATTTAAATCATTAAAGGGGGGACACTTATAGTAATGGTCGTGCACTATATTACTGCACAGACACTTCTGTGAATTATTACTATTAAATTCCGAACATGTTACATAAGATTGTGGATTAGGGACTGAGTTATTATTACTATTTCGCGATTTATTCAACCTTTGTTTGTTGCTGTTAGTGTTAGACGGGCCAGGTGAACCCGACTGCGTATTATGAAATATTCGACACTGATCTTTGATGAACGAAATAAAACTATCTAGTGTAGGTATTTTATTATTGCGTTCCGTCATCTCGAATGCGCGAATTGTATCAGTGTCAAACTTTTTTAAAGCGAGTTGAAGCAACATAAAGTCGGAAAGATCTTCTAATTTTAAATTCCTAAGAGAATTAACCGCGGTTACGAAGTTATCAATAAACAGCTGGAAATTCGAGACAGACGCGTTGCTGGACAGTTTGAGATTTAAAGCTTGGTCAAAGTACGTAGACGCTAGAACGCGCGTGTCTTGATATCTGTCAAGTAGTGACTGAAATATGACCTGATAATTCTCAGCACTGGGTGTGACACCTGCAAATACGGACTGGGCCTTCGGTGACAGTTTACCTATTAAATAGTACAACCTGTCAGCATCTGTCAGAGAACCATTATCGTGCACTGTAGACTTAAAACTTGCATAGAATAACGGCCAATTTCGTATATCTCCGTCAAACGACATAATCTCGATTGGCGGTAATCTCGGTTTGCGGGCAACGGGCTCTGCCGAACATTTACCCTCCAATTGCGATTGTATACGCTTAATAATACAATAAAGATCTTCGAATGAGGTATACGCCTGATAGTTCGGTTTTTCATCAGGATTGATAGAAAGTAATCTTGCGTTATAATCGTCTAACAACTTATGAAAATCTGTTCGAATACTATCTACTGTTGTACAATAACTGAGAAATGCTTCGCTATTACTGTCAGACATAGATGCGGTTTTTGATCGTTCATAGATATTTTGAATGCGCTTAAATAAAATATTGCGTTTTGCTTCTAAGATTGTCATCTCTTTGTCTTCCGACACGCGTGACTTCTTTTGTTGTGACATGCTTACGTAAGTATAAGCTAATGAGAACGAAACAAAATAAGAATATCTAATGTATCTATTATTTTACCTAAGTAGGCTAATTAGGCAACACTTTAGAGCTGAGGAAATAAAAGTTGCTTGAAATATGAGATTTATAAGACAACTATGATATTTCCAGAATTAATAATTTAATAAGTAGGTAGCTACATAAAAGTTTACCTACTGATGCGGGCAGAAATAACCATGTGACGGTTATGTGAATATATTAGGAGTATAGCTAGGTGCTATAACTGCCTAGGTATAGCGGTATAACGTATATAAACGTAAATGAATCCGACTCGTATGGATAAAAAAAATGGTTCGGCTTTACACCGAAACCGTAGGGTTCTAGGCGACTTGGGAAGGATTAATGGAATGGACTGTATTAGGGCGAGTTCTGGGTCACCTAGAAAGGACTAAGGGAAGAGGAGATGGATACGGGAGGAGGTGATTGAGTGGGTATAGGATATTTCAAGGATGGAAGGCACTTACCTTATACAACCTTCTTCGTTTCTTTTCCTCCTGGTGTTTCGTGATGTAGCTGATTGTTTTCACTTCACTCACGAGCGGGTTTTCCTTGGTGGAAGCGGTAAATCACATACAGCGACGCGATCGTGGACGCGAGTGACAGGCTAGAACATTCCGCTCGCTTAGAACGCCGTCTCGATACCGCTCCGCGCCGCACCGCTGTATGTGATTTACCGCTTCCACCAAGGAAAACCCGCTCGTGAGTGAAGTGAAAACAATCAGCTACATCACGAAACACCAGGAGGAAAAGAAACGAAGAAGGTTGTATAAGGTAAGGGCCTTTCATCCTTGAAATATCCTATACCCACTCAATCACCTCCTCCCGTATCCATCTCCTCTTCCCTTAGTCCTTTCTAGGCGACCCAGAACTCGCCCTAATACAGTCCATTCCATTAATCCTTCCCAAGTCGCCTAGAAACCTACGGTTTCGGTGTAAAGCCGAACCAGCTGAGATTATGATTTACCAAGTTATGCCTGAGGCTCTGTCTGTGAAGATATAGGCTATAGTGATGCTAAAAAGCTCGTTTACTATTATAATGTATAGAATCTATAGTTTCATGGAAATCCGTTTAATAAGTTTAGTGTGGAGGACAAACATCCATCCAGACATCCACAGAAACTTACGTGTTTATATATAATTTACCGATTTAGATTTTAATTTGTTTAAGATTAAATTAAGGTCTTATCTAGCAGGTTAGTATTTTTATAAGTGCTTGTACCCGTCGTGTTGTATTTGTGAAGTATTTTATACCTAGGTACTTTGACGTCGCATTCAAAACCTCAACTAAGCTATCTAAGCATTACTATCACTAATTTTCTTTCACAATCTCAGGCGTACAATATCCCATAGTTTACACAACTAAGTTTTAATTCACATAATCACAATGTCAATAGAGAAACTAAACCCTAACTTATCTCAACCCAAACTACTCTCAGTAGAGAAGTAAAAAAACCCAATAAGTATCATTAAAATTGCTTCACAAACCTTTTGGGTACAAAACGTTCGCGTGATATTTGCCAGAGCTGTGCGTTACGTCCTTCAAGCCGTAATGGACTAGGGGAGATAACAGATATAATAACTGACATTGCGGCCCGATACGGCCCCGGTACACCCGGAGAATTTGTTCTATTGTGCCCGGATGTTTGTTAGACACGAACGTTGTTCAGTTTGTTTTATAGTTCTAGACTGTGGCTGGTTTATTTTGTCTATAAGAGGTCCTAAGATAAAGGTAAATTATATGTTGAAAATTTGATGGCACTGTACTAAATAATGTCTAAGAGAGACTTTGTCCATACTAGACTTTCTACATAGTATCCTGTTGCAGATTCATCGGCAAAATGCCAATGAAAAATTAGTGTAAAGTAAGCGATGGAAGCGCATGACAATTTCACCAGTGGCAGTCACTATTATCCTAAGAAGAAACGGCTTGGACATACCTTATTTTATCCTCATAATTGATTCTTTAACGCCAGGAGAACTGTGTCATGTCTGTGAGCTACACCTACAAGCAAGTAAGACGTTGGCTCGTTAGTCATCACCGGCAATAAAAATAGCTGCAGCACTTAAAACAAAACTTTAACAACTCTTTGTCCGCTACAAAAATCGTTCTGCTTCCAACAAACACAAAAATATTACCGTAAACTTATGCGACAATACCGACAAGCAAGTGTTCCTTATATAAAATAATATCAGAGATGACATTACAAAACAATGCGCAAACGTTATATTATACGTGAAATACGATTGTTATCGCGGAGCAAATTCAAAAGACGAGTATTTTTGGCTTCAGTGTAGCGCCCGCTGAGACCCCGCAAGAACGCGCCGTAATGTCTATAGAGACCAACACATGGTCTCGCTACCGACAGTCATTACTCTTTTGTCTTATCTCCTACAACACACAAAATATTTTAAACTTTATTTTTCAAGCTATACGGTTGAAATTCCACTGTGCCAAACGCAATCAGCGTTGGACGAGTATATTATTGAGCTGGAAAATATTTCAGAACTCAAAACTGCACATTTTCTTTTCATGCAACTTAAATATCTAGGACGTACTACATCTGGTTTGTAAACAGCTTTAAGTTAGATTCTGTAATACCTCGTATATAAGGCTTGACTGAGGGGAACGATTTCTGGATATATTTGTGAGAAATATTAGTTCATATTAGTTTGCTGGTCTTGATTTCAGCTTGAGACCTGATTCAATAGCCAACAGATTTTTTGTTTTACCATCACATATTCGTGAAACGAATTGTAATGAACATGAGATGACTAGTAAAATTATTATAATAAGATTTAATTCCAGAAAAATATTTGACTCTCCAAGGTCAAAGTCACACGTCTTGTGACTCTAGGGGTACTTTGTGCACTCTGTAATGTGATATAAATAAATAATAAATAAATATTCTACCACATTCACACAACACCATCTAGTCCCAAACTAAGCAGAGCTTGTACTATGGGTAGCGGGAATCGAACCCGCGACCTTCGGCGTAGCAGTCGCTTACACTCCCGCTCAGCCAACCGGTCGTCAAATATGTATATTAAACGTTGTTGACGTGTTTGTTGTTGTTTCAGAAATGCCGTCTTTGCCTCGTACTGAGCTTTATTTCAAAATCATCACAAAAATATATAATCAAAGTACACACTATGCGTACTTTATGTACCACACAAAGTGCTGCACCACTCAACTAACAAAACCGCAATTTTTAGGCTTGCTGTTGATCTATATGCTTATTTTCATTTTATTTTTCATTATTGTAAATTGTGCATTATATAATAAAACAAGAAGTTCATAATAATCACATCCTAGTTCCGTATTTAAAAATATAACCTTTACCGTATTGGGTTAACTACAATTTACAACGGTACTTATAATAATTGCTAAGATTTTTCTTTCCGTTCACACCTAAGCATTATCCGGTACAAGACAGGTGACAAAGTCGCGCATTACCAAAAATACATTCTAACATCCCAAGACACAGGGATGACGTTCAGAAAAGCATTTACCACGTCGCCCTTAAGAGGGTCACACACAGGCCGGATATCGCCCGAAATTGGTCTAATCTTTAGTTATGGCCTCTCAAAGGAATTCGCATTTCAACACGACCAGCCCGCGAAAAACGTAAACTTTCTTTAGAACAAAAAGGGCGTAGATATTCCCACACCGATAGAAAAGTATTGTCGCCCTAACTTTGAATAAACAGATACAATAAAATGCGTCTGTTTCACATTTGCCTTCAATTTCTCTCCGGGGAGGGCAAAAACCGGGTCTTGTCTAAGCAGATATATTCATATCTGAACAACATGTGGATCTAATTAATTTTTGTGTCGTGAAAATAATCTGAAACTGGATTATGACATCTGTGGGATCATACGAAAAATATATTTCTAATAATATTTTTTGAAAAATATTATATATAATATGATAATTCTAGAGAAATAAAAGCAACCTCCAAGGCTTATATATATAACTAAAAACTAATATTATAGAAGAAAGTAACACAAGAGCCTACAAAAATTATTTATATCAGATGTCAAAAAAATTCAATATCAAGTACCAATTCACATCCGTGAAAAAGAATATAATTTGAATCTAAATTATATTTTATATTTTTATTTTTATCAAGAAATTAATGTCTGTTCCTGTATGATGTGATAAAGCGGCTTAGTTAGCAGTTTTGTTTGAGTGGTGTGAGGAGGTGACTAGCTGGCGATGGATCTACGATCTCAATGCCGCCGGACTCGGCTAGCGTACTGGCACCCACGAGCCGCCGCTACCACGGACAGAAGAAATATTTTCACGCAATGACAAACGTCATAAATTTGTGTTTATAAACTGTTTTAGTATTTTACTTTAAGTGTATTTTTTTAAGTTTTAGTCGTCATATATGTCCTTTAACGGTGGCAAATGTGATGAGGAAGTAGGTGCGAGTCAATCTTGCACATCGTCTGCTCTGGTGCGCTGCGCTGTTTGTTCCCAGGCACGTTATTTTAAAGGTGAACGGGGCCTAAAAGTACATTTTGGTAAAATCCACAAAAACCAACATGTACTTTCTGGCCCCAACACATCCACACATCACATTTTAACAAATGAGCCGTATACAACTTCTGATATCCCTTTTTGGCAACATACTTATAAGCAAATTAAAAAATTCCATTCCCATCCTAAAACGAATTCCCCGTGGCGCAAGGCCTTTAGTAGCCCAAAATCTAACCCACTGCATAGGCCTTGTGGTACGGGAGAATTCAGTAACGGCTTGGGAACAACTACTCACTTTCCCTTACAGAATTCTACATGCACAGGAAGACCGGCAAGCAAAAAAAACATTAACAGCAAAAATTAAAGAAAACTGTAATCTTTCGGCATTCAATTTAAATTACCAATATCCAAAAACACACCGCAATAGCACCATTTACCACCATGTAGAGTCCAAGCTAAGGGAGGGTGATATCAGTAGCGATGTGGTGGCGCCTTGCTCTGCCGACACACTCGCGAGTCTGCAGAGCAAGCATCCAGCATCAGGAGATAACCTCTCCTTTCCTGACCCACCTGACACTAACTCAGATTGCCTCAGGATTACAGCCAAGGACGTGCTGACTGCCGTTGGCTCCTTCCAAAGCGGGTCTGCTGGTGGTCTTGATGGCTTAACACCCCAACACTTAAAAGATCTTGTGTGTTCAAGCGCTGGGGCGGCCGGGAAGCTAACGGCTTTAGTTAACCTTATGCTCTCCGGCAATGTGAACGATGCCATCGTTGACATGTTGTATGGCGCAAATCTATGCGCTTTGCGAAAGCGAGACGGTGGTATTCGTCCCATTGCCGTTGGGTGAACGTACAGGCGTATGGCGGCCAAGATTTGCTGTCGGCATTATAACTCCATGTTAGGCAGCAAATAACAGCCACTACAACTTGGATTTGGCTCTAAGGGTGACTGTGAGGCCGCCATACATGCCCTGTCAACGTACCTTGGCTGTAATGCGGGGTGATGTTATCTTGAAGATTGACTTAAAAAATGATTTTAACTCAGTGAATAGGGACACTTTGTTGACGCAAGTTAAATTAGAAACCCCAAATTTACAACTTCCTTTGGCAGTGCTATAGGCATCCATCAAAATTAATATACAAGGAAAATCTTTTGGAGTCTGCCGTTAGCTGTCAACAAGGCGACCTTCTTGGACCACTCATTTTTAGTTTAGCCATTCATGCAGTTATTAGCCAGGTAAATTCTAAATTTAACATCTGCTACCTAGATGACGGAACCCTAGGAGGCGACGTAGCCACTGTCTATCAGGACCTGGCACTTCTGAAGACAAAATTTTCATCTATACGCCTAGACCTTAATCCAAGTAAGTGTGAATTTTTTATCAACGATACTTTAGACCATTCCGCAATTCTTTCCAAATTTCAAACCCTCGCACCCAGTATAACCCATATTCAAAAAAGTTCTCTTCGCCTTCTTGGGTCCCCAATACTAGACGAAGGTTTTGATTCTTTTATTCATGAAAAAATTCAAAATTTTAGTGAAATTTCGGACCGCCTGCTCAAAATTAATATACATTCGGCTTTCACTATTATTCGATACTGTCTTTTTGTGCCTAAGTTCACACACGCTTTATGTTCTTTGCCTTTTTGGGAAACCCAAGCCCACTAGTACATAGTAGTATATTGACAACATTTTACAAAACACCCTAAGCAACATTTTAAATGTGGCTCTGAACGACCGATCATGGCTACAGGTGACATTACCTGTTTGCCTGGGTGGGCTTGGCGTACGCAAAATTTCCGACGTGAGCTTACCAGCATTTCTGTCATCGGTCCACAGCACTGCAGAATTAACCAGGAAAATCTTAGCACCCACACTGGTCGATTCTGAGGTGCCGTGTAAGATCGATGCCATTAATGCTTGGAAAATGGCTTGTCCAAGCACTGAGTTGCCCCGAAATTTATCCTCTCAGAGGCAGTGGGACAGGCCGTTTTGTAGCGCAGTACGAGAAAATCTCCTCCGTACATCGTACAATGCTGCAGAGCGTGCTCGTTTGCTGGCTGTGGGAGAGTGGGAGTCGGGGCTCTGGCTTCAAGCACTGCCATCGTCCAACATAGGTACCATGTTTGACGACACGACCTTTCGCATCGCTTCTTGCCTCCGGTTAGGTGCGCCATGTGTCGCTGCACATCGTTGTCCCTGTGGGGAGGCCGTCGACAGCCTTGGTCACCATGGCCTATCATGCAGCAGGAGCGCAGGTCGTATTTCACGACACAGCAACCTGAATGACATTCTCCGTCGGGCTCTTGTCACCGCTGGCGTTCCAGCCCAACTTGAACCTCAGGGTTTGGCACGCAACGATGGTAAAAGACCAGATGGAATGTCTCTACTGCCTTGGAAGTTGGGTAGGCCTTTGGTGTGGGACGCAACGTGTGTCGATACCCTTGCGCCATCTCATCTGCCTAGCACAGCGGGTTGTGCGGGCGCTGCTGCTGCCACAGCGGAGACTCTACAACGGCGCAAATACGTAAATCTCGTAAGGGATTACGTATTTGAGCCGTTTGGAGTTGAAACGTTGGGTTCATGGGGCCCAAGTGCTAGATATCTATATAGAGAACTTGCGAAGAGTCTTGTCGACGCCTCGCGTGACCAGAAGGCTGGTATGTATCTAGCTCAAAAAATTAGCATTGCCATACAGCGTGGCAATGCTGGCGGTCTTCTGGGCACGTTCCCAATAAACGGCGATGTGGAGGACTTTCACGACGCCCTTTGATTTTATTTTTATTTTTTTTGTATTGTACCTATATTTTAATATTTTAATTTAATTTTTGTAGTAAGTAGTAAATAAGTGGTTATAATTGTTTTTTGTTAAAATTAATTTAATTTTGTGGTCATTAATAAATATCCTATAGTCAACTTGTTTCTATAATGTTGACAGCAATCTTTTTGAAAAAAAAATCTGATAGACTGTATAGTCCTATTGGTCTATTGGTTAGTCACTCTATTAAACCGAAGGTCGTGGGTTCAATTCCTACTCATGACATTTTTTGTGTGATGAGCACGATTATTTGCGCTGGTTCTTTTTTTATTTGTTTTTCGATATAATATATGTGTAATATATGTTTATGAGTTAGTCAGTAGTCAGTCGCTGTTTCAATAGTTCTATTTGTCAACTGACAAATAGAACTATTGAACATCTGATAAACTTATCAGATGACTACGTCTCAGTTGTTCTTACTTATTTTATTGTATTTCAGATGATGCTGTTGCATGGCACCGTTAACAAAGAAAGACTTTTGAAGTATTCCCTACAGGACTCCCATTGCGGTATGCGAACAATGGTTCTAATTGCCCTTTTTTGTAACACAAATGCCCCGTAACCGTTATATTTGTAGCTATTTCCCCAAAGTTGTATGCTATGCCTCAGCCGCGACTCCACTAAAGCGTAATATACTGTTATCAGGTTGCTAAAATCAACTTCATCTCTTAGGCTCCTCAGTGTGTAACACGCAGATTAAATTGTTCCATCGATAGCCTTTAATTCTTGTTTCCAATTAAGTAAGGAGTCTATATGTATGCCTAGAAACGTAACTGCATTGACTAACTCAATTCTGTCTGTATTAAAAAATTACGTCTAAGTTTTCATTACATCTACATGTGGACTTAAAGAAGATTATATTAGTCTTTTTTGTATTTATTTATAATCTATTAGCACTAAACCACTCTTGAAAGCACTCAAGTGTTAAATTAACTTTAGTGTTCAGCAGCTGTGTATTATTTGCACTTATTACGGCGTTAGTATCATCTGCAAACATGACGAGGTTAATGTCAGAGTATAATTAATTAATATAATTAATTAGGTCATTTCTGAACATTAGGTAATAATCTTATTGGATGGGACCAAGTATTGATGCCTGCGGCACGCCAGTCGTAACTGTAATTATTTGAGATCTGTATGTTTGTTGGCAGTTATGCTTATCGATACTTTTTATTTCCACAAACATTTTTCTGTTTTCTAGATATGACTTAAAAATTTCAGAGCCTTATCGCGAACACCATAATGTTCCATTTTCATTAGCAGTATGTCATGATCAACAATATCGAAAGCAGAGCTGAGATCCAAGAAAACTGCAGCTACTTTCATTTTGTTATTTAGTCCCTCAACTACATCATTTATCAGAACATTTATTGCATCTACGGCACTTATGCTTTTTTGATAGCCAAATTGCCTAATATTGATTACTCTATTTCTATATAGGTGGCTGATGAGACGACATTTTATTAATTTCTCAAATATTTTTGCAAGTGTAGGAAGTAATGATATTGGTCTATAATTTTTTGGATCTGTTCGAAAACCTTTCTTAAATACCTATTGGAACAATTTTAGCTATTTTTAGCTGTTCACGAAAAATAGACGCATCTAAGAATTTGTTAAAAAAGCAGGAAAGTGGTTTGGCCAATATGCCGATATGCTGCTTTATCACCGAAATTTGAGTTTCATCAAACCCACTTGAGGTTTTAGAAGTAATTCCTTCGACAGCGTTTTTTACTTCGTTAGGTGTTATATGTGAAAAACTCATAGGATTGTTCACCCTTTCAGTACCCTTTTGTAAATACTGTAATGCCTGATTTTCATTAATCGCTCCAGGAAGCTGACTAAAACTAAATTGTTCTGCGAATGTATTTGCAATATCACGCGGTTCTTTAATAGTCTTTTTATTACATAGCAACGTTATTTCCTGACAGATCATTCCTTTAGTTTTATTTCTGTGACGATTTACAACCTGCCATATTTCTTTCGGAATATTTTTTGCCTTTTTTAACTGATTTATAACAGCATTCCGTTTTGCGGGTTTTGAAACTCGGCGATACAATCTAATGTAATTATTTTTGTATGTTATAATACTGCTATGATAGCAACTTCCATTACTCGCACATAAAAATCGTTTCATTTTACTTGCAACTGTTATTGCTTTTGTTATCCATTTCACTCCTGTGCCATTGCCAGAAATATTTATTTTTATTGTTACAAAAAAACCCAATAAGAATAACACTAATAATTTGTTACAATGTTTTCACAAATTATTATTGGAAGCTGACCTACTTTCAAAAACACAATTTTACTGGCAATTATTATAGCACAATTTTATTTGAGCCCTTACCGGTATAGGTCGGTTAAAGCAAAAAGAAACAGAACAGGAGAATATTCTAAACTATATGTATATTATATATGATGATATGTAGTCAGTCTCTCACAACATTTTTAGCAGTACAATACGCAATCGGAAGTCGCTTCACCAAAATAATTATGCCATCATGACAAAGAACGGTTTCTTTGTTCGGAAATTCAAAATCGACACATTCAATTAAAACCTCACACTTAATATGGTCTCTAAAATTCTGCTACCGAGTTTATGCTAATGAAAATATTTCCAAATAAAATCTATCGCTAAAAGCTCCATCTGACGGCGATGACAACATTCCACGACGCAAGTTATTGAAATGCTGAAGTATTTCTAAGTTTAAAGTGGCAGTAGGCAAGTCTGGAGCGAGCAAGGCACATGGGAAATGATTACCATATTCAACGCATTTCCTCGCACACCGGAGGTAGGCTTTGTAGGAAATTATTTGTCATATTAACGTCACTCCCGCTCGAGTTTAGACGCCGGGATGTTAATATATTAAATTATCCTCGGCGGTATTCTGAACGAGTAATTCTATATCGATACGGTGTGACAAATCGATGTCTGTATTGCGAGTGTTTTGTCAACAAACTTCCAAGTTTAGCGATGTTTATGTAAAACCCGTATCGCAATTGCTGATCAAGAAAGATGATTGTAAGCAATATCAATTCACGTAAAACTCTCCGATGGGGCTTGGTAGTATATTAATGCGCAAATTATATTAAGATATTATGTTTGACATCCGCCATTATCTATAAATAACAGCAATAAACGGGGTGGGATTTTTTCTTTTTAATTAAACCACAGTCGCCACACCAAACAAAAACCACGAAGCCAACAAATCAATTTCGCGTCAGAAAATTACTTTGTAAAGTTGAAAAGGGTTGCGCGATACGGTACCAAGTTGAAATTCTTTTGTGCGCCGCGCCTTCCCATGTCCGAAATGTTACCTGACTCTTTGAATTTTTCGATCAAACTTTGGAATACACACTTTTGCACAGCAATTCCATATAACTGTTATCAAATACGAAAACTTCTCGATATAATATACGTAAAGCCCAGTAAACATCCCGCGCTACTGCTTCAGCACTTGCGAGGCCTCACTTCTACGTAAAAGCGCCGCACAAAAGCTTTACAAACATTCTCAAATGAACGTGATCAACATTTTAACAATAAACAAACTTTTCCATTGTTCTCTGCTGATTCCTGTATTATCATTTTATCACATATTTTAAATATAATCTTAGGCTATTAAAGAAACGAAAAGCAAAAAGTTTGGAGGCACCGAACTTCATTAACGAAATAAGCAATCTTGCTAAAAGCACGGACCCACCGAGGTAAAAAGCAATTAGAAAGTTATAGAATGTTCTCGGGAGTTATTTACGTGTTACAGGAGAGTCAGAACCTCAGGGCGGTGGGTCATTAAGGCGGTAGAAATGTTTGCAGTAAATGTACAAGGATACTCGCCGAGACAATATTACTTGTGTTCGATGAAACTTGAGAGTTGCGCGCGGAGCCAATAACCACACCTCACGAGCGTTGCTTCAATCCATATTGGCGCAGTAGGGGCTCACCTAAGCGTTCTCCAACGTACATTTTAAATAGGCTAGTTGACAAAAAAAAAATTATAAGTCCGTCCTTTAGATTATTCAAAAATAAGCGATACGTATTTTTTTATTTGTAAATTAAACCAAAAATGACCAAGATATAGCTCATTAAAGTCACGTATAACGTCACGCCGTGCTGCATTTTTTAGCACTAGATGACGTCACACGTAATTTTAATGGGCTATATCTTTGTTATTTTTTATTTAATCGAAAAAAGAAAAAATACGTATCCAATATTTTTTTATTATCTAAAATACGGACTAAATAAAATGTAATTATTTTGACCCTGGAAACTACCCTATTATGGTAAAAGTAGAATATCTATTTTATATCTACTCTTGTTGGAGTACTAGAGTGGCCGCGTGGGGTAAAAGTATGTAATATCGGTACACATTTTGAGGCGTTTGAATATTGCCAAAAATATTAAGAATATGCTCTTTGGATTTTATAAGACATAGAGTTCTATTTAATGTTTGCTACTTTAAAATATCTATCGATAAAAAGTTTAGATCGAGGTGATCTAAAACTTTTATCGATAGATATTATATATCGATAGCTTGCAAAGGTTTATACAAATAACTCTACATTATTATAATATAAACCCTCAACTCTTACTACTAATACTATTCAATGTCTTTACAAAAATGGAAAAATAGAATATTTGGCAATGACGATCTAAGTTGGTAGAATCATCATCAGCCTAGCACTGTCCCGGTTGCGAATCAAAACTTTCGCTTTGAGCATAGGGTCTGCAGAGTCGTCGGTCGCTTTTGTTGGTTGTAGTAATTTTAGCATCGTATTCATACTTGAAATTAATTATTCTGAAATATAAGAAACTACAGTACGTGGCATAAACCACGATAAAGATTGAATAAGTCATAACTCATATTTCAATGTTGCAATTTACGCTATAGTATTTTCCACCTTAACCACATTTTTTTTTTAACTTTATTAATAGAGTACAACACCCCCCAGTAATATCAACAATCGTTCACCAATTTCATTTAAATTCATTCGTGACATAATAGCATTGATAATCATCGCTACAATAAACATTAATGGAAAAAAGTTAGGTAGTGCTCCCTAAACAATTCCATCTCGCTCACAGACCATACAAAAAGTGTTAATCGTTTGTGTGGGCAAGCCTTTACAGGTGTATAATAGTATATAACAGTAGTCCAATGAAACTTGGTCGATCGAAATGTAACAATAGCTCACGCGATACAGGAATCGGCACCAAATGATTGTGTTGTGTTGATATCAACTAAATATGGATTACATATCGGTTTATAAGCTGCCTTCAATAGAGTATCAATTACGATCTATTGTTGACGATTTCGAGCCTTTGACGGAGTGATGATCGTACGTGATGTGGATTACTGAGATTGTGTAGCAATGCCGCCGGCAAGACATGGATGTCGTCATAGTGTAAGTAAACACACACTTCTTCACATATTTAAGAATAATTATGTTCAATTAAAGAAACCGGTGTGGATGTCCTTGGTGTCAAACTGGGTAAGCTACGGCATTCTAAATAGAATAATAAGATGTTTAAGTTAGATTCTAGTCTAAGTTTTGTATCTCATTTAAAAGTAATAAATATTTCCTGCTGTGTACAATCTCGATGTTTTCAAGTTGCAGGAAACAATAGGTACCTTCTGGTCAAGCGTACGTCCTCGTCGGTCATACGATCACTCAATATTAGACGAGATATAATGCACAAATGTAGCTTGCGCAAAAAAAGATCTTACCCTCTAAAGACGTAAGGATACAGCCATAAACCTATGTACGTATTAGCATTCAGTTTAGATATCCTTAGATTGCAGGTACATGGAATAATGGTAGTAACATGACGCCGAGTAACCTTGCAAAAACCTTAATTTAGGTATGCCAATAATTAACAACAAATTATCAAGATCAATACTCAATCACATGATCAGGTAAAGCTATCAAACAGCTGCATATGCCTGCTATATAGGGGCGAGCGGGACGGCGAGCGATGCAGCGCGGGGAGCACGCGGGCAAGTCAAACCATAGGACTTTCGCACAAGTGTCCGCAGTGAATGCGCGGGCGGCAAGCGGGAAACAATGCGAAGCGTGCGAATCTTAAACTTTTATGAGCAATGATATTATGAGTAACTAGAGGACGCCAGCAGCTACGCCTGCATTATTTTTTAAATTTACCCGTTTTGGCCGTTCCCGTGGGAATTTCGGGAAATCCCTTCTTAGTGCACCCCTACGTTCCCCAAGGCACATACATTCCAAATTTCAGCTTCCTGCGCCCAATAGTTTCGGCTGTATCGTGTCTGTCAGTCAGTCAGTAACGCAAGGATTTTATATATTAAGATTATTCAATCAAGTGCGAGTAGAATTCGCTCATCAAGGTTAACGTAGTAGAGGGATTCACTTAACATAGCCCCCTAGCCAAATATCACTATAAATTTTTCACCAGCAAAAATAACTTTGCTTTCCTTAGTGCTTGTATAATTATCGATATTGTTTATTGAGATTGAACACCAAGGGTTTTGGGAAGCAAAATTTAAATTTAAAAATCTCCATAGGCACCCCGCTAGTATAGAACAGATTTTTTTTATATATAAATCGTACAGCGGTAAACTGAATACATCTACTTACCAATTTTGAAAGGAGATGTACCATTTGGCCATACATTATGGGCCTGGCACGGCCAAACACAACACCATGTGTGTTTTGAAGATAAATGACTACTCTATTAACCTGTATAATTTCTTTTTAAATAACTTTTGGTGGAAATAAGATACGAGATATTTGAAATGGAAATTATTCCGCAACTAAATATACCTCAAAATTGAATTTTAACATAAATATAATACCTAGATGTAAATAAAAGTATGTCTTTGCGTCTTAAAGAACAAAAACTACATAAAGAGTGGCCAATAATAATGAATAATCACCTGTGTACTAGGGAACCTCGTACTATGTATACTCGTCCAAAAAAGCTAACCACAATCACAAACACCGCTGCATATTCTTAGCATGGGTAGAAGGTACTGATCATTATTATTGAATTTATATTCAATTACATTACATTAAAACCGTACGAAAACACCAATAAATCAGAACAAAATATTTACGATACACAGTAGCAACACGAATGACATAACAGATAAAAAAAGTGTTGCAAATGGTTTGAAAAAATATTTCTACTATCGATTAAGAAACAAAACGATTTTTACCGATTAATAATTATGGAATGTATAATAAATTATATATTTCTTGATTCTTTTTACAAATATACTTATAAAGTAAATAAAATATATTGTTTTCTAATATAGTAATAAAAATATTATTTCCTTAAAACAATTTCTGCCTACCATACTTCATTTTATTTTTAATGCTGGCAACATAAGACATTCATCCGCTATTAGCATAGCTTATTCAAAATAATTAATCTTTAAAAATTAAATTCTTTCACCGATACTCTATCAAGAAACGAAAACGATGTAAATTTTTTAAAAATTATATGTTTAATTTCAACGATTAACAACTTTCTGGCCGCTACAGGCCGTATTTGGTCTTTCTCCTTTGTAGTCTTAATAGTTTCGGCATAAAGTGGCTGTTACATAGGAACGGATAGACAAACAGACATGGCGAATCTATCAGGGGTTCAGTTTTAAGCCTACTATGGCTACGGAACCCTAAACATAGGTTACCTCCATATCAGTAAATTTTCAGAAATGACACACTAACGCACTCGTGGATAACTCCATATTGCGATATCACACAACATTACAATGAGTCGTCACAGAAGATGGCATGTTTCAATTATCGCGAGTGAAAACGAGACAAATGTAATTTACTATGGTGCAACAAAATAATTAATTAGATCTGACGTTTTATATAACTTAATAGATGGAGGGATACAATCGCAATATCATCACTAAAAGAATCTTACAATTATGACCATGGCCATACATTACCCGTCAAAATTAAATAGTACTTCTTTAGAAACTTTGAGATCTCGTTCATAGTAAGTATAAAGATTGTATTGATATTCGTAGTGACGTTATAATTTTTTCCGATACTTTTATTTTACAGTGTTTGAAATAGAAATATTGTTTATGATAAGTTGAATCGATTATATCGGTTTAGTAACGTTTTGTTTTGTCTATTGTAAATTTTGACTATGGTCACACTATGAACTGTCAAATCATTCTATCTTGTTCTGGAAAATTCAGGTTTGTGAACGCGTTTTGACCTTGTATTTTTATATTTTATTGAGTAAATAACTTTGCAACCGTCGCGATTTGAATTGCCGGCAAAGGTTGTGAGCGATTGATAAAGTTAGTGACATATATTGCAAATATCGCCCTTTGGAAAGCACATGGTCGCTTCGCGAATTGTATTGGAAGTGAACCAGACGCCGAACTGGACCCTGTGGTAGCTATAAGATACTTCATTCATCTATTTTGGCCAATATATTTGATGGATTGCACGGGCTGTTTCCGCGTGTATTTTGCGTGCGGGTGAGAATGGTGTCGTCATTCGAGCCACCCCAGCTCTTCGAGGAAGGTCAGCAGACTCTTGATGTGGCCCACGGCTTCCCTCAGGGTGCTGTATCTGGTCAGGTACTGCTGCCTGTATTGTGCGACCTCAGGGCAGTCGAGGAGCAGGTGGGCTGCCAGCTCGTCTGCTGACGTACAGGCCCTGCACAGCGGGCTGTCGGTGATACCTATAGTAAATAGGTGTTTATTAAAGAATCCGTGTCCTGTGTAGGCGGCCGTGACTGTCAGCAGTTGTTGTTTGGACAGCCGCAGGATTTGTTTGGCTATCTTACCGTCTACTGCAAGAAGAGCCTCCTTGGCCTGCCTACATGTTTCAATACCAATCCAGGACTGGTTGTGTTGGGTCCTGGTCCTATTTCTTACCAGGTTGCGATAAAAACCAGAAGGGAGGGGAATAATGGGCTCGGGTCCCACCACCTCTAAAGTGGTCCCTCTTCTGGCAAGTACGTCGGCTGCGTCATTCCCTCTTGAGCCACTGTGGCCCTTGATCCATTGCGGTGTTAATTTGTTTTGTTTACCTACCTCTGTTAGTTTCTGGTGGCGTTCAAGCGTGAGTGCCGAGGTGATAGTATGGCTTTTGAGGGCTGAGAGGACCGCCTTACTATCTGAGAGGATCCTAATGGATTAATGGATCGTTCCCTTACCTCACGTGCCATGATTGCTGTGGCAGCTAGGATTATGCCAATATATTTGTATGATTTGTCTAATTTAGCTCAAGTCTGACATTAGTGAAGATATAAATTTGCACATTTATATTTTATTTTCACTCACTGTGCAACACAGTATATAGGTGTTTAGACCTTTGCCTTGGCTATACCAGACTGGATGAATTAATCACGCTTCCACTATCGTCTGCAAACCTTTCCCAGTCCTTTCTAGCCAAACTCTAAACAGACAGTTATCGCAAGAGATGTGATGTGGCATTGTGATGTATAAGCCATACTGCAATATTTCATTTAAAATTTTAAAGTATATATTGCAAAAATTGAACTAGGAGGGAATTTAGGGAGGGTAGAAGTTTGTACCTACGCACAAATTTACCTCTTGGAAGTAAGAACGCATGCGCTGTAAGTTGAGTGCTGCGCATGTGCTATCTATAATAATATATAGTATATCTCTCAGTGCTTTCACATCTTACATATTGTCATATTTATTTATTTATTCATTTATGCACAAACATGGTATACAAAAGTAGACATAATGCCATAAGGCATTTTCTACCTGTCAACCTTAAGGTGGTGCAGAGATAACAGTGGTAGGTGCATTTTATTAAGTATGAATTTAAATACTAGTTAATAAGGAAAAACAAACAAATAAGGAAAAACAATAAAATAGTTAAATACATAATTGGGATAAAATACATACAATATATTATGTATTTCTATAAATACATACATAAACATAAATCTACATACACCTAAATATACATACATACAATATATACATAAATACTTATAATAATGGATGAGATTGATGTGCTGATTCCTTCAATCTCTCAAAAAGAAGCTCTCGAACTTTCATTTTGAAAGCATAACGGTTGGTGGACAATCTGATTTCAGGAGGGAGTGTATTCCATAAAATAATAGATTGCACAACAAAAGAAGAGTTAATGAACCCAGTAGTGTGACTGGGGCATGAAAGAAGAAGATTATGAGAAGAACGAAGATCTCTCTCATGGATAGAAGACAGATATTGGAAGTATGAGGTGAGATAAGTTGGAGGGGAAGGGGACTTGAGTATAGAGAAGAGTGTAGTAAGAGCACGCAAACACCGGCGTTGACGAATTGGTAACCATCTAAGTTCGGAACGATAAGTAGAGACGTGGTCATACTTACGAAGATTGTAAATGAATCGAATGCAGTTATTGAGAATATCATATCGTGCAACGTGATTCGCATAAGGTCATTCGCGCATATAAACTAATAATTATACATACATAGACTCACGCCTGTTTCCCGGGGTAGGGGTAGGCAGAAGCATATTAAACGCCCACTTCTCGCCAGTGTTTTGATCCCACGTAATAGGTGGGGAGCCTATTGCCGCTTATCAGGCTATTTTGTTTGCCAGAGCCTCGTCCGTTGATCGGCAGGTGCACCACTTGCAGGTGAGGTTGGCTTGGGACCCTAAGTTCTTGGTGGGAACCCTATGCACCTAATAATTATAGACTACGCTTAAACGGCTGAAACGATTTTGTCTACTAATATTATAAATGCGAAAGTGTTTATAGATATATATTCGGTATATATAATGGTAGATAATATCATGGATACTGACCGAATTACTTTATACTATAAAGAGTTTCTGAACACTTTAGACTAATCAGGACTCTCACACAACTTGAGACTGAAAGTAAATTTATTTATTTTATTTATTATCTTTATATACACATAAAGGTATAAAGGTGGACTTAATGGCCTTAGGCATTTTCTGTCAGTCTACCTGAGAGTTTTTGTTTTTACCTGAGAGTTTTTATTTATGTTACCCCGACTTCAACGCGCGCGAAGCCGCGGGCAAAACCTAGTACATATTATATAATGATGAACTTAAAAATGCAAAGTATCTATATAAATTCTAATTAGTTTTATTTATTTACATTTGCACATATCTCTTTATAAATAGTAGATCTCTTTTTAAAAAGTAACTTCAGAAACGAATGGGCCATTCGTTCCTGAAGTTACTAGAATTTTCCAATTTTTATTCAAAATATTTTTTTTAATATTTGCCAAATATTCATAAACATTTTCCAAATTTCATAAAAACCAAAATTCTCATTACAGTTATAAATGTGATTTGAACCCACGCCCTCAGACCGTGAGGCGGTTGTATTATCCACACGGCTATAGCCTTGTTACCAGTTAACTGCGAATTTGGCGAACAATTGACAGAGTGTTACTATGGTGAGTGTTAACGTCATCTAACTGAAAACCCATAATCTAGCCGCGATACGTCACAATACTAAATTTGACAAACACTGAACACCGCACCCGCGAACGCGCCACTACGGACACATGAAGACGCGCGCGGCGTCGCTCGCGGCCCGCACGCGGGCCGCCCGCTCTACTATGGCCAAGCTCTAAGTCTTAAGGCTTATTCGAGAATGATACGCAAAGGAAAGGACAAGAAAAGCCTGTCTCAGGCTTAGTTTTGTTTACTACTTACTACTAAAGTTGATTTAACTAAAGCTGACTGCACGGTTGGCGCAATGGTTTTAACGGCTGCCTCGCCGCTGGGTGCTGCGCCGAATGTTGTGCGTTCGATTCCTAACGAGACAACATTTTGTGTAGTTAATTTTTTTTTGTTTCGATTCTGGATGTTCATTATGTCCGTTGTTTGTATGTTTTTAGAGTTGTAAAATACGCCAGATGAACATTTACTCCTCCTTCACGTAACGGCTGTAGGAATTTTGATGAAAATATCACATTCATAAACCGTACATGTCAGAATAACACAAATATTAAACGACGCAAAATCCTAGCGGGTGGAGTCTAGCCATTTACGAGTATAAATCTAAGCAGCTATTTGCAAGGATGCATAAAATATTACTTGAAATGGAAACACGCTGTCATATTACCATCCTAGGCAACAGTCTCTTGAGGGAAATCTTTATATGTATACATATGGACATAAAACGTCAATAATTGGAAAATATTGTTGGTGTGGAGTTTTTACGAGGTCCCTCTCAGCAGGCAGTGAGGACATACGTCCAATATCTCAGTTTATTATATAAGTGGACCGCCACGCTCCTATCCCAGCTTAGCCCACGTACTTGCGCGTTAACTTGATCTCACACTATTTTCACTCGTCGAGAAGTGACATTTTAGCTAGATATTTGTGATATTTTCACTTTATAGATTGGGTGATGCAGTCATTTTACTACGATCGAATTTTATACAGTATAGTTATATAGTGTAGTTGTTATTAGTATTTATTAGTGTAATTTTTGCTTTATTATTATTTACAGTGTAAATTAATAATTTTCAATAGTTTAATACACAGTACATAAAAGTTATTATTAAATATGCACAAAATATTGAAAAATAAATATAAAAAATACAGGCTAAAGCATGTCGGAAATAAAAAAAGAAATAAAAACAAAGATTTACAAACTAAAATAGGTATCGTTAGAAGCCGGTATTTATACCTTAATTTACTTAGTCAGTATGCCACCCGTTAAATAAACTTGCATATTAGTAATATAATGCAATGCGGGTAAATAATCTGGAGCGTAAAATGAGCAGGTGACCTGGTGTCCTAAAACCAGTAACTAGATTAGTTTAGCACCAGTCTCACATAACTTAATTATTATAAAACAGGAAATAAACCTTATACGTCTCATTTTATATTTCATCGTGATTATTAATCGCTCATAGCGAGACTTGGCTTGCCGTTCGTAACAGATCGGCAAAGTTAAGCAACGCTTGCACAGGTCACCACTTGGATGGGCGACCGTGTGTGGCATTTTCATATGAGCGCTACCGTGCTTTGGAGGGCACGTAAAGCTGCCGGTCCCGGTTCTTATCTAAGAATAAGGATCGTTAGGCCATGCCGGAGGACTTCGGGCGGTCTGAAAACTCCGACACCAGAGTTTTCCACATACTCACACGAAAAACAAACAAACAATTAATCGATACTAATATAATATAGCTGAACGTTTGTTTCTTTGGTTGAAGGCGCTAATCTCAAGAAGTACTGATCTGATTTGAATAATTCTTATTTAGTTGGATAGCCCATTAATCGAAAAAGGCTATAGGCGAACATATCATCATACTATGAGCCTCGAGTGCGGAGCAGTACTCCTAAATAGCGATATCCCATGAAGAATTAGGCTTCTTTGTCTACACGATGAATATGCAGCTCAGGAGGGACAGGTAAAAGACTTGTGTGATTCTCCTCTAAAATAATTCGCGGTGTATCTACTAAACCATCGCTGACACAGCGATGTCGTCATCCCCTAGCAAGGGAGAGATGCTAATCACAGTAAGCATAAATATGCTTACCCAGCGTAGCTAAATAGCTACGCTGGGCTGAAAACTCACCGTGTTGAAAAGTCGCCGGGCTTAAAACTAAGGCGTGACTGCCGTTTGATCGACGCAGTCCGAAGGCGTAGATAGGTATATTTGCTAGTCAAGACCAGTGTCGATATGCTCATGGGTACTGACTTCCATAAGGAGTGTCAAAGATCTTCGTGAAAGCAAAGGCATGGGAACTTTTAATAGGCATTTTAGTACGAAAAGACAATGCTACGCGAACCCGATACCCTGTGCATGGCAGTATGTTGGTATTTCCACTAAGCTATCGCTGCCTAACCAAAATAGCTTATAGAATGATAATTTATCTGACGCTGAGACAGTTCCTAAGCTTTGTTTAATAACCATAAAATTCTAAAACTAAGTTTGTAGGTAAATTTTCTGGATGATCACAAGCGTAGTACTTTAAATTTTGTAAGCTCACCGTTATTGTTAGGAACAATATGGACGCTCGGCTAATGCATAAGCTGCAGTTCAAAACTTGCAACTTTACTTCGTACTTCTAACAATGTATGCTAGGTAGGTACCTACTCATAAATAGCCTTGAAAGTGGACCGATTAATACTATTCAAATATGTTTCATATTACCATATCATCACCGGCCCTATATGTAAACTGGCCCACTGCTGGGCACGGGCCTCTTCTCACTATGAGAGGGGTAAGGCCATTGGCCACCAAGTGCGGGTTTGCAGACTTCACATGTCTTTCGAGAACTTTATGGAGAACTCTCAAACATGCAAGTGTTTCCCTCACCGCTTAGCAAGCGATAATTAACAATTTAATACGCACATAACTTCAAAAAGTCATTGGTGCGCGCCATGGATACGAACCCGAGACCCTTTGCGTACCAGTCCGTCGGTCTCTCCATTAGGCTATCGTTGCTTACTTATATTACTTATAAACATTTTTATATAAACTCATAGAATATGTCACTAGTAGCTATGAACAAGGAATGGCTAAGAATTCTTGAGTTGAACCAAAATGACTCAAGTATCGTGTTATTCATGTAATCCCTGTCTCAATAATTGATATATCCATGGATAACGTACCTATTGGTATACTAAAGATACCTATTTGACTTATTTCATTTGAAGCTTATCTCGAAAATGTATCTCTAGCAGCCAAATGCATAACAATTATAATATTAAAAAGTAGCATGAATCTGTAGGTACAATACTCTTTTAATTTAAAACCTTCAGATAAAACAACAGTCAACTGTGGCCTACAGTAATCATCATAGACGTCCACAGCTGGACATAGGCCTCCCACAAGGCACTCCACGCAGGCTGACCTTTTAGAGACGGGTAACCCTATACCAACCCATCCGGGCAGCGTCGTGTAATGGGCCAAATTCTCATATTGGCTCTTAAGGCGCTGTCCTAAGCGACTGTTTTGGTAAATGAGGGGGTGAAGCAGGGGAGGTGAAGGGAGCTTAGCTCCGTCTACTGCGGGGCGCCCCCCTTCATTCTCGACGCGTGCAGCCGTATTCTGGCGACATCCGTATTCCAATATTTCAAAATCGCAAGCAAAACGTTTTAGCATATTGAATTGAGATACTGATATTAAAATTTATATTACATACATCAATCTGTTTGTACAATATAGGCATAGCGCAATTTTTGTTCTCAGTGCAGCCATGAGCAAAACTGGTTTACATTAGACGTTATAGGTATTAAATGTTGACGAAAGTAGGTAAATACCTACGTGCCGTAAGATGATAAAAATAATTAAGTCAGTTCCATGTATGGAGAGGCCATTATTATGTTTGTTTTGTTTTTGTATAAAAATAGTGAAGCAGTTCATAGAATACCTACATCTAATTCCATTCCTGCCAGTTTTCAAATATGTTTTGCAATAAATTGGCTGTGACATACGGGCGGACAGACAGACAGACATTGCGAATCTATAAGGGTTCGGTTTTTACAATTTTTGGCTACGGTACACTAAAAAACACAATACTGCTCTACTAAGCGCAAAAGCCATATCTCAACTAAAGCGAGTTACAAGATAATTGAAGTTTAGTAAAAGTTGATTTCTTTTATTTATTTATGGATGTTTATTGTTATTATAGGTATAATTATTATGGCAAAGGTTTCGAAATACGTCGCCGTTTTTAGGGGTTGTGAGTGATTGGAGAGGGAGCAGGGGAGGTCTTGAAACCCCCCTCACCATTTTCACTTGCCGGAAATACTTGGTTTCCTCTGAAAAAAAAATCTCCAAACATCGGTGTGTATGGCACTGCCAACTTCCACATTCATCACACTAGTTTAATAAACTAAGGTTGTCAAAGCCCTGCGAAGGGCTCCTATTTTCGGATTAAGGGTCAAAAGAGAACCTAACATAACCTATTTATTTACTTATTACAGTCGCACCTAACCCAAGGCACTCGAAAGCAATGACGCACAAATTTGACATTAGCTGTCAATATGATCATTCCAAGATGGCAGTTTTGCGTTTCGTTTCACGTTTTTCACATAAAACTTAAAAATTACATTTGTAAAACTGTACTTAAGTATAAAAACTATGTTCCGTTTTGCATAATTGCCGAAGTATTTATGAAATTTTGGAAATTGTTTAAAAATATTTAGACGCAACTCCGGCAGCCAAAATTACTTTTAGGGGATTAAAACGAACTACCATAAGCCCCATACACTACCAATACCCTCAAATTCAGGCGACTCGTTCCGAAACCCAACCCATTATTATTTTTCAAAATAGATGAAGCATCAAAAATATATGTGGATATACCTTATTCATGAGATACTGCTATGTCGCTTAGAAAATTATAGAATTAGAATTTGAGTTACTGCTTTTTCGTTAGCTCTCGTCATATCATACATTTGTATGGAAAAATAAAATAAAAATCTGTCGCTTCAAATATGTGTTGTTTCAAAGAAAATAAATATTAAAAGATATTTATTTATATTCATTAAAATTTATTAACGAAATACAGAGTTTACAGCTCATCAAAAGTTAGCTGTCTGCTACAACCCGGCAGGTTTTCTTTATTCTCATCGAATGTTAAAGGCAGTGTGTGAGGTGATAAGACTTATTATTTGCTGTTGTTCACGAGGCACAGTTTCATTTACTTTCCTTTTACGGCTTGGTATTGTAGAAATTTCAAGCACTGATGAAACATTTTCCTCTCCGTGATCTCGCAATGCCATCCCTTGAGCTTGACGAGAATCAACAATTTCAAGAAACTGCCAATTCATATAAAACGCCACAAGCTTCTCCCAGAAAACATTATCTCTTTCTATAATTTCTATTTTTAGTGGTATACTTTCGCCACTCCACACAGCAAATAAACACTTTTGTTTGCGTGTAACGTGGCGTTGACCCTGAATTTGGTAATAACAATTACAATATTTGTTTAGACTAGTCAGTTCACTTTTTTATCATGTTTCCATATTTGTATTTTATTTGCTCTTATACTATTCTCCAGGCCATTCTTATAGGCAACTTTAGAACATTAAATTTCCACAATCGTGTTTGGACCTATTAATCCATCTGGCGTGGCACCAATAATCGAATAATCCACAAGGCTCGATTGTTACATTTTCTTGCTTCGCCAGTTGTTGCAAAGCCAGTTGTTCATTTTAGATTCCATGCGCAACTGATTTTACATTGCAAATATTTTATTTGTACAAAATATTTTTTACTAAGTTGGCTTTACTGCTGTTATCTCTTCTTTTTACCACTATACAAAAATTTCAATCTGTCAACATATTCTTACGCAATTCGAACCAGTCACTGCTATCCCTCTTGTAATTTTTGCTTATCACTACGGAATTTGAGTCAAATTTGTTAAAAAAATTGTTTGGCATTTCTTGGCTAGCTCTTGAACAGATCGTGTTAGGAATGACTGAAGTCAAATGTGTGTAAGACGTTGCAGAACTGTTATCTTTAACTTCACTGTAATTACAATAATGATAATTAGTTACGGACTTTATTATTAAAAAAATACTATATCTTGTGTTATAGCAAACAGAGAAGTCACCTTCTTACTTATAAATGATTGATTTTAGAAATTAAAAAGATATTAGATGTACTGAGACATACCTAGTAGTTTATGAATAATCAAAGTTTTACCCGATGTACCTAAAAAGGTTTTTGTTCAAAACACAATAATACAACATTCGTTACCGCTTGTGTGCGGATTGCGGAGCGCCATATTAGCGCTGTCATCATTATTGTTCGCCGTGGCGGCATCTTAGCGCTCCAGGCGCTCTGACAAGCTAATGAATTTGAAATATAGGTACATAAAATGATTCGATTTTATATTATTACTCTTTCAAAATTTGAAAACTGTGGCAGCTATGTATTGTGAGAATAATTTATATAATTATATTATGCATAGTCGATAATATATAAGTAACATAATTAGTCATAAAAGACTCCTATGAAAATAATTTGTGTAAAAATGTTACATATTTCATAATCACTTGGCCATGGATGAATTTCTATTTTATTACGACGCTTTCTTGTACAAATCCTTCGTAGAACTTCATTTCTCTAATTGACCATATTTTATTCTTCTAATTATATATTTATAAGCACAGAAACAATAATACATTAAACGCAACATGAGTATAAACTTAGGTCCTAATTATATGTGCCCATAGTTACATGAAAAGCCTATTTGATTCAAAGTATTCAGTCTATAACATAAAACATGAAATTACGAACTCAAATCGGCGTATTATAATAACAAACAGGTTTACGTAAAATTTCGTGCAGCGGAGACGCAAGCGACATGACCTATCTCTCACAGGGCTCATAGCCGAATGATGAGGTCTGGGCGGGGCGTAAACTAGCAACTGACACTCAGTACACCGCTTATGCTATTAAGGTTTAAATTGCTAAAGCGTTTGATATTGATGGGATCTACCGAGCGTCAAAATCATAGACGTTTGGCAGATTTTATTTAATTTTACAAAATATACACGTATAATATGAAAATAAATAGGGTAATTCTTTAGTTCATTAGATTTCCTACAATATTATCAAAAAAAATATGACAGCTTACGATCAAAATATTGCAAACAGTGAGACGAAAGATTATTTTCTGCCTCGATTTTGTGATTTTTTTACCGTGATTCTATTTTACGTACATGAAAAATTCTTTCAAAAGTCTTTTGTTCAAACTTTTGACTTTAAGCTCTAATTTTTGCTAGTTTGTAATATGTACCGTTATGGCTAGATGCGCGACGAAAAATTAGGTGTTTCACGGCTTCTGAGGTATAACAGCGCCTTAATTTAGAATATGGGGGGGGGGAGGTCCAGCAGTGTACCGCGAAGCGCTGTATTATATGCGCTATCGATAAATATTTTTTACTCTACACATAATATCGACAATTTTCATTATTATTAAAATCTCTGTTCTCTTCTCTAAACATAAACCTAATTTATCAACCTTAATACTAAACACAAACACTCAATGAAACCTATTTACAGACTAACGTTTTAAGATCACATTACAACTATTATAAATATCATCAAAATACGATTACCCTTTTGGCTTTTCTATAAATACAATCAGAACGCATTATTTGAGTAAATCATGAATTTTATTAAAATTGATCAGATATTTCAATATGGTGTAATTATGTGTCTATATGTATTTTATTATCAAAGTTTAATGTATTCCGATATTAATTATTTGGTGTCGAAAATAGTTCTGCTGTTTTATTCATGGTTCGTTATTAAAATACTGACGGTCACTACCTAGGCCAATATGGTGTGTGACTGACAGATTATGTTATTGTGTTTATAAATGTAACGTATAATGTATCGTTTGCCGCTATTTATAAGAGATTAATGAATTAATACGGGAGGTCGCGCTTGTTTTGCCAAAGTATTTTATACCGAATGAAATTCGCTTGTAGCAGTTCCTTACTGTTTACTAATCATCAATATGTCCGCCAGTCGCCGTACCTGCGGTGGAGCTAAAAGTTACAGTATGTCAAAGTGGACGAAAATATTTTTTTTTATGTATTTTATACCGTGCCAAAGTTCATGAGACGGTTACGGACGGTATGTATAATTTGAGACGGAAAAATGATAGTCAGCTGTATTGAATATTTAATTAGACGTCAGTCGGTTATGTAAAGTGGACAAAATTTCAAAATTATCAAGTTATTTTATACCTTATGAGATTTACACAACAACAATGTAGTGCTTCTAGAATAATAAAAATAATCGTCAGTCATGTGGCTAATGGTGGAATACGCGTCAGCCAGCCTCATACAGGTGCTGAGCACTCGGTTCATTAAAGTATTGTTAAGTCATTTTGGCCAATAAACTGACGATTTTTACACTCCATATATTCGGCTCACGGTGATTTTTGAAGTTCCCTAGCAAATGGCAAATATCGGAACACTTATTGACTCAATAATACTCTTTGTACTGTAATACTTAAAAAAATATATTTTCGTCCACTTTGACATGCTGTAACTGTAAGCTCCACTGCAGGTACGGCGACTGACGCACATATTGATGATTAGTAAACAGTAAGGAACTGCTACAAGTGAATTTCATTCGGTATAAAACACTTTGGCAAATCAAACGCGACTTCCCGTACTAAATGTAGAGGAAGCGCGTGAGAGTTGAAAGTATAGAAGCAAGTGGCGCTCTGTTGTCTCCGCCTACCTCGATGGAAAGAGGCGTGAGTGTTTGTAAATGTGTATGTTTACTGCTGAGATTATGATTTACCAAGTTATGCCTGAGGCTTTGTCTGTGAAGATATCGGCCCTTAATATATATATATATATAAACCCTACCTTATCTCCACCCAAACTACTCTCAGTAGAGAAGAAAAAAACCAAATTAGTATCATTAAAATTGCTTCACAAACCTTTTGGGTACAAAACGTTCGCGTGATATTTGCCAGAGCTGTGCGTTACGTCCTTCAAGCCGTAATGGACTAGGGGAGATAACATATATAATAACTGACATTGCGGCCCGATACGGCCTCAGTACACTACGAGAATTTGTTCTATTGTGCCTGGATGTTTGTTAGACACGAACGTTGTTCAGTTTGTTTTATAGTTCTAGACTGCGGCTGTTTTATTTTGGCTGTATAGTCCATGCCTAAGATAAAATAAATTATTTGGTAAAAAGTTTGATGTCATTGTACTAAATATTATCTAAGAGAGACTTTGTTAATACTAGACTTTCTACATAGTATCCAGTTGCAGATTCATCAGCAAAATGCCACTGAAATATTAGTGTAAAGTAAGCGATGGAAGCGCATGACAATTTCGCTAGTTCCTGTCACTATTATCCTAAGAAGAAACGGCTTGGACATACCTTATTTTATCCTCATAATTAATTCTATTATGCCCGGAGAACAATGTCATGTCTGTGAGCTACACCTACAAGCAAGTAAGACGTTGGCTCGTTAGTCACCAATGGGAAAAAAATAGGTGGGGTAGTTAAAACAAAAATATAACACCTCTTTGTCCGCTACAAAAATCGTTCTGTTTCCAGCAAACACAAAAATATAACCGCAAACTTATGCGACAATACCAACAAGCCAGTGTTCCTTATATAAAATAATATCAGAGATGACATTAAAAAACAATGCGCAAACGTTATATTATACGTGAAATACGATTGTTATCGCGGAGCAAATTCAAAAGACGAGTATTTTTGGCTTCAGTGTAGCGCCCGCTGAGACCCCGCAAGAACGCGCCGTAATGTCTATAGAGACCAACAGATGGTCTCGCTACCGACAGTCATTACCCTTTTGTCTTATATCCTACAACACACAAAATATTTTAAACTTTATAATCAACGTAGTAGAGTTCAAATTCCACTGTGCCAAACGCAATCAGCGTTGGACGAGTATATTATTGAGCTGGAAAATATTTGAGAACTCAAAACTGCACATTTTCTTTTCATGCAACTTAAATATCTAGGACGTACTACATCTGGTTTGTAAACAGCTTTAAGGTAGATTCAGTAATACCACGTATAAGGCTTGACTGAGGGGAACGATTTCTGTATATATTTCTGAGAAATAAGGTTATTTCATATTAGTTTGCTGGTCGTGATATCAGCTTGAGACGTGATTCAATAGCCAACAGATTTTTTGTTTTACTATTTTTCTTTTAACTATTGGATATTCGTGAAACGAATAGTAATGAACATGAGATGACTAGGTAAATTACTAAAATAAGATTTAATTCGAGAAAAATATTTGACTCTCAAAGGTCAAAGTGACACGTCTTGTGACTCTGTGGATACTTTATGCACTCTGTAATATGATTGTATATTAAATGTTTGTACATACATACATACACTCACGCCTGTTTCCCGGAGGGGTGGGCAGAGACTGCGGCACACCATTTGCAACGATCCTGACATCTCTTGCTTCATTCACTTCCGTCAAGTTTCTATTGATTATTAAAAAAGGTTTGTTTGATGTTGTTTAAGAAATGCCGTCTTTGCGTCGTGCTGAGCTTTATTTCAAATTTCTTCAAAAAAAATATATAATCAAAGTACACACTATGCGTACTTAGTGTACCATACAAAGTGCTGTGCCAGTCAACAAACAGAACCGCAATTTTAGGCTTGCAGATGGTATAAATGCTTTTTTTCATTATTGTGAATTGTGCATTATTTAAAAAACAACAAGTTCATAATGATCATAACCCAGTTACGTTTTTGAAAAACATAGATTTAAAATCATAGCCTTCACAATATTATACGACAATTTACAACGGTACTTATAGTAATTGCTAACATTTTTCGTTCCGTTCACTCCCTTTTTATTATCCCTTACAAGACAGGTGACAAAGTCGCGCATTACCAAAAACACATTCTAACATCCCAAGACAAAGAGGTGACGTTCAGAAAAGCATTTACCACGTCGCCCTTAAGTGGGTCACACACAGGCCGGATATCGCCCGAAATTGGTCTTATCTTTAGTTATGGGCTCTCAAAGGAATTCGCATTTCAACCCGGCCAGCCCCCGAAAAACGTAAACTTTGCTTTAGAACAAAAAGGGCGTACATATTCCCACAACGATAGAAAAGTATTGTCGCCCTAACTTTGAATAAACAGATACAATAAAATGCGTCTGTTTCACATTTGCCTTCAATTTCTCTCCGGGGAGGGCCAAAACCGGGTCTTGTCTAAGCAGGTATATGCCGCTTTTATTCATATCTGAACAACACGTGGATGTAATGAATTTTTGCGTCGTGAAGACTATCTGATCGACTGTATAGATGCCTAATGGTCAATTGGTCTATTGGTTGGTCACTCTATTAAACCAAGATCGTGGGCTCAATTCCTACTCATGACAATTTTTGTGTGATGAGCACGATAATTAAGCTGGTTCTTTTCTTTATTTGTTTTTCGATATAATTTATCTGTAAAATATGTTAATGAGTGAGTCAGTATTCAGAACCTGTTTCAATAGTTCTACTTATCGTGGGATCAGATGACAACGTCTCAGTTGTTCTTACTTATTTTATTGTATTGCAGATGATGATGTAGTTTGTTTTTAGCTTAAGCTTCGGTAAAAAAGAGGGTGGCTTTTGAAGGCGACGGTACGGCTGCATGGCGTAGAAGTTATACTAAAGTGATGCGACGCCGCAAAAATCACTGCTATAATAATCCTGATAAGGGACAAAGATATGAAATATTCTCTTACGTGCCTCCTGCAATTAGAGCAGAAAAAAATACAAATAAGATACGATTTTCTAAAGCATAGATGACCATTTCAATGATCTGGTTGAACTAGAATATTCTAGTACTAGATATCCATGAAATCTAGGCATATGCAATAAAGAGAGCTAATTACAGCCACAAGGTCGCATAAAAACCCGCGTTCAAAGCATATCCTCCCTACCGCGAATAAACAACCCCTAACGTGCAATGTCCGTAGATAACGGCGATTACACATTAAACCTTTATAAAAATAAGCATATTATAACGATAAGAAAATTTGCTAGAGTTATCGTTTTAGATATACTTCATCCACTTACGCTTTACATCAACTAGAAAACCCAACAAGAATATTTGTAACAATGTTTTCACAAATGATTCTTAGAAGCTGACCTACTTTCAAAAACACAATTTTAGTGGCAATTATAATAGTACAATTTATTTTAGCCCTTACCGATAAAGGTCGGTTAGAGCAAAAAGAAACGGAACAGGAGAATATTATAAACTATATGTATATTATATATGATGATATGTAGTATATACCTCACAACATTTTTAGCAGTACAATGCGCTATCAGAAGTCGCTTCACCAAAATAATTATGCCATCATGACAAAGAACGGTTTCTTTGTTCGGATATTCAAAATCGACACAATCAGTTAAATCCTTACAATTATTATGGTCTCTAAAATTCTTCTTCTGAGTTTATGATAACGAAAATATTTCCAAATAAAAAGCTACATCTGACGGAGATGACAACATTCCACGACCCATGTTATTGAAATGCTGAAGTATTTCTAAGTTTAAAGTGGCAGTAGGCAAGTCTGGAACGAGCAAGCCACATGGGAAATGATTACCATATTCAACGCATTTCCTCGCACACCGGAGTTAGGCTTTGTAGGAAATTATTTGTCATATTAACGTCACTCCCGCTCGAGTTTAGACGCCGGGATGTTAATATATTAAATTATCCTCGGCGGTATTCTGAACGAGTAATTCTATATCGATACGGTGTGACAAATCGATGTCTGTATTGCGAGTGTTTTGTCAACAAACTTCCAAGTTTAGCGATGTTTATGTAAAACCCGTATCGCAATTGCTGATCAAGAAAGATGATTGTAAGCAATATCAATTCACGTAAAACTCTCCGATGGGGCTTGGTAGTATATTAATGCGCAAAATATACTAAGATATTATGTTTGACATCCGCCATTATCTATAAATAACAGCAATAAACGGGGTGGGATTTTTTCTTTTTAATTAAACCACAGTCGCCACACCAAAAAAAACCACGAAGCCAACAAATCAATTTCGCGTCAGGAAATTACTTTGTAAAGTTGAAAAGGGTTGCGCGATACGGTACCAAATTGAAATTCTTTTGTGCGCCGCGCCTTTACATGTCCGAAATGTTACCTGACTCTTTGAATCATAGCGCAACAACATTTTTCGATCAAACTTTGGAATACACACTTTTGCACAGCAATTCCATATAACTGTTAGCAGATACGAAAACTTCTCGATCTAATATACGTAAAGCCCAGTAAACATCCCGCGGTATTGCTTCAGCACTTGCGAGGCCTCACTTCTACGTAACAGCGCCGCACAAAAGCTATACAAACATTCTCAAATGAACGTGATCAACATTTTAACAATAAACAAACTTTTCCATTGTTCTCTGCTGATTCCTGTATTATCATTTTATTACATATTTTAAATATAATCTTAAGCTATTAAAGAAACGAAAAGCAAAAAGTTTGGAGGTACCGAAGTTCATTAACGAAATAAGCAATCTTGCTAAAAGCACGGACCCACCGAGGTAAAAAGCAATTAGAAAGTTATAGAATGTTCTCGGCGATTATTTACGTGTTACAGGAGAGTCAGAACCTCAGGGCGGTGGGTCATTAAGGCGGTAGAAATGTTTGCAGTAAATGTACAAGGATACTCGGCGAGACAATATTACTTGTGTTCGATGAAACTTGAGAGTTGCAGGCGGAGCCAATAACCACACCTCACGAGCGTTGCTTCAATCCATATTGGCGCAGTAAGGGCTCGCTTAAGCGTTCTCCAACGTACATTTTAAATTATGGTAAAAGTAGAATATCTATTTTATATCTACTCATGTTAGAGTACTAGAGTGGCCGCATGGGGTAAAAGCGTGTAATATCGGTATACATTTCGAGGCTTTTGAAAATTGCCGAAAAATATTAAGTATATTTCGTTGGGTTTTAAAAGACATAGAGTTCTATGTAATGTTCGCTAGTTTAAAATATGAATCGATGAAAGTTTTCTATAGAGGTGCTTGCAAACATTTATACAGTTTATTCTAGATTATTATAATATAAAACCTCAGCTCTTACTTCTAATCTCTTCAATAGCTTTACAAAAATTAGAAAAATAGAATAGCTGGCAATGACGAACTATAGAATCATCATCAGCCTAGGGCTGTCCCCGTTGCGAATCAAATTTACGTTTTGGAGCATAGGGTTTGCTGAGTTGTACGTTGGTTATGCTGTAGTAATTTTAGCACCATAATCATACCCGAAATAAATAATGCTGATATATATGAAACTGCAGTGCATGGTATATATCCCAATAAATATTCAATTATAATTCACAACACATATTAAGAATTGTTATTTTACGCTATAGTATTTTCTACCTTGATCCTCGTTAACCATTCAATAAATTATATAAACTTTATCAATAGAGTACAAAAATATCAACAATCGTTCACCAATTTCATTTAAATTCATTCGTGATTTAATAGCATTGATAACCATCGCTTCAATAAACATTGATGGAAAAAAGTTCGGGAGTGCTTCCAATCCTAAACAATACCATCTCGTTCACAGACCAAACAAAAAGTGTTAATCGTTCGTGTGGGCAAGCCCTCAGGTGTATAATAGTGTAAAACAGTAGTCCAATGAAACTTGGTCGATCGAAATGTAACAATGGCTCACGCGATACAGGGATCGGCACCAAATGATTGTGTTGTGTTGATATCAACTGAATATGGATTACATATCGGTTTGTAAGCTGCCTTCAATAGAGTATCAATTACGATCTATTGTTGACGATTTCGAGTTTTTACGAGGTCCCTCTCAGCAGGCAGTGAGGATACACGTCCAATATCTCAGTTTATTATATAAGTGGACCGCCACGCTCCTATCCCAGCTTAGCGCACATCGTCGAGAAGTGACATTTTAGCTAGAAACTTGTGATATTTTCAATTTATAGATTGTGATGCAGTGATTTTACTACCATCGAATTTTATACAGTATAGTTATAAAGTTTAGTTTTTGTTGCTATTTAGTGTAGTTTTTGCTTTATTATTATTTTCAGTGTAAATTTAAATTTAAAAGCACCAGTCTTACATAACCTAATTATTATGTAGCTTACCTATATATGTTAATGTAGATACTTAGTACTGTAACGGGAAATAAACCTTATACGTCTCATTTTTAGGGTTCCGTACCTCGAAATGAAAAAAAACGGAACCCGTATAGGATCCCTTTTTTGTCCGTCCGTCCGTCAAGACCCATTTTCTGAGAAACGCGTGCAGTTATAAAACTGAAATTTACATCAAATAGGCAAGTCTACTGTCACATGAAGCTGTAAAAAAATCAAACTTCTAAACCAACGCAATCAAAGGATGCAGCCGTTTATGCTACAAATTTCCGCAATTTTCGAAACTCGCAAGGGAATCAAAACCTACAGGTTACTTCGCATGAACTCAGAATCTTGAAATTTGGTACGAAGCAATGTCTTATAGCACAGATAAAGGAAAAATTGCGAAAGTCGTAAATTTTTAGCTACTAATTTTAAAGTTATTACCATTTTCTCATGAACGCGTACAGGTATTAAATTGAAATTCATATCAAATACTCAGGTGTATAAACTTCTATGTCAACGCAATAAAAAGAAACAGCAATTTAAACCGCAAATTTTCTCGCAACTACTCGCGAGGGAATCAAAACCTACAGGGCACTTCACGTAAACTCAGAATATTGAAATTTACTACGAAGCAATGTCTTAGAGCACAGATAAAGGAAAAATTGCGAAAACCGTAAATTTTTAGTTACATCATATAAAAAAAATATTTATTTTAATTTTAAAGTTACTACCTCTTTCCCCATGAACGCGTTAAGTTATTAAATTGAAATTCATATCAAATACTCGGGTCTATAATACCTTTAAGCTGTAAGAAAATCAAACTTCCATCTCAACGCAATCAAAAGAAACAGCAATTTTAGCATATTTTCAAACTCGCAACTACTGGCAAGGGAATCAAACCTACAGGGTACTTCCCGTAAACTCAGATTCTTGAAATTTGGTACGAACCAACGTCTTATAGCACAGATAAAGAAAAATTGCAAAAAACGCAATGTTTTTGTTACATCATATAAAAAAATGTTTCAAAGGTACTAGGCATTTCCTTATTAACGCGTAAAGGTATTAAATTGAAATCCATATCGAATACTCGAGTCTATAATATCTTTAAGCTGTAACAAATTCAACTTCTAAGCCAATGCAATCAAAAGATACAGCTGTTTATGCCGCAAATGTTCGAAACTCACAAGGGAATCAAAACCTGCAGGATACTTCCCGTGAACTTACAATCTTGAAATTTCGTACGAGACAACTTATATAGCACAGATTAAGGAAAAAATACCAAAAATGTAAATTTTTAGTTACATCATACCTATAATAAAAACATTTTTAGAATTTTAAAGTTGCTACCTCTTTTCTCATGAACGTGTAGGGTTATTAAATTGAAATTCGTATCAAATACTAAGGTCTATATGTATATATATAAAATCAAACTTCTATGTCAACGCAACCAACATAATCAGCAATTTAAACATATTTTCAAACTCGCAAATACTCGCAAGGGAATCAAAACCTACAGGGTACTTACCTTGAACTCAGAATCTTGAAATTTGGCACGAAGCAACGTCTTATAGCACAGATAAAGGAAAAATTCCAAAAAAGCCGTAAATTTTAATTACATCATATAATTATAATATTTTTAATAATTTTAGGTAATATACATAAGGTACTCCGTCCCTCATGAACCTGTAGCCTCCTCAGACCCAAGACTAAAGTATTTAACCCACGACTAAGATTGCTACTTCTCATAGCTAGATACCACTTAATACTAATAAAACACAAGGAAAAAAAATCCACCCCCTCCCCTTCGGTATAGGGGATGGTAACACATGTGATACTTTGGGACTGCATTAGTTTAAAACGAGGATATTATTTGTATTATTTTTATTTTAAATTTACATCTCAAAATGGCACATTAATCAGACATTACGTAAAAAAAGCTACAGGGAAGTGTGATAATCAAAAAAATCTGTTCCTATTCACATTAAAGCAAAAGAAAAATATTTGGAAAATTTTACAAACGTCAAGTTTCTACAACCTTTATTTCGACATTTTGATGTGTTGTTTTGAACTCCCTTAGCAGAAGTTGAAAGATGTTTTGCCTCTTTCTTCCTTTTTGCAATGTGAGGTATAGGTTCAATGAGTCTGTGTTTTCTGCTACAAGTATGTATTTCATTTAGTATGCAAACGGGCCTGCCACGAATGCTTGGACTGGAATGAGGGCTTCTTTGTAGGCTACTGCGTGTTATGCGTGTATTGTGGGCTCAAAATTTGTGGTTGTAATTGTCTAGAACCTCAGCAAACTAGACATCAGTTTGATGCAACATGGATTGATTTGCTGTATAATGACTTGACGACAGCAAACTTGTTGTCACCTCTTATGACACAATCATAACTGCCTCTTCCAGCTTTTTGCAATGCCGCATCTATCTTGCACAATACGCACCTTTTATCATTTTTCTTTGAATATGGACCAGGGTACACTGGCATTCTACTTTTTATCAATGTTCCAGTCGCCTTTATTCCCCCTCTCTACTAAGTTATCAAAAAGTGGAATAGATGTGCAGTATCAGTTATAATAATTATGTTAGCTATGTAATAGACTTTTGTTTTCAATTCCCAGTACATTCTCATTCGTGGAAGACCAAGCACACTAGCCATTAAACACCCTAAGAATTGTTTAAGTTCTTCAAGCGTCATATTTAGCGATTTTCCCGTTCTTGACGCTGGAATAATTTGTACATTCAGCCATAATTTCAAATAAAAGGTCATCCATATGATAACCATAACAATTAAGTATGTTAAGGTCGAATGAAGCATCCTGATCGTCATATGGAGACAAATCTAAGTTTTCACTGTGTTTCCATCATGGAAGTATGTTTCGGGACGATTGGGGTTGCACGCGAAAAAATGATAGTTCATCACCCGATTCATTCCAATCTTCTTCATTAATAGCAAGTAGGATTTCATCACCAATTTCTTCCTCTCGGCATGCTAGAAAGTCACCTTCGCTATCACTGACTTCTTCCTCTATATCTGACTCATCAAAATTGAGCACTGTAATGACATCACTTTCAGATAACATACCTGTAAAAAAATAAAATTGAGACCTAAATGCCCGAGGTATCACGTATGATACTCGTAAAAAACATGAAATTTAGAAATAATTATTAAACTATTCTATGAAATTTTTGTTTTAAATGTAAAACTGTAATGTATTTTGTGAGATTTAAGTACGAAAACATTAAGATAACAGCAAAATATAATATTTACCTTGACGCAACTTCGCCATGTCGGTTAACGCAAAATCTTCAAACTTGCACTGATAATTAATGATTCAAATTTTAACAAATAACAATTGAATAGTGACGGAGAAAATAAAAGAAAGCTTACGCTAACAGTTGAACTAAGAATTACTTTTCGATTCTGATAAATGGCGTGGAAAAAAATTTCAAGTAAACGTATCACTGGTGATACCGAGGGTCTCAGGAGGGTAGAGATATAAAATTGAAATTCATATCAAATGCTCAAGTCAAAACTAAATGGTTCCAGTAGATCTAGAATCTTGAAATTTGGCATAAAGCAACGTTTTATAGCACATAGAAAAACATTCGAAAACCTTAAACTTTTAGTTACATCACTTTTTTTTTAATATTTATATTCATATACCTACAGGTTTGTACGGATCCCTAGGTGCGCGAGTTCCACTCGCACTTGACCCGTTTATTTTATTTCATCGTGATTATTAATCGATACTAATATAATAAAGCCGAACGTTCGTTTCTTTGGTTGAAGGCGCTAATCTCAAGAAGTACTGGTCTGATTTGAATAATTCTTATTTAGTTGGATAGCCCATTAACCGAAGAAGGCTATAGGCGAACATATCATCATACTATGAGCCACGAGTGCGGAGCAGTACTCCTAAATAGCGACATCCCATGAAGAATTAGGCTTGTCTACACGATGAATATGCAACTCCTGCGATCGTACTGCACTTCTTGGGAGAGGTAAAGGACTTGTGTGTGATTCTCCTCTAAAAAAAATCGCGGTGTATCCACTAAACCGACGACGACAGACACTGCGAGTGTCGTCGTCCCGTAGCATCGGAAACATGTGAATCACAGTAAGCATATTTTGGCGCACTGGGCTGAAAACTCGGCGGGCTGAAAAGTATGGAGTGACTGCCGTTTGATCGCCGTAGTCCAAAGGGATAGTAATTTGCTGGTTAAGACCAGTGGTAGTATACTCATGGGTACCGACTCCCCATAGTGACTGTCAAAAAATTTCGTGGCAGCCTAGACCGACAATTATACGTACTCTACGCGGCACGGTGTAAACGTATGTATGTATATCCACTAAGCTATCCCTGCCTAACTACATATTATAGCATCGTCGTCATCTTCTTAGCGTTATACTTACACGCACGCCTAGGAGCCTGGGGTCCACTTACTAGTCTAACCAGATTGGACAGAATATCAGCTTTGCCACAGAGCGACTGCCATGTAACCTCCGCAACTTAAAGTGTTTAACGATATTGCATTATTTAGACCAGTATCAGTTTATTTGAGGGTACTGACTCCCTGTAACGTCTGTCAATGACCGTGCTCTCCGAGCCACGGGGCAAGCGATTATTAACAATTGAATACGCACATAACATCGAAAAGTCATTGGTGCGCGCCGTGGATTTGTACCCGCTACCCTCTGCATGGCAGTCTGTTGGTATCTCCACTAAGCTATCGTAGCCTATGCTAACCATTATAGCAAAGTATTAATTTATATGACGCTAAACCACTTTCTAAGCTTTTTTAATAAGCATAAAAGGGTTCAAAACTGACAGAAAACTAAGTTGGGAGGTAAATTTTCTGGATTATCGCAAGCATTGTACTTTAAATTTTGTAAGCTCGCCATTATTGTTACTAACAATATAAACGTTCGGCTAATGCATAAGCGGCAGTTCAAAACTTGCCAACTTTACTTCGTACTTCTAACAACTTAGCTAGGTATGTACCTATGGCCTACTCATAAATAGCTGTAAAAGTAGATTATATATATTATTCAAATATGCTATAGGTACTATATTTAACTTACCTATAAGCATATTTATATGAACACATAGAACATTTCACAAGAAGCTATGAACAAGGAATGGCTAAGAATTCTGGAGGCTCCGAGGCAGAAGTGTAATATTACACGTGCATGCCGCCTTATGAATTTTAGGTTCCACTTAATAGGGGGCGAGTCTATTGCCATCACCGGGCTAATAGGCAGACTCCGTACTGAGAATTAGGAAAAACTCAGTAACACTTTTGCTGGACCCGGGAATTGAACCCGGGACCTCCCGATCAGCAAACGCATACTCTATCCACTGGACTACGGAGGCAGTCTTGAGTTGAAGCAAAACGATTCAAGTATCGTGTTATGTCAGGCATGTCTCAATATTTGATATATCCATGGATAAGGTATAGGAATACTAAAGAAACATATTTGACTTATTTCGTATGGATTTTATGTCCAATAAGTATCTCTAGTAGCCAAATCAAATTGTGATGCCGGCTGATAAGACATAACAATTATATCCAAAAAATAGCATGAATCTGTACAATAATCGTTTGATTTAAAACCTTCAGATAAATCTACAGAAACCTGTGGCTAGTTATCACTACTTATCATCACGGCACGACCTTGAGCCTACTTAATTGGAAGTCAGATAAGTACCCTGTAGGTAACACGAGTAATTAATAATTTAAATGGAATCCTCCATGTTGGACATGATAATTTGAATAGAATAACTCATTAAGTATTACTCTGACTTAAACAACAACAAACCAACTCACAGAACATCGTAATCTTTGTTTCCAACTCCGATAGCTGAAAACAAAACCCTTTACAATATTATCATAACCAAAAAAGCGAACAATATCGTAAATTCCTTAAACTCCCTAAAGTAAGGAATAAAACATAATTATTGGGCGCTGAAGTTATTCATATTCCGACGGTATAACAAGGAATGCTTGACGGATTATCCCGGAGATACAAAAGGCTTTTGGCATAACATCACCCCCGATTGTACGCAAATTGTTCTTGTTATATCTTAATCCTATTTAAAGCTGCTACAAATTGATAACTTTGTTTGATACCAGCTTATGTATTAAAAGAATGAGTTTATTCGCTTGGTTTCGCTTATTTCATTTATTTTTATATGCGGAGGGATTTGTGTTAATTCGATCACGGATTACTCGGGTATGGAGTTATTGATATAGCTATGTTAGTGATTGTGCTGTGACGGAGGTATTTATATATTCAGTTTTTCTTATGGGGACCGTAACGTCGTCTCTAAGACAATTATGTAGGGCTGTCTCTTGTTTAGGCTAATATGGAGCTAATATATTATAGGTAGTAGAGCCTTGCTGATTTCAGCATGAATGGGCCGGCTCGATGAGGGAAGTAATACCCTCTCACAGAAAATCGACGTAAAGTAACAATACCTAAACTGTTGCGTTTTGTTCAGTGAGTGAGAGTTCCGAAGGCCCTATCCCCTATTCCTTCTCCCTCATCCCACTCCTCATCATATCCCTTTTCCCAACCCCAAGGGGCGGCAACGCACTTGTGTTGCTTACCATCAGGCGATCCGTCTGCTCGTTTGCCGCCTATTACTAAATAAAAATTGTCGAATATGGATCTGTAGTACTCAAATCCATGGAATATATAAATTGAATATCAAATATTGGAACCGGTTGTTAGTCGTTCTAGGCTCACCCCCTTTTGTGCTAAAACATGCACAACTGATAATCGCATCTATCACTCTATCTCCTACAACTACTACTACTGTTACTCTACTGACGCTCTCCTTACTGCCTATTATGGTATAGTAGAATCCCATTTACGATATGGTCTAATATTTTGGGGTAATTCAACAGAGAAAGAAAAAGATGCATATCGAGGGTTCACGGGCAAAATGTATTACGCGACATTTTTCAAACTTTACAGGAGAGCGTTTTAAGGTTTCAATTTTACGAAAAAAAATCGTTATAAAAAGAGTATAAGGTTATTAACGAAAAAGTGACCAAAGTTGAGTTCCATGACAAAAGCTGCATAATTGAGTATAATTTTCATTTATTTTAAGCTACTATTAATAGAAATAAAAGTCGCTTGATACAATATTACCCCAGTTTACTTTTATTTAGAAACAGGCTAAATTATATAAGTGCCATAAACTTCACAATACAGGTATAGGAAAAACGATTTAAGCGACACTCTGGTATTATTTTGTGTAAGGCTAAATATATGAACAACCATTGGAATACTAAAATAAAATCAGGCTAATCGGTTTATGCAATTGAAATATCATAAAGTAGTTGCAGATTAAAATGATTTATGTAGCACTTTTCTCTAAAAGTAAATTGTTTGAAATAACAATTAATTTGTATGTATAATTAGGATTGGCGGTTAGATCAACATAAATTTGGACTATTGTTTATTTCCAACAAATGAAAAATCTGAAGAAATTTTAAAATAAAACAAATACGTGTTTAAAATCAGACAAGTGATCGTTTTTATTATAATAGTGGCATAAGGATTCACATTTTTCGCTATTTGAAAAATATTCAGCTAACAAGCTGGTGATAACAACAAAAAAAGGCTTTTCTAAAAATAATAATATTATTTTAACTACTTACTACTAAACTATTAAATTGCGACCGAAACATAACTGGCGAAAAGTGGGTGTGTAATACACCCTTCGGGGATAAAAGGCTCACGCCTTTTACCCCCTTTAGTTATGTTATAAGCATTTATGGCTTGATTTTCTAGCGCAACGAGTCACACAGGCTTGCTGTTTAGGGATTGCAGGACTATGTTCTAACTCCCAACCCGTTTCATGACTAACTAGCCAATTGCTTGGTTGGATTCGATAGAGAATAACGGAAATTATCAGTGATTACAAATGATTTAGCCGTCTTGATATTGGCTGCGACATGCCAAAATATCGGCGCCTTAATAGACAGATATTTGAGTCTCTGACCTGCGAGATCCGCCGATAAAACACCAAATGTGTTCAAGAGGCGGTCGAGCGGAACAAAGGCTCTAATGTATTCTAGAGAGATCTTTCTATCGGGCAAAGTCAGCTAACAAAGCTGAAGACTGAGGATGGCAGTGTTGTGTCATCCAGACCTCAATTCTTGGAGGAGATCGAAAGATTCTATGGAATGTTATACACGACCCCGCGAACACACGTGACCCTAGACCTAGATTGACCCAACACCATACCGAAGACATCCCGGACGTCAGCATGCACGAGATTACTGTTGTTTTTATTTCTGCCGAACAAATTGACTCCATGCTGCCTGATGTTAAGCAGTCAGTGAAGTCCCATAGTGATGGCCATCATCCCAGCAGCCAGCATGGCATTATGGCATGATGGCCCTCACCTTGACGGCCTTGAGTAAAGCTTTTTCACGCCCCGCTTAAAGGACCCGGGATCATAAGTGGAGGGAAACACGTTGACTGGTAAAGAGTTCCACATCTTAATGGTACGGCAGAGATAAGAGGCGCCGAACCGTTTGGTGCGTGACGGTATCTGTTCTACCGTGTAAGAGTGGCACCTCAATCCACGTGTCGTTCGGGATAGGAAAGGAGAGGGTGGGATTAGTTGAAAGAGCTCTTCGTAGCACTCACCGTGATAGATGCGGTAGAAGACAGCCATTGAGGCCACGTCTCTGCGTAATTGTAGTGACTCAAGAGTTTTAGTGGCCACTGGATCCCCGATGATACGGACAGTACGCCGCTGCAACCTATCGAGGGTGTCCAATAAGTAATGAGCGGAGCCATTCCAAAGGTGAGAGCAGTATTCCACGCAGGAGCGAACCTGGGTCTTGTATAATAGACACAACTGCTCCGGCGCGAAAAACCTCCTCACCTTGTTCAGGACTCCGAGTTTCCGAGATGCGGATTTGATGACACCCTCGATGTAGTTCTTCTGGTTGAGATTTCTGCGTATATCCATACCCAGGATATTGAGGCTGTCTTGAATCGGTAGTGGAGTGTCCAGAAGAGAGGGATGGGGGAAGGAATGGAGATACCTTGGCTGAGAATGCGCACACCTGTGTTTTCTTAGCGTTGAACTCGACAAGGTTCTCATCACCTCAATGCGAGATGGGTCCTAAAACAGCTCATAAACAACAAGGCACCGGGTGATGACAGAATTACGACAGAGACATGGTTGGGATCATGGTAGACCTCGGCACAATGCTCGGTGGCGTCTGTAGAGTCTCCCAACAAGTGGGTCGAACAAGACGAAAATCATGCATAACGTCCGTGCCGTACCAGCTCCTATAGATGTCTTCGCGTCTGATATCCCGCAGTGTCTCTAGACGAAAGCCTTTGAACAGTGTGTGTTGCCAGTGTTGTCACTCAAAAGACGATGGAGAGAGCTATGCTTGGCGTTTTCTTGCGAGATCGAATCAGAACTGAGGAGATACGCAGGCGAACCAAAGTCACCGACAAGGTTCTCCGTATAGTCATGCTTGAGTGGCAGTTGCAGGGTACATAGCCAGGAGAACCTATGGCCGTTGGAGCTGAATGGTTCTGGAGTGGCGGTTACGCACCAGACGTCGTAGCAGAGCTAGGCCTCCTGCAAAGTGGACTGGCAATCTTGTTGGGATCGCCCATAATTTTCCAAGTAAAATGTTGTTTGTTCTTGTGTTGATTTATATTGTCATATCTCGATTTTATATTGGAAGGAAGCATAATTATTATAATGTTACTTTTGTTTTTAAATACGTGTGCTCAAAAAAATATTAGCTACGTATTTTTTTTAACATACGATATGTTGTTTTAATGAAGCAAATATGTTTTCCTCTAAAGTTGTCAAAATTGAGATATTACCGGTTGCCAGTTCACAGTCGAATTGTCTTATCCGACAACGGATAAACGATTTATACAAAATTTTGACTATCTTAACGAATATAGATTTCCTAATTCCAGTAGAGTAAACATGTTTTAACTGCCACCACTTAGAATACAATATGCCTGATGAGACGAGTCTTTATTAATTCAGTTCAAGAAGAAGGATTTAACCGCCGAGTATAAAGAATTTTTATTAAATATGAAAATGATTTAAGCGCCTGTGTGTATTAATATCAGACGCATGGTTAATGGTTTAAGCGACATAAGGTATGGATTTCAGCAGCAGGCTAAATGTTTTAAGCTACATCAAGTATGAATTTCAGGTGCAAGCGAAATGCTTTAAGCGACGGTATGTATATATTTTAGGCGCAGGCAAGACGATTCAAACACCTTATCTTACCAAACTTATGCCGGGGAAAATAGCTCAAGTCAAAAACACTAGATATTTGGCCTGTATGAAGTCCATTTTTTCTTAAATTGTAAAAATATGTTGTCGCTTCAATCAAAGCTACTCCGAACTGCGCCTAAATTTACTATTGTTTTAAGCGCCAAAAAAGTGCTCAGATCAGCACGAAACCGAGTGCAGACGACGCAGAAAAATCCGGCGATTCCGAATATGTATATAACTCAATATCGGCCAGGATGTCGCTTAATACATTTTGCCCGTGAACCCTCTTATGGTCTATGTATAAATTAAAGTCTACCGATAGTTATGTGCCTTATTTCAAACAGTTTAAAATATTAACCTTACCTTGCCTTTATATTCTTGAAGTAGCTGTATTTGTAAAAACTAATCCTAATCGTTTTACTCGTCTCGCTGACGTAGTTACTCGAAATAGGCGCGATAGTAGCAAATTATGTCTACAGACTGCAAATACGACACTTATGCGCAAGAGTGTGTTCTGCATTCACTCATATACAATAAGTTATCCAAAGCTTGGAAGGCATTGCATGAATCTTTATTTAAAAGTAAATGTTCATAAGCGTCAGTCGTCGTTCAGTTCATAAGCTTCACATTGTGACCCAAATGAATAAAGGATTTTTTGAAATTAAGTTCCTTTTTAGTTAATAAAGCTTATTATAGTATATCAGATTTTGCTGAAAAAGAGAATGCATTTGTTTGAATATTTATAAATATTTATAGTTGAGTAATTTTAATTTGTGTTTTGGTATTGTACCTTTCGCATGCTTAATGGTAAAATATGGCTGAACCTATAGAATTGTATTTAAGATCATGTACTGTACCCATGTTTGCGAAATAAACTATCTTATCTTACAACCGAATCTATACATATTTATCGTCAACCAGCTACTACAGCCGATCTAACCTAATTGATAAGACCGTTGCATAACTACATAGATATTGACTGCACTGTCGGCAACTCAACTCTCCTGCAAGTTTTAATTAAAAGTAATAAAGCTCGTTTACGATGGCAACGATCCACAACCGCTTATTGAATGCGCTTTACCTTATTGACAATTGACAGTACTACCTTCACTTTATCAACTTCTGTAGACTCCTTACTTAAAGCATGCAACCTGGCTAGACAGGAGACTCTAGATTAGCGTAATCTTAAGTTTATGGTATTATGAAGAAATCTGTCACCGCGTCTATCCGTTCCTTATGATAAACTCAAAAACTACTGATGGGATTTGCATGGATACTATGCATGGGGCGAAGTCACTAGCAGAAGGCAATACTCAAAATATTTAAACAAATAATTACAACAAAATTGATAACCCCACTTCTATTCAACCTCATCTTATCCAATCCATACAAGGGTCCATCCCATCCTCATTCATACGTTCATCCTTAAGTACGTTTAAATTTTAAAGGAATCATAAAGTATTCTACTTCCAATACCATTCTCTAATATTTATATAAACTTAACGCAAAAACATTGCTCTCAGTTTCACAAACCAGCGCAGATTTCGCTCGGAGGTCGAGTTATTTTTAATCCGTGTCGGAGCACTGCAAAGGAAAATATAATAAAAGGAGGGGTCCTAAACTAACAACAAAGGGTCTATATGGAGCTTGCGGTGCACCACACGGGGCCATGACACGGCTGCCTTTTGACTTCATTCAAACGTTTTGTCGACAATTTCATGAAACAACAACTAAGTAAAAACATACGTGTCTTAGGGTCACACATCTGCTACTTTTAATTGGGACGATGTGGCGACTATGATGTTATGTAAGTTCTTGTCTTGCGGCAATTTAATGACTTAGCGATACTATAACATTATTTGATTCAGATGACTATTTGACTTCGAATTATTTCTTGGGGGATCCTAAAACAGTAACCATATCATACTTTAAATAATAAATGAAATATGTCTCTTATAAATAAATAAAAAAAAAACAAAATAAACTACAAACTTGCACTACAATCACGGCCATGTAGTAGAGTTTGTAGACTAGCAATTATGTATAGAGCTTACAAATGCCTCGTAGGTGCCACGAAATGTCTCTAGATTATAATTGTGCATGATATGATCGTGTTTAACAAACATTCACTCGTAGGTACTCACAAACGTTCGCGTTTTTGGTAGTAATAGGATTGCTGTTATTCCGCTCTAAATAAGTAGGTGTAAATATTATTAAATGTCTGCTCCTTTGAGGTATAAAGCTACTTCCCAAACAGTGTGCACCCAGTGAACGCCTCATTTTAAGAATATGAGCGAGTGTTATTAATGTTTGTAAGATGACAATACTACCACATACACACAACACCATCTAGTTGCAAACTAAACAGAGCTTGTACTATGTGTACTAGACTAAATACATATTATTATACTACTAGGTAAACATACAAATATATTTTTTTTTGTAAATACATACATATTATACATAGAAACACCCAGACCAAGAATATCCCTGCCTGGTCACGCACACAAATGTTTATCTTGGGCGGGAACGGACCTGCGACCTTCCGTGTGGCAGACCCCCGCTTTGCCACCGGGTCGTCAGAAATTAAGTAAATAATCATGATCGTGAAAATATCGTCATAACCGTATTCTACATTGCAGCCAGTGCATGTGTCAGAATCGGTAGTACGGACGGTATTTGTAACTTGAGCCATTTGAAGCGTTGGTACAGTTCGGATAAACCTGCACCGGTGTATCGAGATACAACGTAGAAACTGGCCTGTGTTCTCTTGCGTATCAATGTCACGGTTACAAGACAATACATTGAAAGCCAGTTTTTCCACATTTTTTACAAATCAGCGTAACCACGCATAGCCCACACTCTACATTTGACGTGATCCTAAATGTATTTTAAATGTTTTAGTAGCACATGCATCATCAAAAATTAAATGAGATAATTTTTTCGTCGTAACATTAATCTGGGTAACAGCGATGATAAAAACGAAATAATGAGTTAACATTAAGTACATAAGGTATCGTAAGCAGAAAGTATTTATACATGGCGGCACTAAAGCTTTAGGTATTTTCTTTATTTTCAGAAGAAGCTGACGCTCAAAAAGAATAAGGTTTGTTGGGAACGCTATTAGTGTATAAGACAACGATTTTGCTTAACGCTAAAGATAAAACTTAATCCAGTAATCACACTAGTGATATTAAGTAGCTCGGTAACCGAAATTATCGGATGTCCGAAAATGTATTTTTAACCGTAACCGAATCCGATTTCTAAGATTCGAATAATTTTGGATAGGTGCGGCTTCAAAATAACATGTATTCTTACAGGTTTTTGTATCTGCTTGGCCTAGCCGAGACATTAAATTTATTGCACGCGTCCCTGGCATTATATGTTTAAATTCCCTTAAAATCTAATATCCGTAACCGAAACTATCCGAAACTAACGGATAATAATATCCTATACAGATTCGATATATCATAATAAAATTATCCTTAACATCACTAAATCACACCTAAGACTGCCAAGGTCACCGCAAGCCCCGATACCAAAGCGGAGAGAGTAATTAAACAAAACAAAACATCGATAAAAGACATGTAAACTAGTTTAATTCCACGCGATTCTAAAAGCAAAAAACGTGTTGCTCCCTCGGCGGCAATTTGTCGGCGCTCTATTGTAAGACATACGAGGTTTGCTCGGCGACATCCCGACAACTGGTTGTTTACCAAGGGGACGTTTACGTTCAACACTTAATGTTGCAAGGGGCTAATTCTCCACTTTGTGCCCCTAATTACTCACTCGTATGAGCTCCCTTAAGTATTTTTAATAAACTTGTCGAAAGTTCTCGGGAGACTGAGACTTCAAGATGCCGGCTGTTTTCGGGTTTATGACTTGAGTATTCGTAGTTATTAGATGAAACGAGAACAATTACTCGCTTAAAGTGCTAGTAGTTGGAATTAATGCCGAGGCACTTAAATAATTTTGAGTTAAGAATCGTGTGGAGGAAAAGTGGTTTATTTTATATTTTGCTTTATTTAATTTGTTTGTTTTTTCTTAATAAGGCTGACTTATCAAGTCATCAGTTCTGCGGTCTGTTTATCGTCTTAGTAGTCTTTTATTTAAATCTTAAAATTAAAGTTATCATTCCGCATCATTAAAATGCTGCCCAAGTCATTTTCATTTTATCCTGCAAGGGTTGCATCTGTGGTCATCGATTATGGATGATGGAGAAGAGTTATATAACTATTATACATTTCTTTGTACTGATCTATGTTCCTATGTAAAATGGTAGTTTACGGCTGTTGCGGCCGCTTTGCCGCCTAGTGCTTCTGAAAATCTCGGTTTCCATCCCTATACAGAACTAAAAAATGTGATCCACAAATGGTTTTATCTTGTATCGAATCTGAGTGCTATTTAGTACATTATTTTTTTATAAAAACACTGCATGGAATGTTTATACCAGCTGCAGGTAACATTCTTATAAAACATCCATCTATCATTTGCATGATACATTCCTAAAAATATACTTTCATGCTTATTGTTCCTACCACACATTTTTTTTACTAAAATGTCACCTTGAACGTATATTGCAACCATCCTTTCGCTATCTTTGCTTAATAAAATTCCGTGAAACACAGCCGACCTACGCTCATTAAAACACAATATTTCCAAAAATACGATTCATAATTATTCAAGCAAAAACGATATTAAACTCTCATAAAGTACGTACCATCGAAAAATAGCTCGGAAATGATTATTTCAATAGATCGAGAGGGAAAAAAGGTTAGAGTTCACATCAATTCAGCTCTATGGAGCATACAATTACTTACAGTTGGATGATTTACGTGCCCATATGGCCATAGGGATAGTGGTAAGGTTACGCTTTCATCAGATATTTGACAAGGCCGGCAGTCGGGTCTGACATGTCGTTATGTCGCCACATCAAACGATTCAAAGCTTGAGGAAAGTCTGAAGACGGTGGTACATTGTTTACATCGCAAACATACATGTAAATAACCGCGGACGCCTACATCGTTAAATATTCATATTGCTGGCCCACATGATCTGGAATAGTCAATTGGAAGAAATATTACTGTCAATATGGTATCAGCAGATGTGCCTTGTCAGAAAATATTGAACACCTTTTGTAAGCAAATATTGGCACCTATTCACCACCGCCACATACAGTTACTTAGCTATAATAAATTAGCAAGCCGTGACTTAAGGACACGGCACACTGTGCTTCACCGTAATAACACAGCTACATCACGGCACGTCTCGAAATTGTTAAGTATCGTCAAGCGCACTGACAACATAATTATTATGCATATTTGACTAAAATAGTAAACGCAATGTTTATTAAAAATATGTAACATCTGTATATACCTACCTTCTACACTAAGGACGGCCATTGTGTTGTCGCGTCGTGACCACAACCGCTCCGCAATAATATCACAAAATTATTTTTATATGTACCCTCTGAGTATTACTTTTTTTTTTTCTTTCTATCTGCATAGTAAATGAATAAGTGTCTTGATTTCGATTGTTAAAATTCATATTTCCTTACTTTGTTTCAAAATTCTACCGTAACGTCGATGATAATGTTGTGATGTACGTTAAAACTCGTAAGAGTTTATGTTTGCATCATCGTAACAAATTTGTAAACTTGAACATTTTTCGTGTAAATAAATAAATAAATAAAAAAAAAAACCGCCGCTAGCGTCTTATATTGACGTTGCTTAGCATATTATACGACTGTAGAATGAATGGTCTTTAAATGGCAAATTAATAGTTGATTGGAACGGTGCCGTTCCGGCTCTTGCATAATGTGCCATGACTTGACATACTTATTATGCATTTAAGGCACATTGGTCAAACATCTTTGATGTTGACTCGACTCAATTCTGAGAACGTATGACCCTCAAGTAAATATAAAAGCTTTCATAAACAGTAGATTAATTTTCAATTAGAAAAAGTCAAGATAATAAAAAGCAGGTGCTTCGAATGAAAATACAATTGAAAGTAAAATACTCTTTTATTCCTGATATCTTTGATATTTGCACTCGCGAATTAATATAGGTAAGGAAAAGGAACTGGCTCGCACTGACCAATTAAACATGAACTTCACTAAAGTTCCATTTTATATACGGAGCGAAGTGTTTTAGATCCATAATTCAGTTTTTTATCGGCAGTTTGAGCGTATTTTAATTAATAATTCATTTTACAACTTTTCCTGTTCACTTGGTCCTGATATAATGAAGTGTTGACTCGAAGACTGATTTTAATATAGTCGAGAATAATGTTACACGTAAGGAGAGTCTTATCAGTGCTCTCATAATAAGATTTATCACAGGTCATATTAGTAGGTATATGATATAGGTATTACTGAGAAAGGTGTATTTATAGAAAATTGTTAAAGAAAATGGTACTTTATAGAATGGTGGTTGTTAGCTTCATCCGTGAATTGTGTTGCCATATTAGTTTTATAACATAACTCCCTTTAAGATGGTTTCTGATCGTGAGGTATCAAGTTCGAGACCTGAGTTAGAAATGTGTTCAATTATGTTTCTTAAACGTAAAATTCCGTTATAAACGACAGAAGACGCGTCACCATCATTTAGGACGCACTGACACAGTTTCAAAGATGAGAATGAGACAGCAATATGTGCAAGTGTGTATTTAAAAGACAAAAATAAAGCACTTACTACAGGAGAATATAACATGGATCCACTATTATACCGTAAATTAATAAAAAAATAAGACTAAGTATTAGCTCATCAGCACGATATCTTTTTCAAGGGTGGCTTAAATGAGAAATCTGGTACTCATTTTAATCGTCGTTTAATGAGAAAAGCCCAACATATATAGATATAGGATCGTGTCCTTGTCTACATCTCGTGTTGTAATGACAGTGACTTTTAATTAGGATTAGTTCAGGATAAACTTCATATTTCGTGGGACGAGTTAATGAAAATTTTCATCATGGTGGACATTTGCCACATTTTTATTACATCTTCAGTAAAACGAGCTCGCGAAAGACCTTAATTTTACTTAATATCGTAAAATATAATCTATATGAACTGTAGTTAAAGGAGAACTCGCAAAAATCCTTATAATCGTAAAATGAGTGTCAATAACAGGAGATGTCGGGGCACTTACTTTTTGCTACCTGTAAGCCTGGAACTTTCACACAACTCTTGAAGCTGTAATATTATATAGCTTTTGACAAGTTTCGTGATTTACGAACATTATTATAACTAATAATTGTCGACTAACGGGTTAGAGCGTTTAATTCACAGTTACAAACTAAAGGTTAGCAATTAGATCCAGTTTGCAGACTGCTATTAAAAGTTATGAATTGAATCGAATATTAAAACTCACGGCATCTCAACGGTATTCCATTTAATTTTCTTCTCTCGAACATAGTTGCAAGAGGAAGCAACAAAACAATAAACAGAAGCGGCATACACTGTAAGTCAATTTATTTCGTCAACATTTTTTATTTCGAGTTGTAGAACGTATTGCGAGCTTGGCACATTCGTAATGCGAACATTTCCAAATTCACGTCGGTGTTGCGACGCGCGCCGCCGACGCAACGTATATATCCAAAAAATTTTCAAATCTCGCAATTCATATTAACAGTGACATCTAGACATCATTAATGTGCCTGTTTCCGTGGCCATTACATGTTTTAGTATGTCGTCAAATCGCAAAATCAAATCTCAATTACAGTTTTATGATGACGTCTGTTAAAGCGCTTTTTGATGTGGCAGTGACGCACGCACAATTTCACTTCGGCACGTGTGTATTGCACAACAAAACAATTGCGTCGAAATAAATGAGATTTGTAGTACTTTACGACTTATGTCTGTAGTCATCAACGTACGAAAGAAACTTGGAACTAGTTTGTCGGGTTTAGCGGTTTATGTAAAATGAATTTCTGTTCTCTATTCACAACAATGAGGAATGCCTCGGTCGAATTCAGTCCCTGACTGAGAGATATATAGGACAGTCAAACATGCAACAGTAATTTGTTCAGTGATCCTCACACATACTCGCAGGGGCCCATTTCCTAGGAAACAGAAATCATGGAATAAAAGTGAATGTGAGCAAGACGAAAGTTATGGTTTTTGAAAAGGAGGAATGTGTTACGGCTTGTAATTTTATGATCGATGGATAACGAGTGGAGCAAGTGAATGATTTTGTATATTTAGATACGCTGTTTACTAGGAATGGTAAGAATGAAGAAGATTTTGAAAGAAGAGTTAATGCAGGTAATAGGGTGAATGGGGCTTTGAAGGCCTTTATGAACAGTCAAAATGTGTCCAAAATGGCACGTTTGGTTGTGCATAGAGGGGTGTTAGGACCTACACTTATGTATGGTAGTGAAAGTTGGGTATGGCAGAATAGACATGAAAGTAGAATAAATGCTGTAGAAATGATAGCACTAATAAGTATGTGTGGTGTGTCTTTGAATGACAGAGTAAAGAATTGTGTGATAAGAGAGTGTTGTGGTGTAAAAGAAGATGTAGTGACAAGCATCGAGAAAGGAATGCTAAGGTGGTTTAGGCACATGGAGAGGATGGATGACGAAAGACTGACCAAGCAGATATATAAGGCAAGTGGGAATGGGACGGCACGAAGGGGAAGACCAAGACGGACGTTCTCTGACCAGATCGGAGACATCATTAAAACAGGAAAAGTTAGAAGTACTCTGAACAGAAGAGCAAGCATGAGGAAATTCGATAGGAGTGAATGAAGCAAGAGAGATAATTATATCAAGATCGTTGCAAATGGCGTTCCGTAGTCTCTATGTAATTATGTAGAAATCATGCCAGTTAATGTTAAAGCAAGCATTTCTTTATTTATATGACAATTATTTTTATTCTTACCTTAATTTTATATAGCTCAACTTAGGATAGTGGATTAAATAGATTTTATACCTACAACATCATTGCACACAGATTACAATTTACAATGAAATCTTATTAAGCGACTTTTAAAATACGTTCAGTTGAACAAAATATACAAAGGATAAAGTGCCAGCGTCGTCCCTAAAATTCTTCATCATCTAATTATTATAATATCCAAAAAAGTTGTAATATTTTCAAGTTAAGTAACACAAGATCAACTCAGACATGACTCTGCTTCTTCAATGTCATTACACGTGCTTCACAAGCACATCAACTTCTACGAACCATGTTTAATAAAACTCACTTCCTTATTAAACAGAAACTCAGTCCAACATATGCGCAAAAGCGGATCGTTGCTTCGACATCAGATAGTTTAAATCTTTAACACAATGTTATCTAGTCCAAAACCACAGAAGTCTTGCTTACAAGCTCACTGGCACTGAGCAAGTTGGTGTAAGTCGGGCGAACTAACACTTTCCTAAATTATGTACCGTCAGACAATAGCAGTAGGACAATAGCTCAAGGAATCGATAATAGTGGATCAAGTATAAGTACGGTTGTATTAGGTACACACGACGATATGAATATCAATATAGAGGTTGTCTAGAATTACCGTAGCCAGGTAGGGATTTTCAGGACAGAGTTGCAGTGGAAGGTGTAATACATCTACCTGACCACGATAGACAATGATCCAGACACAATGCACTGCGTTGCACAGTGATGAATTGAAATCCAAATTACAACTATCAATATTATATTTCACTTACCCGATATCTTTACTGATGTCAGGCTTGAGCTAAATTAGACACATTCATACAAGTATATTGGCCAAAATAAATGAATGAAGTATCTTATACTTAGCTGTTAACTGCAAACGCGACGTTTTCAAGACACGTTGGCACGTGGACGTCGATACCGGATTCACAATTTTCGCAAATGTCAATCAATAGTTCACAATGTCTTTTATCACAATTTACCGTTGCCAGCACTAGATCAGGCGGCATTCAAGACGGTTCACTCAATTTAGTTCAATTATACAAGTTAATTCAATTCACGTTAATTCAAAATGCGATATTTTACGTACGAGACTACCAAGACCGGCGTGATAATTCTTCAAGGCAAGAACGGAAGTGACAGTTCAGTGTGACCATTGTCAGAAATTTTCAGTAGACTAAACAAAATGTTACTTAATCGATATAATGGATTTGACTTATAATAAAAACTAATTCTATTTCAAACATCCACCCGCCCCGGACCGGCCTACTGGTCCGCTAATCGGTTGGTAGACGTGACAATGTTGCAACCGCTCTCCTCAGAATCGAATCGTCCACCAAGACCTCAGCAAATCGGGGAACTCCATCAGCCCCAGTTACCAAATGAAGGATGCGCCCCTGCGCCATCTGAGTGGCGGAAGGTTAGCCTCCTTCATCAAAACGAGGTCTCCAATCTTGGGTGGATCGGTCTTATCGGTCCACTTTACGCGTTGCTGGAGTATGTGCAAATATTCCAAATTCCAGCGTTTCCAAAAGCTCTGAGTAATCTGGCGTACCAATTCAAAACGCGAGAGACGACCAGGTCTCGTATCAATATAGGGGTACTCAGGCAAGGCGACAAGTGGGCGACAAATCAAAAAATGGCCCGGCGTAAGGGCCTCCAAATCATTCGGATCTGAGGAGATCGGGCACAATGGCCGAGAGTTCAAAACGGCCTCAATCTTACAAAACACAGTTGCGAGTTCCTCAAATGTAAGGACAGACTCACCGATTGTCCTGCGCAAGTGTGTTTTGGCTGATTTTACGGCGGCCTCAAATATACCACCCCAGTGTGGACAATTTGGTGGGGAAAACAACCAATTTATCCCACGTCGGGCAAGCCTATCACCTTTATCAGCCTTGTTGGTTTCAAGAAAATTAACAACATCATTCAAATAATTATACGTGCCCTTGAAGTTAGTGCCGCAGTCAGAACGGATCAAGGAAGGCAGCCCTCTGCGGGATACAAATCTGTCAAATGTGGCTACAAACGCCTCGGTCGTAAGCGAGGAGACCAGTTCCAAGCGTACGGCCTTTGTGGAAAGACAAACAAAAACACACAAGTAGGCCTTAACAGTCTTGTTGTTTCGAAGTGTCGACGTTTTTACCAAAAAGGGACCAGCGAAGTCCGTGCCAACACCGTCAAACGTCCTGCTCTCAGTTACGCGATCTGCCGGTAAGTCCCCCATCAACGGCTGCATGGTAGAAGCCTTGAGCTTATAGCAAGGGATGCAGCGAAAGACTACACTCCGAATAATTCTTCGGGCAGACAAGATCCAAAATTCGCGTTGCAAAATGGCCAACAGCGCATTACAACCAGCATGCGAATTTTTAAGGTGACGGTCAGTTACCAACAAACGCACCAAATGACCGTCCTTAGGTAACAAAAGGGGGTGACGTGCTCCGTAAGGGAGGTTGGCGTTCTTGAGACGCCCTCCAACGCGCAAGAGACCCGTATCGTCCAAAAAGGGGTTCAATTTAGAGACAGCTCCCGACAATTTCGATCTCCCTGATTTAAGGATAGCAATCTCCATTTCAAAATGCGCCAATTGCACAGAACGAACCCAAAAGGTGAGGGACTCCTGTCGTTCCTGTGGTGAGAGAAACGGTGTCAGATGTTTCTGTTGTGGGTGCCTAAAATTAAAAACAAAACGCCTTATCCAAGCAGTAACAACTAACAACTTGTCAAGGGAGCTGTAGCGATTCAACAGGAAATCGGGGTCGAAGGCGCATTCTACCTTCTCAAGAGCGTGTGTTCGTAGACCCGGCAAATTAGAAGTATTCAAAACTGGCGTTCGAGGCCAATCAATTTCTGGTCGACTCAACCATTCCGGACCCCACCACAGCGAATGACCTATCAAACTAGGCGTCAAGCATCCGCGCGAGGCACAATCAGCGGGGTTGAGCTCACCTGGCACGTGTCTTCAAACAAGTTTGACTTCGGATTTCTGGATTTGGGAAACGCGATTAGCGACAAATACCTCCAAGGTGTGGACAGAAGCCTTCAACCAACAAATAACAATTTGGCTGTCTGTCCAGGCGTAGGTACCATTAATACAAATGCTTTTACCCAAAGTGTTAGACACGTGGTTCAATAAGCGTACAAGTAGTGCTGCTCCCGAGAGCTCCAATTTTGGGATAGTCAGAGATGTCCGAAGGGGTGCAACCTTGCTCTTCGCCATGATCAGGGAAACTCTCACCTGACCTAAGGCACTGACTGTGCGCAAGTGCACCACGGCCGCGTGACCACGTTCCGAGGCATCACAAAACTCGTGAAGGGTGGCCTTGTACTTCCCGGGAGGAAGAATGGGACGAGGCAAGGAGATCTCATTGACGGCAGGAAGTGAGGATACAAAAGAGGTCCATTCCTCAACAAAAGTACCGTGTAGAGGTTCGTCCCAGGTCAATCCTGCTGTCCAAAGCTTCTGCAAGAAGCATTTTGCCCAAAATATGATAGGACAAATCCAACCGTTCGGATCAAAGGTTCTGGCGACAGTAGACAACACGAGACGTTTAGTCCAAGAACAAGGCAATTTCAAGTCTACGTTATACGTGAAGATGTCTTGGACTGGTCTGTACTGAAAGCCGAGAACAGCCAGCATGGCGGGGTTGTCAACAATCTCAAACAAATGTGGATCCTGCTGATGATCCTCTGGCAAGCCTTCCAAAAGCGCTGGTGAGTTGTAAATCCATTTGCGCAACTCATAACCAGCGGAGGCCAAAATACCTATCAATTCGTCCCGCAGGAGTATCGCCTCGTCCGCTGTGGAGGCGCCCGAGCAAATGTCATCGACGTAAATATCGTCTTTCAAGATGGCGGAGGCTCGTGGGGAACGTAAGCCTTCTCGGTCTGCGAGCTCCCAAAGAGAACGTATTGCCAAATATGGGCTCGACCTTAACCCGTACGTATTGGTATTGAGCTCGTAGACGACCATGGGATCACGAGGAGACTCTCTCCAAAGGATCAGCTGAAAGCGACGGTCATCAGGGTGGATAATGGTCTGCCTGAACATCATTTTTATGTCGGCCACAAAGACAACCTGATGTCGTCGGAAGCTGGTGATGACGTCACAAAGGTCCTTGACCAACTTGGGACCAGAATGCAAGCACTGGTTCAAGGATACGCCTGTTGAAGTCTGCGCAGAACCATCAAATACTGTGCGCAGCTTGCCAGTCGATGACTTCAATACCGCATGATGCGGGAGAAAGTAGTGCTCCACCGAACGCCAATCCAAATTTGACACAGACATGTGTCCCAATTGTTCATATTCTCTCATGAACTCAATGTACTTCTGTCTGAGCTCCGGATCACGACCCATGCGGCGCTCCATAGCCAACAATCTCTTTTCGGCTAAAGGTCGTGACTCACCAAGCGGAGGCCGAACAGACAGAAAAGGTAGCCTCGTAATGATACGACCAGAACGGAGTCGACCAGTGTTGTTCTGGAAGAACAGCTCGCACTCCTCATGTTCTGGATTCAAACGGGTAGCTTGAGGGGGCTCCTCTACTTCCCAAAACCTCTGAACCGCATCAGAGAGAGCAGAGCCTACAGCCAACAAATTATCAAGTTCAGGTGGAGGGGGGTCCCTAGGTACAGGTCCCATCAAGGCAAATCTAAATATGGTCGGGATAGCAGTCAAACCATTTGGCACCAAGACCCGTTTCCCACCAATCAAAATTCCACCGAGGACATCAGAGCCAATCAACAAGTCGATTTGTCCCGGTGTGTCAAATTTGGGGTCTGCCAGTTCCAATCCCGATGTCAAATGCACCACAGCAGCAGGTAGCTGCTTCTGTGGGTGCATACCCAAAATATTCTTCAGCACAATAGCCGAGGTTCTAATCCTCGGGTGTAAAGATTCAACAGGGCCAAACAAAACCTTAACTTGCCCTTCAACATTAGAGGCTACGTCCCCGATGCCCCGTATACAATTTGGAAAAGAGCCCATATTTAATTTAAACTGCCCTACCAAATAAGTGGAAACAATGCAACCTTGTGAACCTGTGTCCAATATAGCACGGACAACAACAGAGGTCCCCGTGGGTCCCCAGACCCTAACAGCAACCGTTGGTAGGATAACGGTCTCAATGGGGGAGGTTGGCGTTATAGGGCAGGGGTCAATGACCTATTGTTGCCTGGGCGGCGACCGTTGGCCAGAACCAGGCAAGTCAAAACGAGGGTGCGGCTTGAAGTCCTCAAAAGCGCGATGACTCGATCCGCGCGCCATCTGTTGGGGGTCATAGTGACGCACCCGCCCAAAACGAGGTGGGCGCGAGTCAAGGCGGGGACGCTCCGCCAAAGGAGGGGAATACCTTGGGCAGCAGTCATGGTGCTGGTGACGTTGCGCGGACGCACATTCAGGTGCGCGAGAGAGAGGAGGCGTGCGCACGCTACGGTTCTCCAAGCGGGGCGAGTGGCGATCAATTGAGCGAGGCGAATCTCGGCTACGCGCCGGTGAGCCTCGGCTGCCACCTTCAAAACAACCGCCCGTGCGCGGCGTCGGCTGGTTGGACAAGCGGCCAACCTCTCTGGCATTCATACAGAGAATGTCCAAATGCTGTCCTCCACAGTGAGGACAGGGGCGAGAATTTGGGCAGTCTCGCTGTTAGTGGGACCCCAAACAAGAGAAGCAAAGGCGGCGGGCATTCGCGATGCGCCTACGAGAGGCGACATGCAGGTCCAAGAATGCCCTACAACTGGCCGTTCTGTGCCCCGTGACCTTGCAGTAAGAGCACTCCACTGGGCTCTGCGTGACCGCAAAGCGAGGAGGGCGCCGGTCAACATTGGCTCGGGTGTGACCGCGAGCCTGCTCCTTGACCTTGGGCGGCTGCGTCTTAGCCGGCGTGTCACCACCGGAGTTGTCCAAGACCCGGCACTCATCCTCCAGGAACCTCTCCAGGTCAGCAAAAGGGGGCAGATGGGTCGCGCTATCCCCACCAAAGCGCTGCTCAAAACGCGACCTCAGGTCGGCAGGCAGCTTCTTTAACACAATGTGCACCAATAGATAGGACCATTGGTCCACGGGCAGGTCAAGGCACTTAAGTGCGTTGATGGCCACCAAAAGCGGGTTCAAAAGTTGGGTGCGCAACCCAGAGACCCGGGTGAGCGTCGGCAAACCCAAAATCTGCTCGATGTGCGTGTCGGCGAGGCCACGCTTATTATGGTACCTACGGGTAATTAGGTCCGAGCCGTCTGGTACGCCTCGTCAGACACGGGCAGATGCTGGATGAGGCCCTTGGCCTCCCCATCCAGAACCGACATTAAATATGCCAATTTTTGTGCTGGCCGAAGGTCAGCCCTGTCATTGACCAGGCTGTCGAACAAATTAATGAAGCCCAGGTAGCTTCCTAGGCAACCATCAAAATGGGGGAGGTCCAAAGTAGGGAGCCTACTCACCAGCCCCGGTGCTGACCTAAGAAGCTCCTGCTTCAGGCTGGGTTGCCCTTCCCTTTCGGCAAATAGTTGTCTCGCACTATTGGAGACAGCATCATACAGGTCTAAGACCTGGGCATAGTCTTCGCTGACCTTACTTCGCTGGTCAGCAGTGAAATCATTGATTGACACTTCAAGACAGCAAGTGCTGAAAGTGCGGCATTGCTGTTCCACACTTGCCAGGCAATCCGCTCGTACCTTTGTAGTAAGGCCTGCTGGCGATCAGGCCGGTTCACTAAGGCACTGGCCGAGGCAAACCAGCGCAAATCTGATGCAATAGCACCAGCAGCCGCACGCAAGTCCTTGATAGCTGACATAATCAAAATTCAAAAGAGCCCAGACAAGCGTTAAATAACATTAACAATCAAAACTTAATTTTTCTTAATTCTTTGAAATCAACAAAGTATTAGCCTGTTTACTGCAAGTGCAGGCAAGTGACAGGTATCTACTGTCCAACAAAATTAATAGTTTCAATATATTGGAACTAACACAAAAGTTATCAAAAGTTGTAACTTATAACAAATTAATTGTTGAACTTCAAATTAATTAATGAATTATTTGCAACAGACAGACTGGCTGTGTTATTTGAGATATACAATAGTAAGTAAGCACAGAATATGTGTTACCTAGCAATATTATCTATATATTATAACAAACAAAGGTTTATCAAAAGTTTGGTTGTTATAAGTAATGATTCAAACTTAATATAATTATGAGATAAACTAAATTTACTAAATTTATTGATACATACAGCTGTTATGTATCCAAACAAACTGACTTATTAATGCAACAACAAATTTAAGTTAGATTTCAACAATACAAATCAACAATTACTGATTAAGGTTATGTATGACAATGTGTTTCAAGTTATGTAGGTCAACTTATACAATTAAATATTATGTATTTTAGACAATAACTGACCTGACAAACACTACAATACTGTCTACAAGGTGATAAGATACAAGCTTATACCAATCTGAGGTTTGTACTCAGTAATGCAACAGTGGCTAAATACAACAGCGCTCTGCACCAAAAATATGTCTAGAATTACCGTAGCCAGGTAGGGATTTTCAGTACATAGTTGCAGTGGAAGGTGTAATACATCTACCTGACCACGATAGACAATGATCCAGACACAATGCACTGCGTTGCACGGTGATGAATTGAAATCCAAATTACAACTATCAATATTATATTTCACTTACCCGATATCTTTACTGATGTCAGGCTTGAGCTAAATTAGACACATTCATACAAGTATATTGGCCAAAATAAATGAATGAAGTATCTTATACTTAGCTGTTAACTGCAAACGCGACGTTTTCAAGACACGTTGGCACGTGGACGTCGATACCGGATTCACAATTTTCGCAAATGTCAATCAATAGTTCACAATGTCTTTTATCACAATTTACCGTTGCCAGCACTAGATCAGGCGGCATTCAAGACGGTTCACTCAATTTAGTTCAATTATACAAGTTAATTCAATTCGCGTTAATTCAAAAGGCGATATTTTACGTACGAGACGACCAAGACCGGCGTGATAATTTTTCAAGGCAAGAACGGAAGTGACAGTTCAGTGTGACCATTGTCAGAAATTTTCAATAGACTAAACAAAATGTTACTTAATCGATATAATGGATTTGACTTATAATAAAAACTAATTCTATTTCAAACAGAGGTGTTGATATACATATATAGATGTATTACGCTCCAGGTATGTAATTACTTCTACAAATGATTATTCTGACATGTAATAAATACAGTTGACTGGTCGCAATATCGGCAATTTAAGGACTAGTGTAGATGGAAATGAGTATCATATTATTAACTGTGTTAGGTTTTTGGCGCTTCAACAAATAAATTATTATCCAGCTTGCGCTACATACAACAAATACGATGATAACATTTTTATGGAATTTATTTTCATCTGATATCTAAGGTATTTAGTTAGTTATAGTTGGTCAGTACTAAACGTTTTATGGACCTACACAATACACATATGCCACAAAATAGTTATTTTTTCAATTACTATATATATTTTTATTTATAGTCTCACGTCTGTATCCCCGAAGGGCTAGGCAGAGGTGTAAATATAACACCCACATTTCACCATGAATTTTCAGGTCCCACGTAATAGGGGACGAGCTCATTGCCGTCACCGGGCACATCACCAGACTCCGAGCTACTACTGAGTATTCGGAAAAACCCAGTAACACTTTTGCCCGACCCGGGAATCGAACCTGGGACCTCCGATCAGCAGTCGCATACGCTATCCACTGAACCAGTCAGGCAGTCTCAATTACTAAATCACGGATTAAATGAAATATACCATTGTAGAGCATGAATGGCATAGTTGAGTTATGGTCGCCTCGCCCTTTCGTACTGCGCAGTATGTCGCAGGTGAAATCCACACACGGGACTTTGTGTGATGCACAAATTATTGTTGCCAAACTGAGTGCACCACATTCAATAACAGTCACTGTCCATAAAAAAATTACTTGATCAAAACCAGACATAACTACTTATTGCACATATTTTTTTATCTGGTACCAAGATCGAATACACAAAACAGACAAGCACTCATTACAATATAAGTCATATATTTAAAAGACATAAATCCTTATAGCCATTAGTCTAATCTTAACTGCCGATTCGAACTACGATGTACAGCATATTCATTTCGTATGTCGACCAAAGGTGTAATTTTGGTTTTTCTGTTGGAAACATTCTCAGTAACTGCCAACATTGGAAGTTTACTTGATAAATAGCTATGAGCCCCTTCCTTATCAAGATCTCCGTAAATAAACGTGGAAATAATCCGCGTTCGCTCCATACAATGTATGCTTACTGCGTAATTCTAGTCAGCGTTGTGTGCTGTACTTGGTTCATACGTGTATTTTCACCAAACATGTCAGCAGTTGCCGACAGTTCTTTAACAATAATTTTAGCTTTGTTTCATGCTACTAAATTGCTGGAGTTGTTAAAACAAATACGTTTTATTATGTCATGTGCAAATAGAAAAGGGTTCGATAGTTGAAACAATTTCCAAACCAAAAATACAGTCCCATTATTTTTAAACAGGCCGGCTCCAAAAACAACATTAAAATTATTTTCATATTTATAAAGAAACATATTCGATGCGCTGGATACATTCAACCTTTTACCCAAATATATCCTGCTAATATCAAAATAAAATACATCAACTTTCGAACGATCCCTGATCACACACGTTTAATCTTCAATCCGACATAAAAGTATATAAAAAATAATGCATTTGGAAATATGCGACAACAAACGTAAAACATATCCGAGTAGAGTTGATACCCCTTTCCTGTGATGTCACAAAATAACAAAAGGGGTACGATCCTCATAATACCATTTTTAATATTATTTGTTTTTATCACGTACTTTGATACGAAATTTCCACCTGTTTAAATTTTATTCCATCATTATATTCACGAACGCTGGGACAATATGCAGATAAAGAAAGTAGTAATTTGCATACAATAACATATAAAATAAAAAGCTATACTGGTCACGAATATTAAGTAAATGTCGTGTTTTATAAACGAACGCAAGTTCAGTCCACAAAACCACAGAGATTTAGACCTCACTTGAAACAAAACGTATGCAACGGGCTTAACAAAACTTAGTTCAGATATGAGCTTGTGATTTTCGTAACACAAGAACAAAGTACTAACGATCACTCACAAAATAGCTACATAGGCGATTCTTCAGACATCCGAAATGCGAATTGTAAGTGGCTACTCTACAATGCAGCAAATACAATGATGTCCAACTGTTGAGAGGTGTCAAGCCGCAGACCGCTTGTTTCTTATCCTCTTAATACTTTCCCAAAGCACCACTGGAAACAAAGAGTCGCGCAGATGCGTTTTCCTGTCTCAAACTGTCTTTTTATCCGAAGGAACATTATGATTTTTATGAGCTTACTACCAGATTGTACTGCGTTAAACTTTCCTTAATATTACTGGCTATTTTCTTTCAGACGTTTCCTGTTTCTTTTAAAGATTTTGTGCTAAAGAGGGTGAGGGTATTTAGAATATCAAATATTAGAAGCTACTTAGAGTATAGTAGTTTTACTTCGGTTTTAATATGTAGACCATTGTAAGAAATCAAATATATTTTATATCATTGACAGAAATAGGAAATTTTTTAAATAAGTAGTGTCAGCACCAACATGGGGCTCGAGGATGGTTAATTAAACTTATGCTGGGCGGAGCCTTCTTTCTACGGCACCGAATTACTTTTTCTCGTTCCTTAATCGGTTTCCCTTATCTCACCTGACGACAGTTGGCAAGTTTGTTGCGGCTGGCGACTTTTCAAGATAACTTTTATGTGGTGGCTCGTAGCTAAACAAGGCTTTCGTTTTCCTGCGGCGAGCACTGTTCACTGTTGCCTCAAAACTTCACTAAACTTAAATTAGTTGTATTAAGTATCATCGACGACACCCGTCGACAGCCACCCTGTAAAACCTAGCTTACGTCTATCCGAGTATAATACGCTTTGACGCTTATTGGGTAAGTATATGTCGCCTACCTCCAACTCCTGCTTCGTATAATTTATAACACAAAAGTTGGCTTAACATGAATACATTTGGTGAAAATTATCATATCTGAACTAAGTAAATGGGTTGAAACAACGAATATACCTACACATAAGGACTTTTAATCAGCGCACCCGTATTGAGATTATCTTGTCGAAGCTTAACTTCAACGAAATACCGTCGGAGCTAAAAAGTTTTATAAATTTGAAACGGACCAAATCGAATAAATAAGCAACACGGGGATTTGTGAAATGTGTTTTTCAAATCGCATAGCTTTTCACAAATTTATGAACATCGCCTTTCATACTTTTTTCTTTAGAAGCGGATCCGAGTGGGTGGCGGGCTCTCGCCGTCCTTTCTCGTCCTCGATGGAGCGCACACAATGTCTGTAATGGCTACCATTACGAACATCAATTTGTTGAACCGTCACAATACACTTGTCCTACTGCTTTCTTTCACATGCTCAGTTTAGCGCATCGCAAGCGTTTTTACTAATGCACACACACCTATTCATTGTAAGTACGTAACACACACCACTGTATGTAGCTACGTTGAATCAGCACTAATTACATACAGCCAATATCGTTACAATATAATCAAAAGACTTAATTAATTCTCTTCTATCTGTTATTCAAACAAAGATAACGAAACGCTAACATGTAAAAATGAGCATTCTGTTTGAGAGTGCCACTGTATGTATATTCAATTATAAGTGATTTTAATAAGCAATCTCGTCCCTCGCGCCCCACTTTCCCCTCCTTAGCCCCCAATTACACGTAACACTGAGCAACCTTTGAATAAACTGAATTTTCTTCTTGTTATTTACAGATTTTGAATCACAATTCAGCGACCAAGTGTGGGCTCGTATTTACCTACCCACAGGTAAACTTCGCTTGCATTTAAAAAGGAATTCGGGGGAATTTTATCGCTCGTTAGACACCTTAAGCGCTGAGCGCGTCGCCCGGGATGGAACACACCGGGAAATGTTCCTCGCCGCCGACTGCTTTATACTTCGTAAGGAAATCAATGGCTAATTCCTAACGCCCAAATGTAACCGACTCAATCGCTTAATTTATTTGAAACGTCTGAATAAAGTTTTGTTACCGCTTCGAGCTAAATGAGATAAGTACGCCCAAGTCGTATTAGCGCATCCGCAGTGATTTTACTCGAGCGTAACGTTTTTATGAAGAATCATTTCATATTTAACGGTAGGCAAAGCCGTTTTTACGTAATAAAGTGAGTACTACAAATGCTCTATGGTGCGTCTTGGGAGTGCTTTTATATCGCGAAAAGAGAGAACAATTGAGGTTTTTATTCAAGCGTTGTGAAACTAGCCTGTGATTAACCTCGGTTGAGATTTATACGAAATACTGGACTTATCTTACTGCCTCGATGGACTCGCGGCATAAATGTGCGCGTGGGATTGGGAGGTCTCGGGTTCGATTCCAGAGTCGGGCAAAGTGTTATTTGGTTTTTCCGTTAGGAAATTTTCAGTAGCAGCACGGAGTCTGGTAATGTGCACGGTACGGCAATAGGCTCGCCCCCTATTACGTGGGACCTAAAAATTCATGGCGAAATATGGGAGTAATATCCCCTTCGGGGATACAGGCGTGAGTCTATAAATAAAATAAATAAATTTATCTTACATTTTACCACTGCCACATTGTAGGTGTTTATTTAAAAAAAAGAAATAAAAAGCTATTAATGATCTCTCCGTGGTGACTAGTGTGGATTCAAAATACAAAATGTCTACCCAATTTTATACCGTAGATGTCGTCAGAGGTGGCTTAGTGCAATAGACGAAGCAAATAATACCTTTGCGGGTAGACGGAAAACGCGACATCGCGCCCTATACCAACCCATGCCAATGTGGTATATTGAGCCAAATATTCCTATTGACTAGCTGCGAAGCAAGTTAGGAGAACCCTCATTCTAGCAGTGGGCTGTGGAAGGCTGTAAAAGCTATTTACACTGGGATGTCAACATTTCATCGTATAACGCTCACTATTATTTAAGGTTTGTTGTTTTCTTTATTAGAATAGTCAACATTTCCTAAGGCCTTCACCCGAAACAACATATACAAACGAAACCCGGAATCAATAGAGGCTCACGATTTTGTCGTATGTTATCTAACATGCTACACCACTTAAACCCACGCGTAAATCATGCCGCAGTTGTTTATTTTACATTTATCTACCAGATAGATCAAAGGCAATAATTATATTTATTTGTAAAGCAGTGTCTTCTGCTGAAGTCCAGCCCCATCATTACGGAAAGTGATCGGGGCATTTATCTTGGGCATCAGAAGTATTTAATTGGGTGAAGTTGTAGACCAACTTGGGGTTTGATAGATAAGGCCGTTAAGGCTCTGATAGATCGCTGGCGCGACACGCAATACCGACATTTGTTACGTCACAATGTTCTTATTCGACCACCGCGGCACCACTATGGGATTCTAGGACATAGTTATCACTATACTATTCACAAATGTACTAGTATGATAAAGCTGAAGAGTTTGTTTGTTTGGACGCGCTATTCTCAGGAACGACTGGTCCGATAGAAATTATTCTTTTTGTGCTGATATTAATTTATTGACTAACTATCAATAGATTATGAGCAGCAATACCATAAACCATAGCCCCAGACCATCGTTATCTGTCTTCTTTTATTCTTATAGTGCGTATGGCCAATTCAATTGTTGGACTTATATAATAATTCATGTCCTTTTATTTCTTTTATTAAACGCCTAAAAAAAGTTTGTGGTAATTTGTCGCACAGCAATTTAATAAAATTGCTGTGCGACCAACAAACAGCAATCGATTTATATACACGTGTAGATTTAATTACTAATGTCTAAGTTGAAAAGGCAGAAGGCATACAAGAACAACAATCTCGGCGTCGAGTTATAATAACAAAGTGTGCTACAAACTCGAAGACTTCTTAATGAGCACTTATTATTCAGGAGCGTTGACATCCGTGACACAAATCGGCTCGACGAGGAAAAAGAAAACGCGCCGCACGACGCGACGAAACTCGTCGCATCACTAAAAGTTGTCGATCGAGATAAAGTCAAAACGACCCAAATCACGTCAACGGCCACACTTTAAACACGACAAAACCGCAAGTTGAGCGAACCGTGGAACAGCACTTAGTACGTATTAGTGCGACCGCCAACTGTCGGACCGCGCCCCTAACTGCCGCGCGCCCATAAAATCAATTAGTTTTAGACTAATCATCCGAGAGGATGGGTCACTCTCGACGCAGGTCATCCGATGAATAATTTGCTGAAGGGTGATTTCAAGGGGCGAAGTTGAGACACCAGTCCCACTTATTTATTGCACACTCGCACTAAGTCCATAAAATATTAATTTACGAGCGTCGATAGAGTTTTGATCTTTTGAAACTTGTTTAACGCTTTTATAAAGTTTTAATGATTTAAATTTTAATCGTATTACTTTGTTAGAGGTGTTGATCACGTCTTATCGAGTACTAATTGCAAGCAACATAATATCATTCAAGTTTATAGATATTGCCCGATTTAGAAATAAATTAATAAGAAACAGAAAATAGAACAGTGAAATAGGTTGTATTTTCTGTTCCATTTTCAATAAATGCGGTAGACTTTATGACAAAAAATGAACCATACTATTACACAAATCTTAAAAAAATCGATGCATGTTATAATAACTTGTTTGTTGTAAATTCTTGTGCTTAATGGTGTGAATTGACTATGTGTTCTATATTTACATTATACCTTACTAAACATAGCATTACATTAACATACATATCCAGCTTCTATTCACAATGTATACATCTAGTAACGGCATCTTATTAACAGGAGATAATCCTCAACGGTGGCAAAAAACCTGATAGCACTAATAACGCTGGTTAATCGAGTAACAAAAGTGGAGTGGTGTTGAACGTTCGCGGGAGGGCTGTGAGGGCGTGAGGGTCCTCGAATCCCGAGTGTGGCTAAAATACTCCGGTCACAAAGTCCAGCATCAACCACTATCCATTTTCACGAACTATTGACTTCACACGAATACCTAGCTCATTTAAAATTTTAATACGTACATAAGATTTCAAAAGATGTTTCAAAGTAATATCGTTTAAAAATGCTTTTGTTAAAACTGATCCAGGTTACTTGCAAAGCAATATCGTACACCAGTTTCAGTAAAAATTATGGCACAAGGACCATAGACAAATAAAATTGTAACGCTTTTTAGTTTAATAAACATTATTTCAATACTACTCGTACTATATGTCGAAACAAATAAAATGTTTCTGCATTTTAATTGCAGATGACTAGCACATCCAACCAAAAAGTCATAATTATAATTTTCTGAATAGGAAGCAAAACAACATATCGACAGTCACAAAACCATTTTGTGCCTTTTCCTAACAAGAAACATTATTATATTTTATTCACAAATTCTCAAACCCCGTGTAAAGACAAAAAGTGTTGTATAAAGCTCAACGACAATTCACTTAAACTCTGCGTGAGACAATTATTCAGTAAGTCGAGCCTTCCATTTATTTATTCATAATAGAAGTGAAATAAACACAGATATTATCTGAGGCTAATTAGCGGTTCAAAGTGAAAGTTGATTGTAAGCACATGCTAGTTAAGTTTTTCCAAGTTGGTCGTGAGCCGCTCGCGAAACTTTTAATTGTTTTACCATTTCATAAGATGGAAACCGGCCAAACCGTTGTCGGTTCTACAACTAGCTGTATCGTTTATTAATTTGTGTTTTTATCATTAAGACATAATTATTATTAGTGGTATTCTTGTTACTAAAATTGTCTCTAATTGTGTTTTTTATTTTCTTTACTTAATGGGGTTTCCAATTTTGTTTTTAGTTACTTAATATTTAATAAAATTGACTGTTTTTCTTTTATTAGCTTGCTGCTGCTTGCTTGCTGTGACACCTTAGAATGTTGTATATTTAGTTTTATCTTATTATTTCTGTTTTTTATTATCTATTACAATGTTACAACTACTAGTTATCCTAAATAAATAAATACAGTCCTCCCGTGGAGATAAGCAAAAGAATGTGTAGCCGAGCTAAGATTTTATTATCATATACATATTTGATTTTATTTTTAGGGTGCTTTCCTGCAGGTATTAGCTAACAAACTTTTAATTACTTTTTATTATTAACAATATTTTTTTCTATAAACTTGTAAATTAAGTAAAATGTAATCATTAAGCTTATTTTTAGTCATTCTTTAGTAAGTAAACTTAAATACTTAAAAGTTGGGTTTATTTATGTCTAAAAGATTTACGCTTATTTATTTTTACTAAGCAGGGCACGAGCTTACTATAAGGTATGATAATTAGATAATAATAGCTGCAAGATAGAAATTCCCGAGTGTTAAAACTAGTTATCATCAACGGTCACTGCTGCTGTCCCTCGCTACATAGATGATAATGTAGAGTGAATGTAGGTGGCTAACCAAACAAAAAATACTTTTAAGATGCTTACCACCCAACCGATACATCCCACATAAATCCATTACCACACTATTCATAAAAACAAACATCGAAGCCACAGGATGATCTTATTTTATTATATTTCATGTACTCACATCTGTGTAAACGGATCCCGGGTTTACCCACGCCCCGTGATAAATGCCCAGCGATTTTTTCGCTCACTGGTCTATTTGTAGTAGGAACATATATACACATACTAAGGGTAGTTTACCACCGAAAAATATGTCCAATCTAGAGAAGGGATATCCAAATAAAAATTAATATCCATTTAAGTTGTGACATGTCCACTTTCGATACAGAGATATATATGTATATATATATATATATATGTCCTCCTTCTGTTGATTATTTCTCCAGTCTCGAAACGAGTCTGGAATCTTTAGGGTCGGAATATTCACATCATATCATCATGGGCGATTTTAACACCGATCTCCTGTCTCCTTGTACCCAAAGATCCTCTAAACTCCTTGATGTAGTTAAGTCAGCCAGTCTCCACATTTTACCCCTGCAAGCTACCCATCACAATATAACAGGGGAAGATACCTGGCTTGACTTGATTCTCACATCTAATCCTAACCTAGTTTCCTTCCACGGCCAACATCCTGCACCGGCGTTCTCCCATCATGACCTTATTTTCCTTTCTTATATCCTAAAATCACCCAAACCCCCGCCAAAGGTTGTGCGCAGACGTTGTTTTGGTCGTATGGATGTGGAAATGGTATGCCGGGATGCCTCGCTTATTATTTGGGATAATGTGTTCCAAGCCCCCACTCTGGACGCCAAGGTCGAGGCTTTTAATACCAACGTTATTGGTCTTTATGACAAACACGCTCCTGTTAGGCGCATCAAATTAAAGCGTCCACCAGCTCCTTGGCTCACCCAAGATGTTCGGACGGCGATGAGACGGAGGGACCGGGCCTTTCACAGATTTAGGAAGGATCGGTGTGATCATAACTGGGCACTTTACAAGGCTGCAAGGAATCGGTGTAACCAAATGATACGCAACGCTAAACGCCGACATATCCTAGTTAATATCACCTGTTCTTCCCCCGCTGATACCTGGAAGTTCCTCGGGACGCTAGGTATTGGCAAAAAGCGTAGTGTCGAATTTCAGGGGACATTTGGTTTGAATGATTTAAATCAACATTTCACCACCACTACCACGCTTGATCATCAGACCAAATGTCTCACTCTCGATTACTTAGCCAATCTACCTCGCCCTAACATTCAGTCTTTTACTTTTTCTCCAGTAGCATCGGAGGAGATTATAAGGATTATCCGCTCCATAAAATCCAATGCGGTGGGCTGTGATCACATCAGCCGCCGTATGATCACCACTATCCTGGAACACCTCATCCCAGCTATCACTCACATTGTCAATTTTTCCCTAGACTCCGGCACATTCCCAGACCTATGGCTTAAGGCCTACGTCACTCCCTTACCTAAAATTCAGAATCCTTCTCGCCTTAATGACTTCCGTCCAATTTCCATCCTACCTTTCCTGTCCAAGGTGCTTGAGGCCAGCGTTCAGAAGCAGCTATCTCGTCATATTTATTTAAACAACCTTTTAAGCCCTTTACAGTCTGGCTTCAGACCTGGCCACAGCACCGTTTCCGCCCTCCTCAAAGTGACTGGCGATATTAGATCGGGCATGGAGAATGCCAAAGTCACCGTGTTGGCTTTGGTAGATTTCTCTAATGCCTTCAATACCGTCAGTCACGACATCCTCCTTGCTATCCTTTCCCACCTTGTGATCTCCTCTGAGGCACTGGAATGGTTCTCGTCCTATCTTCGTGGTCGCCAGCAAGCGGTTCGCGTTGACGAATCCTCATCGAATTGGTGTGAGATCGGCTCTGGTGTTCCACAAGGCGGTATTCTCTCTCCTTTGTTATTTTCAATTTTCATTAATCTCGTAACCCAGAATCTTCAATGCGCTTATCATTTGTATGCCGATGACTTGCAGCTTTATGCTCAAGCTAGCGTTGAAAATATATCGTCTGCCATTGACACTGTTAATAGGGATCTAGAGTACTTACGTAATTGGTCTAACTCTTTCGGTTTGACGATAAATCCAACCAAGTGTCAGGCTATAATTGTGGGCAGCCAAAGAATGTTGAGCAAATTAGACAAAACTGCTTTGCCACCTATAATATTCAACGGTTCTGTCATCGAGTGTTGTCCAGCGGTCAAAGATCTAGGTTTACATATTGACACAAATTTAAATTGGCGCGCTCAGGTAACTAATGTTAGCCAAAAAGTCACTGGTACCCTTCGTGCTCTGTATCGCCTAAAGAACTTTTTACCATCCAAAACTAAGATAATGCTTGTGCACACCTTGATTTTCCCTGTAATCGACTATGGTGATTTGTGTTATTTCGATATGAATGCAGACCTTCTCAATAAACTTGACCGTCTTCTAAATAACTGCATTCGATTTATTTTTAACCTTCGCAAGTATGACCATGTGTCTGCTTATCGTTCTCGTTTGAAGTGGTTACCCATTCGTCAACGCCGTAGTATGCGCGCTCTCACTACACTCTACTCTATTCTCATGTCTCCTAACACACCTTCCTATCTAACTTCTCATTTTCAATATCTGTATTCCAGTCATAATAGAACTCTACGCTCCTCTAATAATCTACTCCTCCTATGTCCTTCACACAGCTCTGACTTCATTCACTCATCTTTTCCCGTGCAATCTGTTCTTCTGTGGAACGCCCTCCCTCTAGAGATCAGGACGGCCACCAGCAGACACACATTCAAATCGAAAGTACGAGAGCT